>CM045770.1:152582330-153182330 GCA_025200525.1 Camellia lanceoleosa | reverse complement strand
GAAGCTTGAACCGTTTGAACCTTTGCTCTAGCTTATCCGAGGAAGCTTGAACCATTTGAACCCCAGTTTTAGCTTCTTCAGGAAGTTGAACCTTCTGAACCATCGTTTTAGTTTCCTGAGGGAGCTTGAACCTTTTGAACCTTCGTTTTAGCTTCTTGAGGGAGCTTGAACCTTTTGAACCCTTGTTTTGGCTTCTTGAGGAAGCTTGAACCTTTTGAACTTTCGTTTTAGCTTCTTGAGGAAGCTTGAACCTTTTGAACCTTTGCTCTAGCTTCTCCAAGAAGCTTGAACCCTTTGCTCTAGCTTCTCTAAGAAGCTTGAAACTTTTGAACCTTTGCTCTAGCTTCTCTAAGAAGCTTGAACCTTTTGCTCTAGCTTCTTTCAAGAAGCTTGAACCCTCTTGTTTCTCTATAAGAGAGGGCCTCCCTCTCCTTTAGAGAGGTTGAAAAAGATTTCTCTAAGGAAAAGCACATATATCTCTCTATATCTCTACATTCTAGGCTTAGAGAGGGTGTTTGTTCTTGCCCTTTAACACCAGCAGTGATTGTGCATGTTGTGCTCGTTCTGAGGTTACGGAGTTTCGGCTGAGAGCCTTACCTCTGGACCTCAGGATTCTTTTGTGCTTTTCCTCGATTTGCGAACCAGGTTCTGTTTTCTTTCCCCGAAGGGTGGAAGAGGTTTCGTAGACCATCTCTCAGTGGCCGTAGGCTACTTTTCGTGGTCGTAGACCACTGTTCCCGTTTGGAGACCATTTTTCAGTTTTCGGAGTCGTCGGTCGTGCGCCTCGGTTCGGGACCGCTTAATTTTCTCCGTTTGGCACGGGTTTTGGACAGCTTGAACCTTTTGAACCATCGTTTTAGCTTCTTGAGGAAGCTTGAAACTTTTGAACACTTATTTTAGCTTCTTGAGGAAGTTAAACCTTCTCCAGCTTTGTTTTAGCTTCTTGAGGGAGCTTGAACCTTTTGAACCTTTGTTTTAGCTTCTTGAGGGCGCTCAGACCTTTTGAACCTTCGTTTTAGCTTCTTGAGGGAGCTTGAACCTTTTGAACCCTGGTTTTAGCTTCTGGACGAAGTTGAACCTTCTGAACCTTCGTTTTAGCTTCCTGAGGGAGCCTGAACCTTCTGAACCTTCGTTTTAGTTTGTTGAGGGAGCTTGAACCTTTTGAACCTTCGTTTTAGCGTCTTGAGGGAGCTTGAAGCTTTTGAACCCCTGTTTTGGTTTCTTGAGGAAGCTTGAAATTTTGAACTTTTCAACCTTCGTTTTAGCTTCTTGAGGAAGCTTGAACCTTTTGAACCTTCGTTTTAGCTTCTTAAGGAAGCCTGAACCTTTTGAACCTTTGCTATAGGTTCTCCGAGGAAGCTTGAACCTTTTGAACCCTGGTTTTAGCTTCTGGACGAAGTTGAACCTTCTGAACCTTCGTTTTACCTTCCTGAGGGAGCCTGAACCTTCTGAACCATCGTTTTAGTTTGTTGAGGGAGCTTGAACCTTTTGAACCTTCGTTTTAGCGTCTTGAGGGAGCTTGAAGCTTTTGAACCCCTGTTTTGGCTTCTTGAGGAAGCTTGAAATTTTGAACTTTTCAACCTTCGTTTTAGCTTCTTAAGGAAGCTTGAACCTTTCGAACCTTTGCTGTAGCTTCTCCAAGGAAGTTTGAACCTTTTGAACCATGGTTTTAGCTTCTTGAGGAAGTTGAACCTTCTGAACATTCGTTTTATTTTCTTGAGGGAGCTTGAACCTTTTGAACCTTCGTTTTAGCTTCTTGAGGGAGCTTAAACCTTTTCAACCTTCGTTTCAGCTTCTTGGGGGAACTTGAACCTTTTGAACCCTTGTTTTGGCTTCTTGAACCTCTCGGTGGCCGTAGGCTACTTTTCGTGGTCATAGACCACTGTTCTGTTGGAGACCATTTTCCGCTTTTTTGAGTCGATTCGTGTGCCTCGGTTCGGGACCGCTTAACTTGCTCCATTCGGCAAGGTTTTTGGACAGCTTGAAACTTTTGAACCTTCGTTTTAGCTTCTTGAGGAAGCTTGAACCTTTTGAACCCTTATTTTAGCTTCCTGAGGAAGTCAAACCTTCTGAACCTTCGTTTTAGCTTCTTCAGGGAGGTTGAACCTTTTGAACATTGGTTTTAGCTTCTTGAGGGTGCTCGCACCTTTTGAACCTTCGTTTAGCTTCATGAGGAGCTTGAACCTTTTGAACCTGGTTTTAGCTTCTTGTGAAGTTGAACCTTCTGAACCTTCGTTTTAGCTTCGTAAGAGAGCCTGAACCTTTTGAACCTTCGTTTTAACTTATTGAGGGAGCTTGAACCTTTTGAACCCCTGTTTTGGCTTCTTGAGGTAGCTTGAAATTTTGAACTTTTCAACCTTCGTTTTAGCTTCTTGAGGAAGCTTGCACCTTTTCAACCTTCGTTTTAACTTCTTGTGGAAGCTTGAACCTTTTGAACCTTTGCTCTAGCTTCTCCGAGGAAGCTTGAACCTTTTGAACCCTGGTTTTAGCTTCTTGAGGAAGTTGAACCTTCTGAACCTTCGTTTTAGTTTCCTGAGGGAGCATGAACCTTTTGAACCTTCGTTTTAGCTTCTTGAGGGAGCTTGAACCTTTTGAACCCTTGTTTTGGCTTCTTGAGGAAGCTTGAACCTTTTGAACCTTCGTTTTAGCTTCTTGAGGAAGTTTGAACCTTTTGAACCTTTGCTCTAGCTTCTCCAAGAAGCTTGAACCCTTTGCTCTAGCTTCTCTAAGAAGCTTGAAACTTTTGAACCTTTGCTCTAGCTTCTCTAAGAAGCTTGAACCTTTTGCTCTAGCTTCTTCCAAGAAGCTTGAACCCTCTTGTTTCTCTATAAGAGAGGGCCTCCCTCTCCTTTAGAGAGGTTGAAAAAGATTTCTCTAAGGAAAAGCACATATATCTCTCTATATCTCTACATTCTAGGCTTAGAGAGGGTGTTTGTTCTTGCCCTTTAACACCAGCAGTGATTGTGCATGTTGTGCTCGTTCTGAGGTTACGGAGTTTCGGCTGAGAGCCTTACCTCTGGACCTCAGGATTCTTTTGTGCTTTTCCTCGATTTGCGAACCAGGTTCTGTTTTCTTTCCCCGAAGGGTGGAAGAGGTTTCGTAGACCATCTCTCAGTGGCCGTAGGCTACTTTTCGTGGTCGAGAACCCTGTTCCCGTTGGAGACCATTTTTGATTTTTTAAGTCGTCGGTCGTGCGCCTCGGTTCGGGACCGCTTAATTTTCTCCGTTTGGCACGGGTTTTGGACAGCTTGAACCTTTTGAACCATCGTTTTAGCTTCTTGAGGAAGCTTGAAACTTTTGAACACTTATTTTAGCTTCTTGAGGAAGTTAAACCTTCTCCAGCTTTGTTTTAGCTTCTTGAGGGAGCTTGAACCTTTTGAACCTTTGTTTTAGCTTCTTGAGGGCGCTCAGACCTTTTGAACCTTCGTTTTAGCTTCTTGAGGGAGCTTGAACCTTTTGAACCCTGGTTTTAGCTTCTGGACGAAGTTGTACCTTCTGAACCTTCGTTTTAGCTTCCTGAGGGAGCCTGAACCTTCTGAACCTTCGTTTTAGTTTGTTGAGGGAGCTTGAACCTTTTGAACCTTCGTTTTAGCGTCTTGAGGGAGCTTGAAGCTTTTGAACCCCTGTTTTGGTTTCTTGAGGAAGCTTGAAATTTTGAACTTTTCAACCTTCGTTTTAGCTTCTTGAGGAAGCTTGAACCTTTTGAACCTTCGTTTTAGCTTCTTAAGGAAGCCTGAACCTTTTGAACCTTTGCTATAGGTTCTCCGAGGAAGCTTGAACCTTTTGAACCCTGGTTTTAGCTTCTGGACGAAGTTGAACCTTCTGAACCTTCGTTTTACCTTCCTGAGGGAGCCTGAACCTTCTGAACCATCGTTTTAGTTTGTTGAGGGAGCTTGAACCTTTTGAACCTTCGTTTTAGCGTCTTGAGGGAGCTTGAAGCTTTTGAACCCCTGTTTTGGCTTCTTGAGGAAGCTTGAAATTTTGAACTTTTCAACCTTCGTTTTAGCTTCTTAAGGAAGCTTGAACCTTTCGAACCTTTGCTGTAGCTTCTCCAAGGAAGTTTGAACCTTTTGAACCATGGTTTTAGCTTCTTGAGGAAGTTGAACCTTCTGAACATTCGTTTTATTTTCTTGAGGGAGCTTGAACCTTTTGAACCTTCGTTTTAGCTTCTTGAGGGAGCTTAAACCTTTTCAACCTTCGTTTCAGCTTCTTGGGGGAACTTGAACCTTTTGAACCCTTGTTTTGGCTTCTTGAACCTCTCGGTGGCCGTAGGCTACTTTTCGTGGTCATAGACCACTGTTCCTGTTTGGAGACCATTTTCCGCTTTTCGGAGCCGTCGGTCGTGTGCCTCGGTTCGGGACCGCTTAACTTGCTCCATTCGGCAAGGTTTTTGGACAGCTTGAAACTTTTGAACCTTCGTTTTAGCTTCTTGAGGAAGCTTGAACCTTTTGAACCCTTATTTTAGCTTCCTGAGGAAGTCAAACCTTCTGAACCTTCGTTTTAGCTTCTTCAGGGAGGTTGAACCTTTTGAACATTGGTTTTAGCTTCTTGAGGGTGCTCGCACCTTTTGAACCTTCGTTTTAGCTTCATGAGGGAGCTTGAACCTTTTGAACCCTGGTTTTAGCTTCTTGACGAAGTTGAACCTTCTGAACCTTCGTTTTAGCTTCGTAAGAGAGCCTGAACCTTTTGAACCTTCGTTTTAACTTATTGAGGGAGCTTGAACCTTTTGAACCCCTGTTTTGGCTTCTTGAGGTAGCTTGAAATTTTGAACTTTTCAACCTTCGTTTTAGCTTCTTGAGGAAGCTTGCACCTTTTCAACCTTCGTTTTAACTTCTTGTGGAAGCTTGAACCTTTTGAACCTTTGCTCTAGCTTCTCCGAGGAAGCTTGAACCTTTTGAACCCTGGTTTTAGCTTCTTGAGGAAGTTGAACCTTGTCAACCAACGTTTTAGTTTCCTGAGGGAGCATGAACCTTTTGAACCTTCGTTTTAGCTTCTTGAGGGAGCTTGAACCTTTTGAACCCTTGTTTTGGCTTCTTGAGGAAGCTTGAACCTTTTGAACCTTCGTTTTAGCTTCTTGAGGAAGTTTGAACCTTTTGAACCTTTGCTCTAGCTTCTCCAAGAAGCTTGAACCCTTTGCTCTAGCTTCTCTAAGAAGCTTGAAACTTTTGAACCTTTGCTCTAGCTTCTCTAAGAAGCTTGAACCTTTTGCTCTAGCTTCTTCCAAGAAGCTTGAACCCTCTTGTTTCTCTATAAGAGAGGGCCTCCCTCTCCTTTAGAGAGGTTGAAAAAGATTTCTCTAAGGAAAAGCACATATATCTCTCTATATCTCTACATTCTAGGCTTAGAGAGGGTGTTTGTTCTTGCCCTTTAACACCAGCAGTGATTGTGCATGTTGTGCTCGTTCTGAGGTTACGGAGTTTCGGCTGAGAGCCTTACCTCTGGACCTCAGGATTCTTTTGTGCTTTTCCTCGATTTGCGAACCAGGTTCTGTTTTCTTTCCCCGAAGGGTGGAAGAGGTTTCGTAGACCATCTCTCAGTGGCCGTAGGCTACTTTTCGTGGTCGTAGACCACTGTTCCCGTTTGGAGACCATTTTTCAGTTTTTGTCGTCGATTAAATGCGCCTCGGTTCGGGACCGCTTAATTTTCTCCGTTTGGCACGGGTTTTGGACAGCTTGAACCTTTTGAACCATCGTTTTAGCTTCTTGAGGAAGCTTGAAACTTTTGAACACTTATTTTAGCTTCTTGAGGAAGTTAAACCTTCTCCACCTTTGTTTTAGCTTCTTGAGGGAGCTTGAACCTTTTGAACCTTTGTTTTAGCTTCTTGAGGGCGCTCAGACCTTTTGAACCTTCGTTTTAGCTTCTTGAGGGAGCTTGAACCTTTTGAACCCTGGTTTTAGCCGGGCGAAGTTGAACCTTGAACCTTCGTTTTAGCTTCACGAGGAGCTGAACCTTCGAACCTTCGTTTTAGTTTGTTGAGGGAGCTTGAACCTTTTGAACCTTCGTTTTAGCGTCTTGAGGAGCTTGAAGCTTTTGAACCCTGTTTTGGTTTCTTGAGGAAGCTTGAAATTTTGAACTTTTCAACCTTCGTTTTAGCTTCTTGAGGAAGCTTGAACCTTTGAACCTTCGTTTAGCTTCTTAGGAAGCTTTGAACCTTTGAACCTTTGCTCTAGGTTCTCAGGAAGCTTGAACCTTTTGAACCTGGTTTTAGCTTCTGGACGAAGTTGAACCTTCTGAACCTTCGTTTTACCTTCCTGAGGGAGCCTGAACCTTCTGAACCATCGTTTTAGTTTGTTGAGGGAGCTTGAACCTTTTGAACCTTCGTTTTAGCGTCTTGAGGGAGCTTGAAGCTTTTGAACCCCTGTTTTGGCTTCTTGAGGAAGCTTGAAATTTTGAACTTTTCAACCTTCGTTTTAGCTTCTTAAGGAAGCTTGAACCTTTCGAACCTTTGCTGTAGCTTCTCCGAGGAAGTTTGAACCTTTTGAACCATGGTTTTAGCTTCTTGAGGAAGTTGAACCTTCTGAACCTTCGTTTTAGCTTCTTGAGGGAGCTTAAACCTTTTCAACCTTCGTTTTAGCTTCTTGGGGCAACTTGAACCTTTTGAACCCTTGTTTTGGCTTCTTGAACCTCTCGGTGGCCGTAGGCTACTTTTCGTGGTCATAGACCACTGTTCCCGTTTGGAGACCATTTTCCGCTTTTCGGAGCCGTCGGTCGTGTGCCTCGGTTCGGGACCGCTTAACTTGCTCCATTCGACAAGGTTTTTGGACAGCTTGAAACTTTTGAACCTTCGTTTTAGCTTCTTGAGGAAGCTTGAACCTTTTGAGCCCTTATTTTAGCTTCCTGAGGAAGTCAAACCTTCTGAACCTTCGTTTTAGCTTCTTCAGGGAGGTTGAACCTTTTGAACATTGGTTTTAGCTTCTTGAGGGCGCTCGGACCTTTTGAACCTTCGTTTTAGCTTCATGAGGGAGCTTGAACCTTTTGAACCCTGGTTTTAGCTTCTTGACGAAGTTGAACCTTCTGAACCTTCGTTTTAGCTTCGTAAGAGAGCCTGAACCTTTTGAACCTTCGTTTTAACTTATTGAGGGAGCTTGAACCTTTTGAACCCCTGTTTTGGCTTCTTGAGGTAGCTTGAAATTTTGAACTTTTCAACCTTCGTTTTAGCTTCTTGAGGAAGCTTGCACCTTTTCAACCTTCGTTTTAGCTTCTTGTGGAAGCTTGAACCTTTTGAACCTTTGCTCTAGCTTCTCCGAGGAAGCTTGAACCTTTTGAACCCTGGTTTTAGCTTCTTGAGGAAGTTGAACCTTCTGAACCTTCGTTTTAGTTTCCTGAGGGAGCATGAACCTTTTGAACCTTCGTTTTAGCTTCTTGAGGGAGCTTGAACCTTTTGAACCCTTGTTTTGGCTTCTTGAGGAAGCTTGAACCTTTTGAACCTTCGTTTTAGCTTCTTGAGGAAGTTTGAACCTTTTGAACCTTTGCTCTAGCTTCTCCAAGAAGCTTGAACCCTTTGCTCTAGCTTCTTCAAGAAGCTTGAAACTTTTGAACCTTTGCTCTAGCTTCTCTAAGAAGCTTGAACCTTTTGCTCTAGCTTCTTCCAAGAAGCTTGAACCCCTTGTTTCTCTATAAGAGAGGGCCTCCCTCTCCTTTAGAGTGGTTGAAAAAAATTTGTCTAAGGAAAAGCACATATATCTCTCTATATCTCTACATTCTAGGCTTAGAGAGGGTGTTTGTCCTTAGCCTTTATTTGCGAACCAGGTTCTGTTTTCTCTCCTCGAAGGGAGGAAGAGGTGTCGTAGCCCACCTCTCAGTGGCCGTAGGCTACTTTTCGTGGTCATAGACCACTGTTCCCGTTTGGAGACCATTTTCCAATTTTCAGAGCCGTCGGTCGTGCGCCTCGGTTCGGGACCGCTTAACTTTCTCCATTTGGCACGGTTTTTGGACAGCTTGAACCTTTTGAACGTCCGTTTTAGCTTCTTGAGGAAGCTTGAACCATTTGAACCCTTATTTTAGCTTCCTGAGGAAGTTAAACCTTTTGAACCTTCGTTTTAACTTCTTGAGGGAGGTTGAACCATTTGAACCTTGGTTTTAGCTTCTTGAGGGCGCTCGGACCTTTTGAACCTTCGTTTTAGCTTCATGAGGGAGCTTGAACCTTTTGAACCATGGTTTTAGCTTCTTGACGAAGTTGAACCTTCTGAACCTTCGTTTTAGCTTCCTGAGGGAGCCTGAACCTTTTAAACCTTCGTTTTAGCTTATTGAGGGTGCTTGAACCTTTTGAACCTTTGTTTTGGCTTCTTGGGGAAGCTTGAAATTTTGAACTTTTCAACCTTCATTTTAGCTTCTTGAGGAAGCTTGAACCTTTTGAACCTTTGCTCTAGCTTCTCAGAGGAAGCTTGAACCTTTTGAACCCTGGTTTTAGCTTCTTGAGGAAGTTGAACCTTCTGAACCTTCGTTTTAGTTTCCTAAGGGAGCTTCAACCTTTTGAACCTTCGTTTTAGCTTCTTGAGGGAGCTTGAACCTTTTGAACCCTTGTTTTGGCTTCTTGAGGAAGCTTGAACCTTTTGAACCTTCGTTTTAGCTTCTTGAGGAAGCTTGAACCTTTTGAACCTTCGTTTTAGCTTCTTGAGGAAGCTTGAACATTTTGAACCTTTGCTCTAGCTTCTCCAAGAAGCTTGAACCCTTTGCTCTAGCTTCTCCAAGAAGCTTGAAACTTTTGAACCTTTGCTCTAACTTCTCTAAGAAGCTTGAACCTTTTGCTCTAGCTTCTTCCAAGAAGGTTGAACCCTCTTGTTTCTCTATAAGAGAGGGCCTCCCTCTCATTTATAGAGGTTGAAAAAAATTTGTCTAAGGAAAAGCACATATATCTCTCTATATCTCTACATTCTAGGCTTAGAGAGGGTGTTTTTTCTTGGCCTTTAACACCACCGGTGATTGCGCATGTTGTGCTCGTTGTGAGGTTACGGAGTTTCGGCCGAGAGCCTTACCTCCAGACGTCGGGACTCTTTTGTGCTTGCCTCGATTTGCGAACTAGGTTCTGTTTTCTCTCCTCGAAGGGAGGGAGAGGTTTCGTAGACCATCTCTCAGTGGCGGTAGGCTACTTTTCGTGGTCGTACACCACTGTTCCCGTTTGGAGACCATTTTCCGATTTTCGGAGCCGTCGGTCGTGCGCCTCGGTTCGGGACCGCTTAACTTTCTCCGTTTGGCACGATTTTTGGACAGCTTGAACCTTTTGAACCTTCGTTTTAGCTTCTTGAGGAAGCTTGAACCATTTGAACCCTTATTTTAGCTTTTTGAGGAAACTAAACCTGCTGAACCTTCGTTTTAGCGTCTTGAGGGAGCTTGAACCTTTTGAACCTTGGTTTTAGCTTCTTTAGGGCGCTCGGAACTTTTGAACCTTCGTTTTAGCTTTTTCAGGGAGCTTGAACCTGTTGAACCCTGGTTTTAGCTTCTTGACGAAGTTGAACCTTCTGAACCTTCGTTATAGCTTCCTGAGGGAGTCTGAACCTTTTGAACCTTCGTTTTAGCTTATTGAGGGAGCTTGAACCTTTTGAACCCCTGTTTTGGCTTCTTGGGGAAGCTTGAAATTTTAAAATTTTCAACCTTCGTTTTAGCTTCTTGTGGAAGCTTGAACCTTTTGAACCTTCGTTTTAGCTTCTTGGAGAAGCTTGAACCTTCTGAACCTTTGCTCTAGCTTCTCCGAGGAAGCTTGAACCTTTTGAACCCTGGTTTTAGCATCTTGGGGAAGTTGAACTTTCTGAACCTTCGTTTTAGTTTCCTGAGGGAGCTTGAACCTTTTGAACCTTCGTTTTAGCTTCTTGAGGAAGCTTGAACCTTTTGAACCCTTATTTTAGCTTCTTGAGGAAGTTAAACCCTCTGAACCTTCGTTTTAGCTTCTTGAGGGAGCTTGAACCTTTTGAACCCTGGTTTTAGCTTCTTGACGAAGTTGAACCTTCTGAACTGTAATACCCCGACCCTCATATCTGATTCTGCTGTCTTTATAATCTCCTGTTCTGTGTCTTTGAATGTTATTGTGAAAAACTATGTGAAAATATAGTAAAAGAGCATGGAACTTGGAAATATGAGTTTCTATCTGTTGAATTAGAACGTATCTGTTACACTTGAATCACTTAAAATGGAAATTGAGCATCGTAGAGATTTAATTTGCAGAAATTGATTTGATATTTGGAATGTACATGATTTTTAAGCTATAAGGGGATTTTCTGTGAAATTTTTATTTCGGCACCCTAAAGCGATTGATTTTCGTCTTTTATGCCTTATATATATATATATATATATATATACATTGTATATCTATCTAAGACTTGTTGAGTTGAGATCAAACGTGGCTTACTTTGAGAAAGAAAGGAAGAGAGGAACGTGAGAGTTGAAGGAGAAGAATTGGGGGAAAATAACTTTGACTCACCAAAGAAGCTCATCCATTAGTAGGATTGGGAGATTGAGGTTAAGGTAACCAAATTTCTAGTTTAACTTCTCAAGAATTTCATCTCATGCTTGTGTTGGTTCATGGACAATCTATGTTTGATCCATTAGGGTTTCTCATTGATTTGGTGCCTTGACACTTTGGACATCAATCTTTGTTTCTATAGCATTAATCCATGCCAATATGTTACTACTATGTGCTATGTTTGTTGAATTTGTAGAACTTGAATATACTTGGAACATTGGATGGGATTTGTGGAAATAGTGACTTGTTAAAGCCTCTAATTTGGCCTAACTTGATGTGATTAAGCTTTAATTTATGTTTTGGTGTTGTTAGGTGAATGTATTGCTTGAATTTGACCCTTGATTTCATGAAATTGAGTTTGAATGATGAATTTTGGCTTGAAAATCGGGCTACTGAATTTGGGTCGACGTCCGCTCGGCGGTCGAAACCGCTCAGCGGGAAAAATACACCTTCCAGCGGTTTTAAAAGTTACCTGTCCGCTTGGCTGGGATATGTATGCTTTCGGCGTAAAATCGACCATCGATTTTGGCGGCACTACGTCTGTCGCTCGAGCGGACAAAGCTACGCTCGAGCGGAGGACTGTTTCAGCAAGAAAATATGTTTTGTTCAGTTTTTTGTGTTTGACTCTTTGGTGTTATTAGAATATTCTTTTCTGATGGGTCTTAAGAGATTATAGCTTTATAAAAGTGTGGAGGCATATGAATCGATTTTAAAGGAAAAGAATACTAATTTATTAGTTATGTTGTGTGTAGGGCACACTCCAGAAGGAACTCATACGCCACCACAACACTGTGAGTAATAGTGCATTTTACATATATTTATGTATCAGTTTTCTGTAAGATAAGATCATAACTTATGTGTTGATCTAGAACTGAAATGTGAGCACCATAGTTGACTATCTGTGCCGCAAGGCTACCTGAGTCGAAAGACTATCTGTGCCGCAAGGCTACCTGTTGTGCCGCAAGGCTACCGGGGCCGAAAGGCTATCTGTGCCGCAAGGCTATCTGGGCTAATAGGCCAATCTGTTATCTCGGTATTTGGTTTTGATACATATACTACTGTACATTGTGATTTTATTATTACGCACTACTATTCACTGAGCTTGTCTCATTCTGTAGTTTTGTTTGATTCTGTAGGAACCAGCTTGAGGAGCCGATCTAGCACACTTCATGCATTTTGTCAGCCTAAGGATAATCAGGCACTGGAGGAAACCCTTTCATATTAGATCAGTTTTCTTTGTAAATGTAATTTTTGGTATCCACATCGCTGGTCAGGGATATGTATTTATTGTTTTGTATGCCTAAAACCTGGGCTGGTTTGTGAACGTTTATGTAACCTCATTTTGTGTGCATGTTACTTTATGTTCAATGTTAAGATGGTCCTGGCTTGTTGATAGTTGCTCAATGGATATTTCTAGATGTCGTTTTAAATTTAATGCTTCCGTTCAGGCCCCCAATGTTATACCATCTGAGTTATTACATGCATTTACGCTTAAGTCATGCCCAAACTTATAGGGGCTGGGTTGGGGTGTGACATGAACCTTCGTTTTAGCTTCTTGAGGGAGCCTGAACCTTTTGAACCTTCGTTTTAGCTTCTTGTGGGAGCTTGAACCTTTTGAACCTTCATTTTAGCCTCTTGAGAGAACTTGAACCTTTTGAACCCCTGTTTTGGCTTCTTGAGGAAGCTTGAAATTTTGAACTTTTCAACCTTCGTTTTATCTTCTTGAGGAAGCTTGAAACTTTTGAACCCTGGTTTTAGCTTCTTGAGGAAGCTTGAACCTTCTGAACCTTTGCTCTAGCTTCTCCGAGGAAGCTTGAACCTTTTGAACCCTGGTTTTAGCTTCTTGAGGAAGTTAACCCTTCTGAACCTTCGTTTTACTTTCCTGAGGGGGCTTGAACCTTTTGAACCTTCGTTTTAGCTTCTTGAGGGAGCTTGAACCTTTTGAACCTTCGTTTTAGCTTCTTGAGAGAGGTTGAACCTTTTGAACCCTTGTTTAGGCTACTTGAGGAAGCCTGAACCTTTTAAACCTTTGTTTTAGCTTCTTGAGGAAGCTTGAACCTTTTTAACCTTCGTTTTAGCTTCTTGAGGAAGCTTGAACCTTTTTAACCTTTGCTCTAGCTTCTCCGAGGAAGCTTGAACATTTTGAACCCTGGTTTTAGCTTCTTCAGGAAGTTGAACATTCTGAACCTTCATTTTAGTTTCCTGAGGGAGCTTGAACCTTTTGAACCTTCGTTTTAGCTTCTTGAGGTTGTTTTAACCTTTGGAACCTTCGTTTTAGCTTCTTGAGGGAGCTTGAACTTTTTGAACCCTTGTTTTGGCTTCTTGAGGAAGATTGAACTTTTTCAACCTTCGTTTTAGCTTCTTGAGGTAGCTTGAACCTTTTGAACCTTCGTTTTAGCTTCTTGAGGAAGCTTGAACCTTTTGAACCTTTTCTCTAGCTTCTCCAAGTAGCTTGAACACTTTGCTCTAGCTTCTCCAAGAAGCTTGAAAGTTTTGAACCTTTGCTCTAGCTTCTCTAAGAAGCTTGAACT
This sequence comes from Camellia lanceoleosa, assembly GCA_025200525.1. NCBI lineage: Eukaryota > Viridiplantae > Streptophyta > Magnoliopsida > Ericales > Theaceae > Camellia > Camellia lanceoleosa. The sequence continues at coordinate 153,169,343 of CM045770.1, read as the reverse complement.
TTTTGCTCTAGCTACTTCCAAGAAGCTTGAACCCTCTTGTCTCTCTATAACAGAGGGCCTCCCTCTCCTTTAGAGAGGTTGAAAAAATTTGTCTAAGGAAAAGCACGTATATCTCTCTATATCTCTACATTCTAGGCTTAGAGAGGGTGTTTGTTCTTGGCATTTAACACTACCGGTGATTGCGCATGTTGTGCTCGTTCCGAGGTTACGGAGTTTCAGCCGAGAGCCTTACCTCCGGACCTCGGGACTCTTTTGTGCTTTGCCTCGTTTTGCGAACCAGGATCTGTTTTCTCTCCCCAAAGCCAGGGAGAGGTTTCGTAGACCATCTCTCAGTGGCCGTAGGCTACTTTTCGTGGTCGTAGACCACTGTTCCTGTTTGGAGATCATTTTTCGGTTTTCAGAGCCGTTGGTCGTGCGCCTCGGTTCGGGACCACTTAACTTTCTCCGTTTTGCACGTTTTTTGGACAGCTTGAACCTTTTGAACCTTCGTTTTAGCTTCTTGAGGAAGCTTGAACCTTTTGAACCCTTATTTTAGCTTCTTGAGGAAGTTAAACCTTCTGAACCTTCGTTTTAGCTTCTTGAGGGAGCTTGAACCTTTTGAACCATGGTTTTAGCTTCTTGAGGGCGCTCGGACCTTTTGAACCTTCGTTTCAGCTTCTTGAGGGAGCTTGAACCTTTTGAACCCTAGTTTTAGCTTCTTGACGAAGTTGAACCTTCTGAACCTTCGTTTTAGCTTCCTGAGGGATCCTGAACCTTTTGAACCTTCGTTTTAGCCTCATGAGGGAGCTTGAACCTTTTGAACCCATGTTTTGGCTTCTTGAGAAAGCTTTAAATTTCGAACTTTTCAACCTTCGTTTTAGCTTCTTGAGGAGGCTTGAACTTTTGAACCTTCGTTTTAGCTTCTTGAGGAAGCTTGAACCTTTTGAACCTTTGCTCTAGCTTCTCCGAGAAGCTTGAACCTTTTGAACCCTGGTTTTAGCTTCTTGAGGAAGTTGAACGTTCTGAACCTTCTTTTGAGTTTCCTGAGGGAGCTTGAACCTTTTGAACCTTCGTTTTAGCTTCTTGAGGGGGCTTGAACCTTTTGAACCTTCGTTTTGGCTTCTTGAGGGAGCTCGAACCTTTTGAACCCTGGTTTTGGCTTCTTGAGGAAGTTTGAACCTTTTGAACCTTCGTTTTAGCTTCTTGAGGAAGCTTGAACCTTTTGAACCCTGCTTTTGGCTTCTTGAGGAAGCTTGAACCTTTTGAACCTTCGTTTTAGCTTCTTCAGGAAGCTTGAACCTTTTGAACCTTTGCTCTAGCTTCTCCAAGAAGCTTAAACCCACTTGTTTCTCAATAAGAGTGGGCCTCCCTCTCCTTTACGGAGGTTGAAAAAAAATTATCTAAGGAAAAGCACATATATCTCTCTATATCTCTACATTCTAGGCTTAGAGAGGGTGTTTGTTCTTAGCCTTTAACACCACCGGTGATTGTGCATGTTGTGCTCGTTCTGTGGTTTTGGAGTTTCGGCTGAGAGCTTTACCTCCGGACCTCGGGCCTATTTTGTGCTTTGCCTTAATTAAGGGTTAATGTGTTTACTATTGGAATTGAAGAACTATCTGCCGAATTATGCTTATGAAACTGGAATTGGTGACCTTTACCAACAATCTGAAATTTTTTTCCTCTGCTCGAGCGGAGGGGTTGGCGCTCGAGCGGGCCTTTGGGGGTTCCAGGAATTTTGCAGGCGGGCTGAAATTCTGGGAGTGGTGATTTTCCGCTCGAGCGTAGAAGTGGCTTTCGGCGGACAAATTTTGTTGTCTCGCGCTCGAGCACGATGTTGGGCGCTCGAGCGAGACTCCAGGATGAGTTGTACTTCTGAGGCATGTGGGCTCATTTTTGACATCTTATTAGTGTATTTGGAATGCCTTTTTTTTCTTTTGGGATTTTGGTTGAGGTGGTAATATGATGGTGAAGTAAGATTGGATCAAAGAATTTAATTCGAATAGTTATTTTACGAACAACCGCCACTCTTTTGCCTTTTTCTTTTTCCACACTTGGAATTTGGATATGAGGTTAGAACCATTGGAAAGCTTATTTCCGGGGCTTCAATTTGGACACAAGAACGACCTAAAACGGAGTCCGGATGGGAGAGTTATACCTGTTCAAAGTTTCAAAATCTGTGCTGAGGGCAGGTCCGCTCGAGCGGAAATCAGTCCGCTCGAGCGGGAATTACGGGGCAACAGCTTTTAAAACGGGATTTTGGATCATTTCTTACATGTTTCTTCTTCCCTCTTCCTTCCTCTTTGCCTTAGTCCGAAAACCCTAGCTCCAAAACCTTGATTTCCTCTACTTTGATCAACAACCCACCATGATTCTTGTATCAAGGATGAAGAACAAGAGGAGATAAACATTTTCAACCGATTGGAATTCGAGATTGCGAAGGATTCTTCTCAAGCTTGGTTTTCTTGCTTGGTTCTCGAGGTAGGGGTTCTAGTCCTCTTCATTACTTACGTGGATGGATAGATTTGTAGTATTTGACTATCTAAATACAAGAATTTCCATTTGTGAGCATGTAGTGTATGGTATGAGAATTGGGGGTTTTAGGGTATGGGTTGTTGAGAGTTGAATTGATGAGTTAGAATGATGGATTATGAATCCTAAGTGTATAATCAATGGGAAAAGTGGAATGATAAGTGATGAATTAATAAGTTTGAATTTTATTGGAATTTATAGATTTCTTAGAAACCCTAGGTTGCTTCTTGATGATAAGCGATGATTTGGGCCAAATTGGAAGTAGAATTATGAAATTGAGGTATTGAATTATATCTATACAAATTTAATTGAATTTTGGAGATGTTTGAAAATTATGTTTAAAATTTACGAATGAACCTCAGTTATGTATAAGGTGAATCATGCTGTTATGTGAGATGAAATTGAGAAACAAAATTTTTAATGTTATGAATGATAAGAACCTTGGGAAGAAATGATGAAATGGGATTTAAGACTTCACCTTGAAAGATGTTGAATTATATTTAGGGGTGATAAGGTGAATTATGCCAAATAGTGTAGCTTATGTTGGATTGTATTGAGATATGTATGGAGAAGTGTGTTGGTTTAATGATGTGAATTGCAAATTGCTGTGTAAAGAGGATAACAAGTTAAGAATGGAATAAATTATATGTGACCCGATTTTTATGTGTATTCTGAATTGTGTAGGGTCAGCTGTAGAGGCGGACCAAGCGTCTAAGCACTGTGAGTAATAGTACTACAATTGTAAACCGTTCACTGTTAATGATTATTGATATTAATATTCTGTTCTTTGTGGGTAATTATGAACAATGAAGGATCTGACATGCATCAATATGGCTCTGAACTACTTACATTTCGGGTGTGTTTAGTGGTTAACGGTAATGTATCGATAATGTGTTACAACCTGTAGGTTACCATGATTCTGCTCAGGTATGATATGTAAGCTATTAATGCTATGGAATGGGTAATTGAAGAACATTATGAATGTAAACTCTGTTTATTGGAGCATAATATTCTGAATGGGAACATGACATCCCGAACACCCTTTTGGGAATGTCAGTACATGTGTTACAATATAGATACCTATTTATTGTGGATTAAAATGATTGGGCAGCTGGTTAAAACTATTAGTTGTGCTATCGACATGTGCTTTGTGTACTGTTAATGAGCATCATTAACGTTTTGTTATCTGTAAATTACCCTTGTTAATTTATAGTGAACAGGAAGAACCACGATGTGTGTGCCTTCTGAGTCCTTATGCTTTGCCAAGGATGACTCAGGTTTGTTGTGAAGTAAGTTATTCCGTGCCTATTAGTAATATTTTGATATACGTGAGATGACTTATGTATCCTGTTGTATGATGTTATTTATATGAATTTGGGGCTACTCTGTTCTGGATAATCATTCCGTTTATGTAATATGTTCTGTAAGTAGTTCCGTTTACGACATAACATGTTATAGTATATAATGTTGATGTAAAACTTATTGATTTCTGGTATGGAACAAAGTGCTACACTTCGGTGGGAGCCACCTCTTGAATCCATACATTGTGTAACATTCTGGGCCGATGGCCATTCTGTGTAACATTCTGGGCCGAGGGCCATTCTGTGTAACATTCTGGGCCGAGGGCCATTTTGTGACATTCAGTAACATTCTGTGTAACATTCTGGGCCGAGGGCCATTTTGTGACATTCAGTAACATTCTGTGTAACATTCTGGGCCGAGGGCCATTTTGTGACATTCAGTAACATTCTGTGTAACGTTCTGGGCCGAGGGCCATTTTGTGACATTCAGTAACATTCTGTGTAACGTTCTGGGCCGAGGGCCATTTTGTGACGATTCTGTGATATTCTGTATCATTCTGGGCCGAGGGCCGCTCTGTATATGCTTCTGGACTCATGTCTGTTTGAAATATAAATACAGGGTATAGTTAATCATATGCTTTGCAGTTATGTACTTTATTGTGTCAGTGGTACTTTACCTTATTTATGTACTATTATTCATTGAGTTTCACTCATTCGGTATTTTGTCTGTTTCTGTAGGTCATCAACTGAGGGACCAGTCCAAACCCTTAAGATTCGTCTCCCTCTTGTCAACCTCAGTGTGTCCAGGCACTAACTGAAGACCGTGTATTTTGTAAAGTGTTGTTATATTTTTGGAGTTTATGCTTGATTGTTTTTTCTTCAAGATGTATTATTCTAAGCCCAATTGCGGGCCAAGTCAAGGTACATGTGTGTCAGTTTTCTGTATATTATTTACTTGATGTGAGGTTGTGATCCTGGCATGTCAATAGTAGCTCAATGGATATGTTTCAATGTTGTTCTTTACTATTAAATGTTTCCGTTCAGGCCCCCTATATTATGTATATCAGGTTTAATGCTTACGTCTACATAGGTCATGCCCGAACTTTTAGGGGCGGGTTACGGGGCGTGACACCTTTGCTCTAGCTTCTCCAAGAGGCTTGAAACTTTTGAACCTTTGCTCTAGCTTCTCTAAGAAGCGTCAACCTTTTGCTCTAGCTTCTTCCAAGAAGCTTGAACTCTCTTGTTTCTCTATAAGAGAGGGCCTCCCTCTCCTTTAGAGAGGTTGAAAAAAATTTGTCTATGGAAAAGCACATATATCTCTACATTCTAGGCTTAGAGTGGGTATTTGTTCTTCGCCTTTAGCACCACCAGTGATTGCGCATTTTATGCTCGTTCTGAGGTTACGGAATTTCGGCTGATAGCTTTACCTCCAGACCTCGGGACTCTTTTGTGCTTTGCCTCAATTTGCGAACCAGGTTCTGTTTTCTCTCCCCAAAGGGAAGGAGAGGTTTCGTAGACCATCTCTCGGGTCAGAGGCTACTTTCGTGGTCGAGACCACTGCTCCCGCTTGAGACCATTTTCGATTTTGAGCCGCTTGGTCGTGCGCCTCGGTTCGGGACCGCTTAACTTTCTCCGTTTGGCACGGTTTTTGGACAGCTTGAACCATTTGAACCTTCGTTTTAGCTTCTTGAGGAAGCTTGAACCTTTTGAACCATTATTCTAGCTTCTTGAGGAAGTTAAACCATCTGAACCTTCGTTTTAGCTTCTTCGGGGAGCTTGAACCTTTTGAACATTGGTTTTAGCTTCTTGAGGGCGCTCGGACCTTTTGAACCTTCGTTTTAGCTTCTTGAGGGAGCTTGAACCTTTTGAACCCTGGTTTTAGCTTCTTGACGAAGTTGAACCTTCTGAACCTTCGTTTTAGCTTCCAGAGGGAGCCTGAACCTTTTGAACCTTCGTTTTAGCTTCTTGAGGGAGCTTGAACCTTTTGAACCTTCGTTTTAGCCTCTTGAGGGAGCTTGAACCTTTTGAACCCCTGTTTTGGCTTCTTTAGGAAGCTTGAAATTTTGAACTTTTGAACCTTCGTTTTAGCTTCTTGAGAAAGCTTGAACCTTTTGAACCTTCGTTTTAGCTTCTTGAGGAAGCTTGAACCTTTTGAACCTTTGCTCTAGCTTCTCCGTGGAAGCTTGAACCTTTTGAACCCTGGTTTTAGCTTCTTGAGGAAGTTGAACCTTCCGAACCTTCGTTTCAGTTTCCTGAGGGAGCTTGAACCTTTTGAACCTTCGTTTTAGCTTATTGAGGGAGCCTGAACCTTTTGAACCTTCGTTTTAGCTTCTTGAGGGAGCTTGAACCTTTTGAACCCTAGTTTTGGCTTCTCGAGGAAGCTTGAACCTTTTCAACCTTCGTTTTAGCTTTTTGAGGAAGCTTGAACCTTTTGAACCTTCGTTTTAGCTTCTTGAGGAAGCTTGAACCTTTTGAACCTTTGCTCTAGCTTCTCTAAGAAGCTTGAACCCTTTGCTCTAGCTTTTCCAAGAAGCTTCAAAACTTTTGAACCTTTGCTCTAGCTTCTCTTAGAAGCTTGAACCTTTTGCTCTAGCTTCTCCAAGAAGCTTGAACCCTCTTGTTTCTCTATAAGAGAGGGCCTCCCTCTCCGTTAGAGAGGTTGAAAAAAATTTGTCTAAGGAAAAGCACATATATCTCTCTATATCTCTACATTCTAGGCTTAGAGAGGGTGTTTTTTCTTGGCCTATAACACCACCGGTGATGCGCATGTTGTGCTCGTTCTGAGGTTACGGAGTTTCGGCTGAGAGCCTTACCTCCGGACCTTGGGACTCTTTTGTGCTTTGCCTCGATTTTCAAACCAGCTTCTGTTTTCTCTCCCCAAAGGGAGGGAGAGGTTTCGTAGACCATCTCTCAGTGGTCGTAGGCTACTTTTCGTGGTCGTAGACCACTGTTCCCGTTTGGAGACCATTTTTCGGTTTTCGGAGCCGTCGGTCTTGCGCCTCGGTTCGGGACCGCTTAACTTTCTCCGTTTGGCACGGTTTTTGGACAGCTTGAACCTTTTGAACCTTCGTTTTAGCTTCTTGAGGAAGCTTGAACCTTTTGAACCCTTATTTTAGCTTCTTGAGGAAGTTAAACCTTCTGAACCTTCGTTTTAGCTTCTTGAGGGCGCTTGGACCTTTTGAACCTTCGTTTTAGCTTCTTGAGGGAGCTTGAACCTTTTGAACCCTGGTTTTAGCTTCTTGACGAAGTTGAACCTTCTGAGCCTTCGTTTTAGCTTCCTGAGGGAGCCTGAACCTTTTGAACCATCGTTTTAGCTTCTTGAGGGAACTTGAACCTTTTGAACCTTTGTTTTAGCCTCTTGAGGGAGGTTGAACGTTTTGAACCCCTGTTTTGGTGTCACAGCCCGCAATCGCCCCTAAAAGTTTGGGCATGACCTATGCGGAAATGGGCACTAGACCGGATATATACATGTAATGTTATGTAGGGGCCAGAACGGAAGCAATATAGAACAATAACCATATCCATTGAGCTACTACTGACTTGCCAGGATCATGCACATTTAACAGAAAAAATAATATACCAAACCATACCACTGAGCATCGGTTACTTTTACACGTACATATAGGCCCTGCCCTAGGAGTGGACATATACAAAAATATTAATTACAGACGTCCCAAAAACAGGTACTTAGAATACAAGCCAAAACTTGACAAAAGTCTACAAAGGTAGAACGGGTCTTCTTATGTGCCTGATCATAAGGGTTGACAAAAAGGAACGAGCTTCAGGAGTTAAGACTGGTTCCCGGGTTATGACCTACAGAAACAGACAATATAAGGAATAAGCGAGGCTCAGTGAATAATAGTACCAAGATAATCCAACGCGTAATTGAAATTATAACTCATAACCATAAGTATGTAATTGCGAAGAATTAATCCAATGCTACCAAATGGTCCATGACCTAGAATGTTACAATTAGCCCTTGGCCAGAATGTTTCAGAATATCACAGAATGTCACTGAATGTCACTGAATGGCCCTCGGCCCAGAATGTTACAGAATGTTACTGAATGTCACAAAATGTCACAGAATGGCCCTCGGCCCAGAATGTTACTAAATGTCACAGAATGGTACGGAATGTCACAAAATGGCCCTCGGCCCAGAAGGTTACAGAATGTTCACAAATTCTTTCCACATTTACATCTCATTCATACCACATGTTATTCAAGCTCAAGTACGGTAGGAATATACGGAAAGCATTTGAAATAGAACTTAAATAATCATCAACAAGAATGAATACATATTCTTTGCACTATGACTCACAGTGTGATGGCGGTATACGGCTTCCTCCTGGAGTGTGTCCTACACACACATAGAACCCATAAGTTAGTTCATAATTTCCTTACATTTTCATTCGCGTTTCAGTTCAAAACTTCGAAGAAATAAAGGCACATTGTAACAATTTTAAATGGTCATTTTACATATTTTAGAGGGTCAAATAGGTCAAAAACAACATCCCAACATTTTGGTCTTGGGCAAGACGCAGGTCAGGAGCCCCACACGTGCGGCAACTCCTCCCGCACGTGTGGCAGTGATGCCCCGCACGTGCGGTTTTTACAGTGTGTCTCGCCCAAAATTGCCCAAAATGCCGCGTGTGAGACGATCCCAAGACGGCGGGCGAATCAAAAACCCCGTCCAAAATCTTCAAAAATGGATTTCTTTGGTGGGTAACAAAAAGTTTCAAAATGGATTTTTAATGCTCAAATAAGGCTTCACAATCATGCAATTTAAGAGTGGAAACATATGATGATCAATGATAATTTAAATTCCACAACATAATCTATGTTTCATGAGTTCTCCATGAGTCCATGAGTCCACAATAGATATATCAAGGTGCAAATCAAGTTCATAAACTTAGAGAGGATCATCCAAATTGGTAATTAAACATGCTAGAATACATGGACCTCTTAATCAAGCTAACCTCAATACTACTCTTCAAGTAATCAATTAATCCCATACATATGAAATACTACATATCAAGAACACAATTCTATAGTCAAGAGATCACAAAATATTTACATACCTTGAGTTCAAATCTTCTAATCTTCACCCTCTTGGAGAATTTTCTTAACCCTTCCTCTCAACTTCCCTTTTCCAACCCAAACCTTCCTTAGGCAAATGTTGTGTGAAACATATACTACAATACTTAGATATTTATATCTATAAAGTGAGAAAAAGACAAAATTCAATCGTTTAATCATCCGAAATTAAAATTTCACAGATAAGCTTAATATTACCTAAAAATTATGCTGAATTCAAATATAACATCGATTTCAAGTTATTATGTCTCTAAGATTCTCAATTTCTATTCTGAACGGTTTATGAGTAACAGATGTCTTTCCTCACCAACAGATAGAATCTCAATATTTCACTTTAAGCCATTCACACACCATGTCAAATACAAAAATAAGAGACTGAAGATATTAGAAACACATGCGAGGGTCGGGCTATTACATTTGGCTTCTTGTGGAAGCTTGAAATTTTGAACTTTTCAACCTTCGTTTTAGCTTCTTGAGGAAGCTTGAACCTTTTGAACCTTCGTTTTAGCTTTTTGAGGAAGCTTGAACCTTTTGAACCTTTGCTCTAGCTTCTCCGAGGAAGCTTGAACCTTTTGAACCCTGGTTTTAGCTTCTTGAGGAAGTTAAACCTTCTGAACCTTCGTTTTAGTTTCCTGAGGGAGCTTGAACCTTTTGAACCTTCGTTTTAGCTTCTTGAGGGAGCTTGAACCTTTTGATCTTTGTTTTAGCTTCTTGAGGGAGCCTGAACCTTTTGAACCCCTGTTTTGGCTTCTTGAGAAAGCTTGAACCTTTTGAGCCTTCGTTTTAGCTTCTTGGGGAAGCTTGAACCTTTTGAACCTTCGTTTTTGCTTCTTGAGGAAGCTAGAACTTTTTGAACCTTTGCTCTAGCTTCCTCAAGAAGCTTGAACCCTTTGCTCTAGCTTCTCCAAGAAGCTTGAAATTTTTGAACCTTTGCTCTAGCTTCTCTAAGAAGCTTGAACCTTTTGCTCTAGCTTCTTCGAGAAGCTTGAACCCTCTTGTTTCTCTATAAGAGAGGGCCTCCCTCTCCTTTAGAGAGGTTGAAAAAAATTTCTCTAAGGAAAAGCACATATATCTCTCTATATCTCTACATTCTAGGCTTAGAGAGGGAGTTTGTTCTTGGCCTTTAACACCACCGGTGATTGCGCATGTTGTGCTCGTTCTGAGGTTACGGTGTTTTGGCTGATTGCCTTACCTCCGGACCTCGGGACTCTTTTGTGCTTTGCCTCGATTTGCGAACCAAGTTCTGTTTTCTCTCCCCGAAGGGAGGGAGAGGTTTCGTAGACCATCTCTCAGTGGCCGTAGGCTACTTTTCGTGGTCGTGGACCACTGTTCCCGTTTGGAGACCATTTTTCGGTTTTCGGAGCCGTCGGTTGTGCGCCTCGGTTCGGGACGGCTTAACTTTCTCCGTTTGGCACGGTTTTTGGACAACTTGAACCTTTTGAACCTTCGTTTTAGCTTCTTGAGGAAGCTTGAACATTTTGAACCCTTATTTTAGCTTCTGGAGGAAGTTAAACCTTCTGAACGTTCATTTTAGCTTCTTGAGGGATCTTGAACCTTTTGAACCTTGGTTTTAGCTTCTTGAGGGCGCTTGGACCTTTTGAACCTTCGTTTGAGCTTCTTGAGGGAGCTTGAACCTTTTGAACCCTGGTTTTAGCTTCTTGACGAAGTTGAACCTGCTGAACCTTCGTTTTAGCATCTTGAGGGAGCCTGAACCTTTTGAACCTTCGTTTTAGCTTCTTGAGGGAGCTTGAACCTTTTGAACCTTCGTTTTAGCCTCTTGAGGGAGCTTGAACCTTTTGAACCCCTGTTTTGGCTTCTTGAGAAAGCTTGAAATTTTGAACTTTTCAACCTTCGTTTTAGCTTCTTAAGGAAGCTTGAACCTTTTGAACCTTCGATTTAGCTTCTTAAGGAAGCTTGAACCTTCAGAACCTTTGCTCTAGCTTCTCCGAGAAAGTTTGAAACTTTTGAACCCTGGTTTTAGCTTCTTAAGGAAGTTGAACCTTCTGAACATTCGTTTTAGTTTCCTGAGGGAGCTTGAACCTTTTGAACCTTCGTTTTACCATCTTGAGGGAGCTTGAACCTTTCGAACCTTCGTTTTAGCTTCATGAGAGAGCTTGAATCTTTTGAAACCTTGTTTTGGCTTCTTGAGGAAGCTTGAACCTTTTGAACCATCGTTTTAGCTTTTTGAGGAAGCTTGAACCTTTTGAACCTTCGTTTTAACTTCTTGAGAAAGCTTGACCCTTTTGAACCTTTGCTCTAGCTTCTCCAAGAAGCACGAAGCTTTTGAACCTTTTCTCTAGCTTCTCTAAGAAGCTTGAAGCTTTTGCTCTAACTTCTCCGAGAAGCTTGAACCCTCTTGTTTCTCTATAAGAGAGGGCCTCTCTCTCCTTTAGAGAGGTTGACAAAAATTTGTCTAAGGAAAAGCACATATATCTTTCTATATCTCTACATTCTAGGCTTAGAGAGGGTGTTTTTTCTTGGGCTTTAACACCACCGGTGATTGCGCATGTTGTGCTCGTTCTGAGGTTACAGAGTTTCGGCTGAGAGCCTTACCTCCGGACCTCGGAACACTTTTGTACTTTGCCTCGATTTGCGAACCAGGTTCTGTTTTCTCCCCCCGAATGGAGGAAGTGGTTTCGTAGACCATCTCTCAATGGCCGTAGGCTACTTTTCGTGGTCGTAGACCACTGTTCCCGTTTGGAGGCCATTTTCTGATTTTCGAAGCCGTCGGTCGTGCGCCTCGGTTCAGAACCGCTTAACTTTCTCCGTTTGGCACGGTTTTTGGACAGCTTGAACCTTTTGAACCTTCGTTTTAACTTCTAGAGGAAGCTTGAACCTTTTGAACCCTTATTTTAGCTTCTTCAGGAAGTTAAACCTTCTGAACCTTCGTTTTAGCTTCTTGAGGGAGCTTGAACCTTTTGAACCTTGGTTTTAGCTTCTTCAGGGCGCTTGGACCTTTTGAACCTTCGTTTTAGCTTCTTGAGGGAGCTTGAACCTTTTGAATCCTGGTTTTAGCTTCTTGACGAAGTTGAACCTTCTGAGCCTTCGTTTTAGCTTCCTGTGGGAGCCTGAACCTTTTGAACCTTCGTTTTAGCTTCTTGAGGGAGCTTGAACCTTTTGAACCTTTGTTTTAGCCTCTTGAGGGAGCTTCAACCTTTTGAACCCCTGTTTTGGCTTCTTGAGGAAGCTTGAAATTTTCAACTTTTCAACCTTCGTTTTAGCTTCTTGAGGAGGCATGAACCTTTTGAACTTTCATTTTAGCTTCTTGAGGAAGCTTGAACCTTTTGAACCTTTGCTCTAGCTTCTCTGAGGAAGCTTGAACCTTTTGAACCCTGGTTTTAGCTTCTTGAGGAAGTTGAACCTTCTGAACCTTCGTTTTAGCTTCTTTCGGGAGCTTGAACCTTTTGAACCTTCGTTTTAGCTTCTTGAGGGAGCTTGAACCTTTTGAACCCTTGTTTTGGTTTCATGAGGAAGTTTGAACCTTTTGAACCTTCTTTTTAGCTTCTTGAGGAAGCTTGAACCTTTTGAACCTTCGTTTTAGCTTCTTGAGGAAGCTTGAACCTTTTGAACCTTTGCTCTAGCTTCTCCAAGAAGCTTGAACCCTTTGCTCTAGCTTCTCCAAGAAGCTTGAAACTTTTGAACCTTTGCTCTAGTTTCTCTAAGAAGCTTGAACCTTTTGCTCTAGCTTCTCCAAGAAGCTTGAACCCTCTTGTTTCTCTATAGGAGAGGGCCTCCCTCTCCTTTAGAGAGGTTGAAAAAAATTTGTCTAAGGAAAAAGCACATATATCTCTCTATATCTCTACATTCTAGGCTTAGAGAGGGTGTTTGTTCTTGGCCTTTAACACCATCGGTGATTGCGCATGTCGTGCTCGTTCTGAGGTTACGGAGTTTCGGCTGAGGGCCTTACCTCCGGACCTCGGGACTCTTTTGTGCGTTGCCTCGATTTGCGAACCAAGTTCATTTTCTCTCCCCGAAGGGAGGGAGTGTTTTCGTAGAGCATCTCTCAGTGGCCATAGGCTACTTTTCGTGGTCGTAGACCACTGTTCCCGTTTGGAGACCATTTTTCGGTTTCGAAGCCGTCGGTCGTGCGCCTCGGTTTGGGACCGCTTAACTTTCCCCATTTGGCATGGTTTTTGGACAGCTTGAACCTTTTGAACCTTCATTTTAGCTTCTTGAGGGAGCTTGAACCTTTTGAACCTCCGTTTTAGCCTCTTGAGGGAGCTTCAACCTTTTGAACCCCTGTTTTGGCTTCTTGAGAAAGCTTGAAATTTTGAACTTTTCAACCTTCTTCTTAGCTTCTTGAGGAAGCTTGCACCTTTTGAACCTTCGTTTTAGCTTCTTGAGGAAGCTTGAACCTTTTAAACCTTCATTTTAGCTCCTTGAGGAAGCTTGAACCTTTTGAACCTTTAGTTTCTCCGAGAGGTTTCGTAGACCATCTCTCAGTGGCCGTAGGCCACTTTTCGAGGTCGTAGACCACTGTTCTCGTTTGGAGACCATTTTTCGGTTTTCGAAGCCATCGGTCGTGCGCCTCGGTTCGGGACCGCTTAACTTTCTCCGTTTAGCACGGTTGTTGGACAGCTTGAACCTTTTGAACCTTCGTTTTAGCTTCTTGAGGAAGCTTGAACCTTTTGAACCTTTGCCCTACCTTCTCTGAGGAAGCTTGAACCTTTTGAACCCTGGTTTTAGCTTCTTCAGGAAGTGGAACCTTCTGAACCTTCGTTTTAGTTTCTTGAGAGAGCTTGAACCTTTTGAACCTTCGTTTTAGCTTCTTGAGGGAGCTTGAACCTTTTGAACCTTTGTTTTAGCTTCTTGAGGGAGCTTGAACCTTTTGAACCCTTGTTTTGGCTTCTTGAGGAAGCATGAACCTTTTGGACCTTCGTTTTAGCTTCTTGACGAAGCTTGAACCTTTTGAACCTTCGTTTTAGCTTCTTGAAAAGGCTTGAACCATTTGAACCTTTGCTCTAGCTTGTCCAAGAAGCTTGAAACTTTTGAACCTTTGCTCTAGCTTCTCTAAGAAGCTTGAACCCTCTTGTTTCTCTATAAGTAAGGGCTTCCCTCTCCTTCAGAGAGGTTGAAAAAAAATTGTCTATATCTCTCTAAGGGAAAGCACATATATCTCTCTATATCTCTACATTCTAGGCTTAGAGAGGGTGTTTGTTCTTGGCCTTTAACACCACCGGTGATTACGCATGTTGTGCTCGTTCTGAGGTTACGGAGTTTCGGCTGAGAGCCTTACCTCCGGACCTCGAGACTCTTTTGTGCTTTGCGTCGATTTGCGAACCAGGTTCTGTTTTCTCTCCCTGAAGGGAGGGAGAGGTTTTGTAGACCATCTCTCAGTGGCCGTAGGCTACTTTTCGTGGTCGTAGACCACTGTTCCCGTTTGGAGACCATTTTCCGGTTTTTGGAGCCGTCGATCGTGTGCCTCGGTTCGGGACCACTTAACTTTCTCCGTTTGGCACGGTTTTTGGACAGCTTGAACCTTTTGAACCTTCGTTTTAGCTTCTTCAGGAAGCTTGAACCTTTTGAACCCTGATTTTAGTTTCTTGAGGAAGTTAAACCTTCTGAACCTTCGTTTTAGCTCCTTGAGGGAGCTTGAACCTTTTGAACCCTGGTTTTAGCTTCTTGCGGGCGCTCGGACCTTTTCAACCTTCGTTTTAGCTTCTTAAGGGAGCTTGAACCTTTCGAACCCTGGTTTTAGCTTCTCGACGAAGTTGAACCTTCTGAACCTTCGTTTTAGCTTCCTGAGGGAGCCTGAACCTTCCGAACCTTCGTTTTAGCTTCTTAAGGGAGCTTGAACCTTTTGAACCTTCGTTTTACCCTCTTGAGGGAGCTTGAACCTTTTGAACCCCTGTTTTGGCTTCTTGAGGAAGCTTGAAATTTTGAACTTTTCAACCTTCGTTTTAGCTTCTTGAGGAACCTTGAACCTTTTGAACCTTCGTTTTAGCTTCTTGAGGTAGCTTGAACCTTTTGAACCTTTGCTATAGCTTCTCCGAGGAAGCTTGAACCTTTTGAACCCTGGTTTTAGCTTCTTGAGGAAGTTAAATCCTTCTGAACCTTCGTTTTAGTTTCCTGAGGGAGCTTGAACCTTTTGAACCTTCGTTTTAGCTTCTTGAGGGTGCTTGAACCTTTTAAACCTTCGTTTTAGCTTCTTGAGAGAGCTTGAATCTTTTGAACCCTTGTTTTGGGTTCTTGAGGAAGCTTGAACCTTTTGAACCATCGTTTTAGCTTCTTGAGGAAGCTTCAAACTTTTGAACCTTTGCTCTAGCTTCTCCCAGAAGCTTCAACCCTTTAAACCTTTGCTCTAGCTTCTCCTAGAAGCTTGAACCCTTTGAACCTTTGCTCTAGCTTCTCTATGAACCATGAACCTTTTGCTCTAGCTTCTTCCAAGAAGCTTGAACCCTCTTGTTTCTCCATAAGAGAGGGACTCCGTCTCCTGTAGAGATGTTGAAAAAAATTTGTCTAAGAAAAAGCACATATATCTCTCTATATCTCTACATTCTAGGCTTAGAGAGGGTGTTTGTTCTTGGCTTTTAACTCCACCGGTGATTGCGCATGTTGTGCTCGTTCTGAGGGTACGGAGTTTCGGCTGAGAGCCTTACCTCCAGACCTCGGAACTCTTTTGTGCTTTGCCTAGATTTGTGAACCAGGTTCTTTTTTCTCTCCTCGAAGGGAGGGAGAGGTTTCGTAGACCATCTCTCAGTGGCCGTAGGCTACTTTTCATGGTCGTAAACCACTGTTCCCGTTTGGAGACCATTTTCTGATTTTCGGAGCCGTCGGTCGTGCGCCTCGGTTCGGGACCGCTTCACTTTCTCCGTTTGGCACGGTTTTTGGACAGCTTGAACCTTTTGAACCTTCGTTTTAGCTTCTTGAGGAAGCTTGAACCTTTTGAACCCCTATTTTAGCTTCTTGAGGAAGTTAAACCTTCTGAACCTTCGTTTTAGCTCCTTAAGGGAGCTTGAACCTTTTGAACCTTAGTTTGAGCTTCTTGAGGGCACTCGGACCTTTTGAACCTTTGTTTTAGCTTCTTGAGGGAGCTTGAACCTTTTGAACACTACTTTTAGCTTCTCGACAAAGTTGAACCTTCTAAACTTTCGTTTTAGCTTCCTGAGGGAGTCTGAACCTTTTGAACCTTTGTTTTAGCTTCTTGAGGGAGCTTGAATCTTTCGAACCTTTGTTTTAGCCTCTTGAGGGAGCTTGAACCTTTTGAACCCCTGTTTTGGCTTCTTGAGGAAGCTTGAAATTTTGAACTTTTTAACCTTCGTTTTAGCTTCTTGAGGAAGCTTGAACCTTTTGAACCTTCGTTTTAGCTTCTTGAGGAAGTTTAAACGTTTTGAACCTTTGCTCTTGCTTCTCCGAGGAAGCTTGAACCTTTTGAACCCTGGTTTTAGCTTCTTGAGGAAGTTGAACCTTCTGAACCTTCGTTTTAGTTTCCTGAGGGAGATTGAACGTTTTGGACCTTCGTTTTCGCTTCTTGAGGCAGCTTGAACCTTTTGAACCTTCGTTTTAGCTTCTTGAGAGAGCTTGAACCTTTTGAACCCCTGTTTTGGCTTCTTGAGCAAGCTTCAACCTTTTGAACCTTCGTTTTAGCTTCTTGAGAAAGCTTGAACCTTTTGAACCTTTTGAACCTTCGTTTTAGACTCTTGAGGGAGTTTGAACCTTTTGAACCCCTGTTTTGACTTGTTGAGGAGGCTTGAAATTTTGAACTTTTCAACCTTTGTTTTAGCTTCTTGAGGAAGCTTGAACCTTTTGAACCTTCGTTTTAGCTTCTTAAGGAAACTTGAACCTTTTCAACCTTTGCTCTAGCTTCTCCGAGGAAGCTTGAACCTTTTGAACCCTGGTTTTACCTTCTTGAGGAAGTTGAACCTTTTGAACCTTCGTTCTAGCTTCTTGAGGGAGCTTGAACCTTTTGAACCCTTGTTTTGGCTTCTTAAGGAAGCTTGAACCTTTTGAACCTTCGTTTTAGCTTCTTGAGGAAGCTTGAAGCTTTTGAACCTTCGTTTTAGCTTCTTGAGGAAACTTGAACCTTTTGAAACTTTGCTCTAGCTTCTCCAAGAAGCTTGAAGCTTTGGAACCTTTGCTCTAGTTTCTCTAAGAAGCTTGAACCTTTTGCTCTAGCTTCTCCAAGAAGCTTGAACCCACTTGTTTCTCTATAAGAGAGGGCCTCCCTCTCCTTTAGAGAGGTTGAAAAAAATTTGTCTAAGGAAAAGCACATATATCTCTCTATATCTCTACATTCTAGGCTTAGAGAGGGTGTTTGTTCTTGGCAATTAACACCACCGGTAATTGCGCATGTTGTGCTCGTTCTGAGGTTACGGAGTTTCTGCTGAGAGCCTTACCTCCGGACCTCGGGACTCTTTTGTGCTTTGCCTCGATTTGCGAACCAGGTTCTGTTTTCTCTCCCCGATGGGAGGGAGAGGTTTCGTAGACCATCTCTCACTGGCCGTAGGCTACTTTTCGTGGTCGTAGACCACTGTTCCCGTTTGGAGACCATTTTTCAGTTTTCAGAGCCGTCGGTCGTGCGCCTCGGTTTGGGACCGCTTAACTTTCTCCATGTGGCACAGTTTTTGGACAGCTTGAACCTTTTGAACCTTCGTTTTAGCTTCTTGAGGAAGCTTGAACCTTTTGAACCCATATTTTAGCTTTTTGAGGAAGTTAAACCTTCTGAACCTTCGTTTTAGCTTCTTGAGGGAGCTTGAACCTTATGAACCTTGGTTTTAGCTTCTTGAGAGCGCTCGGACCATTTGAACCTTCGTTTTAGCTTCTTGAGGGAGCTTGAACCTTTTGAACCCTGGTTTTAGATTCTCAGCGAAGTTGAACCTTCGGAACCTTCGTTTTAGCTTCCTGAGGGAGCCTGAACCTTTTGAACCTTCGTTTTAGCTTCTTGAGGGAGCTTCAACCTTTTGAACCTTCGTTTTAGTCTCTTGAGGGAGCTTGAACCTTTTGAACCCTGGTTTTATCTTCTTGACGAAGTTGAAACTTCTGAACCTTTGTTTTAGATTCCTGAGGGAGCATGAACCTTTTGAACCTTCGTTTTAGTTTCTTGAGGGAGCTTGAACGTTTTGAACCTTCGTTTTAGCCTCTTGAGGGAGCTTGAACCCTTTGAACCCCTATTTTGGCTACTTGAGGAAGCTCGAAATTTTGAGCTTTTCAACCTCCGTTTTAACTTCTTGAGGAAGCTTGAACCTTTTGAACCTTCGTTTTAGCTTCTTGAGGAAGCTTGAACCTTTTGAACCTTTGCTCTAGCTTCTCCGAGGAAGCTTGAACCTTTTGAACCCTGGTTTTAGCTTCTTGAGGAAGTTGAACTTTCTGAACCATCGTTTTAGTTTCCTGAGGGAGGTTGAACCTTTTGAACCTTCGTTTTAGCTTCTTGAGGGAGGTTGAACATTTTGAACCTTCGTTTTATCTTCTTGAGGGTGCTTGAACCTTTTGAACCCTTGTTTTGGCTTCTTGAGGAAGCTTAAACGTTTTGAACCTTCGTTTTAGCTTCTTGAGGAAGCTTAAACCTTTTGAACCTTTGCTCTAGCTTCTCCGAGGAAGCTTGAACCTTTTGAACCCTGCTTTTAGCTTCTTGAGGAAGTTGAACCTTCTGAACCTTCGTTTTAGTTTCCTGAGAGGGCTTGAACCTTTTGAACATTCGTTTTTGCTTCTTAAGGGAGCTTGAACCTTTTGAACCTTCGTTTTAGCTTCTTGAGGGAGCTTGAACCTTTTGACCCCTTATTTTGGCTTCTTGAGGGAGCTTGAACCGTTTGAACCTTCGTTTTAGCTTCTTGAGGAAGCTTGAACCTTTTGAACCTTCGTTTTAGCTTTTTGAAAAGGCTTGAACCTTTTGAACCTTTGCTCTAGCTTCTCCAAGAAGCTTGAACCCTTTGCCCTAGCTTCTCCAAGAAGCTTGAACCCTTTGCCCTAGCTTCTCCAAGAAGCTTGAATCTTTTGAACCTTTGCCCTAGCTTCTCTAAGAAGCTTGAGCCTTTTGCTCTATCTTCTTCCAAAAAGCTTGAACCCTCTTGTTTCTCTATAAGAGAGGGCCTCCCTCTCCTTTAGAGAGGTGGAAAAAAATTTGTCTAAGGAAAAGCATATATATCTCTCTATATGTCTACATTCTAGGCTTAGAGAGGGTGTTTGTTCTTGGCCTTTAACACCACCGGTGATTGCGCATGTTGTGCTCGTTCTGAGGTTACGGAGTTTCAGCTGAGAGCCTTACCTTCGGACCTCGGGATTCTTTTGTGCTTTGCCTCGATTTGCGAACCAGGTTCTGTTTTCTCTCCCCGAAGGGAGGGAGAGGTTTCGTAGACCATCTCTCAGTGGCCGTAGTCTACTATTCGTGGTCGTAGACCACCGTTCCCGTTTGGATACCATTTTTCGGTTTTCAGAGCCATCGGTCGTCTGCCTCGGTTCGGGACCGCTTAACTTTCTTCGTTTGGCACGGTTTTTGGACCGCTTGAACCATTTGAACCCTCGTTTTAGCTTCTTGAGGAAGCTTGAACATTTTGAACCCTTATTCTAGCTTCTAGAGGAAGTTAAACCTTCTGAACCTTTGTTTTAGCTTCTTAAGGGAGGTTGAACCTTTTGAACCTTGGTTTTAGCTTCTTGACGGTGCTTGGACCATTTGAACCTTCGTTTTAGCTTCTTGAGGGAGCTTGAACCTTGTGAACCCTGGTTTTAGCTTCTTGACGAAGTTGAACCTTCTGAACCTTCGTTTCAGCTTCCTGAGGGAGCCTGAACCTTTTGAACTTTCGTTTTAGATTCTTGAGAGAGCTTGAACCTTTTGAACCTTCGTTTTAGCCTCTTGAGGGAACTTGAACCTTTTGAACCCCTGTTATGGCTTCTTGAGGAAGCTTGAAATTTTGAACTTTTCAACCTCCGTTTTAGCTTCTTGAGGAAGCTTAAACCTTTTGAACCTTTGCTCTAGCTTCTCCGAGGAAGCCTGAACCATTCGAACCCTGGTTTTAGCTTCTTGAGCAAGTTGAACCTTCTGAACCTTCGTTTTAGTTTCCTGAGGGAGCTTGAACCATTTGAACCTTCGTCTTAGCTTCTTGAGGGAGCTTGAACCTTTTGAACCTTCGTTTTAGCTTCTTCAGGGAGCTTGAACCTTTTGAACCCTTATTTTGGCTTTCCTGAGAAAGCTTGAACCTTTTGAACCTTCATTTTAGCTTCTTGAGGATGCTTGAACCTTTTGAACCTTCGTTTTAGCTTCTTGAGGAAGCTTGAACCTTTAGAACCTTTGCTCTAGCTTCTCCAAGAAGCCTGAACCCTTTGCTCTGGCTTCTCCAAGAAGCTTGAAACTTTTGACCCTTTGCTCTAGCTTCTCTAAGAAGCTTGAACCTTTTGCTCAAGCTTCTGCAAGAAGCTTGAACCCCCTTGTTTCTCTATAAGAGAGGGCCTCCCTCTCCTTTAGAGAGGTTGAAAAAAATTTCTAAGGAAAAGCACATATATCTCTCTATATCTCTACATTCTAGGCTTAGAGAGGGTGTTTGTTGTTGGCCTTTAACACCATCGGTGATTGCGCATGTTGTGCTCGTTCTGAGGTTACGGAGTTTCGGCTGAGAGCCTTACCTCCGGACCTCGGGACTCTGTTGTGCTTTGCCTCGATTTACGAACCAGGTTCTGTTTTCTCTCCCCGAAGGGAGGGAGAGGTTTTGTAGACCATCTCTCCGTGGCCGTAGGCTACTTTTCGTGATCGTAGACCACTGTTCCCGTTTGTAGACCATTTTCCGGTTTTCGGAGCCGTCGGTCGTGCGCCTCGGTTCGGGAACGCTTAACTTTCTCCGTTTGGCATGGTTTTTGGACAGCTTGAACCTTTTGAACCTTCGTTTTAGCTTCTTGAGGAAGCTTGAACCTTTTGAACCCTTATTTTAGCTTCTTGTGGAAGTTAAACCTTCTGAACCTTCGTTTCAGCTTCTTGAGGGAGCTTGAACCTTTTGAACCTTGGTTTTAGCTTCTTAACGAAGTTGAACCTTCTGAACCTTCGTTTTAGCTTCTTCAGGGAGCTTGAACCTTTTGAACCTTCGTTTTAGCTTCTTGAGGGAGCTTGAACATTTTGAACCTTCGTTTTAGCCTCTTGAAGGAGCTTGAACGTTTTGAACCCCTGTTTTGGCTTCTTTAGGAGGCTTGAAATTTTCAACTTTCAACCTTCGTTTTAGGTTCTTGAGGAAGCTTGAAACTTTTGAAACTTCGTTTTAGCTTCTTGAGGAAGGTTGAACCTTTTGAACCTTTCCTCTAGCTTCTCCGAGGAAGCTTGAACCTTTTGAACCGTGGTTTTAGCTTCTTGAGGAAGTTGAACCTTCTGAACCTTCGTTTTAGTTTCCTGAGGCAGCTTGAACCTTTTGGACCTTCGTTTTAGCTTCTTGAGGGAGCTTGAACCTTTTGAACCTTCGTTTTAGCTTCTTAATGGTGCTTGAACCTTTTGAATCCTTGTTTTGCCTTCTTGAGGAAGCTTGAACCATTTGAACCTTCGTTTTAGCTTCTTGAGGAAGTTTGAACCTTTTGAACCTTTGCTCTAGCTTCTCCAAGAAGCTTGAACCCTTTGCTCTAGCTTCTCCAAGAAGCTTGAAACTTTTGAACCTTTGCTCTAAGAAGCTTTAACCTTTTGCTCTAGCTTCTCCAAGAAGCTTGAACCCTCTTGTTTCTCTATAAGAGAGGGCCTCCCTCTCCTTTAGAGAGGTTGAAAAAAATTTGTCTAAGGAAAATCACATATATCTCTCTATATCTCTACATTCTAGGCTTTGAGAGGGTGTGTGTTCTTGGCCTTTAACACCATCGGTGATTGCGCATGTTGTGCTCATTCTGAGGTTACGGAGTTTCGGCTGAGAGCCTTACCTCCGGACCTCAGGACTCTTTTGATCTTTGCCTCGATTTGCGAACCAGGTTCTGTTTTCTCTCCCCGAAGGGAGGGAGAGGTTTCGTAGACCATCTCTCAGTGGCCGTAGGCTACTTTCGAGACCATTTTCTGATTTTCGGAGCCGTCGGTCGTGCGCCTCTGTTCGGGACCGCTTAACTTTCTCCGTTTGGCACGGTTTTTGGACACCTTGAACCTTTTGAACCCTTATTTTAGCTTCTTGAGGAAGTTAAACCTTTTGTACCTTCGTTTTAGCTTCTTGAGGGAGCTAGAACCTTTTGAACCTTGGTTTTAGCTTCTTGGGGGCGCTTGGACCTTTTGAACCTTCGTTTTAGCTTCTTGAGGGAGCTTGAACCTTTTGAACCTTGGTTTTAGCTTCTTGACGAAGTTGAACCTTCTGACCCTTCATTTTAGCTTCCTGAGGGAGCCTGAAACTTTTGAACCTTCGTTTTAGCTTCTTGAGGGAGCTTGAACCTTTTGAACTTTCGTTTTAGCCTCTTGAGGGAGCTTGAACCTTTTGAACCCCTGTTTTGGCTTCTTGGGGAAGCTTGAAATTTTGAACTTTTGAACCTTCGTTTTAGCTTCTTGAGGAAGTTTGAACATTTTGAACCCTGGTTTTAGCTTCTTGAGGAAGCTTGAACCTTTTGAACCTTTGCTCTAGCTTCTCTGAGGAAGCTTGAACCTTTTGAACCCTGGTTTTACCTTCTTGAGGAAGTTGAACCTTCTGAACCTTCGTTTTAGTTTCCTGAGGGAGCTTGAACCTTTTGAGCCTTCCTTTTAGCTTCTTGAGGGAGCTTGAACCTTTTGAACCTTCGTTTTAGCTTCTGGAGGAAGCTTTAACCTTTTGAACCTTTGCTCTAGCTTCTCCGAGAAGATTGAACCCTTTCCTCTAGCTTCTCCAAGAAGCTGGAAACTTTTGGACCTTCGTTTTAGGTTCTTGAGGAAGCTTGAACCTTTTGAACCTTCGTTTTAGGTTCTTGAGGAAGCTTTAACCTTTTGAACCTTCGTTTTAGCTTCTTGAGGAAGCTTTAATCTTTTGAACCTTTGCTCTAGCTTCTCCAAGAAGATTGAACCCTTTCCTCTAGCTTCTCCAAGACGCTTGAAACTTTTGGACCTTTGCCCTAGCTTCTCTAAGAAGCTTGAACCTTTTGCTCTAGCTTCTCCAAGAAGCTTGAACCCTCTTGTTTCTCTATAAGAGAGGGCCTCCCTCTCCTTTAGAGAGGTTGAAAAAAATTTGTCTAAGGAAATACCCATATATCTCTCTATATCTCTACATTCTAGGCCTCAGAGAGGGTGTTTGTTCTTGGCCTTTAACACCACCGGTGATTGCGCATGTTGTGCTCGTTCTGAGGTTATGGAGTTTCGGCTGAGAGCCTTTCCACCGGACCTCGGGAATCTTTTGTGCTTTGCCTCGATTTGCGAACCAGGTTCTGTTTTCTCTCCCCGAAGGGAGGGAGAGGTTTCGTAGACCATTTCTCAGTGGCCGTACGCTACTTTTCGTGGTCGTAGACCACTGTTCCCGTTTGGAGACCATTTTCCAGTTTTCGAAGCCGTCGGTCGTGCGCCTCTGTTCGGGGCCGCTTAACTTTCTCCGTTTGGCGCGGTTTTTGGACAGCCTCAACCTTTTGAACCTTCGGTCTAGCTTCTTGAGGAAGCTTGAACCTGTTGAACCTTGGTTTTAGCTTCTTGAGGGCGCTTGGACCTTTTGAACCTTCGTTTTAGCTTTTTGAGGGAGCTTGAACCTTTTGAACCCTGGTTTTAGCTTCTTGACGAAGTTGAACCTTCTGAACCTTCGTTTTAGCTTCTTGAGGGAGCTTGAACCTTTTGAACCTTCGTTTTAGCCTCTTGAGGGAGCTTGAAACTTTTGAACCCCTGTTTTGGCCTCTTGAGGAAGCTTGAAATTTTGAACTTTTCAACCTCCGTTTTAGCTTCTTGAGGAAGCTTGAACGTTTTGAACCTTTGCTCTAGCTTCTCTAAGAAGCTTGAACCTTTTGCTCTAGCTTCTCCAAGAAGCTTGAACCCTCTTGTTTCTCTATAAGAGAGGGCCTCCCTCTCCTTTAGAGAGGTTGAAAAAAATTTGTCTAAGGAAAAGCACATATATCTCTCTATATCTCTACATTCTAGGCTTAGAGAGGGTGTTTGTTCTTGGCCTTTAACACCACCGGTGATTGCGCATGTTGTGCTCGTTCTGAGGTTATAGAGTTTCGGCTGAGAGCCTTACCTCCGGACCTCGGGACTCTTTTGTGCTTTGCCTCGATTTGCGAACCAGGTTCTGTTTTCTCTCCCCGAAGGGAGGGTGTGGTTTCGTAGACCATCTCTCAGTGGCCGTAGTGTCACGCCCCAAACCTGCCCCTAAAAGTTTGGGCATGACCTACGTAGAAACAGACTCTTAACTTGATTTCATATAGAGGCCTGACCGGAAGCTGTAAATATAAGTGAAATAAAACCAGAAAATATGCCATCCATTGAGCTACTAAGTTACACCAGGATCATAAAACATCTCATAGGGCAAGTACATCAGAAGCCAAAATTCATTTGAGAGTTAGGTATTTACCTGCATATACAAAACCAACCCCGAGGTGGGGTGTATAACAAAAATATTAAGTACATAAGAAGGTAAGTCGCTAGCAAAAGTATAGGCCATCATCTAACAGACTCCACAAAAGTAGGGTTCCGACTCCAAACTTGGAATTGCCTAGGCTGACAAAAGTGTGACGATGCCAAATTAAGGTCGACCTCCTGATTGTTTACCTACAGAAACAGACATAACACGGAGTGAGCTAGGCTCAATGAATAATAGTACTTGCATGCATGTAAACATAATGAATGCTATAATCATGTAACCAGTTCGTTTCTGTATAGCTTTATTGGATAACTTAGTCGATTCACAACTTCCTAATTTGGCCCTTGGCCTGCGGGTTCACACATTCACAAAAGAATTATCGGATTCACAAACTTACGAGTTATCACATTGGTTTTGGCCCTTCTCGTTTCACAAGTTCACAATTCATGAATTCATATTTCACATAGCGGCCCATGGCCTGATAGTTTCGTTATTCACAAATAGCTCTTGGCCACATTGATTCTTGATTCACAAACGACCCTTGGCCACATAGTTTCACACATGGCTTTTGGCCACCTTGGTTCACAAATGGCTCTTAGCCATATCAGTTCACAACTTCACAATTTCCTTGATACATTCCATTAGTCACAAGATTTCACATAAGATGTGTACAACTTCACACCCTTTGCAATGTTTCCACAATTCATAATGATTTACTTATAACAAATAATCATTTCATGTCAACACAAGTTTGATAACGAAGTTCGTAACGTCAAGATATAACGTCAATACATAAGATGACAATACTTTCAACAAGGGTCACAACATCAATAATAATAAATACTGAGTAGAGATACATTGAAGTACTATTACTCACTGTGTTGTGGCGGTGCACTTCCACTTGAGGTGTTCCCTACACACATGAAAAATCACATTAGTCCCTTTATCCTTGTTAAATCAACATTCGGTTCACTTACTTTGATTGAATTAACGAACATTCAAACAATATATATTGCAGGTTTTGACAACATTAGAGGACCCAACACGCAAAATGGAGCATCCCGTCTTTTTTGGCTTGGGCCGCACGTGCGGCACACCTCCCGCACGTGCGGCATTGAGGCCCCGCACGTGCCTTTTTTGCAGTGTCTAACGCCCAAAATCCACCATTTCTCCGCATGTACGGCCATGACTCCCGCACGTGCGGCTAGAGGTTCCCGCACGTGCGGCCTTGGGCCCCGCACGTGCGGCGATTCTGCCCAAAAATGTCCGAAAATTCTGCTTCTTCCCATCCTCTTGGAGATGTGTTTGGGACCTCAAAACTTAACCATAAATTAGCCATATCAAGGTTCAAATACATGTGCATAAGCATCAAAATATATACTTCATTAAATTACAAGTTAGATCATGACTTCATAACTCATACATATACTCTATTCTACACAATTCCTACCTTTACACACATTTAAACACATATACTCAAGCTATACTACATACTTGAATTCAAATAAATCAATTGAAGGAATAGAGTTCATAGATACTTCAAATTGAATCAACACATGCAAAGTAAGGTCATCTTGCTAATTTACTTCTCATACTCACAACACCACAATCCCAACTCTTAGGTACATGATTATAGAACATCTTCACATAAATTATGACAAGAAGGGTTGTGAATGAAAATTAGACAAACATTTGCATACCTTAAGCCCAAATCCCAACCTTCTTGAGGACCTTCTCTCCCCACTCTTCAATTCTTAAGTTTAGAGTTATGAAGTCCTTGGTTTGTCAAATGACCAAGAACACACATATATATCTTTCCATAAGAGAGAATAAGACGAAAATCAATCGTTTACATACCCGAAAATTAAAATTTCACAAACATGCTTAATATTACCTAAAAATTATGTTGAGTCCAATTATATAATCAATTTTAACTTATTATACCTCGAAGGCCCTCAAAATCTGCTTTTTCGTTCTCTTAGTAACAGATTCATTTCTTTTCTAATAAAGACAATTCATTCCATAAAGCATTAAAACAAAGTTAGGTGACACATTAGGCACTTGACAACACAGAATAAAGGACTAGCATATATCACAAGCACATATGAGGGTCGGGTTGTTACACGTAGTCTACTTTTCGTGGTCGTAGACCACCGTTCCCGTTTGGAGACCATTTTCCCGTTTTCGGAGCCGTCAGTCGTCCGCCTCGGTTCGAGACCGCTTAACTTTCTCCGTTTGACACGGTTTTTGGACAGCTTGAACCTTTTGAACCTTCGTTTTAGCTTCTTGAGGAAACTTGAACCTTTTGAACCCTTATTTTAGCTTCTTGAGGAAGTTAAACCTTCTGAACCTTCGTTTTAGCTTCTTGAAGGAGTTTAAAACTTTTGAACCTTGGTTTTAGCTTCTTGAGGGCGCTTGGACCTTTTGAACCTTCGTTTTAGCTTCTTGAGGGAGCTTGAACCTTTTGAACCCTGGTTTTAGCTTCTTGACGAAGTTGAACCATCTGAACCTTCGTTTTAGCTTCCTGAGGGAGCCTGAACCTTTTGAACCTTCGTTTTAGCGTCTTGAGGGAGCTTGAACGTTTTGAACCTTCGTTTTTAGCCTCTTGAGGGAGCTTGAACCTTTTGAACCCCTGTTTTGGCTTCTTGAGGAAGCTTGAAATTTTGAACTTTTCAACCTTCGTTTTAGCTTCTTGAGGAAGCTTGAACCATTTAAACCTTCGTTTTAGCTTCCCGAGGAAGCTTTAACCTTTTGAACCTTTGCTCTAGCTTCTCCGAGGAAGCTTGAACCTTTTGAACCCTGGTTTTAGCTTCTTGAGGAAGTTGAACCTTTTGAACCTTCGTTTTAGTTTCCTAAGGCAGCTTCAACCTTTTGAACCTTCGTTTTAGCTTCTTGAGGGAGCTTTCGTTTTAGCTTCTTGAGGGAGCTTGAACCATTTGAACCTTCGTTTTAGCTTTTTGAGGGAGCTTGAACCTTTTGAACCCTTGTTTTGGCTTCTTGAGGGAGCTTGAACCTTTTGAACCTTCGTTTTCGCTTCTTAAGGAAGCTTGAACCTTTTGAACCTTCGTTTTAGCTTCTTGAGGAAGCTTGAACCTTTTGAACCTTTGCTCTAGCTTCTCCAAGAAGCTTGAACACTTTGCTCTAGCTTCTCCAAAAAGCTTGAAACTTTTGAACCTTTGCTCTAGCTTCTCTAAGAAGCTTGAACCATTTGCTCTAGCTTCTCCAAGAAGCTTGAAGCCTCCTTTTTCTCCATAAGAGAGGGCCTCCCTCTCCTTTAGAGAGGTTGAAAAAAATTTGTCTAAGGAAAAGCACATGTATCTCTCTATATCTCTACATTCTAGGCTTAGAGAGGGTGTTTGTTCTAGGCCTTTAACACCACCGGTGATTGCGCATGTTGTGCTCGTTCTGAGGTTACGGAGTTTCAGCTGAGAGCCTTACCTCCGGACCTCGGGACTCTTTTGTGCTTTGCCTCGATTTGCAAACCAGGTGCTGTTTTCTCTCCCCGAAGGGAGGGAGAGGTTTTGTAGATCATCTCTCAGTGGCCGTAGGCGACTTTTGGTGGTTGTAGACCACCGTTCCCGTTTGGAGACCATTTTTCAGTTTTCGGAGCCGTCGGTCGTGCGCCTCGGTTCGGGACCGCTTAACTTTCTCCGTTTGACACGGTTTTTGGAAAGCTTGAACCTTTTGAACCTTCGTTTTACCTTCTTGAGGAATCTTGAAACTTTTGAACCCTTATTTTAGCTTCTGGAGGAAGTTAAACTTTCTGAACCTTCGTTTTAGCTTCTCGAGGGAGCTTGAACCTTTTGAACCTTGGTTTTAGCTTCTTGAGGGCGCTTGGACCTTTTGAACCTTCGTTTTAGCTTCTTGAGGGAGCTTGAACCTTTTGAACCCTGGTTTTAGCTTCTTGACGAAGTTGAACCTTCTGAACCTTCGTTTTAGCTTCCTAAGGGAGCCTGAACCTTTTGAACCTTCATTTTAGCTTCTTGAGGGAGCTTTAAACTTTTGAACCTTCGTTTTAGCTTCTTTAGGGAGCTTGAACCTTTTGAACCCCTGTTTTGGCTTCTTGATGAAGCTTGAAATTTTGAACTTTTCAACCTCCGTTTTAGCATCTTGAGGAAGCTTGAACCTTTTGAACCTTCGTTTTAGCTTCCTGAGGAAGCTTCAACCTTTTAAACCTTTGCTCTAGCTTCTCCGAGGAAGCTTGAACCATTTCAACCCTGGTTTTAGCTTCTTGAGGAAGTTGAACCTTCTGAACCTCCGTTTTAGCTTCTTGAGGGAGCTTGAACCTTTTGAACCTTCGTTTTAGCTTCTTGAGGGAGCTTGAACCTTTTGAACCCTTGTTTTGGCTTCTTGGGGAAGCTTGAACCTTTTGAACCCTTATTTTGGCTTCTTGAGGAAGCTTGAACCTTTTGAACCTTCGTTTTAGCTTCTTGAGGAAGCTTGAATCTTTTGAACCTTCGTTTTAGCTTCTTGAGGAAGCTTAAACCTTTTGAACCTTCACTCTAACTTCTCCAAGAAGCTTGAACCCTTTGCTCTAGCTTCTCCAAGAGGCTTGAATCTTTTGAACCTTTCCTCTAGCTTCTCTAAGAAGCTTGAACCTTTTGCTCTAGCTTCTCCAAGAAGCTTGAACCCTCTTGTTTCTCTATAAGGGAGGGCCTCCCTCTCCTTTAGAGAGGTTGCAACAAATTTGTCTAAGGAAAGGCACATATATCTCTCTATATCTCTACATTCTAGGCTTAGAGAGGGTGTTTGTTCTTGGCCTTTAACGCCACCGGTGATTGCGCATGTTGTGCTCGTTTTGAGGTTACGGAGTTTCGGCTGAGAGCCTTACCTCCGGACCTCGGGACTCTTTTGTGCTTTGCCTCGATTTGCGAATCAGGTTCTGTTTTCTCTCCCCGAAGGAAGGGAGAGGTTTCGTAGACCATCTCTCAGTGGCCATAGGCTACTTTTTGTGGTCGTAGACCACTGTTCCCGTTTGGAGACCATTTTCCGGTTTTCGGAGTCGTCGGTCGCGCTCCTCGGTTCGGGACCGCTTAACTTTCTCCGTTTGGCACGGTTTTTGGACAGCTTGAACCTTTTTGAACCTTCGTTTTAGCTTCTTGAGGAAGCTTGAACCTTTTGAACCCTTATTTTAGCTACTTGAGGAAGCTTGAACCTTCTGAACCTTTGCTCTAGCTTCTCCGAGGAAGCTTGAACCTTCTGAACCCTGGTTTTAGCTTCTTGAGGAAGTTGAACCTTTTGAACCTTCGTTTTAGTTTCCTGAGGGAGCTTGAACCTTTTGAACCTTCGTTTTAGCTTCTGGAGGGAGCTTGAACCTTTTGAACCTTCGTTTTTGCTTCTCGAGGGAGCCTGAACCTATTGAACCCTTGTTTTGGCTTCTTGAGGAAGCTTGAACCTTTTGAACCTTCGTTTAAGCTTCTTGAGGAAGCTTGAACCTTTTGAACCATCGTTTTAGCTTCTTGAGAAAGCTTCAACCTTTTGAACCTTTGACCTAACTTGTCCAAGAAGCTTGCACCTTTTGCTCTAGCTTCTCCAAGAAGCTTGAAACTTTTGAACCTTTCCTCTAGCTTCTTTAAGAAGCTTGAACCTTTTGCTCTAGCTTCTCCAAGAAGCTTGAACCCTCTTGTTTCCCTATAAGAGAGGGCCTCCCTCTCCTTTAGAGAGGTTAAAAAAAATGTCTAAGGAAAAGCACATATATCTCTCTATATCTCTACATTCTAGGCTTAGAGAGGGTGTTTTTTCTTGGCCTTTAACACCACCGGTGATTGCGCATGTTGTGCTCATTCTGAGGTTACGGAGTTTCGCCTGAGAGCCTTACCTCCGGACCTCGGGACTCTTTTGTGCTTTGCCTCGATTTGCAAACCAGGTGTTGTTTTATCTCCCCGAAGGGAGGGAGAGGTTACGTAGACCATCTCTCAGTGGCCGTAGGCTACTTTTCGTGGTCGTAGACCACCGTTCCCGTTTGGAGACCATTTTTCGGTTTTCGAAGCCGTCGGTTGTCCGCCTCGGTTCGGGACCACTTAACTTTCTCCGTTTGGCACGGTTTTTGGATAGCTTGAACCTTTTGAACCTTCGTTTTAGCATCACGAGGAAGCTTGAACCTTTTGAACCCTTATTTTAGCTTCTTGAGGAAGTTAAACCTTCTGAACCTTCATTTTAGCTTCTTCAGGGAGCTTGAACCTTTTGACCCTTGGTTTTAGCTTCTTGAGGGCGCTTGGACCTTCTGAACCTTCGTTATAGCTTCTTGAGGGAGCTTGAACCTTTTGAACCCTGGTTTTAGCTTCTTGACGAAGTTGAACTTTCTGAACCTTTGTTTTAGCTTCCTGATGTAGCCTGAACCTTTTGAACCTTTGTTTTAGCTTTTTGAGGGAGCTTGAACCTTTTGAACCTTCGTTTTAGCCCCTTGAGGGAGCATGAACCTTTTGAACTCCTGTTTTGGCCTCTTGAGGAAGCTTGAAATTTTGAACTTTTCAACCTTCGTTTTAGCTTCTTGAGGAAGCTTGAACCTTTTGAACCTTCGTTTTAGCTTCTTGAGGAAGCTTGAACCTTTTGAACCTTTGCTCTAGCTTCTCCGAGGAAGCTTGAACCTTTTGAACCCTGGTTTTAGCTTACTGAGGAAGTTGAACCTTCTGAACCTTCGTTTTAGTTTCCTAAGGGAGCTTGAACCTTTTGAACCTTCGTTTTAGCTTCTTGACGGAGCTTGAACCTTTTGAACCTTCGTTTTAGTTTCTTGAGGGAGATTGAACCTTTTGAACCCTTGTTTTGGCTTCTTGAAGAAGCTTGAACCTTTTGAACCTTCGTTTTAGCTTCTTGAGGAAGCTTGAACCTATTGAACCTTTGTTTTAGCTTCTTGAGGAAGCTTGAACCTTTTGAACCTTTGCTCTAGCTTCTCCAAGAAGCTTGAACCCGTTGCTCTAGCTTCTCCAAGAAGCTAGAAACTTTTGAACCTTGCCTCTAGCTTCTATAAGAAGTTTGAACCTTTTGCTCTAGCTTCTCCAAGAAGCTTGAACCCTCTTGTTTCTCTATAAGAGAGGGCCTTCCTCTCCTTTAGAGAGGTTGAAAAAAATTTGTCTAAGAAAAAACAAGTATATCTCTACATTCTGGGCTTAGATAGGGTGTTTGTTCTTGGCCTTTAACACCACCGATGATTGTGCATGTTGTGCTCGTTCTGAGGTTACTGAGTTTCGGCTGAGACCCTTACATTCGGACCTCGGGACTCTTTTGTGCTTTGCCTCGATTTGCGAATCAGGTTCTGTTTTCTCTCCCCGAGGGGAGGGAGAGGTTTCGTAGACTATCTCTCAGGGGCCGTAGGCTACTTTTCGTGGTCGTAGTCCACTGTTCCCGTTTGGAGACCATTTTCTGATTTTCGGAGCCGTCGGTCGTGCGCCTCGTTTCGGGACCGCTTAACTTTCTCCGTTTGGCACGGTTTTTGGACAGCTTGAACCGTTTGAACCTTCGTTTTAGCTTCTTGAGGAAGCTCGAACATTTTGAACCCTTATTTTAGCTTCCTGAGGAAGTTAAACCTTCTGAACCTTCGTTTTAGCTTCATGAGGGAGCTTGAAACTTTTGAACCTTGGTTTTAGCTTCTTGAGGGCGCTTCGACCTGTTGAACCTTCGTTTTAGCTTCTTGAGCTTCTTGAGGGCGCTTCGACCTTTTGAACCTTCGTTTTAACTTCTTGAGGAAGCTTGAACCTTTGAACCCTGGTTTTAGCTTCTTGACGAAGTTGAACCTTTTGAACCTTCGTTTTAGCTTCTTGAGGGAGCTTAAACTTTTTTGAACCTTCGTTTTAGCCTCTTGAGAGAGCATGAACCTTTTGAACCCCTGTTTTTGCTTCTTGAGGAAGCTTGAAATTTTGAACTTTTCAACCTTCGTTTTAGCTTCTTCAGGAAGCTTCAATCTTTTGAACCTTCGTTGTAGCTTCTTGAGGAAGCTTGAACCTTTTGAACCTCTGCTCTAGCTTCTCCGAGGAAGCTTGAACCTTTTGAACCCTGGTTTTAGCTTCTTGAGGAAGTTGAACCTTCTGAACCTTCGTTTTAGTTTCCTGAGGGAGCTTGAACCTTTTGAACCTTCGTTTTAGCTTCTTGAGGGAGCTTGAACCTTTTGAACCTTCGTTTTAGGTTCATGACGGAGCTTGAACCTTTTCAACCCTTGTTTTGGCTTCTTGAGGAATCTTGATACTTTTGAACCTTCGTTTTAGCTTCTTGAGGAAGCTTGAACCTTTTGGACCTTTTCTCTAGCTTCTCCAAGAAGCTTCAACCCTTTGCTCTAGTTTCTCCAAGATGCTTCAGACTTTTGAACCTTTGCTCAAGCTTCTCTAAGAAGCTTGAACCTTTTGCTCTAGCTTCTCCAAGATGCTTGAACCTTACTGTTTCTCTATAAGAGAGGGCCACCCTCTCCTTTAGAGGGGTTGAAAAAAATTTCTCTAAGGAAAAGCACACATATATCTCTCTATATCTCTACATTCTAGGCTTAGAGAGGTTGTTTGTTCTTGGCCTTTAACACCACCGGTGATTGCGCATGTTGTGCTCATTCCGAGGTTACGGAGTTTCGGCTGAGAGCCTTACCTCCGGACCTCAGGACTCTTTTGTGCTTTGCCTCGATTTGCGAACCGCGTTCTGTTTTCTCTGCCCGAAAGAAGGGAGAGGTTTTGTAGACCATCTCTCAGTGGCCGTAGGCTACTTGTCGTGGTCCTAGACCACTTTTCCCGTTTGGAGACTATTTTTCAGTTTTCGGAGCCGTCGGTCGTGCGCCTCGGTTCGGGACCGCTTAACTTTCTCCGTTTGGCACGGTTTTTGGAAAGCTTGAACCTTTTGAACCTTCGTTTTAGCTTCTTGAGGAAGCTCGAACCTTTTGAACCCTTATTTTAACTTCTTGAGGAAGTTAAACCTTCTGAACCTTCGTTTTAGCTTCTTGAGGGAGCTTGAACCTTTTGAACCTTCGTTTTAGCTTTTTGAAGGCGCTTGGACCTTTTGAACCTTCGTTTTTGCTTCTTCAGCTTCTTGAGGGCGGTTGGACCTTTTGAACCTTCGTTTTACCTTCTTGAGGGAGCTTGAACCTTTGAACCCTGGTTTTAGCTTCTTCACGAAGTTGAACATTCTGAACCTTCGTTTTAGCTTCTTGAGTGAGGTTGAAACTTTTGAACCTTCGTTTTAGTCTCTTGAGGGAGCTTGGACCTTTTGAACCCCTGTTTTGGCTTCTCAAGGAAGCCTGAAATTTTGAACTTTCAACCTTCGTTTTAGCTTCTTGAGGAAGCTTGAACCTTTTGAACCTTCGTTTTAGCTTCTTGAGGAAGCTTGAACCTTTTGAACCTTTACTCTAGCTTCTCCGAGGATGCTTGAACCTTTTGAACCCTGGTTTTAGCTTCTTGAGGAAGTTGAACCTTCTGAACCTTCGTTTTAGTTTCCTGAGGGAGCTTGAACCTTCTGAACCTTCATTTTAGGTTCTTGAGGGAGCTTGAACCTTTTGAACCTTTGCTCTAGCTTCTCCGAGGAAGCTTGAACCTTTTTAACCCGGGTTTTAGCTTCTTGAGGAGGTGGAACCTTCTGAACCTTCGTTTTAGTTTCCTGAGGGAGCTTGAACCTTTTGAACCTTCGTTTTAGGTTCTTCAGGTGCTTGAACCTTTTGAACCTTCGTTTTAGCTTCTTGAGGGAGCTTGAACCTTTTGAACGTCCGTTTTCGCTTCTTGAGGAAGGTTGATCCTTTTGAACCTTCGTTTTAGCTTCTTGAGGAAGCTTGAAACTTTTGGACCTTCGCTCTAGCTTCTCCAAGATGCTTGAACCCTTTGCTCTAGCTTCTCCAAAAAGCTTCAAACTTTTGAACCTTTGCTCTAGCTTCTCTAAGAAGATTGAACCTTTTGCTCTACGTTCTCCAAGAAGCTTGAACCCTCTTGTTTCTCTATAAGAGAGGGCATCCGTCTCCTTTAGAGAGGTTGAAAAAAATTTGTCTAAGGAAAAGCACATATATCTCTCTATATCTCTACGTTCTAGGCTTAGAGAGGGTGTTTGTTCTTGGCCTTTAACACCACCGGTGATTGCGCATGTTGTGCTCGTTTCGAGGTTACGGAGTTTCGGCTGAGAGCCTTACCTCCAGACCTCGTGACTCTTTTGTGCATTAACTCGATTTGCGAACCAGGTTCTGTTTTCACTCCCCGAAGGGACGGAGAGGTTTCGTAGACCATCTCTTAGTGGCCGTAGGCTACCTTTCGTGGTCGTAGACCTCTGTTCCCATTTGGAGACCATTTTCCAATTTTCGGAGCCGTCGGTCGTGCGCCTCGGTTCGGGACCGCTTAACTTTCTCCGTTTGGCACGGTTTTTGGACAGCTTGAACCTTTTGAACCTTCGTTTTAGCTTCTTGAGGAAGCTTGAACCTTTTGAACCCTTATTTTAGCTTCTTGAGGAAGTTAAACCTTCTGAACCTTCGTTTTAGCTTCT
Source organism: Camellia lanceoleosa (assembly GCA_025200525.1). Taxonomy (NCBI): domain Eukaryota; kingdom Viridiplantae; phylum Streptophyta; class Magnoliopsida; order Ericales; family Theaceae; genus Camellia; species Camellia lanceoleosa. The sequence goes on along the minus strand of CM045770.1, from coordinate 153,134,611 downwards.
TGAGGGAGCTTGAACCTTTTGAACCCTGGTTTTAGCTTCTTGAGGTCGCTTGGACGTTCTGAACCTTCGTTTTAGCTTCTTGAGGGAGCTTGAACCTTTTGAACCCTGGTTTTAGCTTCTTGACGAAGTTGAACCTTATGAACCTTCGTTTTAGTTTCTTGAGGAAGCTTGAACCTTTTGAACCTTTGCCCTAGCTTCTCCAAGGAAGCTTGAACCTTTTGAACCCTGGTTTTAGCATCTCGAGGAAGTTGAACCATCTGAACCTTCGTTTCAGTTTCCTGAGGGAGCTTGAACCTTTTGAACCTTCGTTTTAGCTTCTTGTGGGAGCTTGAACCTTTTGAACCCTTGTTTTGGCTTCTTGAGGAAGCTTGATCCTTTTGAACCTTAGTTTTAGCTTCTTGAGGAAGCTTGAACCTTTTGGATCTTTGCTCTAGCTTCTCCAAGAAGCTTCAACCCTTTGCTCTAGTTTCTCCCAGATGCTTGAAACTTTTGAACCTTTGCTCTATCTTCTCTAAGAAGCTTGAACCTTTTGCTCTAGCTTCTCCAAGAAGCTTGAACCCTCTTGTTTCTCTATAAGGGAGGGCCTCCCTCTGCTTTTGAGAGGTTGAAAAAAATTTGTCTAAGGAAAGGCACATATATCTCTCTATATCTCTACATTCTAGGCTTAGAGAGAGTGTTTGTTCTTGGCCTTTCACACCACCGGTGATTGAGCGTGTTGTGCTCGTTCCGAGGTTACGGGGTTTCGGCTGAGAGCCTTACCTCTGGACCTCAGGACTCTTTTGTGCTTTGCCTCGATTTGCGAACCAGGTTCTGTTTTCTCTCCCCGAAGGGAGGGAGAGGTTTCGTAGACCATCTCTCAGTGGCCGTAGGCTACTTTTCGTGGTCGTAGACCACCGTTCCCGTTTGGAGACCATTTTTTGATTTTCGGAGCCGTCGGTCGTGCGCCTCGGTTCGGGACCGCTAAACTTTCTCCGTTTGGCACGGTTTTTGGACAGCTTGAACCTTTTGAACCTTCGTTTTAGCTTCTTGAGGATGCTTGAACCTTTTGAAACCTTATTTTACCTTCTTGAGGAAGTTAAACCTTCTGAACTTTCGTTTTAGCTTTTTGAGGGAGCTTGAACCTTTTGAACCTTGGTTTTAGCTTCTTGAGGGCGCTTGGACCTTTTGTACCTTCGTTTTAGCTTCTTGAGGGAGCTTGAACCTTTTGAACCCTGGTTTTAGCTTCTTGACGAAGTTGAACCTTCTGAACCTTCGTTTTAGCTTCTTGAGGAAGCTTGAACCTTTTGAACCATCGTTTTAGCTTCTTGAGGAAGCTTGAACCTTTTGAAACTTTGCTCTAGCTTCTCCAAGAAGCTTGAAACTTTTGAACCTTTGCTCTAGCTTCTCTAAGAAGATTGAACCTTTTGCTCTAGGTTCTCCAAGAAGCTTGAACCCTCTTGTTTCTCTATAAGAGAGGGCCTCCCTCGCCTTTAGAGAGGTTGAAAAAAATCTGTCTAAGAAAAAGCACATATATCTCTGTATATCTCTACGTTCTAGGCTTAGAGAGGGTGTTTGTTCTTGGCCTTTAACACCACCGGTGATTGCGCATGTTGTGCTTTCGTTTGAGATTCTGAGTTTCGGTGAGCCTTACCTCCACCTCGTGACTCTTTTGTGCATTAACTCGATTTGCGAACAGTTCTATTTTCACTCCCGAAGAACGGAGGTTTCAGAGACCATCTCTTAGTGGCCGTAGGCTACCTTTCGTGGTCGTAGACCTCTGTTCCCATTTGGAGACCATTTTCCAATTTTCGGAGCCGTCGGTCGTGCGCCTCGGTTCGGGACCGCTTAACTTTCTCCGTTTGGCACGGTTTTTGGACAGCTTGAACCTTTTGAACCTTCGTTTTAGCTTCTTGAGGAAGCTTGAACCTTTTGAACCCTTATTTTAGCTTCTTGAGGAAGTTAAACCTTCTGAACCTTCGTTTTAGCTTCTTGAGGGAGCTTGAACCTTTTGAACCCTGGTTTTAGCTTCTTGAGGTCGCTTGGACGTTCTGAACCTTCGTTTTAGCTTCTTGAGGGAGCTTGAACCTTTTGAACCCTGGTTTTAGCTTCTTGACGAAGTTGAACCTTATGAACCTTCGTTTTAGTTTCTTGAGGAAGCTTGAACCTTTTGAACCTTTGCCCTAGCTTCTCCAAGGAAGCTTGAACCTTTTGAACCCTGGTTTTAGCATCTCGAGGAAGTTGAACCATCTGAACCTTCGTTTCAGTTTCCTGAGGGAGCTTGAACCTTTTGAACCTTCGTTTTAGCTTCTTGTGGGAGCTTGAACCTTTTGAACCCTTGTTTTGGCTTCTTGAGGAAGCTTGATCCTTTTGAACCTTAGTTTTAGCTTCTTGAGGAAGCTTGAACCTTTTGGATCTTTGCTCTAGCTTCTCCAAGAAGCTTCAACCCTTTGCTCTAGTTTCTCCCAGATGCTTGAAACTTTTGAACCTTTGCTCTATCTTCTCTAAGAAGCTTGAACCTTTTGCTCTAGCTTCTCCAAGAAGCTTGAACCCTCTTGTTTCTCTATAAGAGGGCCTCCTCTGCTTTGAGAGGTTGAAAAAAATTTGTCTAAGGAAAGGCACATATATCTCTCTATATCTCTACATTCTAGGCTTAGAGAGAGTGTTTGTTCTTGGCCTTTCACACCACCGGTGATTGAGCGTGTTGTGCTCGTTCCGAGGTTACGGGGTTTCGGCTGAGAGCCTTACCTCTGGACCTCAGGACTCTTTTGTGCTTTGCCTCGATTTGCGAACCAGGTTCTGTTTTCTCTCCCCGAAGGGAGGGAGAGGTTTCGTAGACCATCTCTCAGTGGCCGTAGGCTACTTTTCGTGGTCGTAGACCACCGTTCCCGTTTGGAGACCATTTTTTGATTTTCGGAGCCGTCGGTCGTGCGCCTCGGTTCGGGACCGCTAAACTTTCTCCGTTTGGCACGGTTTTTGGACAGCTTGAACCTTTTGAACCTTCGTTTTAGCTTCTTGAGGATGCTTGAACCTTTTGAAACCTTATTTTACCTTCTTGAGGAAGTTAAACCTTCTGAACTTTCGTTTTAGCTTTTTGAGGGAGCTTGAACCTTTTGAACCTTGGTTTTAGCTTCTTGAGGGCGCTTGGACCTTTTGTACCTTCGTTTTAGCTTCTTGAGGGAGCTTGAACCTTTTGAACCCTGGTTTTAGCTTCTTGACGAAGTTGAACCTTCTGAACCTTCGTTTAAGCTTCTTGAGGAAGCTTGAACCTTTGAACCATCGTTTTAGCTTCTTGAGGAAGCTTGAACCTTTGAAACTTTGCTCTAGCTTCTCCAAGCTTGAAACTTTTGAACCTTTGCTCTAGCTTCTCTAAGAAGATTGAACCTTTTGCTCTAGGTTCTCCAAGAAGCTTGAACCCTCTTGTTTCTCTATAAGAGAGGGCCTCCCTCGCCTTTAGAGAGGTTGAAAAAAATCTGTCTAAGAAAAAGCACATATATCTCTGTATATCTCTACATTCTAGGCTTAGAGAGGATGTTTGTTCTTGGCCTTTAACACCACCGGTGATTGCGCATGTTGTGCTCGTTCTGAGGTTACTGAGTTTCGGCTGAGACCCTTACCTCCGGATCTCGGGACTCTTTTGTGCTTTGCCTCGATTTGTGAACCAGGTTCTATTTTCTCTCCCCGAAGAGAGGGAGAGGTTTCGTAGACCATCTCTCAGTGGCCGTATGCTACTTTTCGTCGTCGTAGACCACTGTTCCCGTTTGGAGACCATTTTTCGATTTTCGGAGCCGTCGGTCGTGCGCCTCGGTTCGGGACCGCTAAACTTTCTCCGTTTGGCACGGTTTTTGGACAGCTTGAACCTTTTGAACCTTCGTTTTAGCTTCTTGAGGAATCCCGAACCTTTTGAACCCTTATTTTAGCTTCTTGAGGAAGTTAAACCTTCTGAACCTTCGTTTTAGCTTCTTGTGGGACCTTGAACCTTTTGAACCTTGGTTTTAGCTTCTTGAGGGCGCTTGCACCTTTTGAACCTTCGTTTTAGCTTATTGAGCTTGTTGAGGGCTCTTGGACCTTTTGAACCATCGTTTTAACTTCTTGTGGGAGCTTGGACCTTTTAAACCCCTGTTTTGGCTTCTTGAAGAAGCTTGAAATTTTGAACTTTTCAACCTTCGTTTTAGCTTCTTGAGGAAACTTGAACCTTTTGAACCTTCGTTTTAGCTTCTTGAGGAAGCTTGAACATTTTGAACCTTTGCTCTAGCTTCTCCGAGGAAGCTTGAACCTTTTGAACCCTGGTTTTAGCTTCTTGAGGAAGTTGAACCTTCTGAACCTTCGTTTTAGTTTCCTGAGGGAGCTTGAATCTTTTGAACCTTCGTTTTAGCTTTCTGAGGGAGCTTGAACCTTTTGAACCTTCGTTTTAGCTTCTTGAGGGAGCTTGAACCTTTTGAACCTTTGTTTTGGCTTCTTCAGGAAGCTTGATCCTTTTGAACCTTCGTTTTAGCTTCTTGAGGAGGCTTGAACCTTTTGGACCTTTGCTCTAGTTTTTCCAAGAAGCTTGAACCCTTTGCTCTAGCTTCTCCAAGATGCTTGAAACTTTTGAACCTTTGCTCTAGCTTCTCTAAGAAGCTTGAACCATTGGGTCTAGCTTCTCAAAGAAGCTTGAACCCTCTTGTTTCTCTATAAGAGAGGGCCTCCCTCTCCTTTAGAGAGGTTGAAAAAAAATTGTCTAAGGAAAAGCACATATATATCTCTCTATATCTCTACATTCTAGGCTTAGAGAGAGTGTTTGTTCTTGGCCTTTAACACCACCGGTGATTGCGCATGTTGTGCTCGTTCCGAGGTTACGGGGTTTCGGCTGAGAGCCTTACCTCCGGACCTCGGGACTCTTTTGTGCTTTACCTCGATTTGCGAACCAGGTTTGGTTTTCTCTCCCCGAATGGAGGGAGAGGTTTAGTAGATCATCTCTCAGTGGCCGTAGGCTACTTTTCGTGGTCGTAGACCACTGTTCCCGTTTGGATACCATTTTTCACTTTTCGGAGTCGTCGGTCGTGCGCCTCGGTTCGGGACCGCTTAACTTTCTCCGTTTGGCACGATTTTCGGACAGCTTGAACCTTTTGAACCTTCATTTTAGCTTCTTGAGGAAGGTTGAACCTTTGGAACCCTTATTTTAGCTTCTCGCGGATGTTAAACCTTCTGAACCTTCGTTTTAGCTTCTTGAGGGAGCTTAAACCGTTTGAACCTTGGTTTTAGCTTCTTGAGGGCGCTTGGACCTTTTGAACCTTCGTTTTAGCTTGTTGAGGGAGCTTGAACCTTTGAACCCTGGTTTTAGCTTCTTGACGAAGTTGAACCTTCTGAACCTTCGTTTTAGCTTCTTAAGGGAGCTTGAACCTTTTAAACCTTCGTTTTAGTCTCTTGAGGGAGCTTGGACCTTTTGAAACCCTGCTTTGGCTTGTTGAGAAAGCTTGAAATTTTGAACTTTTCAACCTTCGTTTTAGCTTCTTGAGGAAGCTTGAACCTTTTGAACCTTCATTTTAGCTTCTTGAGGAAGCTTGAACCTTTTGAACCTTCGCTCAAGCTTCTTCCAGGAAGCTTGAACCTTTTGAACCCTGGTTTTAGCTTCTTGAGGAAGTTGAACCTTCTGAACCTTCGTTTTAGTTTCCTGAGGGAGCTTGAACCTTTTGAACCTTCGTTTTAGGTTCTTGAGGGAGCTTGAACCTTTTGAACCCTTGTTTTGGCTTCCTGAGGAAGCTTGATCCTTTTGAACCATCGTTTTAGCTTCTTGAGGGAGCTTGAACCTTTTGGACCCATGTTTTGGCTTCTTGAGAAAGCTTGAACCTTTTGACCCTTCGTTTTAGCTTCTTGAGGAAGCTTGAACCTTTTGAACCTTTGCTCTAGCTTCTCCAAGAAGCTTGAACCCTTTGCTCTAGCTTCTCCAAGAAGCTTGAAACTTTTGAACTTTTGCTCTAGCTTCTCTAAGAAGCTTGAAACTTTTGCTCCAGCTTCTCCAAGAAGCTTGAACCCTGTTGTTTCTCTCTAAGAGAGGGTCTCCCTCTCCTTTAGAGAGGTTGAAAAAAATTTGTCTAAGAAAAGGACATATATCTCTCTATATCTCTACATTCTAAGCTTAGAGAGGGTGTTTGTTCTTGGCCTTTGACACCACCGGTGATTGCGCATGTTATGCTCGTTCTGAGGTTATGGAGTTTTGGCTGAGAGCCTTACCTCCGGACCTCGGGACTCTTTTGTGCTTTGCCTCGATTTGCGAACCAAGTTTTGTTTTCTCTCCCCGAAGGGAGGGAGAGGTTTCGTAGATCATCTCTCAGTGGCCGTACGCTACTTTTCATGGTCGTAGACCACTGTTCCCGTTTGGAGAACATTTTTCGGTTTTCGGAGCCGTCGGTCGTGCGCCTCGGTTCGGGACCGCTTAGCTATCTCCGTTTGGCACGGTTTTTTGACAGCTTGAACCTTTTGAACCTTCGTTTTAGCTTCTTGAGGAAGCTTGAACCTTTTAAACCCTTATTTTAGCTTCTTGAGGAAGTTAAACCTTCTGAACCTTCGTTTTAGCTTCTTGAGGGAGCTTGAACCCTTTGAACCTTGGTTTTAGCTTCTTGAGGGCGCTTGGACCTTTTGAACCTTCGTTTTAACTTCTTGAGGGAGCTTGAACCTTTTGAACCCTAGTTTTAGCTTCTTGATGAAGTTGAATCTTCTTAACCTTCGTTTTAGCTTCCTTAGGGAGCCTGAACCTTTTGAACCTTCGTTTTAGTTTCTTGAGGGAGCTTGAACCATTTGAACCCTCGTTTTAGCCTCTTGAGGGAGCTTGAACTTTTGAACCCCTGTTTTGGCTTCTTGAGGAAGCTTGAAATTTTGAACTTTTGAACCTTCGTTTTAGCTTCTTGAGGAAGCTTGAACCTTTTGAACTTTCGTTTTAGGTTCTTGAGGAAGCTTGAACCTTTTGAACCTTTGCTCTAGCTTTTCCAAGAAGCTTGAACCCTTTGCTCTAGCTTCTCCAAGATGCTTGAAACTTTTGAACATGTGCTCTAACTTCTCTAAGAAGCTTGAACCTTTTGCTCTAGCTTCTCCAAGAAGCTTGAACCCTCTTGTTTCTCTATAAGAGAGGGCCTCCCTCTCCTTTAGAGTGGTTTAAAAAAAATTGTCTAAGGAAAACCACATATATCTCTCTATATCTCTACATTCTAGGCTTAGAGTGGGTATTTGTTCTTGGGCTTTAACACCACCGGTGATTGCGCATGTTGTGCTCGTTCTAAGATTACGGTGTTTCGACTGAGAGCCTTACCTCCGAACCTCGGGACTCTTTTGTGCTTTACGTCAATTTGCGAACCAGGTTCTATTTTCTCTCCCCGAAGGGAGGGAGAGGTTTCGTAGACCATCTCTCAGTGGCCGTAGGCTACTTTTTGTGGTCGTAGACCACTGTTCCCGTTTGGAGACCATTTTTCGATTTTCGAAGCCGTCGGTCGGGCGCCTCGGTTTGGGACCGCTTAACTTTCTCCGTTTGGCACGGTTTTTGGATAGCTTGAACCTTTTGAACCTCGTTTTAGCTTCTTGAGTAAGCTTGAACCTTTTGAACCCTTATTTTAGCTTCTTGAGGAAGTTAAACCTTCTGAACCTTCGTTTTAGCTTCTTGAGGGAGCGTGAAACTTTTCAACCATGGTTTTAGCTTCTTGAGGGCGCTTGGACCTTTTGAACCTTCGTTTTAGCTTCTTGGGGAAGCTTGAACCTTTTGAATCCTGGTTTTAGCTTCTTCACAAAGTTGAACCTTCTCAACCTTCGTTTTAGCTTCCTAAGGGAGCCTGAACCTTTTGCACCTTCGTTTTAGCTTCTTGAGGGAGCTTAAACCTTTTGAACCTTCCTTTTAGCCTCTTGAGGGAGCTTGAACCTTTTTGAACCCTGTTTTGGCTTCTTGAAGTAGCTTGAAATTTTGACCTTTTGAACCTTCGTTTTAGCTTCTTGAGGAAGCTTGAACCTTTTGAACCCTGGTTTTAGCTTCTTGAGGAAGTTGAACCTTCTGGACCTTCATATTAGTTTCCTGAGGGAGCTTGAACCTTTTGAACCTTCGTTTTAGCTTCTTGAGGGAGCTTAAACCTTTTGAACCCTTGTTTTGGCTTCTTGAAGAAGCTTGAACCCTTTGAACCTTCGTTTTAGCTTCTTGAGGAGCTTGAACCTTTTGAACCTTCGTTTTAGCTTCTTGAGGAAGCTTGAACCTTTTGAACCTTTGCTCTAGCTTCTCCAATAAGCTTGAAACTTTTGAACCTTTGCTCTAGCTTCTCTAAGACGCTTGAACCTTTTGGTCTAGCTTCTCTAAGAAACTTGAACCCTCTTGTTTCTCTAGAAGAGAGGGCCTCCCTCTCCTTTAGAGAGGTTGAAAAAAATTTCTCTATGGAAAAACACATATATCTCTCTATATCTCTACATGCTAGGGTTAGGGAGGGTGTTTGTTCTTGGCCTTTAATACCACCAGCGATTGCGCATGTTGTGCTCGTTCTGAGGTTGTGGTGTTTCAGCTGAGAGCCTTACCTCCGGACCTCGGGACTCTTTTGTGCTTTGCCTCGATTTGCGAACCAGGTTCTGTTTTCTCTCCCGGAAGGGAGAGAGAGGTTTCGTAGACCATCTCTCAGTGGCCGTAGGCTACTTTTCGTGGTCGTAGACCACTGTTCCCGTTTGGAGACCATTTTCTGATTTTCGGAGCCGTCGGTCGTGTGCCTCGGTTCTGGACCGCTTAACTTTCTCCGTTTGGCTCGGTTTTTAGACAGCTTGAACCTTTGGAACCTTCGTTTTAGCTTCTTGAGGAAGCTTGAACCTTTTGAACCCTTATTTTAGCTTCTTGAGGAAGTTAATCCTTCTGAACCTTCGTTCTAGCTTCTTGAGGGAGCTTGAACCCTTTGAACCTCGGTTTTACCTTCTTGAGGGCGTTTGGACCTTTTGACCCTTCGTTTTAGCTTTTTGAGGGAGCTTGAATGTCACGCCCCAAAATTTGGACAATTAAATATTAAATTAGGACTAAACCCCAATCAATATTCCATCATCCAAATGCTAGGGGTGAAACAAAAACAAAAAAAAAAAAAACTAAAACACCAACCAAACCATCCACCATAATCTCATAACTAATAAATACCTCAACATTAAAGTAACAATAAATACTTCAAAACAACTTAAATAAAGTACGGTTACAAACCATGCCAAATTATTTCAATACTAAAGTCATAAAAAAAAATAATCATAAATACATAAATAACTATCAACCCTAAGCTCAAGAAAAATAAAAGAACTCCGAACGACATGTACTACGATCACAATTATTTTTTGCCATTGCCAAAGCCTCTACTAATCCTGCAAAGGAAGCTCAGCTGCGCTCAAACAGAACGCACCCGAGTTGCCAAGAGACAAAACGGGTCAGTATACAGATATACTGGTATGAGTACAAGAATCAACACCTACGTGTCCACCAGACACAATCAAAAATACATTAAATTCTTATTACTAGACAAGACAAGTAGTTTCAACCGCACCGAGACGAATGAGTAGTTTCTCGAGATACGGTGGCATTTAGTTTCTTGTCCGTACACAACGAAATATAAATTGATTATAAAATAAACAAAAATAGAAATAGAAATAGAAATAGAAATATGGTGGGTCAGCCCTGCATAAAAAGTTAGTAAGACCCACCATCCTGCAAAAGAAAATAATGTTAGTATAAATTAATCATAAGTAACTTACTGAAGAAGTATAAAAATGTACCGTTTCATGCTTCAATAATTCGAATTGACGAAAACTTAAAGAACGAAAGTTGTACAGAATCAAATTTTATAAAAGACAACGTGGACGAATTTGACAGAAACTGAACAGGTTAAGAGGAAAACTTGATCTAAAATTCTAGACAAAATTCAATCGAAAAATCTGAAACTGAAAATGAACAAAAACTACCTTAAGATGATTTTTTCGAAAAAGTTCAAAACATGAAAAGTATGCAGAATAATGTTTTACTTCAGTTTACGCGAAACCAATAAAAATAAGCTCGTTTCGTGGGTTAAAACAGCCTATAAAATCTGCATTACCAAAATGAATCAAACCGACAATAACCAAAGTCATCCGATTATAAATTCTAATCGATCTTTTTAATAAAAAGCTATAACACAAAAGTTGTCCAAAATCACGTATACATGCCTCTGCTCAAATTTCATAATTTATTGAGGCCGATTACTATTTTTCAAGATGTACAAATCAATAAACTCATAATTCAATTTTTGTACCTTAACTCCATCAATATAATTCGAACTATACATATAAGTTCATAATTACTCCTTTGTACCTTAACTCAATTAAGACAATTCGAACTAACATACAAGTTCATAATTAATTCTTTGTACCTTGACTCCACCACTTCGGCCCTCCCCTTCTGGCCTACACATATATCCCATGTGCCTCCCGTATACCTAACCCACTCCGAAGCCAAACTTGCACGGGGATATCGTCCCGAGTTTGACTCACACTCCCCGGATGGTTAGCATATACGTACGCGCGCAAATCAAAGCACTCGTCTACTCATGAGAACGAGGCAACAATATATATAAACATCTCATCGACATCATGAGACAAATATAACAATGCCGGGCATAAGGCATCAAACAACTTTCATAATCCTCACCTTTTTTTTATACACTCTTTCTCACCATCACTCAAATAAAATAACAATCCATGGAGTCATGGTGGAGTATAAGGAATTTATCTATGAACTCTTAATTTATTAAATTTCATATGACCGTGAATATGATTACAACCATAGAATAAATCCATATAAAAACCCTAAACATGGCATACACCACTATCAAAATAATTAAAATCATCATCTACATGCAAATACAAAATCAATTAAATAAATAAATAAATAAAAACAACGAATCAATCCATCCTCTAACCAATATCTATGGATTCTAACTTTATTCCAATTTCATATATTTATAAGTGTGATTAAATCCATAAAATAAATACATAAAAAAAAAACCATAAACCTTGCATACACAACTAATTAAAATAATTAAAATCAATCAATCATCTAAAAATCCTAAACTTTACATATACAACTAATCAAAATAATTGAAATCAATCAATCATCTAAAAATCCTAAATCTTACACACACAACTAATAAAGATAATTAAAATTAATTAATCATCTAAAAAAACCCTAAACTTTACCTACACAACTAATCAAAGTAATTAAAATCAATCACTTATCTAAGAACCCTAAACTTTACATACACTACTAGTCAAAATAATTAAAATCAATCTATCATCTATAACCCTAAATCTTATATCCACAACTAATCAAAATAATTAAAATTAATCTATCATCTTTATGTAAAAACAAAATCAAGCTAACATCAAGCAAATAAAAATAAATGCAACGAATTAAACATAAATCAAGGGAAGTGGGTTTTGTACTTAAAATTATTTTTGAAGATCAAAGAATCATTCAAAGAATTAATAAAGTCACCCAAAATAAAACCCTAAACCTTACATACTCAACTAATTCAAATAATTAAAATCAAACAATCATGCCAAAAATTCTAAACCTTTTTGAACCCTGGTTTTAGCTTCTTGACGAAGTTGAACCTTCTGAACCTTCATTTTAGCTTCCTGAGGGAGCCTGAACCTTTTGAACCTTCGTTTTAGCTTCTTGAGGGAGCTTGAACCTTTTGAACCTTCGTTTTAGCCTCTTGAGGGAGCTTGAACCTTTTGAACCCCTGTTTTGGCTTCTTGAGGAAGCTTGAAATTTTGAACTTTTCAACCTTCGTTTTTACTTCTTGAGGAAGCTTGAACCTTTTGAACCTTTGTTTTAGCTTCTTGAGGAAGTTTGAACCTTTAGCACCTTTGCTCTAGCTTCTATGAGGAAGCTTGAACCTTTTGAACCCTGGTTTTAGCTTCTTGAGGAAGTTGAACCTTCTGAACCTTCGTTTTAGTTTCCTAAGAGAACTTGAACCTTTTGAACCTTCGTTTTAGCTTCTTGAGGGAGCTTCAACCTTTTGAACCTTCGTTTTAGCTTCTTGAGGGAGCTTGAACCTTTTGAACCCTTGTTTTGGCTTCTTGAGGAAGCTTGAACCTTTTTTTTTTTTTTTTTTTTTGGGTGAATAAGAAATAAATAAAACAGAAAGATTTACATGATTACAAGGGGCAAACCCCAGGCCCTACCAAACAACACAACAAACCTCGGCCCATTACACCGAAGCCCAGCACCAAAACTAAACAGAAAACAAACTATACAACACCAAGAGAGAGAACATTGAAATCTCAAAACGGCAATGGGAGGTGGCTACTTGGCCGATTTGTACAAAGACCGTGTCCTGTAATAGATATGCGCATTGTACAAACCAAACTGCCAGCAGCCCACACCGAACCCTCCAAGCCAAGATTACCCAACAAAATTAGGTCCTTCCTACGCTTACAGGACCACATAACAAAACACACACAAGTCCTACTACACAGCCCGTAGAGGTAGGCCAAAATACCCAAGAAAAATATATACAAACAATAAAGAAGACAACTGATTAACACTCTCATGTAGCGTAGCCAGGCGCTGAGAGCAGCCATCACCACGAAACATATACACTCTGCCAACAGCCTCTCTGCAGCCATTGACTCGTAACATTCCCATCGTGAAAGAACCTTGCAAAGGTGACACAGCTTACTTCCACCCCCGCACCTCCACACTGAGATCGAATAACCCCATTGCGAGAAAACCTTGCCAAGATGATACAGAGTACAGCCATCCACATACCACCACGCTAAACTGGAATCCCCATCGTCACATATACACACTTTACGAAGCAACCTGAAGCCCTCATAGGCAGCAGCAAAATATACCTCCCAGCCGTACCCAATACCTGTAACACAGAATAGAAGGAAGTACCCGTAACAATGTAATGAATCATAGAGAAGAAGAAATAATAAACACTCAGTATAGGGCCTCCCCGCACTCGGCCCACAGTAACGGAGAACACTCCACTCAATATAGAGTCTCTCATCACTCGGCCCACACTTCACAAAATCACTCAAACCAGCCAGCGGAACTGTGTAATTGGGAGCACCATTCACCTGCACAAAGTATATATAATATATAGTAAGAGTTAGAATAAAACATATATACTTCCTCCCCCCACTCAACCCACATAAGCTGTAGCAAATATGCTGGCTCACATCACTCAACCCTCCCTTCATGTTCCCCAGATTTTGTAAAACTGTGGGATCCATGGCAAACTGATAGAATCTGCAAAACAACAACCTCATTAGCAAAACACTCAGTATCTGCTCACCATCACTCAACCCTCAATGTAGGTAAACTCACACCACTCAACCTCCTCTCAGCAGCAGCAACTTGGGATTGCAACATGATTTTAGGAGGCAAGTTCCATTGTCTCAGATACCACTTGTCACCTGCAGAAGTTTTCAGGTTTTCCATAGATAGAAGTCTGCCCCTAACCATTTGGATGATAGAGTTAGTAACAATCTCTTCAGGTTTGAAAACCTTACTAAAGATTCTACTATTTCTCTCCATCCAAATGTGGTAGATAGTGCAGAGAAAGGATAGTTTCAAAATCACTGTTTTCAAAGACTTGCCATTAATGGATTTAGTAGCAAACTCAACCATATCCAACCAAGGCAGAGAAGGCCAGTTGGAATTACACTTATCTTGGATAGCAGCCCAGATCCTAGAGGAGTAGGTACACCTAAAAAATAGATGGGAGTGGTTCTCCTCAGAGGCAAGACACAGAGGGCAGCTTGGACTAGTGAGAATACCAAAAGTTTGAAGCCTATCTCCAGTGTTTAACCTCTCATGAATGGCCAACCAAACAATGAAACTAACCCGAGGGATAACAGGAGTACCCCAAATGAGTTTAGACCAAGAAACCTTTGGACCCTTGTCCCTCCAACAATCCCAAGCAGAGTGGATGGAAAAAGAACCATCAGCAGTCAAGCTCCACACAGGAATGTCAGGGGAATCAAGGGAAGGTTTGAGAGAAGGAGGGGTGGCAGCAATCCAATCCTGTATCTCCCAAGAATTGGGAAGGGGCCAATTCCAAGAATCACCCATAACAATAGAACTAACCTTAGTGCAATCTAAAAGGTTAGTGTCATACAAAATCCTAGGGCCATACCGACACACAAGAGAGCCTAAAGGGTGCCAATTATCATGCCAAAGGAAAACATTTTCACCATTTCCAATTTTGAATTTGATGAGAGGGAAAATTAAGGCCCTAAGGGACAGAAGTTTCCTCCAAACCCAGGAAGGATCACAAGGCAACTTAACACCCCAAAAACTCTTACCCTTAAGTAAGTAGGACTCAACCCATTGACACCACAGAGAGCATTCCCCACCAGAAAACAAATACCAAATATGTTTAGCTATGGCCGCCCTATTCCAAACCTCCATATCCTCAAAACCAAGCCCGCCCTCATTTTTAGGTTGACAAATGTTCTTCCAAGCAATTTTAGCACTACGCTTTTTCAGCTCGAACCTTTTGAACCTTCGTTGTAGCTTCTTGAGGAAGCTCGAACCTTTTGAACCTTCGTTTTAGCTTCTTGAGGAAGCTTGAACCTTTTGAACCTTTGCTCTAGCTTCTCCAAGAAGCTTGAACCCTCTTGTTTCTCTATAAGAGAGGGCCTCCCTCTCCTTTAGAGAGGTTGAAAAAAATTTGTCTAAGGAAAAACACATATATCACTCTATATCTCTACATTATAGGCTTAGAGAGGGTGTTTGTTCTTCGTCTTTAACACCACCGGTGATTGCGCATGTTGTGCTCGTTCTGAGGTTACGGAGTTTCGGCTGAGAGCCTTAACTCCGGACCTCGGGACTCTTTTGTGCTTTGCCTCGATTTGTGAACCAGGTTCTATTTTCTCTCCCTGAAGGCAGGGAGAGGTTTCGTAGACCATCTCTCAGTGGCCGTAGGCTACTTTTCGTGGTCGTGGACCACTGTTCCCGTTTGGAGACCATTTTTCGATTTTCGGAGCCATCGGTCGTGCGCCTCGGGTCGGGACCGCTTAACTTTCTCCGTTTGGCACGGTTTTTGGACAACTTGAACCTTTTGAACCTTCGTTTTAGCTTCTTGAGGAAGCTTGAACCTTTTGAACCCTTATTTTAGCTTCTTGAGGAAGTTAAACCTTCTGAACCTTCATTTTAGCATTTTGAGGGAGCTTGAACCTTTTGAACCTTGGTTTTAGCTTCTTGAGGGCGCTCGGACCTTTTGAACTATCGTTTTAGCTTCTTGAGGGAGCTTGAACCTTTTGAACCCTGGTTTTAGCTTCTTGACGAAGTTGAACCTTCTGAACCTTCGTTTTAGCTTCCTGAGGGAGCCTGAACCTTTTGAACCTTCATTTTAGCTTCTTGAGGGAGCTTGAACCTTTTGAACCTTCGTTTTAGCTTTTGAGGGTGCTTGATCATTTTGACACCCTGTTTTGGCTTCTTGAGGAAGCTTGAAATTTTGAACTTTTGAACCTACGTTTTAGCTTCTTGAGGAAGCTTGAACCTTTTGAACCTTCGTTTTAGCTTCTTGAGGAAGCATGAACCTTTTGAACCTTTGCTCTAGCTTCTCCGAGGAAGCATGAACCTTTCGAACCTTTGCTCCAGCTTCTCCGAGGAAGCATGAACCTTTTGAACCCTGGTTTTAGCTTCTTGAGGAAGTTGAACCTTCTGAACCTTCGTTTTAGTTTCCTGAGGGAGCTTGAACTTTTCGAACCTTCGTTTTAGCTTCTTGAGGGAGTTTCAACCTTTTGAACCTTCGTTTTAGCTTCTCGAGGGAGCTTGAACCTTCTGAACCCCTGTTTTGGCTTCTTGAGGAAGCTTAAACCTTTTGAACCTTCGTTTTAGCTTCTTGAGGAAGCTTGAACCTTTTGAACCTTCGTTTTCGCTTCTTAAAGAAGCTTGAACCTCTTGAACCTTTGCTCGAGCTTCTCCAAGAAGCTTGAAACTTTTGAACCTTTGCTCTAGCTTCTCTAAGAAGCTTGAACCTTTTGCTCTAGCCTCTCCAAGAAGTTTGAACCCTCTTGTTTCTCTATAAGAGAGGGCCTCCCTCTCCTTTAGAGAGGTTGAAAACAATTGGTCTAAGGAAAAACACATATATCTCTCTATATCTCTACATTCTAGGCTTAGAGAGGGTGTTTGTTCTTGGCCTTTTACAACACCAGTGATTGCGCATGTTGTGCTCGTTCTGAGGTTACGAAGTTTGGGCTGAGAGCCTTACCTCCGGACCTCGGGACTCTTTTGTGCTTTGCCTCGATTTGCGAACTGAGTTCGATTTCTCTCCCGAAGGAGGAGAGTTTCAGAGACCATCTCTCAGTGGCCGTTGGCCACTTTTCGTGGTCCTAGACTACTGTTCCCGTTTGGAGACCATTTTCTGGTTTTCGGAGCCGTCGGTCATGCGCCTCGATTCGGGACCGCTTAACTTTCTCCGTCTGGCACAGTTTTTGGACAGCTTGAACCTTTTCAACCTTCGTTTTAGCTTCTTCAGGAAGCTTGAACCTTTTGAACCCTTATTTTAGCTTCTTGAGGAAGTTAAACCTTCTGAATCTTCGTTTTAGCTTCTTGAGGGCGCTTGAACCTTTTCAACCTTCGTTTTTGCTTCCTGAGGGAGCCTGAACCTTTTGAAGCTTCGTTTTAGCTTCCTGAGGGAGCCTGAACCTTTTGAACCTTCGTTTTAGCTTCTTGAGGAAGCTTAAACCTTTTGAACCCTTTTTTTAGCTTCTTGAGGAAGTTAAACCTTTTGAACCTTCGTTTTAGCTTCTTGAGGGCGCCGGAACCTTTTGACCCTTGATTTTAGCTTCTTGAGGGCGCTTGGACCTTTTGAACCTTCATTTTAGCTTTTTGAGGGAGCTTGAACGTTTTGAACCCTGGTTTTAACTTCTTGACGAAGTTGAACCTTCTGAACCTTCGTTTTAGCTTCCTGAGGGAGCCTGAACCTTTCGAACAGTCGTTTTTGCTTCTTGAGGGAGCTTAAACATTTTGACCCTTCGTTTTAGCCTCTTGACGGAGCTTGAACCTTTTGGACCCCTGTTTTGCCTTCTTGAGGAAGTTTCAAATTTTAAACTTTTCAACCTTCGTTTTAGCTTCATAAGGAAGCTTGAACCTTTTGAACCTTCGTTTTAGCTTCTTGAGGAAGCTTGAACCTTCGTTTTAGCTTCTTCAAGAAGCTTGAACCTTTTGAACCTTTGCTCTAGCTTCTCCAAGAAGCTTGAACCCTTTGCTCTAGCTTCTCCAAGAAGCTTGAAACTTTTGAACCCTTGCTCTAGCTTCTCTAAGAAGCTTGAACCTTTTGCTCTAGCCTCTCCAAGAATCTTGAACCCTCTTGTTTCTCTATAAGAGAGGGCCTCCCTCTTCTTTAGAGAGGTTGAAAAAAATTTGTCTAAGGAAAAGCACATATATCTCTCTATATCTCTACATTCTAGGCTTAGAGAGGGTGTTTGTTCTTGGCCTTTAACACCATTGGTGATTGCGCATGTTGTGCTCGTTCTGAGGTTACGGAGTTTGGGCTGAGAGCCTTGCCTCCGGACCTCGGGACTCTTTTGTGCTTTGCCTCGATTTGTGAACCAGGTTCTGTTTTCTCTCCGCGAAGGGAGGGAGAGTTTTCGTAGACCATCTCTCAGAGGCCGTAGGCTACTTTTCGTGGTTGTAGACCACTGTTCCCGTTTGGAGACCATTTTCCGGTTTTCGGAGCCGTCGACCGTACGTCTCGGTTCAGGCCCGCTTAACTTTCTCCGTTTGGCACGGTTTTTGGACAGCTTGAACCTTTTGAACCTTCGTTTTAGCTTCTTGAGGAAGCTTGTACCTTTTGAACCCTTATTTTAGCTTCTTGAGGAAGTTAAACCTTCTGAACCTTCGTTTTAGCTTCTTGAGGGAGCTTGAACCTTTCGAACCTTGGTTTTAGCTTCTTGAGGGCGCTCGGACCATTTGAACCTTCGTTTTAGCTTCTTGTGGGAGCTTGAACCTTTTGAACCCTGGTTTTAGCTTATTGACGAAGTTGAACCTTCTGAACCTTCGTTTTAGCTTCCTGAGGGAGCTTGAAACTTTTGAACCTTTGCTCTAGCCTCTCTAAGAAGCTTGAACCTTTTGCTCTAGTCTCTCCAAGAAGCTTGAACCCTCTTGTTTCTCTATAAGAGAGGGCCTGCCTCTCCTTTAGAGAGGTTGAAAAAAATTTGTCTAAGGAAAAGCACATATATCTCTCTATATCTCTACATTCTAGGCTTAGAGAGGGTGTTTGTTCTTGGCCTTTAACACCACCGGCGATTGCGCATGTTGTGCTCGTTCTGAGGTTACGGAGTTTCGGCTGAGAGCCTTACCTCCGGACCTCGGGACTCTTTTGTGCTTTGCCTCGATTTGCGAACCAGGTTCTGTTTTCTCTCCCCGAAGGGAGGGAGAGGTTTTGTAGACCATCTCTCAGTGGCCATGGGCTACTTTTCGTGGTCGTAGACCACTGTTTCCGTTTGGAGACCATTTTCTGGTTTTCAGAGCCATCGGTCCGGCGTTTCGGTTCAAGACCGCTTAACTTTCTCCGTTCGGCACGGTTTTTGGACAGCTTGAACCTTTGAAACCTTCGTTTCAGCTTGTTGAGGAAGCTTGAACCTTTTGAACCCTTATTTTAGCTTCTTGAGGAAGTTAAACCTTCTGAATCTTCGTTTCAGCTTCTTGAGGGAGCTTGAACCGTTTGAACCTTGGTTTTAGCATCTTGAGGGCGCTTGGACCTTTTGAACCTTCGTTTTAGCTTCTTCAGGGAGCTTGAACCTTTTCAACCCGGGTTTTAGCTTCTTGACGAAGTTGAACCTTCTGTACCTTCGTTTTAGCTTCCTAAAGGAGCCTAAACCTTTTGAACCTTCGTTTTAGCTTCTTGAGGGAGCTTGAACCTTTTGAACCTTCGTTTTACGCACTTGAGGGAGATTGAAGCTTTTGCACCCCTGTTTTTGCCTCTTGAGGAAGCTTGAAATTTTGAACTTTTCAACCTTCGTTTTAGCTTCTTGAAGACGCTCGAACCTTTTGAACCTTCGTTTTAGCTTCTTGAAGAAGCTTGAACCTTTTGAACCTTTGCTCTAGCTTCTTCGAGGAAGCTTGAACCTTTTGAACCCTGGTTTTAGCTTCTTGAGGAAGTTGAACCTTCTGAACCTTCGTTTTAGTTTCCTGAGGGAGCTTGAACCTTTTGAACATTCGTTTTAGCTTCTTGAGGGAGCTTGAACCTTTTGAACCTTTGTTTTAGCTTCTTGAGGGAGCTTGAACCTTCTGAACGTTTGCTCTAGCTTCTCCAAGAAGTTTGAATCCTCTTGTTTCTCTATAAGAGAGGGCCTCCCTCTCCTTTAGAGAGGTTGAAAAAAATTTGTCTAAGGCGAAGCACATATATCTCTCTATATCTCTACATTCTCGGCTTAGAGAGGGTGTTTGTTCTTGGCATTTAACACCACCAGTGATTGCGCATGTTGTGCTCATTCTGAGGTTACGGAGTTTCGGCTGAGAGCCTTACCTCCGGACCTCGGGACTCTTTTGTGCTTTACCTTGATTTGTGAACCAGGTTCTATTTTCTCACCCCGAAGGGAGGGAGAATTTTCGTAGAGTATCTCTCAGTGGCCGTGGGCTACTTTTCGTGATCGTAAACCACTGTTCCCGTTTGGAGACCATTTTCCGGTTTTTAGAGCCGTCGGTCGTGCGCCTCAGTTCGGGACCGCTTAACTTTCTCCGTTTGGCACGGTTTTTGGACAGCTTGAACCTTTTGAACCTTCGTTTTAGCTTATTGAGGAAGCTTGAACCTTTTGAACCCTTATTTTAGCTTCTTGAGGACGTTAAACCTTCTGAACCATCGTTTTAGCTTCTTGAGGGAGCTTGAACCCTTTGAACCTTGGTTTTAGCTTCTTGAGGGCGCTCGGACCTTTTGAAACTTCGTTTTAGCTTTTTGTGGGAGCTTGAATCTTTTCAACCCTGGTTTTAGCTTCTTGACGAAGTTGAACCTTCTGAACCTTCGTTTTAGCTTCCTGAGGTAGCCTGAACCTTTTGAACCTTCGTTTTAGCTTCTTGAGGGAGCTTGAACCTTTTGAACCTTCATTTTAGCCTCTTGAGGGAGCTTGAACCTTTTGAAACCCTGTTTTGGCTTCTTGAGGAAGCTTGAAATTTTGACCTTTTCAACGTTCGTTTTAGCTTCTTGAGGAAGCTTGATCCTTTTGAACCTTCATTTTAGCTTCTTGAGGAAGCTTGAACCTTTTGAAACTTTGCTCTAGCTTCTCCGAGGAAGCTTGAACCTTTTGAACCCTAGTTTTAGCTTCTTGAGGAAGTTGAACCTTCTGAACCTTGGTTTTAGTTTCCTGAGGGAGCTTGAACCTTTTGAACCTTCGTTTCAGCTTCTTGAGGGAGCTTGAACCTTTCAAACCCTTGTTTTGGCTTCTTGAGGAAGCTTGAACCTTTTGAACCTTCATTTTAGCTTATTGAGGAAGCTTGAACCTTTTGAACCTTCATTTTAGCTTCTTGAGGAAGCTTGAACCTTTTGAACCTTTGCTCTAGCCTCTCCAAGAAGCTTGAACCCTTTGCTCTAGCTTCTCCAAGAAGCTTGAAACTTTTGAACGTTTGCTCTAGCTTCTCTAAGAAGCTTGAACCCTCTTGTTTCTCTATAAGAGAGGGCCTCCCTCTCCTTTAGAGAGGTTGAAAAAAATTTGTCTAAGAAAAAGCACATATATCTCTCTATATCTCTACATTCTAGCCTTAGAGAGGGTGTTTGTTGTTTGCCTTTAACACCACCAGTGATTGCGCATGTTGTGCTTGTTCTGAGGTTACGGAGTTTCGGCTGATAGCCTTACCACCGGACCTCAGGACTCTATTGTGCTTTTCCTCGATTTGCGAACCAGGTTCTGTTTTCTCTCCACGAAGGGAGGGAGAGGTTTCGTAGACAATCTCTCAGTGGCCGTAGGCTAATTTTCGTGGTCGTAGACCGCTGTTCCCGTTTGAGACCATTTTCTGGTTTTCGGAGCCGTCGGTCGTGCGCCTCGGTTCGGGACCGCTTAACTTTCTCCGTTTGGCACGATTTTTGGACAGCTTGAACCTTTTGAACCTTCGTTTTAGCTTTTTGAGGAAGCTTGAACCTTTTGAACCCTTATTTTAGCTTTTTGAGGAAGTTAAACCTTCTCAACCTTCGTTTTAGCTTCTTGAGGGAGCCTGAACCTTTTGAACCTTGGTTTTAGCTTCTTGAGGGCGCTCGGACCTTTTGAACCTTCGTTTTAGCTTCTTGAGGGAGCTTGAACCTTTTGAACCCTGGTTTTAGCTTCTTGACGAAGTTGAACCTTCTGAACCTTCGTTTTAGCTTCCTGAGGGAGCTTGAAGTTTTAGCTTCTTGAGGGAGCTTGAACCTTTTGAACCTTCGTTTAAGCCTCTTGAGGGAGCTTGAAGCTTTTGAAACCCTGTTTGGCTTCTTGAGGAAGCTTGAAATTTCGAACTTTTCAACCTTCGTTTTGGTTTCTTGAGTAAGCTTGAACCTTCTGAACCTTCATTTTAGCTTCTTGGGGAAGCTTGAACCTTTTGAACCTTTGCTCTAGCTTCTCCGAGGAAGCTTGAACCATTTGAACCCTAGTTTTAGCTTCTCCAGGAAGTTGAACCTTCTGAACCATCGTTTTAGTTTCCTGAGGGAGCTTGAACCTTTTGAACCTTCGTTTTAGATTATTGAGGGAGCTTGAACCTTTTGAACCCTTGTTTTGGCTTCTTGAGGAAGCTTGAACCTTTTGAACCTTCGTTTTAGCTTCTTGAGGAAGCTTGAACCTTTTGAACCTTTGCTCTAGCTTCTCCAAGAAGCTTGAACCCTTTGCTCTAGCTTCTCTAAGAAGCTTGAAACTTTTGAACCTTTGCTCTAGCTTCTCTAAGAAGCTTGAACCTTTTGCTCTAGCTTCTTCCAAGAAGCTAGAACCCTCTTGTTTCTCTATAAGAGAGGGCCTCCCTCTCCTTTAGAGAGGTTGAAAAAGATTTCTCTAAGGAAAAGCACATATATCTCTCTATATCTCTACATTCTAGGCTTAGAGAGGGTGTTTGTTCTTGGCCTTTAACACCACCAGTGATTGTGCATGTTGTGCTCGTTTTGAGGTTACGGAGTTTCAGCTGAGAGCCTTACCTCTGGACCTCAGGTTTCTTTTGTGCTTTTTCTCGATTTGCGAACCAGGTTCTGTTTTCTTTCCCCGAAGGGAGGAAGAGGTTTCGTAGACCATCTCTCAGTGGCCGTAGGCTACTTTTCGTGGTCGTAGACCACTGTTCCCGTTTGGAGACCATTTTTCGGTTTTCGGAGTCGTCGGTCGTGCGCCTCGGTTCGGGACCGCTTAAGTTTCTCCGTTTGGCACGGGTTTTGGACAGCTTGACCCTTTTGAACCATCGTTTTAGCTTCTTGAGGAAGCTTGAAACTTTTGAACCCTTATTTTAGCTTCTTGAGGAAGTTAAACCTTCTCTACCTTCGTTTTAGCTTCTTGAGGGAGCTTGAACCTTTTGAACCTTTGTTTTAGCTTCTTGAGGGCGCTCAGACCTTTTGAACCTTCATTTTAGCTTCTTGAGGGAGCTTGAACCTTTTGAACCCTGGTTTTAGCTTCTGGACGAAGTTGAACCTTCTGAACCTTCGTTTTAGCTTCCTGAGGGAGCCTGAACCTTCTGAACCTTCGTTTTAGTTTGTTGAGGGAGCTTGAACCTTTTGAACCTTCGTTTTAGCGTCTTGAGGGAGCTTGAAGCTTTTGAACCCCTGTTTTGGCTTCTTGAGGAAGCTCGAAATTTTGAACTTTTCAACCTTCGTTTTAGCTTCTTGAGGAAGCTTGAGCCTTTTGAACCTTCATTTTAGCTTCTTAAGGAAGCTTGAACCTTTTGAACCTTTGCTCTAGCTTCTCCGAGGAAGCTTGAACCTTTTGAACCCTGGTTTTAGCTTCTGGACGAAGTTGAACCTTCTGAACCTTCGTTTTAGCTTCCTGAGGGAGCCTGAACCTTCTGAACCATCGTTTTAGTTTGTTGAGGGAGCTTGAACCTTTTGAACCTTCGTTTTAGCGTCCTGAGGGAGCTTGAAGCTTTTGAACCCCTGTTTTGGCTTCTTGAGGAAGCTTGAAATTTTGAACTTTTCAACCTTCGTTTTAGCTTCTTGAGGAAGCTTGAACCTTTTGAACCTTCGTTTTAGCTTCTTAAGGAAGCTTGAACCTTTCGAACCTTTGCTCTAGCTTCTCCGAGGAAGTTTGAACCTTTTGAACCCTGGTTTTAGCTTCTTGAGGAAGTTGAACCTTCTGAACCTTCGTTTTAGTTTCTTGAGGGAGCTTGAACCTTTTGAACCTTCGTTTTAGCTTCTTGAGGGAGCTTGAACCTTTTCAACCTTCGTTTTAGCTTCTTGGGGGAACTTGAACCTTTTGAACCCTTGTTTTGGCTTCTTGAACCTCTCGGTGGCCGTAGGCTACTTTTCGTGGTCATAGACCACTGTTCCCGTTTGGAGACCATTTTTCGCTTTTCGGAGCCGTCGGTCGTGTGCCTCGGTTCGGGACCGCTTAACTTGCTCCATTTGGCACGGTTTTTGGACAGCTTGAAACTTTTGAACCTTCGTTTTAGCTTCTTGAGGAAGCTTGAACCTTTTGAACCCTTATTTTAGCTTCCTGAGGAAGTTAAACCTTCTGAACCTTCGTTTTAGTTTCTTCAGGGAGGTTGAACCTTTTCAACATTGGTTTTAGCTTCTTGAGGGCGCTCAGACCTTTTGAACCTTCGTTTTAGCTTCATGAGGGAGCTTGAACCTTTTGAACCCTGGTTTTAGCTTCTTGACAAAGTTGAACCTTCTGAACCTTCGTTTTAGCTTCCTAAGAGAGCCTGAACCTTTTGAACCTTCGTTTTAACTTATTGAGGGAGCTTGAACCTTTTGAACCCTTGTTTTGGCTTCTTGGGGTAGCTTGAAATTTTGAACTTTTCAACCTTCGTTTTAGCTTCTTGAGGAAGCTTGCACCTTTTCAACCTTCGTTTTAGCTTCTTGTGGAAGCTTGAACCTTTTGAACCTTTGCTCTAGCTTCTCCGAGGAAGCTTGAACCTTTTGAACCCTGGTTTTAGCTTCTTGAGGAAGTTGAACCTTCTGAACCTTCATTTTAGTTTCCTGAGGGAGCTTGAATCTTTCGAACCTTCGTTTTAGCTTTTTGAGGGAGCTTGAACGTTTTGAACCCTTGTTTTGGCTTCTTGAGTAAACTTGAACCTTTTGAACCTTCGTTTTAGCATCTTGAGGAAGCTTGAACCTTTTCAACCTTTGCTCTTGCTTCTCCAAGAAGCTTGAACCCTTTGCTTTAGCTTCTCGAAGAAACGTGAAACTTTTGAACCTTTGCTCTAGCTTCTCTAAGAAGCTTGAACCTTTTGCTCTAGCTTCTTCCAAGAAGCTTGAACCCCCATGTTTCTCTATAAGAGAGGGCCTCCCTCTCCTTTAGAGTGGTTGAAAAAAATTTGTCTAAGGAAAAGCACATATATCTCTCTATATCTCTACATTCCAGGCTTAGAGAGGGTGTTTGTTCTTGGCCTTTATTTGCGAACCAGGTTCTGTTTTCTCCCCGAAGGGAGGAAGAGGTGTCGTAGCCCACCTCTCAGTGGCCGTAGGCTACTTTTCGTGGTCATAGACCACTGTTCCCGTTTGGAGACCATTTTCCAATTTTCAGAGCCGTCGGTCGTGCGTCTCGGTTCGGGACCGCTTTACTTTCTCCATTTGGCATGGTTTTGGACAGCTTGAACCTTTTGAACGTTCCTTTTAGCTTCTTGAGGAAGCTTGAACCATTTGAACCCTTATTTTAGCTTCCTGAGGAAGTTAAACCTTTTGAACCTTCGTTTTAACTTCTTGAGGGAGGTTGAACCATTTGAACCTTGTTTTTAGCTTCTTGAGGGCGCTCGGACCTTTTGAACCTTCGTTTTAGCTTCATGAGGGAGCTTAAACCTTTTGAACCATGGTTTTGGCTTCTTGACGAAGTTGAACCTTCTGAACCTTCGTTTTAGCTTCCTGAGGGAGCCTGAACCTTTTGAACCTTCGTTTTAGGTTATTGAGGGAGCTTGAACCTTTTGAACCCTTGTTTTGGCTTCTTGGGGAAGCTTGAAATTTTGAACTTTTCAACCTTCATTTTAGCTTCTTGAGGAAGCTTGAACCTTTTGAACCTTTGCTCTAGCTTCTCCGAGGAAGCTTGAACCTTTTGAACCCTGGTTTTAGCTTCTTGAGGAAGTTCAACCTTCTGAACCTTCGTTTTAGTTTCCTAAGGGAGCTTCAACCTTTTGAACCTTCGTTTTAGCTTCTTGAGGGAGCTTGAACCTTTTGAACCCTTGTTTTGGCTTCTTGAGGAAGCTTGAACCTTTTGAACCTTTGTTTTAGCTTCTTGAGGAAGCTTGAACCTTTTGAACCTTCGTTTTAGCTTCTTCAGGAAGCTTGAACATTTTGAACCTTTGCTCTAGCTTCTCCAAGAAGCTTGAACCCTTTGCTCTAGCTTCTCCAAGAAGCTTGAAACTTTTGAACCTTTGCTCTAACTTCTCCAAGAAGCTTGAACCCTCTTGTTTCTCTATAAGAGAGGGTCTCCCTCTCATTTATAGAGGTTGAAAAAAATTTGTCTAAGGAAAAGCACATATATCTCTCTATATCTCTACATTTTAGGCTTAGAGAGGGTGTTTGTTCTTGGCCTTTAACACCACCGGTGATTGCGCATGTTGTGCTCGTTGTGAGGTTACGGAGTTTCGGCAGAGAGCCTTACCTCCAGACGTCGGGACTCTTTTGTGCTTGCCTCGATTTGCGAACCAGGTTCTGTTTTCTCTCCTCGAAGGGAGGGAGAGGTTTCGTAGACCATCTCTCAGTGGCGGTAGGCTACTTTTCGTGGTCGTACACCACTGTTCCCGTTTGGAGACCATTTTCCGATTTTCGGAGCCGTCGGTCGTGCGCCTCGGTTCGAGACCGCTTAACTTTCTCCGTTTGGCACGATTTTTGGACAGCTTGAACCTTTTGAACCTTCGTTTCAGCTTCTTGAGGAAGCTTGAACCTTTTGAACCCTTATTTTAGCTTTTTGAGGAAATTAAACCTGCTGAACCTTCGTTTTAGCGTCTTGAGGGAGCTAGAACCTTTTGAACCTTGGTTTTAGCTTCTTTAGGGCGTTCGGACCTTTTGAACCTTCGTTTTAGCTTTTTGAGGGAGCTTGAACCTTTTGAACCCTGGTTTTAGCTTCTTGACGAAGTTGAACCTTCTGAACCTTCGTTATAGCTTCCTGAGGGAGCCAGAACCTTTTGAACCTTCGTTTTAGCTTATCGAGGGAGCTTGAACCTTTTGAACCCCTGTTTTGGCTTCTTGGGAAAGCTTGAAATTTCAAACTTTTCAACCTTCGTTTTAGCTTCTTGAGGAAGCTTGAACCTTTTGAACCTTCGTTTTAGCTTCTTGGGGAAGCTTGAACCTTCTGAACCTTTGCTCTAGCTTCTCCGAGGAAGCTTGAACCTTTTGAACCCTGGTTTTAGCTTCTTGAGGAAGTTGAACCTTCTGAACCTTCGTTTTAGTTTCCTGAGGGAGCTTGAACCTTTTGAACCTTCGTTTTAGCTTCTTGAGGAAGCTTGAACCTTTTGAACCCTTATTTTAGCTTCTTGAGGAAGTTAAACCTTCTGAACCTTCGTTTTAGCTTCTTGAGGGAGCTTGAACCTTTTGAACCCTGGTTTTAGCTTCTTGACGAACTTGAACCTTTTGAACCGTCGTTTTAGCTTCTTGAGGGAGTCTGAACCTTTTGAACCTTCGTTTTAGCTTCTCGTGGGAGCTTGAACCTTTTGAACCTTCGTTTTAGCCTCTTGAGAGAACTTGAACCTTTTGAACCCCTGTTTTGGCTTCTTGAGGAAGCTTGAAATTTTGAACTTTTCAACCTTCGTTTTATCTTCTTGAGGAAGCTTGAAACTTTTGAACCCTGGTTTTAGCTTCTTGAGGAAGCTTGAACATTCTGAACCTTTGCTCTAGCTTCTCCGAGGAAGCTTGAACCTTTAGAACCCTGGTTTTAGCTTCTTGAAGAAGTTGACCCTTCTGAAGCTTCGTTTTACTTTCCTGAGGGGGCTTGAACCTTTTGAACCTTCGTTTTAGCTTCTTGAGGGAGCTTGAACCTTTTGAACCTTCGTTTTAGCTTCTTGAGAGAGGTTGAACCTTTTGAACCCTTGTTTAGGCTTCTTGAGGAAGCCTGAACCTTTTAAACCTTTGTTTTAGCTTCTTGGGGAAGCTTGAACCTTTTTAACCTTCGTTTTAGCTTCTTGAGGAAGCTTGAACCTTTTGAACCTTTGCTCTAGCTTCTCCGAGGAAGCCTGAACATTTTGAACCCTGGTTTTAGCTTCTTGAGGAAGTTGAACATTCTGAACCTTCATTTTAGTTTCCTGAGGGAGCTTGAACATTTTGTACCTTCGTTTTAGCTTCTTGAGGTTGTTTTAACCTTTGGAACCTTCGTTTTAGCTTCTTGAGGGAGCTTGAACCTTTTGAACCCTAGTTTTCGCTTCTTGACGAAGTTGAACCTTCTGAACCTTCGTTTTAGCTTCCTGAGGGATCCTGAACCTTTTGAACCTTCGTTTTAGCCTCATGAGGGAGCTTGAACCTTTTGAACCCATGTTTTGGCTTCTTGAGAAAGCTTGAAATTTCGAACTTTTCAACCTTCGTTTTAGCTTCTTGAGGAGGCTTGAACTTTTGAACCTTCGTTTTAGCTTCTTGAGGAAGCTTGAACCTTTTGAACCTTTGCTCTAGCTTCTCCGAGAAGCTTGAACCTTTTGAACCCTGGTTTTAGCTTCTTGAGGAAGTTGAACATTCTGAACCTTCGTTTTAGTTTGCTGAGGGAGCTTGAATCTTTTGAACCTTCGTTTTAGCTTCTTAAGGGAGCTTGAACCTTTTGAACCTTCGTTTTGGCTTCTTGAGGGAGCTTGAACCTTTTGAACCCTGGTTTTGGCTTCTTGAGGAAGTTTGAACCTTTTGAACCTTCGTTTTAGCTTCTTGAGGAAGCTTGAACCTTTTGAACCCTGGTTTTGGCTTCTTGAGGAAGCTTGAACCTTTTGAACCTTCGTTTTTGCTTCTTGAGGAAGCTTGAACCTTTTGAACCTTTGCTCTAGCTTCTCCAAGAAGCTTAAACCCTCTTGTTTCTCAATAAGAGAGGGCCTCCCTCTCCTTTACGGAGGTTGAAAAAAATTTATCTAAGGAAAAGCACATATATCTCTCTATATCTCTACATTCTAGGCTTAGAGAGGGTGTTTGTTCTTAGCCTTTAACACCACCGGTGATTGTGCATGTTGTGCTCGTTCTGTGGTTTCGGAGTTTCGGCTGAGAGCTTTACCTCCGGACCTCGGGACTCTTTTGTGCTTTGCCTTAATTAAGGGTTAATGTTTTTACTATTGGAATTGAAGAACTATCTGCCGAATTATGCTTGTGAAACTGGAATTGGTGACCTTTACCAACAATCTGAAATTTTTTTCCTCTGCTCGAGCGGAGGGGTTGGCGCTCGAGCAGGCCTTTGGGGGTTCCAGGAATTTTGCAGGCGGGCTGAAATTCTGGGAGTGGTGATTTTCGCTCGGCGAGAAGTGGCGCTCGGCGGACAACCTTGTTGGTCTTGGCTCGGCGCGATGTTGGGCGCTTCGGCGAGACTCGAGATGAGTTGTATACGAGGCATGTGGCCTCATTTTTGACATCTTATTAGTGTATTTGGAATGCCTTTTTTTTATTTTGGGATTTTGGTTGAGGTGGTAATATGATGGTGAAGTAAGATTGGATCAAAGAATTTAATTCGAATAATTATTTTACGAACAACCGCCACTCTTTTGCCTTTTTCTTTTTCCACACTTGGAATTTGGATATGAGGTTAGAACCATTGGAAAGCTTATTTCCGGGGCTTCAATTTGGGCACAAGGACGACCCAAAACGGGGTCCGGCTGGGAGAGTTATACTGTTCAAAGTTTCAAAATCTGTCTTTGAGGCGAGTCCGCTCGAGGGGAAATCAGTCCGCTCGAGCGGGAATTACGGGGCAACAACTTTTAAAACGGGATTTTGGATCATTTCTTACATGTTTCTTCTTCCCTCTTCCTTCCTCTTTGCCTTAGTCCGAAAACCCTAGCTCCAAAACCTTGATTTCCTCTACTTTGATCAACAACCCACCATGATTCTTGTATCAAGGATGAAGAACAAGAGGAGATAAACATTTTCAACCGATTGGAATTGAGATTGCGAAGGATTCTTCTCAAGCTTGGTTTTCTTGCTTGGTTCTCGAGGTAGGGGTTCTAGTCCTCTTCATTACTTACGTGGATGGATAGATTTGTAGTATTTGACTATCTAAATACAAGAATTTCCATTTGTGAGCATGTAGTGTATGGTATGAGAATTGGGGGTTTTAGGGTATGGGTTGTTGAGAGTTGAATTGATGAGTTAGAATGATGGATTATGAATCCTAAGTGTATAATCAATGGGAAAAGTGGAATGATACGTGATGAATTAATAAGTTTGAATTTTATTGGAATTTATAGATTTCTTAGAAACCCTAGGTTGCTTCTTGATGATAAGCGATGATTTGGGCCAAATTGGAAGTAGAATTATGAAATTGAGGTATTGAATTATATCTATACAAATTTAATTGAATTTTGGAGATGTTTGAAAATTATGTTTAAAATTTACGAATGAACCTCAGTTATGTATAAGGTGAATCATGCTGTTATGTGAGATGAAATTGAGAAACAAGATTTTTAATGTTATGAATGATAAGAACCTTGGGAAGAAATGATGAAATGGGATTTAAGACTTCACCTTGAAAGATGTTGAATTATATTTAGGGGTGATAAGGTGAATTATGCCAAATAGTGTAGCTTATGTTGGATTGTATTGAGATATGTATGGAGAAGTGTGTTGGTTTAATGATGTGAATTGCAAATTGCTGTGTACTTTGGTATAAAGAGGATAACAAGTTAAGAATGGAATAAATTATATGTGACCCGATTTTTATGTGTATTCTGAATTGTGTAGGGTCAGCTGCAGAGGCGGACCAAGCGTCTAAGCACTGTGAGTAATAGTACTACAATTGTAAACCGTTCACTGTTAATGATTATTGATATTAATATTCTGTTCTTTGTGGGTAATTATGAACAATGAAGGATCTGACATGCATCAATATGGCTCTGAACTACTTACATTTCGGGTGTGTTTAGTGGTTAACGGTAATGTATCGATAATGTGTTACAACCTGTAGGTTACCATGATTCTGCTCAGGTATGATATGTAAGCTATTAATGCTATGGAATGGGTAATTGAAGAACATTGTGAATGTAAACTCTGTTTACTGGAGCATAATATTCTGAATGGGAACATGACATCCCGAACACCCTTTTAGGAATGTCAGTACATGTGTTACAATATAGATACCTATTTATTGTGGATTAAAATGATTGGGCAGCTGGTTAAAACTATTAGTTGTGCTATCGACATGTGCTTTGTGTACTGTTAATGAGCATCATTAACGTTTTGTTATCTGTAAATTACCCTTGTTAATTTATAGTGAACAGGAAGAACCACGATGTGTGTGCCTTCTGAGTCCTTATGCTTTGCCAAGGATGACTCAGGTTTGTTGTGAAGTAAGTTATTCCGTGCCTATTAGTAATATTTTGATATACATGAGATGACTTATGTATCCTGTTGTATGATGTTATTTATATGAATTTGGGGCTACTCTGTTCTGGATAATCATTCCGTTTATGTAATATGTTCTGTAAGTAGTTCCGTTTACGACATAACATGTTATAGTATATAATGTTGATGTAAAACTTATTGATTTCTGGTATGGAACAAAGTGCTACACTTGTGGAGCCACCTCTTGAATCCATACATTGTGTAACATGCAGGCCGATGGCCATTCTGTAACATACGGGCGAGGGCCATTACATATGTTGATACGGGCGAGGGCCATTTTGTGACATTCAGTAACATTCTGTGTAACATTCTGGGCCGAGGGCCATTTTGTGACATTCAGTAACATTCTGTGTAACGTTCTGGGCCGAGGGCCATTTTGTGACGATTCTGTGATATTCAGATCATTACGGGCGAGGCCGCTATGTATATATACGGACTCATATGCATTTGAAATATAAATCTGAGGTATAGTTAATCATATGCTTTGCAGTTATGTACTTTATTGTGTCAGTGGTACTTTACCTTATTTATGTACTATTATTCATTGAGTTTCACTCATTCGGTATTTTGTCTGTTTCTGTAGGTCATCAACTGAGGGACCAGTCCAAACCCTTAAGATTCGTCTCCCTCTTGTCAACCTCGGTGTGTCCAGGCACTAACTGAAGCCCGTGTATTTTGTGAAGTGTTGTTATATTTTTGGAGTTTATGCTTGATTGTTTTTTCCTCAAGATGTATTATTCTAAGCCCAATTGCGGGCCAAGTCAAGGTACATGTGTGTCAGTTTTCTGTATATTATTTACTTGATGTGAGGTTGTGATCCTGGCATGTCAATAGTAGCTCAATGGATATGTTTCAATGTTGTTCTTTATTATTAAATGCTTCCGTTCAGGCCCCCTATATTATGTATATCAGGTTTAATGCTTACGTCTACATAGGTCATGCCCGAACTTTTAGGGGCGGGTTACGGGGCGTGACACCTTTGCTCTAGCTTCTCCAAGAGGCTTGAAACTTTTGAACCTTTGCTCTAGCTTCTCTAAGAATCTTCAACCTTTTGCTCTAGCTTCTTCCAAGAAGCTTGAACTCTCTTGTTTCTCTATAAGAGAGGGCCTCCCTCTCTTTTAGAGAGGTTGAAAAAAATTTGTCTATGGAAAAGCACATATATCTCTACATTCTAGGCTTAGAGTGGGTATTTGTTCTTCGCCTTTAGCACCACCGGTGATTGCGCATGTTATGCTCGTTCTGAGGTTACGGAGTTTCGGCTGATAGCTTTACCTCCAGACCTCGGGACTCTTTTGTGCTTTGCCTCAATTTGCGAACCAGGTTCTGTTTTCTCTCCCCGAAGGGAAGGAGAGGTTTCGTAGACCATCTCTCAGTGGCCGTAGGCTACTTTTCGTGGTCGTAGACCACTGTTCCCGTTTGGAGACCATTTTTCGATTTTCGGAGCCGTCGGTCGTGCGCCTCGGTTCGGGACCGCTTAACTTTCTCCGTTTGGCACGATTTTTGGACAGCTTGAACCATTTGAACCTTCGTTTTAGCTTCTTGAGGAAGCTTGAACCTTTTGAACCATTATTCTAGCTTCTTGAGGAAGTTAAACCTTCTGAACCTTCGTTTTAGCTTCTTCGGGGAGCTTGAACCTTTTGAACCTTGGTTTTAGCTTCTTGAGGGCGCTCGGACCTTTTGAACCTTCGTTTTAGCTTCTTGAGGGAGCTTGAACCTTTTGAACCCTGGTTTTAGCTTCTTGACGAAGTTGAACCTTCTGAACCTTCGTTTTAGCTTCCAGAGGGAGCCTGAACCTTTTGAACCTTCGTTTTAGCTTCTTGAGGGAACTTGAACCTTTTGAACCTTCGTTTTAGCCTCTTGAAGGAGCTTGAACCTTTTGAACCCCTGCTTTGGCTTCTTTAGGAAGCTTGAAATTTTGAACTTTTCAACCTTCGTTTTAGCTTCTTGAGGAAGCTTGAACCTTTTGAACCTTCGTTTTAGCTTCTTGAGGAAGCTTGAACCTTTTGAACCTTTGCTCTAGCTTCTCCGTGGAAGCTTGAACCTTTTGAACCCTGGTTTTAGCTTCTTGAGGAAGTTGAACCTTCCGAACCTTCGTTTCAGTTTCCTGAGGGAGCTTGAACCTTTTGAACTTTCGTTTTAGCTTATTGAGGGAGCTTGAACCTTTTGAACCTTCGTTTTAGCTTCTTGAGGGAGCTTGAACCTTTTGAACCCTAGTTTTGGCTTCTTGAGGAAGCTTGAACCTTTTCAACCTTCGTTTTAGCTTTTTGAGGAAGCTTGAACCTTTTGAACCTTCGTTTTAGCTTCTTGAGGAAGCTTGAACCTTTTGAACCTTTGCTCTAGCTTCTCCAAGAAGCTTGAACCCCTTGCTCTAGCTTTTCCAAGAAGCTTGAAACTTTTGAACCTTTGCTCTAGCTTCTCTAAGAAGCTTGAACCTTTTGCTCTAGTTTCTCCAAGAAGCTTGAACCCTCTTGTTTCTCTATAAGAGAGGGCCTCCCTCTCCGTTAGAGAGGTTGAAAAAAATTTGTCTAAGGAAAAGCACATATATCTCTCTATATCTCTACATTCTAGACTTAGAGAGGGAGTTTGTTCTTGGCCTATAACACCACCGGTGATGCGCATGTTGTGCTCGTTACGAGATTCTGAGTTTGGTGAGAGCCTTACCTCCGGACCTTGGGACTCTTTTGTGCTTTGCCTCGATTTTCGAACCAGGTTCTGTTTTCTCTCCCCGAAGGGAGGGAGAGGTTTCGTAGACCATCTCTCAGTGGTCGTAGGCTACTTTTCGTGGTCGTAGACCACTGTTCCCGTTTGGAGACCATTTTCCGGTTTTCGGAGCCGTCGGTCTTGCGCCTCGGTTCGGGACCGCTTAACTTTCTCCGTTTGGCACGGTTTTTGGACAGCTTGAACCTTTTGAACCTTCGTTTTAGCTTCTTGAAGAAGCTTGAACCTTTTGAACCCTTATTTTAGCTTCTTGAGGAAGTTGAACCTTCTGAACCTTCGTTTTAGCTTTTTGAGGGAGCTTGAACCTTTTGAACCTTAGTTTTAGTTTCTTGAGGGCGCTTGGACCTTTTGAACCTTCGTTTTTGCTTCTTGAGGGAGCTTGAACCTTTTGAACCCTGGTTTTAGCTTCTTGACGAAGTTGAACCTTCTAAACCTTCGTTTTAGCTTCCTGAGGGAGCCTGAACCTTTTGAACCATCGTTTTAGCTTCTTGAGGGAGCTTGAACCTTTTGAACCTTCGTTTTAGCCTCTTGAGGGAGGTTGAACGTTTTGAACCCCTGTTTTGGTGTCACAGCCCGCAACCGACCCTAAAAGTTTGGGCATGACCTATGCGGAAATGGGCACTAGACCTGATATATACATGTAATGTTATGTAGGGGCCAGAACGGAAGCAATATAGAACAATAACCATATCCATTGAGCTACTTCTGACTTGCCAGGATCATGCACCTTTAACAGAAAAAATAATATACCAAACCATACCACTGGGCATCGGTTACTTTTACATATACGTATAGGCCCTGCCCTAGGAGTGGACATATACAAAAATATTAATTACAGACGTCCCAAAAACAAGTACTTAGAATACAAGCCAAAACTTGACAAAAGTCTACAAAGGTAGAACGGGTCTTCTTATGTGCCTGATCATAAGGGTTGACAAAAAGGAACGAGCTTCAGGAGTTAAGACTGGTTCCCGGGTTGATGACCTACAGAAACAGACAATATGAGGAATAAGCGAGGCTCAGTGAATAATAGTACCAAGATAATCCAACGCGTAATTGAAATTATAACTCATAACCATAAGTATGTAATTGCGAAGAATTAATCCAATGCTACCAAATGGTCCATGACCTAGAATGTTACAATTAGCCCTCGGCCAGAATGTTTCAGAATATCACAGAATATCACAGAATGTCACTGAATGTCACTGAATGGCCCTCGGCCCAGAATGTTATAGAATGTCACAGAATGTTACTGAATGTCACAACATGTCACAGAATGGCCCTCGGCCCAGAATGTTACTAAATGTCACAGAATGGTACGGAATGTCACAAAATGGCCCTCAGCCCAGAAGGTTACAGAATGTTCACAAATTCTTTCCACATTTACATCTCATTCATACCACATGTTATTCAAGCTCAAGTACGGTAGGAATATACAGAAAGCAGACGGAAATAGAACTTAAATAATCATCAACAGTAAATGAATACATATTCTTTGCACTATGACTCACAGTGTGATGGCGGTATACAGCTTCCTCCTGGAGTGTGTCCTACACACACATAGAACCCATAAGTTAGTTCATAATTTCCTTACATTTTCATTCGCGTTTCAGTTCAAAACTTCGAAGAAATAAAGGCACATTGTAACAATTTTAAATGGTCATTTTACATATTTTAGAGGGTCAAATAGGTCAAAAACAACATCCCAACATTTTGGTCTTGGGTCGCCGCGTGTGCGGTGAGCCCCGCGTCGCGGCAACTCCTCCATACGTCTTGGCGGTGATGCCTGCGTGCGGTTTCTGATGTGTCTCGCCCAAAATTGCCCAAAATGCCGCACGTGTGGCACTGATCCCCGCACGTGCGGCGAATCTGCAAAAACCCTGTCCGAAAATCTTCAAAAATGGATTTCTTTGGTGGGTAACAAAAAGTTTCAAAATGGATTTTTAATGCTCAAATAAGGCTTCACAATCATGCAATTTAAGAGTGGAAACATATGATGATCAATGATAATTTAAATTCCACAACATAATCTATGTTTCATGAGTTCTCCATGAGTCCATGAGTCCACAATAGATATATCAAGGTGCAAATCAAGTTCATAAACTTAGAGAGGATCATCCAAATTGGTAATTAAACATGCTAGAATACATGGACCTCTTAATCAAGCTAACATCAATACTACTCTTCAAGTAATCAATTAATCCCATACATATCCTATGAAATACTACATATCAAGAACACAATTCTATAGTCAAGAGATCACAAAATATTTACATACCTTGAGTTCAAATCTTCTAATCTTCACCCTCTTGGAGAATTTTCTTAACCCTTCCTCTCAACTTCCCTTTTCCAACCCAAACCTTCCTTAGGCAAATGTTGTGTGAAACATATACTACAATACTTAGATATTTATATCTATAAAGTGAGAAAAAGACAAAATTCAATCGTTTAATCATCCGAAATTAAAATTTCACAGATAAGCTTAATATTACCTAAAAATTATGCTGAATTCAAATATAACATCGATTTCAAGTTATTATGTCTCTAAGATTCTCAATTTCTATTCTGAACGGTTTATGAGTTACAGATGTCTTTCCTCACCAACAGATAGAATCTCAATATTTCACTTTAAGCCATTCACACACCATGTCAAATACCAAAATAAGAGACTGAAGATATTAGAAACACATGCGAGGGTCGGGCTATTACATTTGGCTTCTTGTGGAAGCTTGAAATTTTGAACTTTTCAACCTTCGTTTTAGCTTCTTGAGGAAGCTTGAACCTTTTGAACCTTCGTTTTAGCTTTTTGAGGAAGCTTGAACCTTTTGAACCTTTGCTCTAGCTTCTCCGAGGAAGCTTGAACCTTTTGAACCCTGGTTTTAGCTTCTTGAGGAAGTTAAACCTTCTAAACCTTCGTTTTAGTTTTCTGAGGGAGCTTGAACCTTTTGAACCTTCGTTTTAGCTTCTTGAGGGAGCTTGAACCTTTTGATCTTTGTTTTAGCTTCTAGAGGGAGCCTGAACCTTTTGAACCCCTGTTTTGGCTTCTTGAGGAAGCTTCAACCTTTTGAGCCTTCGTTTTAGCTTCTTGGGGAAGCTTGAACCTTTTGAACCTTCGTTTTTGCTTCTTGAGGAAGCTAGAACTTTTTGAACCTTTGCTCTAGCTTCCCCAAGAAGCTTGAACCCTTTGCTCTAGCTTCTCCAAGAAGCTTGAAATTTTTGAACCTTTGCTCTAGCTTCTCTAAGAAGCTTGAACCTTTTGCTCTAGCTTCTCCAAGAAGCTTGAACCCTCTTGTTTCTCTATAAGAGAGGGCCTCCATCTCCTTTAGAGAGGTTGAAAAAAATTTCTCCAAGGAAAAGCACATATATCTCTCTATATCTCTACATTCTAGGCTTAGAGAGGGAGTTTGTTCTTGGCCTTTAACACCACCGGTGATTGCGCATGTTGTGCTCGTTCTGAGGTTACGGTGTTTTGGCTGATTGCCTTACCTCCGGACCTCGGGACTCTTTTGTGCTTTGCCTCGATTTGCGAACCAAGTTCTGTTTTCTCTCCCCGAAGGGAGGGAGAGGTTTCGTAGACCATCTCTCAGTGGCCGTAGGCTACTTTTCGTGGTCGTGGACCACTGTTCCCGTTTGGAGACCATTTTCCAATTTTCGGAGCTGTCGGTCGTGCGCCTCGGTTCGGGACGACTTAACTTTCTCCGTTTGGCACGGTTTTTGGACAACTTGAACCTTTTGAACCTTTGTTTTAGCTTCTTGAGGAAGCCTGAACCTTTTGAACCCTTATTTTAGCTTCTGGAGGAAGTTAAACCTTCTGAACGTTCATTTTAGCTTCTTGAGGGATCTTGAACCTTTTGAACCTTGGTTTTAGCTTCTTGAGGGCGCTTGGAGCTTTTGAACCTTCGTTTGAGCTTCTTGAGGGAGCTTGAACCTTTTGAACCCTGGTTTTAGCTTCTTGACAAAGTTGAACCTTCTGAACCTTCGTTTTAGCTTCTTGAGGGAGCCTGAACCTTTTGAACCTTCGTTTTACCTTCTTGAGGGAGCTTGAACCTTTTGAACCTTCGTTTTAGCCTCTTGAGGGAGCTTGAACCTTTTGAACCCCTGTTTTGGCTTCTTGAGAAAGCTTGAAATTTTGAACTTTTCAACCTTCGTTTTAGCTTCTTAAGGAAGCTTGAACCTCTGAACCTTCGACTTAGCTTCTTAAGGAAGCTTGAACCTTCAGAACCTTTGCTCTAGCTTCTCCAAGAAAGCTTGAAACTTTTGAACCCTGGTTTTAGCTTCTTGAGGAAGTTGAACGTTCTGAACATTCGTTTTAGTTTCCTGAGGGAGCTTGAACCTTTTGAACCTTCGTTTTACCATCTTGAGGGAGCTTGAACCTTTCGAACCTTCGTTTTAGCTTCATGAGGGAGCTTGAATCTTTTGAAACCTTGTTTTGGCTTCTTGAGGAAGCTTGAACCTTTTGAACCTTCGTTTTAGCTTTTTGAGGAAGCTTGAACCTTTTGAACCTTCGTTTTAGCTTCTTGAGAAAGCT
This sequence comes from Camellia lanceoleosa, assembly GCA_025200525.1. Classification (NCBI taxonomy): domain Eukaryota; kingdom Viridiplantae; phylum Streptophyta; class Magnoliopsida; order Ericales; family Theaceae; genus Camellia; species Camellia lanceoleosa. The sequence goes on along the minus strand of CM045770.1, from coordinate 153,096,760 downwards.
TGACCCGTTTGAACCTTTGCTCTAGCTTCACCAAGAAGCTCGAAGCTTTTGAACCTTTTCTCTAGCTTCTCTAAGAAGCTTGAAGCTTTTGCTCTAGCTTCTCCGAGAAGCTTGAACCCTCTTGTTTCTCTATAAGAGATGGCCTCCCTCTCCTTTAGAGAGGTTGACAAAAATTTGTCTAAGGAAAAGCACATATATCTTTCTATATCTCTACATTCTAGGCTTAGAAAGGGTGTTTTTTCTTGGCCTTTAACACCACCGGTGATTGCGCATGTTGTGCTCGTTCTGAGGTTACAGAGTTTCGGCTGAGAGCCTTACCTCTGGACCTCGGAACTCTTTTGTCCTTTGCCTCGATTTGCGAACCAGGTTCTGTTTTCTACCCCCGAATGGGGGAACTGGTTTCGTAGACCATCTCTCAATGGCCGTAGGCTACTTTTCGTGGGCGTAGACCACTGTTCCCGTTTGGAGGCCATTTTCCGATTTTCGGAGCCGTCGGTCGTGCGCCTCAGTTCGGAACCGCTTAACTTTCTCCGTTTGGCATGGTTTTTGGATAGCTTGAACCTTTTGAACCTTTGTTTTAACTTCTAGAGGAAGCTTGAACCTTTTGAACCCTTATTTTAGCTTCTTCAAGAAGTTAAACCTTCTGAACCTTCGTTTTAGCTTCTTGAGGGAGCTTGAACCTTTTGAACCTTGGTTTTAGCTTCTTGAGGGCGCTTGGACTTTTTGAACCTTCGTTTTAGCTTCTTGAGGGAGCTTGAACCTTTTGAATCCTGGTTTTAGCTTCTTGACGAAGTTGAACCTTCTGAGCCTTCGTTTTAGCTTCCTGAGGGAGCCTGAACCTTTTGAACCTTCGTTTTAGCTTCTTGAGGGAGCTTGAACCTTTTGAACCTTCGTTTTAGCCTCTTGAGGGAGCTTCAACCTTTTGAACCCCTGTTTTGGCTTCGTGAGGAAGCTTGAAATTTTGAACTTTTCAACCTTCGTTTTAGCTTCTTGAGGAGGCTTGAACCTTTTGAACTTTCATTTTAGCTTCTTGAGGAAGCTTGAACCTTTTGAACCTTTGCTCTAGCTTCTCTGAGGAAGCTTGAACCTTTTGAACCCTGGTTTTAGCTTCTTGTGGAAGTTGAACCTTCTGAACCTTCGTTTTAGCTTCTTTAGGGAGCTTGAACCTTTTGAACCTTCGTTTTAGCTTCTTGAGGGAGCTTGAAACTTTTGAACCTTCGTTTTAGCTTCTTGAGGGAGCTTGAACCTTTTGAACCTTCATTTTAGCTTCTTGAGGAAGCTTGAACCTTTTGAACCTTTGCTCTAGCTTCTCCAAGAAGCTTGAACCCTTTGCTCTTGCTTCTCCAAGAAGCATGAAACTTTTGAACCTTTGCTCTAGCTTCTCTAAGAAGCTTGAACCTTTTGCTCTAGCTTCTCGAAGAAGCTTGAACCCTCTTGTTTCTCTATAGGAGAGGGCCTCCCTCTCCTTGAGAGAGGTTGAAAAAAATTCGTCTAAGGAAAAGCACATATATCTCTCTATATCTCTACATTCTAGGCTTAGAGAGGGTGTTTGTTCTTGGCCTGTAACACCATCGGTGATTGCGCATGTTGTGCTCGTTCTGAGGTTACGGAGTTTCGGCTGAGAGCCTTACCTCCGGACCTCGGGACTCTTTTGTGCGTTGCCTCCATTTGCGAACCAAGTTCATTTTCTCTCCCCGAAGGGAGGGAGTGTTTTCGTAGAGCATCAGTCAGTGGCCATAGGCTACTTTTCGTGGTCGTAGACCACTGTTCCCGTTTGGAGACCATTTTTCGATTTCGAAGCCGTCGGTCGTGCGCCTCGGTTCGGGACCGCTTAACTTTCTCCATTTGGCACGGTTTTTGGACAGCTTGAACCTTTTGAACCTTCGTTTTAGCTTCTTGAGGGAGCTTGAACCTTTTGAACCTCCGTTTTTGCCTCTTGAGGGAGCTTCAACCTTTTGAACCCCTGTTTTGGCTTCTTGACAAAGCTTGAAATTTTGAACTTTTCAACGTTCTTTTTAGCTTCTTGAGGAAGCTTGCACCTTTTGAACCTTCGTTTTAGCTTCTTGAGGAAGCTTGAACCTTTTGAACCTTTGCTCTAGCTTCTCCGAGGAAGCTTGAACCTCCTAAACCCTGGTTTTAGCTTCTTGAGGAAGTTGAACCTTCCGAACCTTTGTTTTAACTTCTTGAGGGAGCTTGAACCTTTTGACCCCTCGTTTTAGCTTCTTGAGGGAGCTTGAACCTTTTAAACCCTTGTTTTGGCTTCTTGAGGAACCTTGACCCTTTTGAACCTTCGTTTTAGGTTCTTGAGGAAGCTTGAACCTTTTGAACCCTTATTTTAACTTCTTGAGGAAGTTAAACCTTCTGAACCTTGGTTTTAGCTTCTTGAGGTCGCCTGGACCTTTTGAACCTTCGTTTTAGCTTCTTGAGGGAGCTTGAACCTTTTGAACCCTGGTTGTAGCTTCTTGACGAAGTTGAACCTTCTGAACCTTCGTTTTAGCATGCTGAGGGAGCCCGAACCTTTTGAAACTTCGTTTTAGCTTCTTGAGGGAGCTTGAACCTTTTGAACCTTCGTTTTAGCCTCTTGAGGGAGCTTGAACCTTTTGAACCCCTGTTTTGGCCTCTTGAGAAAGCTTGAAATATTGAACTTTTCAACATTCGTCTTAGCTTCTTGAGGAAGCTTGAACCTTTTGAACCTTTGCTCTAGCTTCTCCGAGAAAGCTTGAACCTTTTGAACCCTGGTTTTAGTTTCCTGAGGAAGTTCAACCTTCCGAACCTTCGTTTTAGCTTCTTGAGGGAGCCTGAACCTTTTGAACCTTCGTTTTAGCTTCTTGAGGGAGCTTGAACCTTTTGAAACCCTTATTATGGCTTCTTGAGGAACCTAGAACGTTTTGAACCTTCGTTTTAGCTTCGTGAGGAAGCTTGAACCTTTTGAAACTTCGTTTTTGCTTCTTGAGGAAGCTTGAACCTTTTGAACCTTTGCTCTAGCTTCTCCAAGAAGCTTGAAACTTTTGAACCTTTGCTCTAGCTTCTCTAACAAGCTTGAACCTTTTGCTCTAGCTTCTCCAAGAAGCTTGAACCCTCTTCTATCTCTATAAGAGAGGGCCTCCCTCTCCGTTAGAGAGGTTGAAAAAAATTTATCTGAGGAAAAGCACATATATCTCTCTATATCTCTACATTCTAGGCTTAGAGAGTGTGTTTGTTCTTGGCCTTTAACACCACCGGTGATTGCGCATGTTGTGCTCGTTCTGAGGTTACGGAGTTTCGGCTGAGAGCCTTACCTCCGGACCTCGGGACTCTTTTGTGCTTTGCCTCGATTTGCGAACCAGGTCATGTTTTCTCTTCCCGAAGAGAGGGAGAGGTATCGTAGACCATCTCTCAGTGGCCGTAGGCTACTTTTCGTGGCTGTAGACCACTGTTCCCATTTGGAGACCATTTTTCGGTTTTCAGAGCCGTCAGTCATGCGCCTCGGTTCGGGACCGCTTAACTTTCTCCGTTTGGCACGATTTTTGGACAGCTTGAACCTTTTGAACCTTCGTTTTAGCTTCTTGAGGAAGCTTGAACCTTTTGAACCCTTATTTTAGCTTCTTGAGGAAGTTAAACCTTCTGAACCATCGTTTTAGCTTCTTGGGGGAGCTTGAACCTTTTGAACCTTGGTTTTAGCTTCTTGTGGGCGCTTGGACCTTTTGAACCTTCGTTTTAGCTTCTTGAGGGAGCTTGAACTTTTTGAACCTTGGTTTTAGCTTCTTGAAGAAATTGAACCTTCTAAACCTTCGTTTTAGATTCCGGAGGGAGCCTGAACCTTTTAAACCTTTGTTTTAGCTTCTTGAGGGAGCTTGAACCTTTTGAACCTTCGTTTTAGCCTCTTGAGAGGGCTTGAACCTTTTGAACCCCTGTTTTGGCTTCCTGAGGAAGCTTGAAATTTTGAACTTTTCAACCTTTGTTTTAGCTTCTGGAGGAAGCTTGAAACTTTTGAACTTTCGTTTTAGCTTCTTGAGGAAGCTTGAACTTTTTGAACCCTGGTTTTAGCATCTTCAGGAAGTTGAACCTTCTGAACCTTCGTTTTAGTTTCCTGAGGGAACTTGAACCTTTTGAACCTTCGTTTTAGCTTCTTGAGAGAGCTTGAACCTTTTGAACCTTCGTTTTAGCTTCTTGAGGGAGCTTGAACCTTTTGAACCCATGTTCTGACTTCTTGAGGAAGCTTGAACCTTCTAAACCTTCGTTTTAGCTTCTTGAGGAGGGTTGAACCTTTTGAACCTTTGCTCTAGCTTCTCCAAGATGCTTGAACCCTTTGCTCTAGCATCTCCAAGAAGCTTGTAACTTTTGAACCTTTCCTCTAGCTTCTCTAAGAAGCTTGAACCTTTTGCTCTAGCTTCTCCAAGAAGCATGAACCCTCTTGTTTCTCCATAAGAGAGGGCCTCCCTCTCCTTTAGAGAGGTTGAAAAAAAATTGTCTAAGGAAAAGCACATATATCTCTCTATATCTCTACATTCTAGGCTTAGAGAGTGTGTTTGTTCTTGGCCTTTAACACCACCGCTGACTGCGCATGTTGTGCTCGTTCTAAGGTTACGGAGTTTCGGCTGAGAGCCTAACCTCTGGACCTCGGGACTCTTTTGTGTTTTGTCGCGATTTGCGAACCAGGTTCTGTTTTCTCTCCCCGAAGGGTGGGAGAGGTTTCGTCGACCATCTCTCAGTGGCCGTACGCTACTTTTCGTGGCCATAGACCACTGTTCCCGTTTGGAGACCATTTTCCAATTTTCGGAGCCGTCAGTCATGCGCCTCTGTTCGGGACCGCTTAACTTTCTCCGTTTGGCACGGTTTTTGGACAGCTTGAACCTTTTGAACCTTTGTTTTAGCTTCATGAGGAAATTAAACCTTCTTAACCTTCGTTTTAGCTTCTTGAGGGAGCTTGAACCTTTTGAACCTTGGTTTTAACTTCTTGAGGGCGCTTGGACCTTTTGAACCTTCGTTTGAGCTTCTTGAGGAGCTTGAACCTTTTGAACCCTGGTTTTAGCTTCTTGACGAAGTTGAACCTTCTGAACCTTCGTTTTAGCTTCCTGAGGGAGCCTGAACCTTTTGAACCTTCATTTTAGCTTCTTGAGGGAGCTTGAACCTTTTGACCCTTCGTTTTAGCCTCTTGAGCGAGCTTGAACCTTTTGAACCCCTGTTTTGGCTTCTTGAGGAAGCTTGAAATTTTGAAATTTTCAACCTTCGTTTTAGCTTCTTGAGGAAGCTTGAACCTTTTGAACCTTCGTTTTAGCTTCTTGAGGAAGCTTGAACCTTTTGAACGCTTGCTCTAGCTTCTCCGAGGATGCTTGAACCTTTTGAACCCTGGTTTTAGCTTCTTGAGGAAGTTGAACCTTCTGAACCTTCGTTTTAGTTTCCTGAGGGAGCTTGAACCTTTGGAACCTTTGTTTTAGCTTCTTCAGGGAGCTTCAACCATTTGAACCTTCGTTTTAGCTTCTTGAGGGAGCTTGAACCTTTTGAACCCTTGTTTTGGCTTCTTAAAGAAGCTTGAACCTTTTGAACCTTCGTTTTAGCTTCTTGAGGAAGCTTGAACCTTGTGAACCTTCGTTTTAGCATCTTGAGGAAGCTTGAACCTTTTGAACCTTTGCTCTAGCTTCTCCAAGAAGCTTGAACCCTTTGCTCTAGCTTCTCCAAGAAGCTTGAAACTTTTGAACCTTTGCTCTAGCTTCTCTAAGAAGCTTGAACCTTTTTCTCTAGCTTCTCCAAGAAGCTTGAACCCTCTTGTTTCTCTATAAGAGAGGGCCTCCCTCTCCTTTAGAGAGGTTGAAAAAATTTCTCTAAGGGAAAGCACATATATCTCTCTATATCTCTACATTCTAGGCTTAGAGAGGGTGTTTGTTCTTGGCCTTTAACACCACCGGTGATTGCGCATGTTGTGCTCGTTCTGAGGTTACGGAGTTTCGGCTGAGCGCCTTACCTCCTGACCTCGGGACTCTTTTGTGCTTTTCCTCGATTTGCAAATCAGGTTCTGTTTTCTCTCCCCGAAGGAATGGAGAGGTTTCGTAGACCATGTCTCAATGGCCGTAGGCTACTTTTCGTGGTCGTAGACCACTGTTCCCGTTTGGAGACCAATTTCTGCTTTTTGGAGCCGTCGGTCGTGCGCCCCGGATCGGGACCGCTTAACTTTCTCCGTTTGGCATGGATTTTGGACAGCTTGAACCTTTTGAACCTTCGTTTTAGCTTTTTGAGGAAGCTGGAACCTTTTGAACCCTTATTTTAGCTTCTTGAGGAAGTTAAACCTTCTTAACTTTCGTTTTAGCTTCTTGAGGGAGCTTGAACCTTTTGCACCTTGGTTTTAGCTTCTTGTGGGCGCTTGGACCTTTTGAACCTTCGTTTTAGCTTCTTCAGGGAGCTTGAGCCTTTTAAACCCCGGTTTTAGCTTCTTGACGAAGCTGAACTTTCTGAACCTCTGTTTTAGCTTCCTGAGGGAGCCTGAACCTTTTGAACCTTCGTTTTAGCTTTTTGAGAGAGCTTGGACATTTTGAACCTTCGTTTTAGTCTCTTGGGGGAGCTTGAACCTTTTGAACCCCTGTTTTGGCTTCCTGCGGAAGCTTGAAATTTTGAACTTTTGAACCTTCGTTTTAGCTTCTTGAGGAAGCTTGAACCTTTTGAACCTTCGTTTTAGCTTCTTAAGGAAGCTTGAACCTTTTGAACCTTTGCTTTAGCTTCTCCGAGGAAGCTTGAACCTTTTGAACCCTGGTTTCAGCTTCTTGAGGAAGTTGAACCTTCTGAACCTTCTGAACCTTCGTTTCCGGAGGGCGCTTGAACCTTTTGAACCTTCGTTTTAGCTTCTTGAGGGAGCCTGAACCTTTTGAACCTTCGTTTTACCTTCTTGACGGAGCTTGAACCTTTTGAACCTTCGTTTTTGCTTCTTGAGGGAGCCTAAACCTTTTGAACCTTCGTTTTAGCTTCTTGACGGAGCTTGAACCTTTTGAACCTTTGTTTTAGCTTCTTGAGGAAGCTTGAACCTTTTGAACCTTCGTTTTAGCTTCTTGAGGATGCTTGAACCTTTTGACCCTTTGCTCTAGCTTCACCATGAGGCTTGAACCCTTTGGTCTAGCTTCTCTAAGAAGCTTGAAACTTTTGAACCTTTGCTCTAGCTTTTCTAAGAAACTTGAACCTTTTGCTCTAGCTTCTCCAAGAGGGTTGAACCCTCTTGCTTCTCTATAAGAGAGGGCCTCCCTCTCCTTTAGAGAGGTTGAAAAAAATTTGTCTAAGGAAAAACACATATATCTCTCTATATCTCTACATTCTAGGCTTAGGAGGGTGTTTGTTCTTGGAATTTAACACCACCCGTGATTGCGCATGTTGTGCTCGTTCTGAGGTTACGGAGTTTCGGCTGAGAGCCTTACCTCCGGACCTCGGGACTCTTTTGTGCTTTGCCTCGATTTGCGAACCAGGTTCTATTTTCTCTCCCCGAAGGTTTCGTAGACCATCTCTCAGTGGCCGTAGGCTACTTTTCGTGGTCGTAGACCACTGTTCCCGTTTGGAGACCATTTTCGATTTTCGGAGCCATCGGTCGTGCGCTTCGGTTCGGGACCGCTTAACTTTCCCGTTTGGCAGGGTTTTTGGACAGCTTCAACTTTTTGAACCTTCGTTTTAGCTTCTTGAGGAAGCTTGAGCCTTTTGAACCCTTATTTTAGCTTCTTGAGGAAGTTAAACCTTCTGAACCTTTGTTTTAGCTTTTTGAGGGAGTTTGAACCTTTTGAACCTTGGTTTTAGCTTCTTGGGGGCGCTCCGACCTTTTGAACTTTCGTTTTAGCTTCTTGAGGGAGCTTGAACCTTTTGAAGCCTGGTTTCAGCTTCTTGACGAAGTTGAACCTTCTGAACCTTCGTTTTAGCTTCCTGAGGGAGCCTGAACCTTTTGAACCTTCGTTTTAGCTTCTTGAGGGAGCTTGAACCTTTTGAAGCTTCGTTTTAGCTCTTGAGGGAGCTTGAACTTTTTGACCCCCTGTTTTTGCTTCTTGAGAAAGCTTGAAATTTTGAACTTTTCACCTTCGTTTTAGCTTCTTGAGGAAGCTTGAACCTTTTGAACCTTCGTTTTAGCTTCTTGAGGAAGCATGAACCTTTTGAACCTTTGCTCTAGCTTCTCTGAGGAAGCATGAACCTTTTGAACCCTGGTTTTAGCTTCTTGAGGAAGTTGAACCTTCTGAACCTTCGTTTTAGTTTCCTGAGGAAGCTTCAACCTTTTGAACCTTCGTTTTAGCTTCTTGAGGGAGCTTGAACCTTTTGAACCCTTGTTTTGGCTTCTTGAGGAAGCTTAAACCTTTTGAACATTTGTTTTAGCTTCTTGAGGAAGCTTGAACCTTTTGAACCTTCGTTTTAGCTTCTTGAAGAAGCTTGAACCTTTTGAACCTTTGCTCTAGCTTCTCCAAGAAGCTTGAACCCTTTGCTCTAGCTTCTCCAAGAAGCTTGAAACTTTTGAACCTTTGCTCTAACTTCTCTAACAAGCTTGAACCTTTTGCTCTAGCTTCTCCAAGAAGCATGAACCCTCTTGTTTCTCTATAAGAGAGGGCCTCCCTCTCGTTTAGAGAGGTTCAAAAAAATTTGTCTAAGGAAAAACACATATATCTCTCTATATCTCTACATTCTAGGCTTAGAGAGGGTGTTTGTTCTTGGCCTTTAACACCACCGGTGATTGCGCATGTTGTGCTCGTTCTGAGGTTACGGAGTTTCGGCTGAGAACCTTACCTCCGGACCTTGGGACTCTTTTGTGCTTTGCCTCGATTTGTGAATCGAGTTGCTTTTCTCTCCAAGAGAGAGGTTTAAAGACCATCTCTCAGTGGCCATAGGCTACTTTTCGTGGTCGTAGACCACTGTTCCCGTATGGAGACCAATTTTCGATTTTTGGAGCCGTCGGTCGTGCGCCTCGGATCGGGACCGCTTAACTTTCTCCGTTTGGCACGGATTTTGGACAGCTTGAACCTTTTGAACCTTCGTTTTAGCTTCTTGACGAAGCTGGAACCTTTTGAACCCTTATTTTAGCTTCTTGAGGAAGTTAAACCTGCTGAACTTTCGTTTTAGCTTCTTGAGGAAGCTTGAACCTTTTGCACCTTGGTTTTAGCTTCTTGAGGGTGCTTGGACCTTTTGAACCTTCGTTTTAGCTTCTTCAGGGAGCTTGAGCCTTTTGAACCCCAGTTTTAGCTTCTTGACGAAGTTGAACTTTTTGAACCTTCGTTTTAGCTTCCTGAGGGAGCCTGAACCTTTTGAACCTTCGTTTTAGCTTCTTGAGAGAGCTTGAACATTTTGAACCTTCGTTTTAGCCTCTTGAGGGAGCTTGAACCTTTTGAACCCCTGTTTTGGCTTCTTGAGGAAACTTGAAATTTTGAACTTTTCAACCTTCGTTTTAGCTTCTTGCGGAAGCTTGAACCTTTTGAACCTTCGTTTTAGCTTCTTGAGGAAGCTTGAACCTTTTGAACCTTTGCTCTAGCTTCTCCGAGGAAGCTTGAACCTTTTGAACCCTGGTTTTAGCTTCTTGAGGAAGTTGAACCTTCTGAACCTTCGTTTTAGTTTCTGGAGGGAGCTTGAACCTTTTGAACCTTCGTTTTAGCTTCTTGAGGGAGCCTGAACCTTTTGAACCTTCGTTTTAGCTTCTTGACGGAGCTTCGACCTTTTGAACCTTTGTTTTGGCTTCTTGAGGAAGCTTGAACCTTTTGAACCTTCGTTTTAGCTTCTTGAGGAAGCTTGAACCTTTTGAACCTTTGCTCTAGCTTGTCCAAGAAGCTTGAACCCTTTGCTCTAGCTTCTCCAAGAAGCTTGAAACTTTTGAACCTTTGCTCTAGCTTCTCTAAGAAGCTTGAACCTTTTGCTCTAACTTCTCCAAGAAGCTTGAACCCTCTTGTTTCTCTATAAGAGAGGGCCTCCCTCTCCTTTAGAGAGGTTGAAAAAAATTTGTCTAAGGAAAAGCACATATATCTCTCTATATCTCTACATTCTAGGCTTAGAGAGGGTGTTTGTTCTTGGCCTATAACACCACCGGTGATTGCGCATGTTGTGCAGGTCTTAGCGATTCTGAGTTTGGTGAGAGCTTTACCTCCGGACCTCGGGACACTTTTGTGCTTTGCCTCGATTTACGAACCAAGTTCTGTTTTCTCTCCCCGAAGGGAGGGAGAGGTTTTGTAGACCATCTCTCAGTGGCCGTAGGCTACTTTTCGTGGTCGTAGACCACTGTTCCCGTTTGGAGACCATTTTCCGGTTTCGGAGCCGTCGGTCGTGCGCATCGGTTCGGGACCGCATAACTTTCTCCGTTTGGCACGGTTTTTGGACAGCTTGGGCCTTTTGAACCTTTTTTTTAGCTTCTTGAGGAAGCTTTAACCTTTTGAACCCTTAGTTTAGCTTCTTGAGGAAGTTAAACCTTCTGAACCTTCGTTTTAGCTTCTTGAGGGAGTTTGAACCTTTTGAACCTTGGTTTTAGCTTCTTGAGGGCGCTTGGACCTTTTGAATATTCGTTTTAGCTTCTTGAGGGAGCTTGAACCTTTTGAACCCTGGTTTTAGCTTCTTGACGAAGTTGAACCTTCTGAACCTTCGTTTTAGCTTCCTGAGGGAGCCTGATCCTTTTGACCCTTCGTTTTAGCTTCTTGAGGGAGCTTGAACCTTTTGACCCTTCGTTTTAGCCTCTTGAGCGAGCTTGAACCTTTTGAACCCCTGTTTTGGCTTCTTGAGGAAGCATGAAATTTTGAACTTTTCAACCTTCGTTTTAGCTTCTTGAGGAAGCTTGAACCTTTTGAACCTTCGTTTTAGCTTCTTGAGGAAGCTTGAACCTTTTGAACCTTTGCTCTAGCTTCTCCAAGAAGCTTGAACCCTTTGGTCTAGGTTCTTTAAGAAGCTTGAAACTTTTGAACCTTTGCTCTAGCTTTTCTAAGAAGATTGAACCTTTTGCTCTAGCTTCTCCAAGAAGCTTGAACCCTCTTGTTTCTCTATACGAGAGGGCCTCCCTCTCCTTTAGAGAGGTTGAAAAAAATTTGTCTAAGGAAAAGCACATATATCTCTCTATATCTCTACATTCTAGGCTTAGGAGGGTATTTGTTCTTGGCCTTTAACACCACCGGTGATTGCCCATGTTGTGCTCGTTCTGAGGTTACGGAGTTTCGGCTGAGAGCCTTACCTCCGGACCTCGGGACTCTCTTTTGCTTTGCCTCGATTTGCGAACCAGGTTCTGTTTTCTCTCCCCGAAGGGAGCGAGAGGTTTCGTAGACCATCTCTCAGTGGCCGTCGGCCACTTTTTGTAGTCGTAGACCACTGTTCCCGTTTGGAGACTGTTTTCCAGTTTTCGGAGCCGTCGGTCGTGCGCCTCGGTTCGGGACCGCTTAACTTTCTCCGTTTGGCACGGTTTTTGGACAGCTTGAACCTTTTGAACCTTCGTTTTAGCTTCTTGAGGAAGCTTGAACCTTTTGAACCCTTATTTTAGCTTCTTGAGGAAGTTAAACCTTCTGAACCTTCGTTTTAGCTTCTTGAGGGCGCTTGAACATTTTGAACCTTGGTTTTAGCTTCTTGAGGGCGCTTGGACCTTTTGAACCTTCGTTTTAGCTTCTTGAGGGAGCTTGAACCTTTTGAACCCCGGTTTTAGCTTCTTGACGAAGTTGAACCATCTGAACCTTGGTTTTAGCTTCCTGAGGGAGCCTGAACCTTTTGAACCTTCGTTTTAGCTTCTTGAGGGAGATTGAACATTTTGAACCTTCGTTTTAGCCTCTCGAGGGAGCTTGAACCTTTTGAACCCCTGTTTTGGCTTCTTGAGGAAGCTGGAAATTTTGAACTTTTCAACCTTCGTTTTAGCTTCTTGTGGAAGCTTGAACCTTTTGAACCTTCGTTTTAGCTTCTTGGGATAGCTTGAACCTTCGTTTTAGCTTCTTGAAGAAGCTTGAACCATTTGAAGCTTTGCTCTAGCTTCTCCAAGAAGCTTGAACCCATTGTTCTAGCTTTTCCAAGAAGCTTGAAACTTTTGAACCTTTGCTCTAGCTTCTCTAAGAAGCTTGAACCTTTTGTTCTAGCTACTCCAAGAAGCTTGAACCCTCTTGTTTCTCTATAAGAGAGGGCCTCCCTCTCCTTTAGAGAGGTTGAAAAAAATTTGTCTAAGGAAAAGCTCATATATCTCTCTATATCTCTACATTCTAGGCTTAGAGAGGGTCTTTGTTCTTGGCCTTTAACACCACCGGTGATTGCAGATGTTGTGCTCGTTCTGAGGTTATGGAGTTTGGGCTGAGAGCCTTACCTCCGGACCTTGGGACTCTTTTGTGCTTTGCCTCGATTTGCGAACCAGGTTCTGTTTTCTCTCCCCGAAGGGAGGGAGAGGTTTCGTAGACCATCTCTCAGTGGCTGTAGGCCACTTTTCGTGGTCGTAGACTACTGTTCCCGTTTGGAGACCATTTTCTGGTTTCGGAGCCGTAGGTCGTGCGCCTCGGTTCGGGACCGCTTAACTTTCTCCGTTTGGCACAGTTTTTGGACAGCTTGAGCCTTTTGAACCTTCGTTTTAGCTTCTTGAGGAAGTTTGAACCTTTTGAACCCTTATTTTAGCTTCTTGAGGAAGTTAAACCTTCTGAACCTTCGTTTTAGCTTCTTGAGGGCGCTTGAACCTTTTAAACCTTGGTTTTAGCTTCCTGAGGGAGCCTGAACCTTTTGAACCTTCGTTTTAGCTTCTTGAGGAAGCTTAAACCTTTTGAACCCTTATTTTAGCTTCTTGAGGAAGTTAAACCTTCTGGACCTTCGTTTTAGCTTCTTGAGGGCGCTGGAACCTTTTGACCCTTGGTTTTAGCTTCTAGAGGGCGCTTAGACCTTTTGAACCTTCGTTTTAGCTTCTTGCGGGAGCTTGAACCTTTTGAACCCTGGTTTTAGCTTCTTGATGAAGTTGAACCTTCTGAACCTTCGTTTTAGCTTCCTGAGGGAGCCTGAACCTTTTGAACCGTCGTTTTAGCTTCTTGAGGGAGCTTGAACATTTTGAACCTTCATTTTAGCCACTTGAGAGAGCTTGAACCTTTTGAACCCCTGTTTTGGCTTCTTGAGGAAGTTTGAAATTTTGAACTTTTCATCCTTCGTTTTAGCTTCTTGAGGAAGCTTGAACCTTTTGAACCTTCGTTTTAGCTTCTTGAGGAAGCTTGAACCTTCGTTTTAGCTTCTTCAAGAAGCTTGAACCTTTTGAACCTTTGCTCTAGCTTCTCCAAGAAGCTTGAACCCTTTGCTCTAGCTTTTCCAAGAAGCTTGAAACTTTTGAACCTTTGCTCTAGCTTCTCTTGAAGGTTGAACCTTTTGCTCTAGCTTCTCCAAGATGCTTGAACCCTCTTGTTTCTCTATAAGAGAGGGCCTCCCTCTCGTTTAGAGAGGTTGAAAAAAAATTGTCTAACGAAAAGCACATATATCTCTCTATATCTCTACATTCTAGGCTTAGAGAGGGTCTTTGTTCTTACTTCCTACACAGGTGATTTGCATGTTATTGCTTTCGTTAAAAGAATTCTGAGTTTGGCCACCTGTGATGATTATTGTTCTTGTTCGTTACGGTTTTCGAGTTTTAATTTGAGGCCTTACCTCAACGAACTCTCTCTTCTCTTTGTTTTGCCTCGATTTGCGAACCAGGTTCTGTTTTCTCTTCCCAAAGGGAGGGAGAAGCTTCGTAGACCATCTCTCAGTGGCCGTAGGCTACTTTTCGTGGTCGTAGACCACCGTTCCCGTTTGGAGACCATTTTCCGATTTTCGGAGCCGTCGGTCGTCCGCCTCGGTTCGGTACCGCTTAACTTTCTCCGTTTTGCACGGTTTTTTGGACAGCTTGAACCTTTTGAACCTTCTTCTTAGCTTCTTGAGGAAGCTTGAACCTTTTGAACTCTTATTTCAGCTTCTTGAGGCAGTTAAACCTTCTGAACCTTCGTTTTAGCTTCTTGAGGGCGCTTGAACCTTTTGAAGCTTCGTTTTAGCTGCCTGAGGGAGCTTGAACCTTTTCAACCTTTGTTTTGGCTTCTTGAGGGAGCTTGAACCTTTTGAACCTTCATTTTAGCCTCTTGAGGGAGCTTGAACATTTTGAACCCCTGTTTTGGCTTCTTGAGGAAGCTTGAAATTTTGAACTTTTCAACCTTCGTTGTAGATTCTTGAGGAAGCTTGAACCTTTTGAACCTTCGTTTTAGCTTCTTGGGGAAGCTTGAACCTTTTGAACCTTTGCTCTAGCTTCTCTAAGAAGCTTGAACCCTTTGCTCTAGCTTCTCCAAGAAGCTTGAAACTTTTCAACCTTTGCTCTAGCTTCTCTAAGAAGCTTGAACCTTCTGCTCTAGCTTCTCCAAGAAGCTTGAACGCTCTTGTTTCTCGATAAGAGAGGGCCACCCTCTCCTTTAGGGAGGTTGAAAAAAATTTGTCTAAGGAAAAGCACATATATCTCTCTATATCTCCACATTCTAGGCTTAGAGATGGTGTTTGTTCATGGCCTTTAACACCACCGGTGATTGCGCACGTTGTGCTCGTTCTGAGGTTACGGAGTTTGGGCTGAGGGCCTTGCCTCAGGACCTCGGGACTCTTTTGTGCTTTGCCTCGATTTGTGAACCTGGTTCTGTTTTCTGACCCCGAAGGGAGAGAGAGGTTTCGTAGACCATCTCTCAGTGGCCGTAGGCTACTTTTCGTGGTCGTCGACCACTGTTCCCGTTTGGAGACCATTTTTCGATTTTCGGAGCCGTCGACCGTGCGCCTCGGTTCAGGACCGCTTAACTTTCTCCGTTTGGCACGGTTTTTGGACAGCTTGAACCTTTTGAACCTTCGGTTTAGCTTCTTGAGGAAGCTTGAACCTTTGGAACCCTTATTTTAGCTTCTTGAGGAAGTTAAACCATCTGAACATTCGTTTTAGCTTCTTGTGGGAGCTTGAACCTTTTGAACCCTGGTTTTAGCTTCTTGAGGGCGCTCGAACCTTTTGAACCTTCGTTTTAGCTTCTTGAGGGAGCTTGAACCTTTTGAACCGTGGTTTTAGCTTGTTGACAAAGTTGAACCTTCTGAACCTTCGTTTTAGCTTCCTGAGGGAGCCTGAACCTTCTGAACCACAGTTTTAGCTTCTTGAATGGGCTTGAACCTTTTGAACCTTCGTTTTAGCCTCTTGAGGGAGCTTGAACCTTTTGAACCCCAGTTTTGGCTACTTGAGGAAGCTTGAAATTTTGAACTTTTCAACCTTCGTTTTTGCTTCTTGAGGAAGCTTGAACCTGTTGAACCTTTGCTCTAGCTTCTCCGAGGAAGCCTGAATCTTTTGAACCCTGGTTTTAGCTTCTTGAGGAAGTTGAACCTTCTGAACCTTCGTTTTAGTTTCCTGAGGGAGCTTGAACCTTTTGAACCTTCGTTTTAGCTTCTTGAGGGAGCTTGAACCTTTTGAACCTTCGTTTTAGCTTCTTGAGGGTGCTTGAACCTTTTGAACCTTCGTTTTGGCTTCTTGAGGAACCTTGAACCTTTTTAACGTTCGTTTTAGCTTCTTGAGGAAGCTTGAACCTTTTGAACCTTTGCTCTAGCTTCTCCAAGAAGCTTGAACCCTTTGCTCTAGCTTCTCCAAGAAGCTTGAAACTTTTGAACCTTTGCTCTAGCTTCTCTAAGAAGCTTGAACCTTTTGCTCTAGCTTCTCCAAGAAGCTTGAACCCTCTTGTTTCTCTATAAGAGAGGGCCTCCCTCTCCTTTAGAGAGGTTGAAAAAAATTTGTCTAAGGAAAAGCACATATATCTCTCTATATCTCTACATTCTAGGCTTAGAGAGGGTGTTTGTTCTTGGCCTTTAACACCACCGGTGATTGCGCATGTTGTGCTCGTTCTGAGGTTACGGAGTTTCGGCTGAGAGCCTTACCTCCGGACCTCGGGACTCTTTTGTGCTTTGCCTCGATTTGTGAACCAGGTTCTGTTTTCTCTACCCGAAGG
The DNA here is from genome assembly GCA_025200525.1 of Camellia lanceoleosa. Classification (NCBI taxonomy): domain Eukaryota; kingdom Viridiplantae; phylum Streptophyta; class Magnoliopsida; order Ericales; family Theaceae; genus Camellia; species Camellia lanceoleosa. The sequence continues at coordinate 153,080,882 of CM045770.1, read as the reverse complement.
GTGGGAGAGGTTTCGTAGACCATCACTCAGTGGCCGTAGGCTACATTTCGTGGTCGTAGACCACTGTTCCCATTTGGGGATCATTTTCCGATTTTCAGAGCCGTCGGTCGTGCGCCTCCGTTCGGGACCGCTTAACTTTCTCCGTTTGGCAGGGTTTTTGGACAGCTTGAACCTTTTGAACCTTCGTTTTAGCTTCTTGAGGAAGCTTGAACCTTTTGAAACATTATTTTAGCTTCTTGAGGAAGTTAAACCTTCTAAACCTTCGTTTTAGCTTCTTGAGGGAGCTTGAACCTTTTGAACCTTCTTTTTAGCTTCTTGAGGGTGCTCGGACCTTTTGAACCATCGTTTTAGCTTCTTCAGGGAGCTTGAACCTTTTGAACCCTGGTTTTAGCTTCTTGACGAAGTTGAACCTTCTGAACCTTCATTTTAGCTTCCTGAGGGAGCCTGAACCTTTTGAACCTTCGTTTTAGCTTCTTGAGGGAGCTTGAACCTTTTGAACCTTCGTTTTAGCCTCTTGAGGGAACTTGAAGCTTTTGAAACCCTGTTTTGGCTTCTTGAGGAAGCTTGAAATTTTGAACTTTTCAACCTTCTTTTAGCTTCTTGAGGAAGCTTGAACCTTTTTAACCTTTATTTCAGCTTCTTGAGGAAGCTTGAACCTTTTGAACCTTTGCTCTAGCTTCTTCGAGGAAGCTTGAACCTTTTAAACCCTGGTTTTAGCTTCTTGAGGAAGTTGAACCTTCTGAACCTTCGTTTTAGTTTCCTAAGGGAGCTTCAACCTTTTGAACCTTCGTTTTAGCTTCTTGAGGGAGCTTGAACCTTTTGAACCCTTGTTTTGGCTTCTCGAGGAATCTTGAACCTTTTGAACCTTCGTTTTAGCTTCTTGAGTAAGCTTGAACCTTGGGAACCTTTGCTCTAGCTTCTCCGAGGAAGCTTGAACCTTTTGAACCCTGGTTTTAGCTTCTTGAGGAAGTTGAACCTTCTGAACCTTCGTTTTAGTTTCCTGCGGGAGCTTGAACCTTTTAAACCTTCGTTTTAGCTTCTTCAGGGAGCTTGAACCTTTTGAACCCTTGTTTTGGCTTCTTGAGGCAGCTTGAACCTTTTGAACCTTCGTTTTAGCTTCTTGAGGAAGCTTGAACCTTTTGAACCTTCGTTTTAGCTTCTTGAGGAAGCTTGAACCTTTTGAACCTTTGCTCTAGTTTCTCCAAGAAACTTGAACACTTTGCTCTAGCTTCTCCAAGAAGTTTGAAACTTTTGAACCTTTGCTCTAGCTTCTCTAAGAAGTTTGAACCTTTTGCTCTAGCTTCTTCCAAGAAGCTTGAACCCTCTTGTTTCTCTATAAGAGAGGGCCTCCCTCTCCTTTAGAGAGGTTGAAAAAAATTTCTCTAAGGAAAAGCACATATATCACTCTATATCTCTACATTCTAGGCTTAGAGAGGGTGTTTGTTCTTGGCCTTTAACACCACCGGTGATTGCGCATGTTGTGCTCATTCTGAGGTTACAAAGTTTCGTCTGAGAGCCTTACCTCCGTACCTCGGCACTCTTTTGTGCTTTGCCTCGATTTCCGAACCAGGTTCTGTTTTCTCTCCCCGAAGGGAGGGAGAGGTTTCGTAGACCACCTCTCAGTGGCCGTAGGCGACATTTCATGGTCATAGACCACTGTTCCCATTTGGAGACAATTTTTCGGTTTTCGGAGCCGTCGGTCGTGCGCCTCGGTTCAGGACCGCTTAACTTTCTCTGTTTGGCACGGTTTTTGGACAGCTTGAACCTTTTGAACCTTCGTTTTAGCTTCTTGAGGAAGCTTGAACCGTTTGAACCCTTATTTTAGCTTCTTGAGGAAATTAAACCTTCTGAACCTTCGTTTTAGCTTCTTGAGGGGGCTTGAACCTTTTGAACCTTGGTTTTAGCTTCTTGAGGGCGCTCGGACCTTTTGAACCTTCGTTTTAGCTTCTTGAGGGAGCTAGAACCTTTTGAACCCTGGTTTTAGCTTCTTGACGAAGTTGAACCTTCTGAACCTTCGTTTTAGCTTCTTGAGGGAGCCTGAACCTTTTGAACCTTCGTTTTAGCTTCTTGAGGGAGCTTTAACCTTTTGAACCCCTGTTTTGGCTTTTTGGGGAAGCTTGAAATTTTGAACTTTTCAACCTTCGTTTTAGCTTCTTGAGGAAGCTCGAACCTTTTCAACCTTCGTTTTTGCTTCTTGAGGAAGCTTGAACCTTTTGAACCTTTGCTCTAGTTTCTCCGAGGAAGCTTGAACCTTTTGAACCCTGGTTTTAGCTTCTTGAGGAAGTTGAACCTTCTGAACCTTCGTTTTAGTTTCCTGAGCGAGCTTGAACCTTTTGAACCTTCGTTTTAGCTTCTTGAGGGAGCTTGAACCTTTTGAACCTTCGTTTTAGCTTCTTGAGGGAGCTTGAACCTTTTGAACCCTGGTTTTGGCTTTTTGAGGAAGCTTGAACCTTTTGAACCTTCGTTTTAGCTTCTTGAGGAAGCTTGAACCTTTTGAACCCTTGCTCTAGCTTCTCCAAGAAGCATGAACCCTTTGCTATAGCTTCTCCAAGAAGCTTGAAACTTTTCAACCTTTGCTCTAGCTTCTCTAAGAAGCTTGAACCTTTTGCTCTAGCTTCTTCCAAAAAGCTTACCCCCTTGTTTCTTTATAAGAGAGGGCCTCCCTCTCGTTTAGAGAGGTACAAAAAAAATTTTCTAAGGAAAAGCACATATATCTCTCTATATCTCTACATTCTAGGCTTAGAGAGGGTCTTTGTCCTTGGCCTTTAACACCACCCGTGATTGCGCTTGTTGTGCTCGTTCTGAGGTTACAGAGTTTTGGCTGAGAGCCTTACCTCCAGACCTCGGGACTCTTTTGTGCTTTGCCTCGATTTGCGAACCAGGTTCTGTTTTCTCTCCCCGAAGAGAGGGAGAGGTTTCGTTGACCGTCTCTCAGCGGCCGTAGGTTACTTTTCGTGGTCGTAGACTACTGTTCTCGTTTGGATACCATTTTGCGGTTTTCGGAGCCGTCGGTCGTGCGCCTCGGTTCGGGACCGCTTAACTTTCTCCATTTGGCACGGTTTTTGGACAGCTTGAACCTTTAGAACCTTCGTTTTAGCTTCTTGAGGAAGCTTGAACCTTTTGAACCCTTATTTTAGCTTCTTGAGGAAGTTGAACCTTTTCAACCTTCGTTTTAGCTTCTTGAGGGAGCTTGAACCTTTTGAACCTTCGTTTTAGCCTCTTGAGAGGGCTTGAACCTTTTGAACCCCTGTTTTGGCTTCCTGAGGAAGCTTGAAAATTTGAACTTTTCAACCTTCGTTTTAGCTTCTGGAGGAAGCTTGAACCTTTTGAACCGTCGTTTTAGCTTCTTGATGAAGCTTGAGCCTTTTGAACCTTTGCTCTAGCTTCTCCGAGAAAGCTTGAACCTTTTGAACCTTTGCTCTAGCTTCTCCCAGGAAGCTTGAACCTTTTGAACCCTGGTTTTAGCTTCTTGAGGATGTTGAACCTTCTGAACCTTCGTTTTAGTTTCCTAAGGGAACTTGAACCTTTGGAACCTTTGTTTTAGCTTCTTGAGAGAGCTTGAACCTTTTGAACCTTCGTTTTAGCTTCTTGAGGGAGCTTGAACCTTTTGAACCCATGTTTTGGCTTCTTGAGGAAGCTTGAACCTTTTGAACCTTTGCTCTAGGTTCTCCAAGAAGCTTGAACCCTTTGCTCTAGCTTCTCCAAGAAGCTTGAAGCTTTTGAACCTTTGCTCTAGCTTCTTTAAGAAGCTTGAACCTTTTGCTCTAGCTTCTCCAAGAAGCTTGAACCCTCTTGTTTCTCTATAAGAGAGGGCCTCCCTTTCCTTTAGAGAGGTTGAAAAAAAATTGTCTAAGGAAAAACACATATATCTCTCTGTAGACGTCCCCGAACGCATCCCGAGCGAAGAATGCGAGTCCCCCCCCGTTCTGGTTCGATATTGGGTCACTACAGTTCGAAGGACTCAAATGTCACGGTTCTCAATCTTGAACCGAAGAGTCCAAATCTGGCAAATCGTTTTGAAAACAGATTTTTTGAAAGAAGTGCCAAACATGGACTGCTTCGCCAGATACAGAGTCGCCACCTAAATGTTTTTTTAAATGGAAAATTTAGGAAACCCTGACTCGGTGCCAAAGGCCACGTGTCCGTCATCACCAAAGTTGCCTCGGCTCGGGAACTTGGGTACGATTGGGGAAGGTCACTTCGTGAGCACTTCGCTGTCTTGGCCAAAGACCAGCCTCTACTAATCATGATATCTGTTTTTGAAAACATTGTATGTTCTTATTCCGGTTATTAGCCTAGGTTACTATGTGATGCGGACAGCATACAAGTATAGACTGAGCTGCCTGAATTGGAACAAAACACTTCATGTTTGTTTGTTTGAAAATGGTTTGATGGTGCTACCCGTAGGTAGGCTAAGACGTGGATTTGCCACCCTCGGGTGGGCTTAGAAAAACACGATTTTGCCACTATCTAGTGGGCTTAAAACAAACAGTCAATGATTTGTTCCACTTCAAGTAACTCAACCTCCACCCACAGGCATTCAAGGCAGTTATATCATATAAGCACGTAGCCTCATGGTAAGCATGCTATTCATGGCAGTCACTCACACGCATGCAAGGATGCTAAAGCATAAAACTCACCGAGTACTCCAAGCCAAAACAAAAGCTCATTAGAAATCATGCGTGATCCTAAACATACAGAAATGCCTAATGCAACACATGCAAAGATGCAACTATAGCAGGCTCGGCTATTCTAAACATGGCATGTGGAATGCTACAACTAACACGTATTCAATTTGGAATTGAAATACAAATGCAGTTTGTATGATGCGCCGAGCCCGGTGCGTGCAAAACAGATGAATGATGCAAACATGCTGTCATACTATATGCTAATTGAAATATGCCCTATATCTAACCATCATAAGCAGGTAAATAAAAGGGAAGAAAGACGTGGGGTTGGAAGACATACATCACACTCACCCACACTTATTATAATTATGCCCTCGCGCAGAGGGTCCGAATAAATAATACAATCAAATGAAAAATAATACAATCAAATATACAAATCAATAATATACAGATTCCTAATTAATTAACAGATTAACTAAGAAAAACTGTAAACTGGCATGCAAGCCAGGGGCTGCCTCGATTCTGATGAATGATATATGCTGGGCTACCTTGTGCGAAAATCCACTGGGATGCCCCAATTAGCCTCTGTTTGCACCTTTCCTCGAAATGCGTGCCAGACTCTGAAAAGTTGCTGATTCTTCATTTTGCTGCAACAGAGAGCAGGAAAGGGGCATAGCAATGTATTTCACAAATATATGCATGCCTCGATCCTCGTGCCACCAATCACGCATCTCGATGCATGATGGCCGAGGAATCGGATTGCACAACTCAATATAGGATGAATGCATATGAATGCTACAACAAAACCTAACTCCATCATGGATAATCCGGAGTGTCGGTGACTTGGGAATTGAGACCCGTTCCGTCACTCGGAGTACGAAACGTGCCTCGTTTCCCGTGCCCGGGCTAACTCCTATCCCGAACATGATGCAATATGCATGATATGCATGAAATGTAGCTAATATGCAATCGTAACATACACAATGTCATGGAATGGCATACACGCTAAACGAGGTAACACACAACCAAGCATACACAATGCTACGGATGAAATGACATACGCAATGTAGTAATGGGCTTACACCAACATGAGAGAGCCTCAACCACACTCACACAGGAGGCCGATGGATGAAAATGAAGTGCCTCGAAATGCGTGCACACGGGCGCGCAAACCGAGGCAATGGACCTAAGGCATGAAATGGCATGGAAATGATATGCAAACATGCAAATGAATTTTGGCACTGAAATGTGGGGGAAAACAGCCCCGAAATGAGGCGAAAGTACACCCGATGCATGAAATGGCCCCGAAACATGAATTTAGGCACCCGAAATGGCCTATAGCTATACCAAACATGCACAATATAGACATGGAATGAAAATACAGTAGGAAGGCAGCCCCAAGACAAGTGTTTTTCAGTCACAAAAAGGGCTAAACAGCAAGCACACATAGGATTAAGCAAGAATGCAAAAATGGCTCCCCAAGAGGGGTATTGAGGTAAGTGATATATGCAATGCCCAAATGGAAAAATACCCTTCTACAACACTGAAGAGGGACTAAAAATATGCATATTTACAGTATATGACATCCCCCAAATCAGTATGAAAATATGCTAAAAATGCCATGCAAGATTGAGGCCACAAGAGGATATAACATGAAGTAGGCCAAACATTCATCCAAAAAGAAAAGACCCTTAATGAAATATGTCCAGAGGGTCAAAATATGACTCATTCTAGTTCTGATGATGGCCGAAAACAGAGGCTAGATAAGCCTAAAAGAGCATGTAAAAATGAGGGCCAAAGAGGGGTAGAATGGTAGGTGCTACATGGAGACCCCAAACAAGATTGATCCCTTCTACAATGTTGTAGAGAGACACAAAATAAGCTTACTCATAGTTCATAACAAACTCCAAAACAATTTACATATAGGCCAAACAAATCATGCAAATTTACGGTAAATAGGAGAGATTATGAAGTAAGTGCAAGATAGAGGACCCACACAGGATTGAGCCCTTCTTCAATGTTGAAGAGGGACTCAAAATAGGCCCACTTACAGTTTACATTATGCTCGAAAACAGATCACTCATAGGCTAGAAATTTCATGCAAAAAAAATGGCATATAAGATGATATTGAAGCAAGTGCCAAATGGAGGGCTCAAACAGGGTTGATCCCTTAAACAAACATGAAGATAAGCTCAAAAGAGTGACCCTTTCAGTTAGGGTCGGAGCCTAAAACAGTGAGAAAATAGGCTTAAGAAATGAAGCAAGAAAATGCTACAAAAGAGGGAAATGGAGACTTACCCTTGTTGACCTTTTCTTTTCTACCTCTTGGATTGAGGAATGTTGCTTCTAAGCCTCTGAGAACCTCTCCTTGCTGCTGGAAATGGAGTGGTGATGGGGATGCTTGATGGTGATGAAGAAATGGCACCAAACTTGAAGAAAAATAACTTTGGAGCTTGGAAATGGAGAGAAATGGGAGGTGGAAGGTATAGCTCTCTCTCAAATGTGTCTAACCAATGTCTAACCTTGAGCCAAGAAGCCAAGCCTCTCCTTTATAGAGGAGAGGCATGAAAAATATCTAAGGGACCTCTCTAATCCTCCATACACGTGTATGGAGGATGGTCCAATTGGCAACCAGCTGGCACAGCTGGAATACACTGAGGGAGAGAAAAATGGCCGGCCAGATTAAAGGGGAAAAAAGGTCATTTCACAAAAGGGGTGGCCGGCCAGCTAGATTTTCTGGCCGGCCAGCTACTTTTCAGGAGCGGTCGCGAAGAAAACTGGCCGGTGGGTGCTAGGGAAGTCCAAATGTGGCCATTCAAGTGTCCAAATTGAAGCCCCGGAAGTTAACTTTCCAATGGCACAAACCTTGCATCAAAATTTCTCCTGTGGAAAAAGTTATGCCAGTTTCCGTGAAGCCGCGCAGATTTCAGTTCAATCGGAGTGATGCCTTACTTCAATCAACCATATCTCCTCCGTCCGGAATTGAATTTAGGAGATTCTTGAGTGAAAAATGAAGCCCCGGGAGTAAGATTTCCAACGATGGTGGCCTCATACTTTAATTCCTCTTGTGTAAAGAGTTACGCCCGTTTCGGTGAAGCCGCGCAGACTTTTCTCCTTCCCGGATTCATGCTGAACCACTTTTGACCAAACAAAAAGTTGGTTGTCAAAACAATTGCTGGCCTCCCACCCTCCTACAAGCTTCCTAACCATGAAAATAAGGCCTCCACCAAAAATGAACCCAAACCGATGCGAAATGAAGGTTCGGGGGCCGAAACGCGCAGTTCGGGACCCCGAAAACTGACTGTTGGGTACCGGGAGTGGTGTTCAACCACGAAGTGGGTATCTAAGACCCCAGTGTCCCTCGAAAGGGAGTAAATAAGATGCATGCCAAAAACCGGAGGAATCGGAGATGGTTAGACGGTCCCGAACCGAGGCACACGGCCTGACGGCTCCGAAAACCGGGAACCGGGCTCCGAAATGGGCAAAATGGCCTACGGGCACGAAATGTAGCCCACGGCCACTGAGAGATAGTCTACGGGACCTCTCCCTCCCCTCAAGAAAGAAAACAGAGAAAACTGAGTCTGGTTCGCAAACCGAGGCAAGGCACAGAAGAGGGTTCGGAAGTCCGGAGGCAGGGCGCATGGTCGCGACTCCGAGACTTCTGAACGAGCACAATATGCAACATCACCGAGCGCTCAATTGGTGACGTCTGAGTCTTAAGATCGGTCAAAAATGGGGTGTCTACAGTTGCCCCTCTTTGACAGAACTCGGAAGTCACAAGTGACGGGAGTGAATGTCAAAGCCCAGAGACGACCCATTTTTGACAAGGCCGAAGACTTAGACAATCATACAAGATAAATAGAGATATGTGTGTCCGTAGGCATGCCCGCAGGCAGGGGAAAAATGCAAAATGATATGCAGGGAGATTTTGATAATTGGACTTGTACGCTATGCGAAGCCGGTTTGACAATTGGACTTGTACGCTACGCGAAGCCGGTTTGAAAATTGGACTTATACGCTAAGTGAAGCCGGTTTGAAAATTGGACTTATACGCTAAGCGAAGCCGGTTTGAAGATTGGACTTACATGCTAAGTGAAGCCGGTTTGAAAATTGGACTTACACGCTACGCGAAGCCAGTTTGACGATTGGACTTATACGCTAAGCGAAGCCGGTTTGACGATTGGACTTACACGCTAAGCGAAGCCGGTTTGAAGATTGGACTTATACGCTAAGCGAAGCCGGTTTGACGATTGGACTTACACGCTAAGCGAAGCCGGTTTGAAGATTGGACTTATACGCTACGCGAAGCCGGTTTGAAGATTGGACTTACACGCTAAGCGAAGCCGGTTATCACTCATGATCATGCAAAGTGAGCTGTAACATTTTAACCGAAAGCTAGGCGAGAAGTAAACTCGAGACAAATTACATCTTGTGTAGAAAGGATGCAAGAAAAATTATGCAATGCTCACTGCGTCTCACGCGGAGAAGGCTAAAAGCGACTACCGAGAATACCCGTAGTCTCGCACAAGACATCTCTCTGCGTATCACACACAAGAGGGGGAGAAGTTAAACCTCTCAGCGTATCACACGCAAGAGAGGGAAGGTAAGTTTCTCAGCGTATCACACGCATGAGAAGAAAGGTGAACCTCTTAGCATATCACATGCAAGAGAGGAAAGGGTCGTCTCTCAGCGTATCACACGCGAGAGAGGAAAGGGTCGTCTCTCAGCGTATCACACGCAAGAGAGGAAAAGGTAGAAACCGGGTAAACAATGGTGTAACCAACAGGCGTATCTCAACGCATTCCATACGGAGAGAGGGAAGGTTTTAACTGGGTAAACAATGGTGTAACCAATAGGCGTATCTCAACGTATTTCATACGGAGAGACGGAAGGTTTTAACCGGGGAAACAATGGTGTAACCAACAGGCGTATCTCAACGTATTTCATGCGGAGAGAGGGAAGGTTTTAACCGGGGAAACAATGGTGTAACCAACAGGCGTATCTCAACGTATTTCATACGGAGAAAGGGAAGGTTTTAACCGGGGAAACAATGGTGTAACCAACAGATCTCAACATATTTCATACGAAGAGAGGGAAGGTTTTAACCGGGAAAACAATGGTGTAACCAACAGGCGTATCCCAACGTATTTCATACGGAGAGAGGGAAGGTTTTAACCGGGGAAACAATGGTGTAACCAACAGGCGTATCTCAACGTATTTCATACGGAGAGAGGGAAGGTTTTAACCGGGGAAACAATGGTGTGAGTGTGTGTGATCGATACACAAAGTAGGCAAAGCGAGTGTGTGATAGATACACTATTTGAGCAAAGTGTAATTGATGTACAAAGGGTGAAGTGAGCAAAGTGTGATGGATACACAAAAGACAAGCAGAAAGTGTGATAGATGCACTAAGTGAACAAAGTATGATTGATATACTGAATGTGAACACAAAGTGTGATAGATGCACTAAGTGAATAAGTGTGATGGATACACTAAAGGTGAACACAAAGTGTGATAGATGCACTTAAGTGAGAATGTGTGTGATAGATACACTAAAAGCGAACACAAAGTGTGATAGATGCACTTAAGTGAGAATGTGTGTGATAGATACACAAAATGAATGAAGTGTGATTGATACACTAAAGCAAATGAAGTGTGTTAGATACACTGAGTGAAGCAAATAAAGTGTGATTGATACACTAAGTGAATGAAGTGTGATTGATACACTGAGTGAACGATCTCAAACAGAACTTCTTTGAATGAACCGTACATACAATATCGTGCATGACTGAGATAGAAACTTAACAGGTACAATGCATGATGCATGATGCTTAAGGAAAGCAATAAATGGACAAAGCGGCGCTTTAGAAAGCACCTCATGAGGTGAGTGGCGGTGAGCCGCTCTACTCTGATGGGGATCTCCCCTCGTGCTCTTCGAACACTTTACCTTGAACTCACAGTACAAAGGCTTTGGAATGCTAACAAGTAACAATATCTGCATGTAGGAGCCACGGCTGCCGCTTGTCTTCCTGATCATACTCACAACTTTCCCTATTCTCCAACGGGGTGACAGACTAGGTTGGTTCAAGATCCGCACTGAGGTGCATACACGCTATCTCAACCTATGGGGCTTCCATACAGATTTCAAGCCGAGGGCACGCCTCTGGGTATTTAAACCAGACTTTAGTCTCGAAAATCCCGAACCTTTGCGTTCTAGGCAACAACCATTCGAACTCTAATTTCCACCGTCGCAGTTGGTCTCCTAGGAACTCATCGCAAACACGGCCAAGATGCATCTGGCAGGGGCTGGTATTCAGAGAGAGCATTTCTGATCGCCATTCTGGCTTGAAGTAGACTTGATCTCGAGCTTGAGGTAGAGGCACACTCATACTTCAGAGCATTGGCAAGACCTGAAGAGGTACACACGGAATATAGTCTCGGAACTTACTGAAGTTGGAACAAACTCAGATGCCCGATATTTTCCTCTTTTGCTTTTGCTTTGCAGCCCGAAACTCATAGCTTTAGATAGGTCCTGGTTTCACTGTTCTCATATGACCTGGGTTGAACCTCGCAGCTCGAAAGAACAAATTCTGTTTTGCACAAATGTGGAGAACGGCACGGCACTCATAGCACAAAATGATTTTATTTTTTGAAAATGAGAAAAGGATTCTCAACCGGGTATTAAGCCTACAACTGACCACAGCCAAAACAACTCAACACAGAAAAACAAAAGGTAAACGACCTAAACACAACGAGACACGCCTGGGATGAAATTAGACATGTGTCAAGACACGACACTCAGACGTGCACAGGGAGCCTGTTTCACCGGGTAGTGTTTCCCACCCTTTCTCACTGGTGATTCTCACATCACTTGGCACTCAATCTCTAGTTTTCTGAAAAAGCCCTTTTCTCACTTTTTTTCTCAACGCATATCTCTCTATTCTTCAATCTCTCATTTTTCAATCCTCCCCGGGTGGTTGATGGATAAGGTAAAGTTGTGGGCTTTTGCCCCGGTATTCTACGATTCTTCTTTTTCAGATGACATTTAGTGAATTCCTCCCACAGAGGGGTTGTGCTACAAATGAGTGTGTAGCGAATCTGAAATGACATCGGTTGATGATGCTCACGGGGCTTGGACGGATCAGATCTGTCAAGATGAGGGAGTGGAATATCTTGATCCATTCTCGTCGTGCTTCAGACTTGGCTTGATACCTATTGCTTGAGGGTGAGAGAGCCTTCAGCACTTTGTTGTTAGCTTCAATTGTGCCCTTTTTCTTGGCATGTAGAGTGCCCTTCTTGGCAAATGCATTGATAACGGGGAAAAGACAGAACACCTGACTCAACTGTGCCCCTAGTTCATTATTTCGACCATTTTTTGTTTTTGCTTTCCACTAAAAAAGTTTTGACCAAAATGAGAGTTAGATCAACATGCTTGTTCGATTTTTGATTTGAAATCATGCAAGTCAGGTTATGAACACTGAAAATTTTCCTTTTTTGGGTCCAAGAAATGGTCCAGTTTTAGAAAAATGGGATAATTTTTGAGAGAATTAGTCAACCTCAGCAAAAATCCTCAAAAACTATTTTTGCAAACGGCCATTGCTCAACGAGCATGAAACCTACTCTTGAGATGCACAACCTCGGATCCAAGGGAAAACTGCCCCGTGCTTGAAGAGAGTCAGATGGCGGAAAGTCGCCCTTGTTTGAACGGCACCGCAGCGCATTGAATGGCAATGGAAAGTTGCCCCTTGTTTGAATGGCACCGCGGCGCGTTGAATGGCAACGGAAAGTTGCCCCTTGTTTGAACGGCACTGGAGCGCATTTGCAATACCCTCGAGCGATTTAACACAAATGCAGACTCTCGGATACAGAGAAGGCAGAGATGATCAAAACCATTACATGGACACAATCAAATTTGAATTGTTTTACGGCTGGACTTCAGAATGAAGTTGCCTACGTATCCCAAAGATGGGAATCAAGCCTTACGTAGTTCGGGGTTAAGGTACACTCAGGTATTAACCTCTCATTTTTAGGCTCTAACTTTTGCCAAGGCGCCCGTCGCGGGTTTTCGACCTTGCGAGCTTTGTTCTTTTTTCTTTCTCTTTTCAATTCTTTTCTTCTTTTTTTTTTCATATTCTTTTCTTTTTCTTCTTTTTTCTTTTCTTGTTCTTTTTCTTCTTTTTCTTGCTCTAACTTTTGCCTGGGTCGCCATTCCGGGTTTTCAGCCCAGCGAGCCTCTCAAAGGGTAAAAGTGTAACAGGTCCATGCCAAATGGTTGTAGGGTTTTGAAGCTATCCGTATCCAGGAGAGTGGCTGTTGATTTGCAAGAGGATTCATCTTCGGCTCTTCGAGCACATCTGACATCTTTGCCCCTAGTTCAAAGGGTATTTCTGTTCTAGCTTTGCAAGCTTCTTCTGATCTTCTGATCTTCTTGATCCGACTTTCCTGGCCTCTTGTTCAAGGGCTTCTTCAAATCTGGCCACACAGGCCTCACGTCGTAGTTGACCGTTGAACCTTCTGAATTCAAGTTCATGGTTTGGAAGCAAAAGGGTTGAGTCTCGAGGCTGAGAGCGATCCTAGGCTGCACAATCTCAAGAGCGATTCCACACAGGTCTTCGCAGGACCGCGCAAATCATTTTGTTTTTGAAAATTTTTAAGAAAGCGACAAATCGCTCGCGCTGAAGATAGTGTGAAACCAGTCTGGATCAAGCCAGGGTCCTTCTCAGTACTCACGCTAACAAGCATGATTTCATTCATTAATGGCTTAGCACGCCTCTCTTTCTCTCAATTGATCAAAGTTTTGCAAATCCCGAGGAATTCCTTCCTCTTCGTTTTCACCATAGTGTTCAAAAAAAGTTTTGAAAAACTTAGGTCAATACAATGACTTCAAGGCACAGAAAAGACAGAGTTCTTAGTCAAATACTGCCATCTCATTCAGAACTTCCGGCATAACTGGCACAAGGCAGAAGCAAACGCGAGAGCGTGAAAATCACTGCTGTTTCATTCAAATCTGTTGGCATAACTGGCTCCCTGGCAGAAACAGACTCAAAACAAAACAAAAAGACAAACGCAAAACAAAATGGTGACACTCGAGGTAACACCCCCGGAATCACCCGACTCCCATACAACACGACTGACTCGATACAACATGACAGACCCAAAACAAAAGAGACAGACTCAAAAAAAAAGGACAGACTCAAAACAAAACAACAAAATTAACCCAATACCCAAGTCAGAAAACACAAAAACTGGTATTTGCACATTGCTCAGAACAGTGCGTGCCATCCACCATATCTAGAGTAAATCGAGCGCCGCAGTGGTTTATCCTCGATCACATCACATTATCCCCAAGTTCATCACCCAAAGGCCGATAGACTTTGCGCGCTACCGGAAGGATGACCCGTTGTCCAATAGATCCTCAGACTTCATGGCAAAGACGGAAGCGCTTGTTGGTAGCATGGCCGGTTCTTGATGGTATGCGCAGATCGGGTAGCATCATGCGAGCCTAAGAGGGTTCGGAGAGGCCGAGGCTCAAGGAGTTTGAGATGGCCTTGTCCAACAAGGATTTGGAAAGCTTTGGGTAAAGGCATGTAGAGAGCATGCAAGACCCTCTGCCCTCGGGGTTGGTACTTCTGGGTTTGTGGATTTTACGGGCGCATCAGAAAAGGATTGGCAGTCTTGGCCCGGTTTCTTGATCTCTTCGAAAAGTGGATTAGAGCTAACAGGATCATTTCTGGTACAACGGCTCTTTTCCCGGCTTGCCTCTTGATTCAAATCGCCTCGACTTGAGTAGCGAAAGTGTCATCCATGCTTTTGCAACAAATGTGAGCACTTGCTCTTTGTTCGATCCCTGGCTTTCAAACCCTCAATACCAACGAAGATGCTCATAGGGATCCATGTCCGCCCTTATCTTGTTGTTTCCACTCGGCTCCACTTTGCCAAGGATTTGCCTTCTTCAATGCACTGCCCCAAGCTTGGGGAGCCTTTTGACATGAACTCCCTGGTAGGCGATGTGGTTGATGATGGCGCCAAAACTTCGAAGGTTAAATCTGCCACTGTTCTCTGAAGATCTTCAATCATGCTCCCCAGCTCAGAAGTAGTGGGTTCACGGGTTTGAGATGATTGGGGTTCAAGTGCATCTATCGTGCTTAAGGCCATGCTTTCTGGGATAAACATCTCGGGCTTGAGTATATGGGTCGGGGGGGATATACTGGGGTTGTAGGTGGGTGGCAGTGTATGGCTGAGGTTGAGATGTGGATGAGGTACTTGGTCCTTGGGGTTTTGAAATGGAGCTATTGTCCGGTTGTCAATGAGATTCTGGATCTCATGACGAAGGCGGTAGCAATCATTGGTGCCATGGCATGCTGGCCGATGATATACATGATTTCTTTGGGGTTATGTCCGCAGGAGTGGGTTTGGCAAAGGTTGAGGATTAAGGGGTTTGAGATGTCCTCTTTCCATCAGGACTTTGAATGCACTGGTTAGGCTCATATGGAGGGGGGGTGAAAAATCTACCCTGAGCTCGGGCTGGGCTGGCTATTCGTAGGCTGGCCTTGGAAAAAGGGTCGGCTATGGCGACTGTGTTGACTTTAGCAAGTTTGGAAAGGCCCTGCGAATCTTCAGCTGGCAAAAGTGGGTCAAAGTTCAGCTGGGGTCCCGAAGCTGGGTGTGAGGCAGATGCCCCAGATGGGCATTGCGTTTCAGCACTGGTCTCATCCTGCATTGCAATTCCCTGATTTAACACTGCTATCATAGCCACAAGTCCTTCCGAACCTTGTGCCATCACGGGTCTACTGATGATGTGACTAGTGACTGTTGGATCAGATGAGCCAATGAGTCCTGTATGGCCCTTCTTTGCCTTGCCTCAGCGAAAGAACACCGGTTTCCCTTGAATCGAATTTCTGACCTCACAAGGTCTATCAGCACTAGTCCAATGTACTTGGGGGATAGTGGAGCCTTCTGAAGCTATGGTTCCAGAACTACCCTAGCAAAAGAGAAACAGACTGACATCTCAATTTCACCGTAAGCAGAATCTGAATAAAACCGAATGAGGGTGCTCTCTCTTGAATTACGCCCCAAATTCTCATGGTGATACCCTCGATCAATTGATGCCCGCAGGCCTGATACCCAAAATATTGAATTGGTGCCCGCAGGCCTGATGCTCAAACCCACAAACTGATACATGCATTCCCTGTAGAGGCACACTCGAACAAGCACATAACAGATAAGTGAGAGCCAAAACACCCCTATGTTGGGGTAGGGTTGCCCTGTCCTATTTTGTCAGGAGCTAGGGTTTCACTACGCACGCAGCGGCTTCAAACAACCTATAAACGGGTAAGCAACCTGTCCTAGTTTGGAATGGTCACTATGGATCCGAATATGCACTAGGTCGAATGGTCAAAAGGGTGCCCCAGTAAAATCGAGGTTTGTGTTCCCATGCTATCAGAGCCCAGAGCCGATCAGCCTTACGGACATGACTTGACAAGACAAGCCTCCGGCAAATCGTTCGGGAAT
Source organism: Camellia lanceoleosa (assembly GCA_025200525.1). NCBI lineage: Eukaryota > Viridiplantae > Streptophyta > Magnoliopsida > Ericales > Theaceae > Camellia > Camellia lanceoleosa. The sequence goes on along the minus strand of CM045770.1, from coordinate 153,064,743 downwards.
GGCATATGGCAAACACGGTGTCCTAGGTGCACCAATGCAAATGCAATGCAAAGAAAGACACAAATGTAGTCAAAACCAGATATCACGAGTTCGAGTCAAGTTCTCTAAATCCCCAGCAGAGTCGCCAGAAACTGTAGACGTCCCCGAACGCATCCCGAGCGAGGAGTGCGAGTCCCCCCCCCCCCCCCCGTTCTGATTCGATATTGGGTCACTACAGTTCGAAGGACTCAAATGTCACGGTTCTCAATCTTGAACCGAAGAGTCCAAATCTGGCAAATCGTTTTGAAAATAGATTTTTTGAAAGAAGTGCCAAACATGGACTGCTTCACCAGATACAGAGTCGCCACCTAAATGTTTTTTTAAATGGGAAATTTAGGAAACCCTGACTCGGTGCCAAAGGCCACGTGTCCGTCATCACCAAAGTTGCCTCGGCTCGGGAACTTGGGTACGATTGGGGAAGGTCACTTCGTGAGCACCCCCGCTCGCCCGGTCAAAGACCGGCCTCTACAAATCATGATATTTGTTTTTGAAAACATTGTATGTTCTTATTCCGGTTATTAGCCTAGGTTACTATGTGATGCGCACAGCATACAAGTATAGACTGAGCTGCCTGAATTGGAACAAAACACTTCATGTTTGTTTGTTTGAAAATGGTTTGATGGTGCTACCCGCAGGTAGGCTAAGACGTGGATTTGTCACCCTCGGGTGGGCTTAGAAAAACATAATTTTGCCACTATCTAGTGGGCTTAAAACAAACAGTCAATGATTTGTTCCACTTCAAGTAACTCAACCTCCACCCACAGGCATTCAAGGCAGTTATATCATATAAGCACGTAGCCTCATGGTAAGCATGCTATTCATGGCAGTCACACACACGCATGCAAGGATGCTAAAGCATAAAACTCACCGAGTACTCCAAGCCAAAACAAAAGCTCATTAGAAATCATGCGTGATCCTAAACATACAGAAATGCCTAATGCAACACATGCAAAGATGCAACTATAGCAGGCTCGGCTATTCTAAACATGGCATGTGGAATGCTACAACTAACACGTATTCAATTTGGAATTGAAATACAAATGCAGTTTGTATGATGCGCCGAGCCCGGTGCGTGCAAAACAGATGAATGATGCAAACATGCTGTCATACTATATGCTAATTGAAATATGCCCTATATCTAACCATCATAAGCAGGTAAATAAAAGGGAAGAAAGACGTGGGGTTGGAAGACATACATCACACTCACCCACACTTATTACAATTATGCCCTCGCACAGAGGGTCCGAATAAATAATACAGTCCGAAATGAAAAAATAATACAGTCCGAAATATACAGTCCGAATAATATACAAATTCCTAATTAATTAACAGATTAACTAAGAAAAACTGTAAACTGGCATGCAAGCCAGGGGCTGCCTCGATTCTGATGAATGATATATGCTGGGCTACCTTGTGCGAAAATCCACTGGGATGCCCCAATTAGCCTCTGTTTGCACCTTTCCTCGAAATGCGTGCCAGACTCCGAAAAGTTGCTGATTCTTCATTTTGCTACAACAGAGAGCAGGAAAGGGGCATAGAAATGTATTTCACAAATATATGCATGCCTCGATCCTCGTGCCACCAATCACGCATCTCGATGCATGATGGCCGAGGAATCGGATTGCACAACTCAATATAGGATGAATGCATATGAATGCTACAACAAAACCTAACTCCATCATGGATAATCCGGAGTGTCGGTGACTTGGGAATTGAGACCCATTCCGTCACTCGGAGTACGAAACGTGCCTCGTTTCCCGTGCCCGGGCTAACTCCTATCCCGAACATGATGCAATATGCATGATATGCATGAAATGTAGCTAATATGCAATCGTAACATACACAATGTCATGGAATGGCATACACGCTAAACGAGGTAACACACAACCAAGCATACACAATGCTACGGATGAAATGACATATGCAATGTAGTAATGGGCTTACACCAACATGAGAGAGCCTCAACCACACTCACACAGGAGGCCGATGGATGAAAATGAAGTGCCTCGAAATGCGTGCTGCACAGTAGCATAAACCGAGGCAATGGACCTAAGGCATGAAATGGCATGGAAATGATATGCAAACATGCAAATGAATTTTGGCACTGAAATGTGGGGGAAAACAGCCCCGAAATGAGGCGAAAGTACACCCGATGCATGAAATGGCCCCGAAACATGAATTTAGGCACCCGAAATGGCCTATAGCTATACCAAACATGCACAATATAGACATGGAATGAAAATACAGTAGGAAGGCAGCCCCAAGGCAAGTGTTTTTCAGTCATAAAAAGGGCTAAACAGCAAGCACACATAGGATTAAGCAAGAATGCAAAAATGGCTCCCCAAGAGGGGTATTGAAGTAAGTGATATATGCAATGCCCAAATGGAAAAATACCCTTCTACAACATTGAAGAGGGACTAAAAATATACACATTTACAGTATATGACATCCCCCAAATCAGTATGAAAATATGCTAAAAATTCCATGCAAGATTGAGGCCACAAGAGGATATAACATGAAGTAGGCCAAACATTCATCCAAAAAGAAAAGACCCTTAATGAAATATGTCCAGAGGGTCAAAATATGACTCATTCCAGTTCTGATGATGGCCGAAAACAGAGGCTAGATAAGCCTAAAAGAGCATGTAAAAATGAGGGCCAAAGAGGGGTAGAATGGTAGGTACTACATGGAGACCCCAAACAAGATTGATCCCTTCTACAATGTTGTAGAGGGACACAAAATAAGCTTACTCACAGTTCATAACAAACTCCAAAACAATTTACATATAGGCCAAACAAATCATGCAAATTTACGGTAAATAGGAGAGATTATGAAGTAAGTGCAAGATAGAGGACCCAAACAGGATTGAGCCCTTCTTCAATGTTGAAGAGGGACTCAAAATAGGCCCACTTACAGTTTACATTATGCTCAAAAAAAGATCACTCATAGGCTAGAAATTTCATGCAAAAAAAAATGGCATATAAGATGATATTGAAGCAAGTGCCAAATGGAGGGCTCAAACAGGGTTGATCCCTTAAACAAACATGAAGATAAGCTCAAAAGAGTGACCCTTTCAGTTAGGGTCAGAGCCTAAAACAGTGAGAAAATAGGCTTAAGAAATGAAGCAAGAAAATGCTACAAAAGAGGGAAATGGAGACTTACCCTTGTAGACCTTTTCTTTTCTACCTCTTGGATTGAGGAATGTTGCTTCTAAGCCTCTGAGAACCTCTCCTTGCTGCTGGAAATGGAGTGGTGATGGGGATGCTTGATGGTGATGAAGAAATGGCACCGAACTTGAAGAAAAATGACTTTGGAGCTTGGAAATGGAGAGAAATGGGAGGTGGAAGGTATAGCTCTCTCTCAAATGTGTCTAACCAATGTCTAACCTTGAGCCAAGAAGCCAAGCCTCTCCTTTATAGAGGAGAGGCATGAAAAATATCTAAGGGACCTCTCTAATCCTCCATACATGTGTATGGAGGATGGTCCAATTGGCAACCAGCTGGCACAGCTGGAATACACTAAGGGAGAGAAAAATGGCCGGCCAGCTTAAAGGGGCAAAAAGGTCATTTCACAAAAGGGGTGGCCGGCCAGCTAGATTTTTTGGCCGGCCAGCTACTTTTCAGGAGCTGTCGGGAAGAAAACTGGCCGGTGGGTGCTAGGGAAGTCCAGATGTGGCCATTCAAGTGTCCAAATTGAAGCCCCAGAAGTTATCTTTCCAATGACGCAAACCTTGCATCAAAATTCCTCCTGTGGAAAAAGTTATGCCAGTTTCCGTGAAGCTGCGCAGATTTCAGTTCAATCGGAGTGATGCCTTACTTCAATCAACCATATCTCCTCCGTCCGGAATTGAATTTAGGATATTATTGAGTGAAAAATGAAGCCCCAGGAGTAAGCTTTCCAACGATGGTGGCCTCATACTTTAATTCCTCTTGTGGAAAGAGTTACGCCCATTTCGGTGAAGCCGCGCAGACTTTTCTCCTTTCCGGATTCATGCTGAACCACTTTTGACCAAACAAAAACTTGGTTGTCAAAACAATTGCTGGCATCCCACCCTCCTACAAGCTTCCTAACCATGAAAATAAGGCCTCCACCAAAAATGAACCCAAACCGATGCGAAATGAAGGTTCGGGGGCCGAAACGCGCAGTTCGGGACCCCTTAAACTGACTGTTGGGTACCGGGAGTGGTATTCAACCACGAAGTGGGTATCTAAGACCCCAGTGTCCCTCGAAAGGGAGTAAATAAGATGAATGCCAAAAACCGGAGGAATCGGAGATGGCTAGACGGTCCCGAACCGAGGCACACGGCCTGACGGCTCCGAAAACCGGGAATCGGGCTCCGAAATGGGCAAAATGGCCTACGAGCACGAAATGTAGCCCACGGCCACTGAGAGATAGTCTACGGGACCTCTCCCTACCCTCAGGAAAGAACACAGAGAAAACCGAGTCTGGTTAGCAAACCGAGGCAAGGCACAGAAGAGGGTTCGGAAGCCCGGAGGCAGGGCGCACGGCCGAGACTCTGAGACTTCTGAACGAGCACAATATGCAACATCACCGAGCGCTCAATCGGTGACGTCTAAGTCTTAAGGTCGGTCAAAAATGGGGTGTCTACACTCTCTATATCTCTACATTCTAGACTTAGAGAGGGTGTTTTTTCTTGGCCTTTAACACCACCGGTGATTGCGCATGTTGTGCTCGTTCTGAGGTTACGGAGTTTCGGCTGAGAGCCTTACCTCCGGACCTCGGGACTCTTTTGTGCTTTGCCTCGATTTGCGAATCCGGTTCTATTTTCTCTCCCCGAAGGGAGGGAGAGGTTTCGTAGACCATCTCTCAGTGGCCGTAGGCTACTTTTCGTGGTCGTAAACCACTGTTCCCGTTTGGAGACCATTTTCCAATTTTCGGAACCGTCGGTCGTGCGCCTCGGTTCGGGACCGCTTAAATTTCTTCGTTTGGCACGGTTTTATGATAGCTTGAACCTTTTGAACCTTCGTTTTAGCTTCTTGAGGAAGCTTGAACCTTTTGAACACTTATTTTAGCTTCTTGAGGAAGTTAAACCTTCTGAACCTTCGTTTTTGCTTCTTGAGGGAACTTAAACCTTTTGCACCTTGGTTTTTTCTTCTTGAGGGCGCTTGGACCTTTTGAACCATCATTTTAGCTTCTTGAGGGAGCTTGAACCTTTTGAACCCTGGTTTTAGCTTCTTGACGAAGTTGAACTTTCTGAACCTTCGTTTTAGCTTCCAGAGGGAGCCTGAACCTTTTGAACCTTCGTTTTAGCTTCTTGAGAGAGCTTGAACCTTTTCAACCTTCGTTTTAGCCTCTTGAGGGAGCTTGAACCTTTTGAACCCCTGTTTTGGCTTCTTGAGGAAACTTGAAATTTTGAACTTTTCAACCTTCGTTTTAGCTTCTTGAGGAAACTTGAACCTTTTGAACCTCCGTTTTAGCTTCTTGAGGAAGCTTGAACCCTTCGAACCTTTGCTCTAGCTTATCCGAGGAAGCTTGAACCTTTTGAACCCTGGTTTTAGCATCTTGAGGAAGTTGAACCTTCTGAACCTTCGTTTTAGTTTCTTGAGGGAGCTTGAACCTTTTGAACCCTTGTTTTGGCTTCTTGAGGAAGCTTGAACCTTTTGAACCTTCATTTTAGCTTCTTGAGGAAGCTTGAACCTTTTGAACCTTTGCGCTAGCTTCTCCAAGAAGCTTGAAACTTTTGAACCTTTGCTCTAGCTTCTATAAGAGAGGGTCTCCCTCTCCTTTAGAGGGGTTGAAAAAAATTTGTCCAAGGAAAACCACATATATCTCTCTATATCTCTACATTCTAGGCTTAGAGAGGGTGTTTGTTCTTGGCCTTTAACACCACCACTGACTGCGCATGTTGTGCTCGTTCTGAGGTTACGGAGTTTCGGCTGAGAGCCTAACCTCCGTACCTCGGGACACATTTGTGTTTTGCCTCGATTTACGAACCAGGTTCTGTTTTCTCTCCCCGAAGGGAGGGAGAGGTTTCTTGAGGGAGCTTGAACCTTTTGAACCCTTGTTTTGGCTTCTTGAGGAAGCTTGAACCTTTTGAACCTTCGTTTTAGCTTCTTGAGGAAGCTTGAACCTTGTGAACCTTCGTTTTAGCATCTTGAGGAAGGTTGAACCTTTTGAACCTTTGCTCTAGCTTCTCCAAGAAGCTTGAACCCTTTGCTCTAGCTTCTCCAAGAAGCTTGAAACTTTTGAACCTTTGCTCTAGCTTCTCTAAGAAGCTTGAACCTTTTGCTCTAGCTTCTCCAAGAAGCTTGAACCCTCTTGTTTCTCTATAAGAGAGGGCCTCCCTCTCCTTTAGAGAGGTTGAAAAAATTTGTCTAAGGGAAGGCACATATATCTCTCTATATCTCTACATTCTATGCTTAGAGAGGGTGTTTGTTCTTGGCCTTTAACACCACCGGTGATTGCGCATGTTGTGCTCGTTCTGAGGTTACGGAGTTTCAGCTGAGAGCCTTACCTCCGGACCTCGGGACTCTTTTGTGCTTTGCCTCGATTTGCGAATCAGGTTCTATTTTCTCTCCCCGAAGGGAGGGATAGGTTTCGTAGACCATCTCTCAGTGGCCGTAGACTACTTTTCGTGGTCGTAGAGGACTGTTCCCGTTTGGAGACCAATTTTCGATTTTTGGAGCCGTCGGTCGTGCGCCTCAGTTCGGGACCGCTTAACTTTCTCCGTTTGGCACGGATTTTGGACAGCTTGAACCTTTTGAACCTTTGTTTTAGCTTCTTGAGGAAGCTGAAACCTTTTGAACCCTTATTTTAGCTTCTTGAGGAAGTTAAACCTTCTGAACTTTCGTTTTAGCTTCTTGAGGGAGCTTGAACCTTTTGCGCCTTGGTTTTAGGTTCTTGAGGGCGCTTGGACCTTTTGAACTTTCGTTTTAGCTTCTTCAGGGAGCTTGAGCCTTTTGAACCCCGGTTTTAGCTTCTTGACGAAGTTGAACTTTCTGAACCTTCGTTTTAGCTTCCTGAGGGAGCCTGAACCTTTTGAACCTTCGTTTTAGCTTCTTGAGAGAGCTTGAACATTTTGAACCTTCGTTTTAGCCTCTTGTGAGGGCTTGAACCTTTTCAACCCCTGTTTTGGCTTCCTGAGGAAGCTTGAAATTTTGAACTTTTCAACCTTCGTTTTAGCTTCTAGAGGAAGCTTGAACCTTTTGAACCTTCGTTTTAGCTTCTTGAGGAAGCTTGAACCTTTTGAACCTTTGCTCTAGCTTCTCCGAGGAAGCTTGAACCTTTTGAACCTTTGCTCTAGCTTCTCCGAGGAAGCTTGAACCTTTTGAGCCTTGGTTTTAGCTTCTTGAGGAAGTTGAACCTTCTGAACCTTCGTTTTAGTTTCCTGAGGGAACTTGAACCTTTTGAACCTATGTTTTAGCTTCTTGAGAGAGCTTGAACCTTTTGAACCTTCGTTTTAGCTTCTTGAGGGAGCTTGAACATTTTGAACCCATGTTTTGGCTTCTTGAGGAAGCTTGAACCTTTTGAACCTTCATTTTAGCTTCTTGAGGAAGCCTGAACCTTTTGAACCTTTGCTCTAGCTTCTCCAAGAAGCTTAAACCCTTTGCTCTAGCTTCTCCAAGAAGCTTGAAACTTTTGAACCTTTGCTCTAGCTTCTCTATGAAGCTTTAACCTTTTACTCTAGCTTCTCCAAGAAGCTTGAAGCCTCTTGTTTCTCTATAAGAGAGGGCCCCCCTCTCCTTTAGAGAGGTTGAAAAAAAATTGTCTAAGGAAAACCATATATATCTCTCTATATCTCTACATTCTAGGCTTAGAGAGGGTGTTTTTTCTTGGCCTTTAACACCACCGGTGATTGCGCATGTTGTGCTCGTTCTGAGGTTACGGAGTTTCGGCTGAGAGCCTTACCTCCGGACCTCGAGACTCTTTTGTGCTTTGCCTCGATTTGCAAATCTGGTTCTGTTTTCTCTCCCTGAAGGGAGGGAGAGGTTTCGTAGACCATCTCTCAGTGGCCGTAGGCTACTTTTTGTGGTCGTAGACCACTGTTCCCGTTTGGAGACCATGTTCCAATTTTCAGAGCCGTCGGTCGTGCGCCTCGGATCGGGACCGCTTAACTTTCTTCGTTTGGCCCGGTTTTATGACAGCTTGAACCTTTTGAACCTTCGTTTTAGCTTCTTGAGGATGCTTGAACCTTTTGAACCCTTATTTTAGCTTCTTGACGAAGTTGAACTTTCTGAACCTTCGTTTTAGCTTCCTGAGGGAGCCTGAACCTTTTGAACCTTCGTTTTAGCCTCTTCAGGGAGCTTGAGCCTTTTCAACCCCGGTTTTAGCTTCTTGACGAAGTTGAACTTTCTGAACCTTCGTTTTAGCTTCCTGAGGGAGCCTGAACCTTTTGAACCTTCGTTTTAGCTTCTTGAGAGAGCTTGAACATTTTGAACCATCGTTTTAGCCTCTTGAGGGAGCTGGAACCTTTTGAACCCCTGTTTTGGCTTCTTGAGGAAGCTTGAAATTTTGAACTTTTCAACCTTCGTTTTAGCTTCTTGAGGAAGCTTGAACCTTTTGAACCTTCATTTTGGCTTCTTGTGGAAGCTTGAACCTTTTGAACCTTTGCTCTAGCTTCTCCGGGGAAGCTTTAACCTTTTGAACCCTGGTTTTAGCTTCTTGAGGAAGTTGAACCTTCTGAATCTTCGTTTTAGTTTCCAGAGGGAGCTTGAACCTTTTGAACTTTCGTTTTAGCTTCTTGAGGGAGCTTGAACCTTTTGAACCTTCATTTTAGCTTCTTGAGGGAGCTTGAACCTTTTGAACCCTTGTTTTGGCTTCTTGAGGAAGCTTGAACCTTTTGAACCTTCATTTTAGCTTCTTGAGGAAGCTTGAACATTTTGAACCTTTGCTCTAGCTTCTCCAAGAAGCTTGAACCCTTTGCTCTATCTTCTCCAAGAAGCTTGAAACTTTTGAACCTTTGCTCTTGCTTCTACAAGAAGCGTGAACCTTTTGCTCTAGCTTCTCCAAGAAGCTTGAACCCGCTTGTTTCTCTATACGAGATGGCCTCCCTCTCCTTTAAAGAGGTTGAAAAAAATTTGTCTAAGGAAAAGCACATATATCTCTCTATATCTCTACATTCTGGGCTTAGAGAGGGTGTTTGTTCTTGGCCTATAACACCACCGGTGATTGCGCATGTTGTGCTCGTTCTGCGGTTACGGGGTTTCGGCCGAGAGCTTTACCTCCGGACCTCGGCACTCTTTTGTGCTTTGCCTCGATTTGCGAACCAGGTTCTGTTTTCTCTCCCCGAAGGGAGGGAGAGGTTTCGTAGACCATCTCTCAGTGGCCGTAGGCTACTTTTCGTGGTCGTGGACCATTGTTCCCGTTTGGAGACCATTTTTCGGTTTTCAGAGCCGTCGGTCGTCCGTCTCAGTTCGGGACCGCATAACTTTCTCCGTTTGGCACGATTTTTGGACAGCTTGAACCTTTTGAACCTTCGTTTTAGCTTCTTGAGGAAGCTTTAACCTTTTGAACCCTTATTTTAGCTTCTTGAGAAAGTTAGACCTTCTGAACCTTCGTTTTAGCTTCTTGAGGAAGTTTGAACCTTTTGAACCTTGGTTTTAGCTTCTTGAGGGCGCTTGGACCTTTTGAATCTTCGTTTTAGCTTCTTGAGGGAGCTTGAACCTTTTGAACCCTGGTTTTAGCTTCTTGACGAAGTTGAACCTTCTGAACCTTCGTTTTATCTTCTTGAGGGAGCCTGAACCTTTTGAACCTACGTTTTAGCTTCTTGAGGGAGCTTGAACCTTTTGAACCTTCGTTTTAGCCTCTTGAGGGAGCTTTAACCTTTTGAACCCCTGTTTTGGCTTCTTGAGAAAGCTTGAAATTTTGAACTTTTCAACCTTCGTTTTTACTTCTTGAGGAAGCCTGAACCTTTTGAACCTTCGTTTTAGCTTCTTGAGGAAGCTTGAACCTTTTGCACCTTTGCTTTAGCTTCTCCGAGGAAGCTTGAACCTTTTCAACCCTAGTTTTAGCTTCTTGAGGAAGTTGAACCTTCTGAACCTTCGTTTTAGTTTCCTGAGGGAGCTTGAACCTTTTGAACCTTCGTTTTAGCTTCTTGAGGGAGCTTCAACCTTTTGAACCTTCGTTTTAGCTTCTTGAGGGAGTTTGATCCTTTTGAACCCTTGTTTTGGCTTATTGAGGAAGCTTGAACCTTTTGAACCTTCGTTTTAGCTTCTTGAGGAAGCTGTAACCTTTTGAACCCTGGTTTTATCTTCTTGAGGAAGTTGAACCTTCTAAACCTTCGTTTTAGTTTCCTGAGGGAGCTTGAACCTTTTGAACCTTCGTTTTAGCTTCTTGAGGGAGCTTCAACCTTTTGAACCTTCGTTTTAGCTTCTTGAGGGAGTTTGATCCTTTTGAACCCTTGTTTTGGCTTCTTGAGGAAGCTTGAACCTTTTGAACCTTCGTTTTAGCTTCTTGAGGAAGCTTGAACCTTTTGAACCTTTGCTCTAGCTTATCCAAGAAGCTTGAACCCTTTGGTCTAGCTTCTCTAAGAAGCTTGAAACTTTTGAACCTTTGCTCTAGCTTTTCTAAGAAGCCTAAACCTTTTGCTCTAGCTTCTCCAAGAAGCTTGAACCCTCTTGTTTCTCTATAAGAGAGGGCCTCCCTCTCCTTTAGAGAGGTTGAAAAAAATTTGTCTAAGGAAACGCACATATATCTCTCTATATCTCTACATTCTAGAATTAGAGAGGGTGTTTGTTCTTGGAATTTAACACCACCCGTGATTGCGCATGTTGTACTCGTTCTGAGGTTACGGAGTTTTGGCTGGGAGCCTTACCTCCGGACCTCGGGACTCTTTTGTGCTTTGCCTCGATTTGCGAACCAGGTTCTATTTTCTCTGCTCAAAGGCAGAGAGAGGTTTCGTAGACCATCTCTCAGTGGCCGTAGGGTACTTTTCGTGGTCGTAGACCACTGTTCCCGTTTGGAGACCATTTTCCGGTTTTCAGAGCCATCAGTCGTGTGCCTCGGTTCGGGACCGCTTAACTTTCTCCATTTGGCACGGTTTTTGGACAGCTTGAACCTTTCGAACCTTCGTTTTAGCTTCTTAAGGAAGCTTGAACCTTTTGAACCCTTATTTTAGCTTCTTGAGGAAGTTAAACCTTCTGAACCTTCGTTTCAACTTTTTGAGGGAGCTTGAACCTTTTGAACCTTGGTTTTCGCTTCCTGAGGGCGCTCGGACCTTTTGAACTTTCGTTTTAGCTTCTTGACGGAGCTTGAACCTTTTGAAGCCTGGTTTTAGCTTCTTGACGAAGTTGAACCTTCTGAACCTTCGTTTTAGCTTCCTGAGGGAGCGTGAACCTTTTGAACCTTCGTTTTAGCTTCTTGAGGCAGCTTGAACCTTTTGAACCTTCGTTTTAGCTGTTGAGGGAGCTTGAACCTTTTGACCCCCTGTTCTTGCTTCTTGAGGAAGCTTGAAATTTTGATCTTTTCAACCTTCGTTTTAGCTTCTTGAGGAAGCTTGAACCTTTTGAACCTTTGTTTTAGCTTCTTAAGGAGGCATGAACCTCTTGAACCTTTGCTCTAGCTTCTCCGAGGAAGCATGAACCTTTTGAACCCTGGTTTTAGCTTCTTGAGGAAGTTGAACCTTCTGAACCTTCGTTTTAGTTTCCTGAGGGAGCTTGAACCTTTTGAACCTTCGTTTTAGCTTTTTCAGGGAGCTTCAACCTTTTGAACCCTCATTTTAGCTTCTTGAGGGAGCTTGAACCTTTGGAACCCTTGTTTTGGCTTCTTGAGGAGGCTTAAACCTTTTGAACCTTAGTTTTAGCTTCTTGAGGAAGCTTGAACCTTTTGAACCTTCGTTTTAGCTTCTTGAAGAAGCTTGAACCATTTGAACCTTTGCTCTAGCTTCTCCAAGAAGCTTGAACCCTTTGCTCCAGCTTCTCCAAGAAGCTTGAAACTTTTGAACCTTTGCTCTAGCTTCTCTAACAAGCTTGAACCTTTTGCTCTTGATTCTCCAAGAAGCTTGAACCCTCTTGTTTCTCTATAAGAAAGGGGCCTCCCTCTCGTTTAGAGAGGTTGAAAAAAATTTGTCTAAGGAAAAACACATATATCTCTCTATATCTCTACATTCTAGGCTTAGAGACGATGTTTGTTCTTCGCCTTTAACACCACCGGTGATTGCGCATGTTGTGCTCGTTCTGAGGTTACGGAGTTTCAGCTGAAAGCCTTAGCTCCGGACCTCGAGACTCTTTTTTGCTTTGCCTCGATTTGCGAACCATGTTATGTTTTCTCTTCCCGAAGGGCGCGAGAGGTTTCGTAGACCATCTCTCAGTGGCCGTAGGCTAATTTTCGTGGTCGTAGACCACTGTTCTCGTTTGGAGACTATTTTCTGATTTTCGGAGCCGTCGGTCGTGCGCCTCGGTTCGGGACGGCTTAACTTTCTCCGTTTGGCACGGTTTTTGGACAGCTTGAACCTTTTGAACCTTCATTTTAGCTTCTTGAGGAAGCTTGAACCTTTTGAACCCTTATTTTAGCTTCTTGAGGAAGTTAAACCTTCTGAACCTTCGTTTTAGCTTCTTGAGGGCGCTTGAACCTTTTGAACCTTGGTTTTAGCTTCTTGAGGGCGCTTGGACCTTTTGAACCTTTGTTTTAGCTTCTTGAGGGAGCTTGAACCTTTTGAACCCTGGTTTTAGCTTCTTGACGAAGTTGAACCATCTGAACCTTGGTTTTAGCTTCCTGAGGGAGCCTGAACCTTTTGAACTTTCACTTTAGCTTCTTGAGGGAGCTTGAACATTTTGAACCTTCGTTTTAGCCTCTTGAGGGAGCTTGAACCTTTTGAACCCCTGTTTTGGCTTCTTGAGGAAGTTGGAAATTTTGAACTTTTCAACCTTCGTTTTAGCTTCTTGAGGAAGCTGGAACCTTTTGAACATTCGTTTTAGCTTTTTGGGGAAGCTTGAACCTTCGTTTTAGCATCTTGAAGAAGCTTGAACCATTTGAAGCTTTGCTCTAGCTTCTCCAGGAAGCTTGAACCCATTGCTCTAGCTTCTCCAACAAGCTTGAAACTTTTGAACCTTTGCTCTAGCTTCTCTAAGAAGCTTGAACCTTTTGCTCTAGCTTCTCCAAGAAGCTTGAACCCTCTTGTTTCTCTATAAGAGAGGGCCTCCCTCTCCTTTAGAGAGGTTGAAAAAAATTTGTCTAAGGAAAAGCACATATATCTCTCTATATCTCTACATTCTAGGCTTAGAGAGGGTGTTTGTTCTTGGCCTTTAACACCACCGGTGATTGCGCATGTTGTGCTCGTTCTGAGGTTACGGAGTTTCGGCTGAGAGCCTTACCTCCGGACCTCAGGACTCTTTTGTGCTTTGCCTCGATTTGCGAACCAGGTTCTGTTTTCTCTCCCCGAAGGGAGGGAGAGGTTTCGTAGACCATCTCTCAGTGGCTGTAGGCTACTTTTCGTGGTCGTAGACCACTGTTCCCGTTTGGAGACCATTTTCTGGTTTTCGGAGCCATCGGTCGTGCGCCTCGGTTCGGGACTGCTTAACTTTCTCCGTTTGGCACAGTTTTTGGACAGCTTGAGCCTTGAGGAAGTTTGAACCTTTTGAACCCTTATTTTAGCTTCTTGAGGAAGTTAAACCTTCTGAACCTTCGTTTTAGCTTCTTGAGGGCGCTTGAACCTTTCTGAACCTTCGTTTTAGCTTCCTGAGGGAGCCTAAACCTTTTGCACCTTCGTTTTATCTTCTTGAGGAAGCTTAAACCTTTTGAACCCTTATTTTAGCTTCTTGAGGAAGTTAAACCTTCTGCATCTTCGTTTTAGCTTCTTGAGGGCGCTGGAACCTTTTGACCCTTGGTTTTAGCTTCTTGAGGGCGCTTGGACCTTTTGAACCTTCGTTTTAGCTTCTTGAGGGAGCTTGAACCTTTTGAACCCTGGTTTTAGCTTCTTGACGAAGTTGAACCTTCTGAACCTTCGTTTGAGCTTCCTGAGGAAGCCTGAACCTTTTGAACCGTCGTTTTAGCTTCTTGAGGGAGCTTGAACATTTTGAACCTTCATTTTTGCCTCTTGAGAGAGCTTGAACCTTTTGAACCCCTATTTTGGCTTCTTGAGGAAGTTTGAAATTTTGAACTTTTCAACCTTCGTTTTAGCTTCTTGAGGAAGCTTGAACCTTTTGAACCTTCGTTTTAGCTTCTTGAGGAAGCTTGAACCTTCGTTTTAGCTTCTTCAAGAAGCTTGAACCTTTTGAACCTTTGCTCTAGGTTCTCCAAGAAGCTTGAACCCTTTGCTCTAGCTTCTCCAAGAAGCTTGAAACTTTTGAACCTTTGCTCTAGCTTCTCTAAGAAGGTTGAACCTTTTGCTCTAGCTTCTCCAAGAAACTTGAACCCTCTTGTTTCTCCACAAGAGAGGGCCTCCCTCTCCTTTAGAGTGGTTGAAAAAAAATTATCTAACGAAAAGCACAAATATCTCTCTATATCTCTACATTCTAGGCTTAGAGACGGTGTTTCTTCTTGGCCTTTAACACCACTGGTGATTGCGCATGTTGTGCTCGTTCTGAGGTTACGGAGTTTCGGCTGAGGGCCTTACCTCCGGACCTCGGGACTCTTTTGTGCTTTGCCTCGATTTGCGAACCAGGTTCTGTTTTCTGTCCCCAAAGGGAGGGAGAGGTTTCGCAGGCCATCTCTTTTCATGGTTGTAGACCACTGTTCCCGTTTGGAGACCATTTTTCGGTTTTCGGGGCCGTCGGTCGTGCGCCTCGGTTCGGTACCGCTTAACTTTCTCCGTTTTGCACGGTTTTTGGACAGCTTGAACCTTTTGAACCTTCGTCTTAGCTTCTTGAGGAAGCTTGAACCTTTTGAACCCTTATTTTAGCTTCTTGAGGAAGTTAAACCTTCTGAACCTTCGTTTTAGCTTCTTGAGGGCGCTTGAACCTTTTGAACCTTCGTTTTAGCTTCCTGAGGGAACCTGAACCTTTTGAACCTTCGTTTTAGCTTCTTGAGGGAGCTTGAACCTTTTGAACCTTCGTTTTAGCCTCTTGAGGGAGCTTGAACATTTTGAACCCCTGTTTTGGCTTCTTGAGAAAGCTTGAAATTTTGAACTTTTCAACCATCGTTTTAGCTTCTTGAGGAAGCTTGAACCTTTTGAACCTTCGTTTTAGCTTCTTGACGAAGCTTCAATCTTTTGAACCTTTGCTCTAGCTTCTCCGAGGAAGCTTGAACCTTTTGAACCCTAGTTTTAGCTTCTTGAGGAAGTTGAACCTTCTGAATCGTCGTTTTAGTTTCCTGCGGGAGCTTTAACCTTTTGAACCTTCGTTTTAGCTTCTTGAGGGAGCTTCAACCTTTTCAACTTTCGTTTCAGCTTCTTGAGGGAGCTTGAACCTTTTGAACCCTTGTTTTGGCTTCTTGAGGAAGCTTGAACCTTTTGAACCTTCGTTTTACCATCTTGAGGAAACTTAAACCTTTTGAACCTTCGTTTTAGCTACTTGAGGAAGCTTGAACCTTTTGAACCTTTGCTCTAGCTTCTCCAAGAAGCTTGAAACTTTTAAACCTTTGCTCTATCTTCTCTAACAAGCTTGAACCTTTTTCTCTAGCTTCTCCAAGAAGCTTGAACCCTCTTGTTTCTCTATAAGAGAGAGCCTCCCTCTCCCTTAGGGAGGTTGAAAAAAATTTGTCTAAGGAAAAGCACATATATCTCTCTATATCTCTACATTCTAGGCTTAGAGAGGGTGTTTGTTCTTGGCCTTTAACACCACCGGTGATTACGCATGTTGTGCTCGTTCTGAGATTACGGAGTTTGGGCTGAGAGCCTTGCCTCCGGACCTCGGGACTCTTTTGTGCTTTGCCTCGATTTGTGAACCAGGTTCTGTTTTCTCTCCCCGAAGGGACGGAGAGGTTTCGTAGACCATCTCTCAGTGGCCGTAGGCTACTTTTCGTGGTCGTAGACCACTGTTCCCGTTTGGAGTCCATTTTTCAGTTTTCGGAGCCGTCGACCGTGCGCCTCGGTTCAGGACCGCCTAACTTTCTCCGTTTGGCACGGTTTTTGGACAGCTTGAATCTTTTGAACCTTCGTTTTAGCTTCTTGAGGAAGCTTGAACCTTTTGAACCCTTATTTTTGCTTCTTAAGGAAGTTAAAACTTCTGAACCTTCGTTTTGGCTTCTTGAGGGAGCTTGAACCTTTTGAACCTTGGTTTCAGCTTCTTGAGGGCGCTCGGACCTTTTGAACCTTCGTTTTAGCTTCTTCAGGGAGCTTGAACGTTTTGAACCCTGGTTTTAGCTTCTTGACGAAGTTGAACCTTCTGAACCTTCGTTTTAGCTTCTTGAGGGAGACTGAACCTTTTGAACCTTCGTTTTAGCTTCTTGAGGGAGCTAGAACCTTTTGAACCTTCGTTTTAGCCTCTTGAGGGAGCTTGAACCTTTTGAACCCCTGTTTGGGCTTCTTGAGGAAGCTTGAAATTTTGAACTTTTCAACCATCGTTTTAGCTTCTTGAGGAAGCTTGAAACCTTTTGAACCTTCGTTTTAGCTTCTTGAGGAAGCTTGAACCTTTTGAACCTTTGCTCTAGCTTCTCCGAGGAAGCTTGAACCTTTCGAACCCTGGTTTTAGCTTCTTGAGGAAGTTGAACCTTCTGAACCTTCGCTTTAGTTTCTGGAGGGAGCTTGAACGTTTTGAACCTTCGTTTTAGCTTCTTGAGGGAGCTTGAACCTTTTGAACCTTCGTTTTAGCTTCTTGAGGGTGCTTGAACCTTTTGAACCCTTGTTTTGACTTCTTGAGGAAGCTTGAACCTTTTGAACCTTTGTTTTAGCTTCTTGAGGAAGGTTGAACCTTTTGAACCTTCGTTTTAGCTTCTTGAGGAAGGTTGAACCGTTTGAACCTTTGCTCTAGCTTCTCCAAAAAGCTTGAACCCTTTGCTCTAGCTTGTCCAAGAAGTTTGAAACTTTTGAACATTTGCTCTAGCTTCTCTAAGAAGCTTGAACCTCTTGCTCTGGCTTCTCCAAGAAGCTTGAACCCTCTTGTTTCTCTATAAGAGAGGGCCTCCCTCTCCTTTAGAGGTTGAAAAAAATTTCTCTAAGGAAAAGCACATATATCTCTCCATATCTCTTCATTCTAGGCTTAAAGAGGGTGTTTGTTCTCGGCCTTTAACACCACCGGTGATTGCGCATGTTGTGCTCGTTCTGAGGTTACGGAGTTTCGGATGAGAGCCTTACCTCCGGACCTCGGGACTCTTTTGTGCTTTGCCTCGATTTGCGAACCAGGTTCTGTTTTCTCTCCCCGAACTGTGGGAGAGGTTTCGTAGACCATCACTCAGTGGCCGTAGGCTACTTTTCATGGTCGTGGACAACTGTTCCCATTTGAGGACCATTTTTTGATTTTCGGAGCTGTCGGTCGTGCGCCTCGGTTCGGGACCGCTTAACTTTCTCCGTTTGGCATGGTTTTTGGACAGCTTGAACCTTTTCAACCTTCGTTTTAGCTTCTTGAGGAAGCTTGAACCTTTTCGACCCTTATTTCAGCTTCTTGAGGAAGTTAAACCTTCTGAACCTTCGTTTTAGCTTCTTGAGGGAGCTTGAACCTTTTCAACCTTGGTTTTAGCTTCTTGAGGGCGCTCGAACCTTTTGAACCTTCGTTTTAGCTTTTCGAGGGAGCTTGAACCCTTTGAACCCTGGTTTTAGCTTCTTGGCAAAGTTGAACCTTCTGAGCCTTCGTTTTAGCTTCCTGAGGGAGCCTGAACCTTTGTTTCAACTTCTTGTGGGAGCTTGAACCTTTTGAACCTTCGTTTTAGCTCTTGAGGGAGCTTGAAGCTTTTGAACCCCTGTTTTGGCTTCTTGAAGAAGCTTGAAATTTTGAACTTTTCAACCTTCGTTTTAGCTTCTTGAGGAAGCTTCAACCTTTTGAACCATCATTTTAGCTTCTTGAGGAAGCTTGAACCTTTTGAACCTTTGCTCTAGCTTCTCCGAGGAAGCTTGAACCTTTTGAACCCTGGTTTTAGCTTCTTGAGGAAGTTGAACCTTCTGAACCTTTGTTTTAGTTTCCTGAGGGAGCTTGAACCTTTTGAACCTTCATTTTAGCTTCTTGAGGGAGCTTGAACCTTTTGAACCTTCGTTTTAGCTTCTTGAGGGAGCTTGAACCTTTTGAACCCTGGTTTTGGCTTCTTGAGGAAGCTTGAACCTTTTCAACCTTCATTTAACTTCTTGAGGAAGCTTGAACCTTTTGAACCTTTGCTCTAGCTTCTCCAAGAAATTTGAAACCTTTGCTCTAGCTTCTCCAAGAAGCTTGAAACTTTTGAACCTTTGCTCTAGCTTCTTAAGCAGCTTGAACCATTTGCTCTAGCTTCTCCAAGAAGTTTGAACCCTCTTGTTTCTCTATAAGAGAGGGCCTCCCTCTCCTTTAGAGAGGTTGAAAAAAATTTGTCCAAGGAAAAGCACATATATCTCTCTATATCTCTACATTCTAGGCTTAGAGAGGGTGTTTGTTCTTGGCCTTTAACACCACCACTGACTGCGCATGTAGTGCTCGTTCTGCGGTTACAGAGTTTCGGCTGAGAGCTTAACCTCCGTACCTTGGGACTCATTTGTGTTTTGCCTCGATTTACGAACCAGGTTCTGTTTTCTCTCCCCGAAGGGAGGGAGAGGTTTCGTAGACCATCTCTCAGTGGCCGTACGCTACTTTTCGTGGCCGTAGACCACTGTTCCCGTTCGGAGACCATTTTTCAGTTTTCCGAGCCGTCGGTCGTGCGCCTCGGTTCGGCACCGCTTAACTTTCTCCGTTTGGCACGGTTTTTGGACAGCTTGAACCTTTTGAACCTTTGTTTTAGCTTCTTAAGGAAGCTTGAACCTTTTGAACCCTTATTTTAGCTTCTTGAGGAAGTTAAACTATCTGAACATTCGTTTTAGCTTCTTGAGGGAGCTTGAACCTTTTGAACCTTAGTTTTAGCTTCTTGAGGGCGCTCGGACCTTTTGAACCTTCGTTTTAGCTTCTTGAGGGAGATTGAACCTTTTGAACCCTCGTTTTAGCTTCTTGACGAAGTTGAACCTTCTGAACCTTCGTTTTAGCTTCCTGAGGGAGCTTGAACCTTTTGAACCTTCGTTTCAGCTTCTTGAAAGGGCTTGAACCATTTGAACCTTCGTTTTAGCCTCTTGACGGAGCTTGAACCTTTTGAACCCCAGTTTTGGCTTCTTGAGGACGCTTGAAATTTTGAACTTTTCAACCTTCGTTTTACCTTCTTGAGGAAGCTTGAACCTTTTGAACCTTTACTCTAGCTTCTCCGAGAAAGCTGGAACCTTTTGAACCCTGGTTTTAGCTTCTTGAGGAAGTTGAACCTTCTGAACCTTCGTTTTGGTTTCCTGAGGGAGCTTGAACCTTTTGAACCTTCATTTTAGCTTCTTGAGGGAGCTTGAACCTTTTGAACTTTCGTTTTAGCTTCTTGAGGGTGCTTGAACCTTTTCAACCCTGGTTTTGGCTTCTTGAGGAAGCTTGAACCTTTTGAACCTTTGCTCTAGCTTCTCCGAGGAAGCTCGAACCTTTTGAATCCTGGTTTTAGCTTCTTGAGGAAGTTGAACCTTCTGAACCTTTGTTTTAGTTTCCTGAGGGAGCTTGAACCTTTTGAACCTTCATTTTAGCTTCTTGAGGGAGCTTGAACCTTTTGAACCTTTGTTTTAGCTTCTTGAGGGAGCTTGAACCTTTTGAACCCTAGTTTTGGCTTCTTGAGGAAGCTTGAACCTTTTCAACCTTCGTTTAACTTCTTGAGGAAGCTTGAACCTTTTGAACCTTTGCTCTAGCTTCTCCAAGAAAATTGAAACCTTTGCTGTAGCTTCTCCAAGAAGCTTGAAATTTTGAATCTTTGCTCTAGCTTCTCTAAGCAGCTTGAAGCATTTGCTCTAGCTTCTCCAAGAAGCTTGAACCGTCTTGTTTCTCTATAAGAGAGGGCCTCCCTCTCCTTTAGAGAGGTTGAAAAAAATTTGTCCAAGGAAAAGCACATATATCTCTCTGTATCTCTACATTCTAGGCTTAGAGAGGGTGTTTGTTCTTGGCCTTTAACACCACCGGTGAGTGCGCATGTTGTGCTCGTTCTGAGGTTACGGAGTTTCGGTTGAGAGCCTTACCTCCGGACCTCGGGACTCTTTTGTGCTTTGTCTCGATTTGCGAACCAGGTTCTGTTTTCTCTAGCCGAAGGGAGGGAGAGGATTCGTAGACCATCTCTCAGTGGCCGTAGGCTACTTTTCGTGGTCGTAGACAACTGTTCCCGTTCGGAGACAATTTTTCAGTTTTCAGAGCCGTCGGCCGTGCGCCTCGGTTCGGCACCGCTTAACTTTCTCCGTTTGGCACGGTTTTTGGACGGCTTGAACCTTTTGAACCTTTGTTTTAGCTTCTTAAGGAACCTTGAACTTTTCAACCTTCGTTTTAGCATCTTGCGGAAGCTTGAACTTTTTGAACCTTCGTTTTAGCTTCTTGAGGAAGTTTGAACCTTTTGAACCTGTGCTCTAGCTTCTCCGAGGAAGCTTGAACCTTTTGAACCCTGGTTTTAGCTTCTTGAGGAAGTTGAACCTTCTAAACCTTCGTTTCAGTTTCCTGAGGGAGCTTGAACCTTTTGAACCTTCGTTTTAGCTTCTTGAGGGAGCTTGAACCTTTTGAACCTTCGTTTTAGCTTCTTGAGGGAGCTTGAACCTTTTGAACCTTCGTTTTAGCTTCTTGAGGGAGCTTGAACCTTTTGAACCCTTGTTTTGGCTTCTTGAGGAAGATTGAACCTTTTGAACCTTCGTTTTAGCTTCTAGAGGAAGCTTGAACCTTTTGAACCTTCGTTTTAGCTTCTTGAGGAAGCTTGAACCTTTTGAACCTTTGCTCTAGCTTCTCTAAGAAGCTTTAACCGTTTGCTCTAGCTTGTCCAAGAAGCTTGAAACTTTTGAACCTTTGCTCTAGCTTCTCTAAGAAGCTTGAACCTTTTGCTCTAGTTTCCACCAAGAAGCTTGAACCCTCTTGTTTCTCTATAACAGAGGGCCTCCCTCTCCTTTAGAGAGGTTGAAAAAAAATTGTCTAAGGAAAAGCACATATATCTCTCTATATCTCTACATTCTACGCTTAGAGACGGTGTTTGTTCTTGGCCTTCAACACGACCGGTGATTGCGCATGTTGTGCTCGCTCTGGGGTTACGGAGTTTCGGCTGAGAGCCTTACCTCCGGACCTCGGGACTCTTTTGTGCTTTGCCTCGATTTGCGAACAAGGTTCTGTTTTCTCTCCCCGAAGGGAGGGAGAGGTTTCGTAGGCCATCTCTCAGCGGCCGTAGGCTACTTTTCGTAGTCGTAGGCCACTGTTCCCGTTTGGAGACCATTTTTCGGTTTTCAGAGCCGTCGGTCGTGCGCATTGGTTCGGGACGGCTTAACTTTTTCCGTTTGGCACGGTTTTTGGATAGCATGAACCTTTTGAACCTTCGTTTTAGCTTCTTGAGGAAGCTTGAACCTTTTGAACCCTTATTTTAGCTTCTTGACGAAGTTGAACCTTCTGAGCCTTCGTTTTAGCTTCTTGAGGGAGCCAGAACCTTTTGAACCTTCGTTTTAGCTTCTTGAGGGAGCTTCAACCTTTTGAACCTTCATTTTAGCCTCTTGAGGGAGCTTGAACCTTTTGAACCTTCGTTTTGGCTTCTTGAGGAAGCTTGAAATTTTGAACTTTTCAACCTTCGTTTTAGCATCTTGCGGAAGCTTGAACTTTTTGAACCTTCGTTTTAGCTTCTTGAGGAAGTTTGAACCTTTTGAACCTTTGCTCTAGCTTCTCCGAGGAAGCTTGAACCTTTTGAACCCTGGTTTTAGCTTCTTGAGGAAGTTGAACCTTCTAAACTTTCGTTTCAGTTTCCTGAGGGAGCTTGAACCTTTTGAACCTTCGTTTTAGCTTCTTGAGGGAGCTTGAACCTTTTGAACCTTCATTTTAGCTTCTTGAGGGAGCTTGAACCTTTTGAACCTTCGTTTTGGCTTCTTGAGGAAGCTTGAAATTTTGAACTTTTCAACCTTCGTTTTAGCATCTCGCGGAAGCTTGAACTTTTTGAACCTTCGTTTTAGCTTCTAGAGGAAGTTTGAACCTTTTGAACCTTTGCTCAAGCTTCTTGAGGAAGCTTGAACCTTTTGAACCCTGGTTTTAGCTTCTTGAGGAAGTTGAACCTTCTAAACCTTCGTTTCAGTTTCCTGAGGGAGCTTGAACCTTTTGAACCTTCGTTTTAGCTTCTTGTGGGAGCTTGAACCTTTTGAACCTTCGTTTTAGCTTCTTGAGGGAGCTTCAACCTTTTGAACCCTTGTTTTGGCTTCTTGAGGAACATTGAACCTTTTGAACCTTCATTTTAGCTTCTAGAGGAAGCTTGAACCTTTTGAACCTTCGTTTTAGCCTCTTGAGGAAGCTTGAACCTTTTGAACCTTTGCTCTAGCTTCTCCAAGAAGCTTTAACCGTTTGCTCTAGCTTGTCCAAGAAGCTTGAAACTTTTGAACCTTTGCTCTAGCTTCTCTAAGAAGCTTGAACCTTTTGCTCTAGCTTCTTCCAAGAAGCTTGAACCCTCCTGTTTCTCTATAAGAGAGGGCCTCCCTCTCCTTTAGAGAGGTTGAAAAAAATTTGTCTAAGGAAAAGCACATATATCTCTCTATATCTCTGCATTCTATGCTTAGAGAGGGTGTTTGTTCTTGGCCTTCAACATGACTAGTGATTGCGCATGTTGTGCTCGTTCTGAGGTTACGGAGTTTCGGCTGAGGGCCTTACCTCCGAACCTCGGGACTCTTTTGTGCTTTGCCTCTATTTGCGAACCAGGTTCTGTTTTCTCTCCCCGAAGGGAGGCAGAGGTTTCGTAGACCATCTCTCAGTGGCCATAGGCTACTTTTCGTGGTCATATACCAGTCTTCCCGTTTTAAGACCATTTTCCGGTTTTCGGAGCCGTCGGTCGTGCGCCTCGGTTCGGGACCGCTTAACTTTCTCCGTTTGGCATGGTTTTTGGACAGCTTGGACCTTTTGAACCTTCGTTTTAGGTTCTTGAGGAAGCTTGAACCTTTTGAACCCTTATTTTAGCTTCTTGAGGAAGTTAAACCTTATGAACCTTCGTTTTAGCTTCTTGAGGGAGCACGAACCTCTTGAACCTTGGTTTTAGCTTCTTGAGGGTGCTCGGACCTTTTGAACCTTCGTTTTAGCTTCTTGAGGGTGCTTGAACCTTTTGAACCATGGTTTTAGTTTCTTGACGAAGTTGAACCTTCTGAACTTTCGTTTTAGCTTCCTGAGGGAGCCTGAACCTTTTGAACCTTCGTTTTAGCTTCTTGAGGGAGCTTGGACCTTTTGAACCTTCGTTTTAGCCTCTTGAGGGAGCTTGAACCTTTTGAACCACTGTTTTGGCTTCTTGAAGAAGTTTGAAATTTTGAACTTTTCAACATTCGTTTTTGCTTCTTGAGGAAGCTTGAACCTTTTGAACCTTCGTTTTAGCTTCTTGAGGAAGCTTGAACCTTTTGAACTTTTGCTCTAGCTTCTCCAAGAAGCTTGAAATTTTTGAACCTTTGCTCTAGCTTCTCTAAGAAGCTTGAACCTTCTGCTCTAGCTTCTCCAAGAAGCTTGAACCCTCTTGTTTCTCTATAAGAGAGGGCCTCCCTCTCCTTTACAGAGGTTGAAAAAAATTTGTCTAAGGAAAAGCACATATATCTCTCTATATCTCTACATTCTAGGCTTAGAGAGGGTGTTTGTTCTTGGCCCTTAACACCACCGGTGACTGCGCATGTTGTGCTCGTTCTGAGGTTACGGAGTTTCGGCTGAGAGCTTTACCTCCGGACCTCGGGACTCTTTTGTGCTTTGCCTCGATTTGCGAACCAGGTTCTGTTCTCTCTCCTTGAAGGGAGGGCAAGGTTTCGTAGACCATCTCTCAGTGGCCGTAGCCTACTTTTCGTGGTCGTAGACCACTGTTCCCGTTTGGAGACCATTTTTCGATTTTCGAAGCCGTCGATCGTGCGCCACGGTTCGGGATCGCTTAACTTTTTCCGTTTGGCACGGTTTTTGGACAGCTTCAACCTTTTGAACCTTCGTTTTAGCTTCTTAAGGAAGTTGGAACCTTTTGAACCCTTATTGTAGCTTCTTAAGGAAGTTAAACCATCTGAACCTTCGTTTTAGCTTATTGAGGGAGCTTGAACCTTTTGAACCTTGGTTTTAGCTTCTTGAGGGCGCTCGAACCTTTTGAACCTTCGTTTTAGCTTCTAGAGGGAGCTTGAACATTTTGAACCCTGGTTTTAGCTTCTTGACGAAGTTGAACCTTCTGAACCTTCGTTTTGGCTTCCTAAGGGAGCCTGAACCTTTTCAACCTTCGTTCTACCTTCTTGATGGAGCTTGAACCTTTTGAACCTTCGTTTTAGCCTCTTGAGGGAGCTTGAACCTTTTGAACCCCTGTTTTGGCTTCTTGAGGAAGTTTGAAATTTTGAACTTTTTAACCTTCGTTTTAGCTTCTTGAGGAAGCTTGAACCTTTTGAACCTTCGTTTTACCTTCTTGAGGAAGCTTGAACCGTTTGAAGCTTTGCTCTAGCTTCTCCGAGGAAGCTTGAACCTTTTGAACCCTGGTTTTAGCTTCTCCAGGAAGTTGAACCTTCTGAACCTTCGTTTCATTTTCCCGAGGGAGCTTGAACCTTTTGAACCTTCGTTTTAGCTTCTTGAGGGAGCTTGAACCTTTTGAACCCTTGTTTTGGCTTCTTGAGGAAGCTTGAACCTTTTGAACCTTCGTTTTAGCTTCTTGAGGAGGCTTGAACCTTTTGAACCTTCGTTTTAGCTCCTTGAGGAAGCTTGAACGTTTTGAACCTTTGCTCTAGCTTCTCCAAGAAGCTTGAACCCTTTGCTCTAGCTTCTCTAAGAAGCTTGAAACTTTTGAAGCTTTGCTCTAGCTTCTCTAAGAACCTTGAACCTTTTGCTCTAGCTTCTCCAAGAAGCTTGAACCCTCTTGTTTCTCTATAAGAGAGGTTGAAAAAAATTTGTCTAAGGAAAAGTGCATATATCTCTCTATATCTCTACATTCTACGCTTAGAGAGGGTGTTTGTTCTTGGCCTTTAACACCACCGGTGATTGCGCTTGTTGTGCTCGTTCTGAGGTTACGGAGTTTCGGCTGAGAGCCTTACCTCCGGACCTCGGGACTCTTTTGTGCTTTGCCTCGATTTGTGAACTAGGTTCTGTTTTCTCTCCCCGAAGCGAGGGAGAGGTTTCGTAGACCATCTCACAGTGGCCGTAGGCTACTTTTCGTTGTCGTAGACCACTGTTCCCGTTTGGAGACCATTTTCCGGTTTTTGGAGCCGTCGGTCGTGCGCCTCGGTTCGGGACCGCTTAACTTTCTGCGTTTGGCATGGTTTTTGGACAGCTTGAACCTGTTGAACCTTCGTTTTAGCTTCTTGAACCTTTTGAACCCTCATTTTAGCTTCTTGAGGAAGTTAAACCTTCTGAACCTTCGTTTTAGCTTCTTGAGGGAGATTGAACCTTTTGAACCTTGGTTTTAGCTTCTTGAGGGCGCTCGGACCTTTTGAACCTTCGTTTTAGCTTCTTGAGGGAGCTTGAACCTTTTGAACCCTGGTTTTAGCTTCTTAACGAAGTTGAACCTTCTGAACCTTCGTTTTAGCTTCCTGAGGGAGCCTAAACCTTTTGAACCTTCGTTTTAGCTTCTTGAGGGAGCTTGAACCTTTTGAACCTTCGTTTTAGCCTCTTGAGGGAGCTTGAACCTTTTGAACCCCTGTTTTGGCTTCTTGAGGAAGCTTGAAATTTTGAACTTGTCAACCTTCGTTTTAGCTTCTTGAGGAAGCTTGAACCTTTTGAACCCTGGTTTTAGCTTCTTGAGAAAGCTTGAACCTTCTGAACCTTTGCTCTAGCTTCTCCGAGGAAGCTTGAACCTTCTGAACCCTGGTTTTAGCAACTCCAAATTAGGCTCAACCCATGGACGATTTGACCAACGGGAGTGACAAATGATAGCCATGGTTGCTGAAAGGAGAGGTCTGAAGATGCCTTCGATTATTGCTGGACGTTTCTCCGGGGGTTGGTGTGCTTGGTTTCTACACCGACGTACTAGCTTTGTTTCAGAGTTTGTCTGGTCGGTCTTCTCCAGCGTAGTCTGGTTTTGCCATGTCCTGGTGCTGTCAATTCATTTTTTGGTGGTTCCTGCTGTGAGATGGTTGTTCTGGTGCTCCATTTCATTTTCTGTGTTGTCCAGTCTGGCTCCTTCTTAGCTGGTCTGGGGGTGTGCTTAGGCTGGGTGACCAAGTGTGTTTTGAGCTTCTCCAACTGTGGTGTGTCTCTGCTATGGTCAAGGGGCTCCGGATGGGTGACAAGGTACTTTGTTAGGGTGATGGTCTTCTGGCTTGCCGTTCATGGCAGTTTGTGTTAGCTTTCCGTTCGTCGTCATGGCTAGTGTTTTGTGACGACCCAGAATTTTCCCTTCGCTCGAGCGGAGGAGTCAATGCTCGAGCGGACTTTTGGGGTTTTCAGCAATTCTGCAGACGGCCTGATATTCTGGGAGTTGTAATTCTCTGCTCGAGCGGGGGATTTTACGCTCGAGCGCAGGGTTGGGCGCTCAAGCGGGCCTCTAGGTTGAGTTGTACTTCTGAGGCACGTGGGCTCGTTTTTGATATTTTACTAATATATTTGGAATGTTCTTATCTTATTTTGTGGTATTGGTTGAGGTGGTAAAATGATGGTAAAGTAAGATTGGACCAAAGAATTTAATTCGGATAGTTGCCTTACAATCAGCCGTCACTCTTTTGCCCTTTTCTTTTTCCACACTTTGAATTTGGATGTGAGGTTAGAACCATTGGAAAGCTTATTTCCGGGGCTTCAATTTGGACACAAGAACGACCTAAAACGGAGTCTGGATGGAAGAGTTATGCCTGTTCAAAGTTTCGAAATCTGTGCTGAGGGCAGGTTCGCTTGAGCGGGAATCAATCCGCTCGAGCGGGAATTACGGGACAGCAGCTTTAAGAACGAGATTTTTGGATCATTTCTTATATTTTCTTCTTTCCTCTTCCTTCCTCTTTGCCTAAGTCCGAAACCCTAGCCCCAAATCCTTGATTTCCTCTACTTTGATCAACAATCCACCATGGTTTTTGGCATGTAGGATGGAGAACTAAGGAGGATCAATGTTTTTAACCGATTAGAACTTGGATTTGTGGAGGCTTTTTCTCAAGATCATCTCTTTGCTTGATTATTGAGGTAAGGGTTTGACTACTTGAAATTGATGGGTTTAAGTGATGGATTATGAGTCCTAGATGTTAATCAATGGAAAAATTGGAATAAAAGTGTTAGGTTAATAAGTTTGATTATTTCTTGAAATCTCAATATTTTTCTTGAAACCCTAAGTTGCTTAAGGATGATAACCAAAGATTTGACCGAAATTGAAAGTAGATTAATGAAATTGAGGTATTGAATTATGTATATGCAAGTTTAATTGGAATTTGGTGATGCTTGGAAATTATGTTTAAATTTGCGAATGAACTTTGTTTTAAGCATTGTGAATCATGTCTTAGTGAGGAAGGAGATTGGGGGGAAAGGTTTGTTGATGATGTGGATGATGTAAATTGAGCCTTAGCAATTTAATTGGAATTATGTGAAATTACACTTGGTAGCATTGAGTGGAATAATGTTAAATAGTATGGATTATATTGGATGGTGATAATTATGTTGGGTTGTGTTAATGTTGTTGAATTGAATTGTGTAGGGTTAGCTACAGGGACGGGCCTATCATCTAAACACTGTGAGTAATAGTACCTCAACCGTACGTTATTTATTGTTAATTATTATTGTTACTGACATTTTCTTCTCTCTGAGTAAATATGTCAACATGTGTGTTGGTCGGGAATCAAAGTGGGCATTGAGAGAAGTAGCACTCAACAAAATGACTCTGGAACCATTCTGTATTCCGGTTACGTTTATCGTTTATCAGTAATGTACCATAACTTATGAATTATCGGTGATTCCGCATAAGAATTGTACCCATGGAAGTAAACCCCGTTTACCAGGAACTTGCTATTGACTTTTGTTTGATTTAATGTATGTTTTATTATCCATAAAATAATTTTAAGGAAGTGCGATAATTAAATAGAATAATGACGCTTGGGCATTGCGAATCATTCCGTTTTGTCAATGATGATTTAAGACTGTTATGAGGTAATTATTTTGTCCCTATGAATAGTATTGTGATGGCACATGCGCAAATGTGAGATACGTTATATGTATTGCTAATGGTTACCATTAGTATTCTGTTAAACGTAAACTAATTACGTTAACTCATGTAAATGATTAAAAGAATCTGTATGCCTCTGTCTAACTTGGGACTAATCAGTTCTGATGATATCTGAAGTTATTCTGCTTTGTGGTTTGTCTTGAGATCTATTGATTTATGGTATGAAACCATGGTATATACGTATTTCTGAAAGTGTTCAATCTGAAAATTGTGTTTACCGTTTACTAATAACTATCAGCAACGTTCTGTTAAACTGATATTATTTATGTTAATTCATGTAATAAAGGAAAGAATATATGTATGTTCTGTATGATTCTGAAGTTAATCTCTCTGATGTTATCTAGTATGGAGCAAAGTGCTGTACGGAACGAAGTGCTACACTTTGGTGGGAGCCACCTCTGAAATCCGTACGAGCCACCTCTTGAGTCCATACATAGATATTTCTGGGCCGCTAGGCCGTTCTGATATTTCTGGGCCGCTAGGCCGTTTTGTTATTTTTGGACCGTTAGGTCATTCTGATATTTTCTGGTATGGAACAAAGTGCTGTACGGAACGAAGTGCTACACTTTGGTGGGAGCCACCTCTGGAATCCGTACGAGCCACCTCTTGAGTCCATACATTGGTTATTTCTGTTACCCACGCTTTATGCGTTCTGTACCCTCTGTTACCCACGCTTTATGTGTAACGACCCAGAAATCCTTTCCTCCGCTCGAGCGGAGGAGTGGCCGCTCGAGCGGACTTTTGGGGTTTCCAGCAATTTTTCAGACGGCCTGAGATTCTGGGAGTTGTGATTCTCCGCTCGAGCGGGGGAGTTTACGCTCGAGCGGACGACTTTGTTGGTCTGCGAGCTCGAGCGCAAGGTTGGGCACTCGAGTGGGTCGCCTGGTTAAGTTTGATTCTGAAGCATGTGGACTCATTTTTGATGTTCTTCTCAGTGTATTTGAAATGTTCTTACCTTATTTTGAGTTATTGATTGAGATGATGAGATGAGGGTAAAGTAAGATTGGACCAAAAACCTTAATTTGAATAATTCATTTACGACCAACCGTCACTCTTTTGCCCTTTTCTTTTTCCACACTTTGAATTTGGATGTGAGGTTAGAACCATTGGAAAGCTTATCTCCGGGGCTTCAATTTGACCACAAGAATGACCTAAAACGGAGTCCGAATGAGAGAGTTATACCTGTTCAAAGTTTCGGGATCTGTGCTGAAAGCAGGAATTTCTCCGCTCGAGCGGGAATTACGGGACAGCAGCTTTTAAACCAGATTTTTGGATCATTTCTCACACATTCTTTTCCCCTCTTCTCTCCTTTTCCCCTAGGACCGAAAACCCTAGGGTTTTGATCCCAAATCCTCACCATTTCTCTTTGTTTTGACCAAGATTTTCCACCAAGGAAGGAAGAAGGCATGGAGATCAACGTTTGCAACCGATTGGAATTCCGAAATTATGGAGGAATCGCACCAAGGCTTTGAGGTAAGAATCTTGAGAGTTAAATTGATGGGTTAGAGTGATGGACCATGTATCCTAGGTGTATAAGCAATGGAAAAATTAGAATAAAGAGTGATGAATTAATAAGTTTGAATTTGTTTTGAATTTTAATGTTTTCTTGAAACCCTAGGTTGGGTAATGATGTCATTTGATGATATGGCCAAATTGGAAGTAGAATCATGAAATTAGTGGGTTGAATTTTATATGTGCAAGTTTAATTGGTATTTGGTGACACTTGAAAATTATGTTTAAATTTAGCGAATGAACTTTGTTATAAACATTAGAATTTATGCTATAATGGAAAGGAAATTAAGGAAATAATTTATTAAAGATATGGATGACATGAACTTGGGTGTGGAATGTTGAAATGAGATTCAAGGATTTAATTTGATTCATGTTGAATTGCCAAATGATGTGTAAATGGAATAAAGAGAATTAAACTAGTTCAAAAGCGGAATAATGATATGTGACCCGATTTCTATGTGTATTATGAATTGTGTAGGGTCAATTCTGAGCGGACCAAGCATCTAATCCTTTGTGAGTAATAGTACGAGGATGTCCATTTTATTTATCATTGATAGTTATTGTCACTAATGCTCTGTTCATTGTAAGTGCTATACGAACATGTTATACAACCAATTGTGATGATTGAAAATCAGTGAGAACGTTGAAAGATTGGCAAACATCGGTATGACTTTGAATGACTTTGTTCTGTCACTAACGAGTAATAATTCTTTATTGCCATGTCGATTCTAAATGAGTAAATGGACCCATGTTCGCCTTTAAACCAAGTATCCGCATGAAACCGAGATGATTAGTGTATCCTATGGTGCGGCGATATTGAGATGACTTTGGCTGATTACGCTCTGTTTATTTATTCTGTTTGTACATATTGTCTATTGATCTGTTCGTCTGCGATTTAGCATGATATATGCATTGGTTTCAAAACTTATTAGTTTCTACTAGTTACGTACCCTCACGCTTTATGCGTTCTGTTATCTCTGGGCGGATAAGCCGTTTTGTTATATTTGGGCGAAAAGGCTATTTTGTAACTTTGGGATGATGGCTATTACATTATTTGAGTATATGAACATTTTGGATCCTCTGTACATACTAAATTGCTTTGTCAAGGAAACCAGACTCATGATTGTTGAGCTATATTCTGAGTGTAATTAAACATGTATACTAGATTATATACTTTATTGTTTAAGTGAAACATTACATGATTTACGTACTATTATTCATTGAGCTTGACTCACTTGTATTTTATATGTCTGTTTACGTAGGCACTCAGCAGGAGGTCAACCTTAACACGTGGCAGATTACAGTTGCCAAGCCTTGAGTGTCTAATTTGTTAGGTGTTGACCGTTTAAGTTTTGGAGTTTTGTTAAGCTTTTAATTTGTACCCTAAATGTCTATGAGGCTTGATGTGAATGTAAAGTAGATGTATATGTACATAACTATCTTGAGATATCGTCCTTTGTATATTTATCTGCATTATGTTCTGTCTGTGATCCTGGCATAGTAGTGGTAGCTCAATGGGTATTATTCTTATATTTTTTTTACGCTATTATATGTTATTAAATGCTTCCGTTCAGGCCCCATATGATATGTATATCAGGTTTTGTGTCTGTTTTCGAATGGGTCATGCCCAAACTTTTAGGGGCGGGTTTGGGGCGTGACAAGTGGTATCAGAGCACGAGTTGCTATCTCACACACGGATCCATTGAGCTGTAGGATGTCTAGAAAAGACTTAGGTCTCATGCATGACATCCTTATTGCATATAAAGAGATTGATAGCTTGATATGATAATATGTTCACGTTAATGAGTATGAATCATGTCTATTGTGCATTCCTTGTGTATATATTGTGATTGATTGTTGTGTAGAGTATGGCGGAAATAAGGATAGAGGATTTTCTCGGCTTGGTTAGATAAATGAAAAAGGGACATGAGTGGTAAGTTACGAATCCTTATGCTTTGCCAAGGATGACTCGGGTTTGTTGTGAAGTAAGTTATTCGTGCCTATTAGTAATATTTTGATATCATTGAGATGATTATGTCCATTTGAAAGGACTTATGAGATGACTTATGTATTACGTTGTATGATGTTATTTATATGAATTTGGGGCTATTACATTACGATTCCATTTATGTAATATGTTCTATAAGTAGTTCCGTTTACGACATGACATGTTATAATATGCAATGTTGATGTAAAACTTATTGATTTACGGTATGGAACAAAGTGCTACACTTGATGGGAGCCACCTCTTGAATCCATACATTATGTAACATTCAATAGGTAACATTACATTTGGGCGAGGGCCATTACATGTAACGATACGGGCGAGGGCCATTACGTGTAACATTTATTTAGATGAATTGTTTGAATACTTGGAATCTGCTAATATTTGTTAATGATATTACATTTACATGGGTCATGATATGGACATCCATATGAATTGGAATCTAATGGATATAAAATGGTGGAAAGATCGTACATATTTGCATATTTTGGGTGAAAACATTACGATAATTACGGGCCATCGAGGCGTTTTGTAAAATTTGTAAAAGCGAGGCCAGAGGCCATTACGAAAGTAAACTAATCCTAAATCAATGATGAATTTCGTTTGGTGAATATACTGTTATTATATATTATGTGTATCATGATATATTTTGTTTTCCTTGTCATGGTACTGTTATGACAAATGAATTGGAATTTGTTTACGGTAACGATTATGTGCCACGTCTAATATACCTTTCATATCTATTATCTGAAATGATTGAATTTTTGAAAAGCTTTGTTTTGATGGCCTTATGGTTATTCCGCTATGATACTCGTTTTGCTTATGATATGACATGATGAGACTTATTGACTTCTGGTGTGGAGCAAAGTGCTGTACGGAACTAAGTGCTACACTTTAGTGGGAGCCACCTCTAGAATCCGTACGAGCCACCTCTTGAGTCCATACACACTTCTGTATATTTTTGATATATCTGTGCCGAAAGGCTATCTGGGCTGAAAGGCCAATCTGATAATTCTGGGCCAACATGCCAATCTGTTAAAATGGTATAAGTAATTGTGGCACCGATTATATTTGTGGTCTTCGGACCTACCTGATGTGGTCTTCGGACCTACCTGTTGTGGTCTTCGGACCTACCTGTTGTGGTCTTTGGACCTACCTGTTGTGGTCTTTGGACCTACCTGATGTGGTCTTCGGACCTACCTGTTGTGGTCTTTGGACCTACCTGATGTGGTCTTCGGACCTACCTGTTGTGGTCTTTGGACCTACCTGATGTGGTCTTCGGACCTACCTGTTGTGGTCTTTGGACCTACCTGATGTGGTCTTCGGACCTACCTGTTGTGGTCTTCGGACCTACCTGTTGTGGTCTTCGGACCTACCTGATATGATAGTTAGCCATATATGATCTTATGCAAAATTTAAATATGAATATGATTATGAGCATGTATCTGAATCTGTTTCAGTTGTCATGAATGGCTTAAACACTAAGTATGAAAGATTTAGTTACGATATAGTGATGTCCTTTTGTCATGGTATTGTTTGGACCTATGATTTGAAAAGGTATTGTAATATGTATTTTGATAAGTTGTGTTTTGGATAATAGTTGGACCCACGTAAGAAGTGACTTATTCTATTCTGTTAAGTGCACGATAATGACATGATATGACAAGCCTTTGCTTCATTTTACGTCGTTATGTTACGAATTAAGGAATGATGATCCATGTATGTAAAGGTATTAAGGGCCCTTGCGGGTAAAACTACCGTGGTATAAGTATGTTACAAAATATCTCTTGCCATAAGCGGTCTTGCGGGTGGATTATGATCAAGTATAAGTTCGATTTTTGTTTCTGATTCAAGTATAACTAAGAATCTGTACGAATATGCTTCTATTTATTTGTCCAATTTATGCTATGTCATAACATGATGTGAACTGTTTTGCACGATCTCGTGGATTCTGGTGGAAACAAAAGGACATGGAAATATTCCATTTTGTTAATGGGTTAGCAATACCTATTGGACATTTACCTCCTCTTACATGTTTAGACAACTTTGGACAATACTCACTACATGATTACAAGTTGATTGACTACCACATTAAATTAATATTGAGAATTCTGAACCTGGATGTCACGAAATCAAATTGCCCCTTTGTTATACTATTGCGTAAGTTATTGCTTTTATAGACTCTGGAAGGATGTGATTTTTTTTATGGTTACTGTATACGTAATAAGAGTTATAATTATATGAATGAACTTGGTAGAATTTATGTGCGAGGACTAACTGGAAGCTCTATGTATGTTAAGTAACCGGGCCAAATGATTGGTCTCTATTTTACGCTTTCGAGTTTGTTGATCCACTATAATTATAAGTTGTAAAGACAAAACCATGTGAGTGACGTTGTCTCTTCCAGGGAGAACGGAAGAATTGTTTGAATAGGGAAAGGGGGACTCATTTCGCATAATTGAATAAGAAATTTGAAACCTTAAAGGTTTAATTATCTGAAATTGATTATGTATCTGTGACCAGCATACTTCTTATGTAAACTTAAGTATGTTTACGAGATTTCCATTTTGAAATGCTTAAACGATTGGATTGTATCCCATATGTTTTATGTATGACCATCTATATATATCCAAGTCTTCTTACGCCTAGAAAGCAATAAGGATTGAAAAGAAAAGAAGTAAGTGAGAAGGTGAAAAGGGTGTTTAGATTTTAAAGTTTAAGGTATGTTTGAGCTTTTGATTGACCTCTCTTGAAGTTGAGTAGGAGCCCTATGTGAGTGTCTTTAAGGGGTAATTGTATGATGGTCCTCACTATTCTATGTTTTTAGTGTCAATGGAATAGAGAGTTGGTAGTGCCGCTAATTGAAGGGTAATTGAATTTTGGTGATGGACCGTACAATGTGAATTGTCTTTGAAATTGAGAAGTTGTTATAGGCCGTGGGATTATAGTTGGTTAGTGTTGTCCTTGCCCGTTGAAATTTTGATACGTCTATGTTGATCGAATGTATTTGTGATCCTTTTCTATCCCAAGTGTGGACCTAGTTTTGGAACATTACAGGGTGTTTACGTATATGTTTGACCTATTTTCTATTTGGTTTTCTCAAATTTCGAGGACGAAATTTTTGTAAGGAGGGAAGGATGTAACGACCCAGAAATCCTTTCCTCAGCTCCGGCGGAGGGGTGGGCGCTCGGGCGGAGTTTTTGGGGTTTCGGCAATTTTTCAGACGGCACGAGATTACAGGAGTTGTGATTCTCCGCTCGGCGGGGAGTTTACCTTCGGCGGACGACTTTGTTGGTCTGCGAGCTCGAGCGCAAGGTTGGGCACTCGAGTGGGTCGCCTGGTTAAGTTTGATTCTGAAGCATGTGGACTCATTTTTGATGTTCTTCTCAGTGTATTTGAAATGTTCTTACCTTATTTTGAGTTATTGATTGAGATGATGAGATGAGGGTAAAGTAAGATTGGACCAAAACCTTAATTTGAATAATTCATTTACGACCAACCGTCACTCTTTTGCCCTTTTCTTTGTCCACACTTTCTATTTGGATGTGAGGTTAGAACCATTTGAAAGCTTATCTCCGGGGCTTCAATTTGACCACAAGAATGACCTAAAACGGAGTCGAATGAGAGAGTTATACCTGTTCAAAGTTTGGGATCTGTCTTTGAAAGCAGTCCGCTCGAGCGAATTTCTCCGCTCGAGCAGGAATCTGGGACAGCAGCTTTTAAACCAGATTTTTGGATCATTTCTCACACATTCTTTTCCCTCTTCTCTCCTTTTCCCCTAGGACCGGTATCTCTAGGGTTTTGGTCACAAATCCTCACCATTTCTCTTTGTCTTGGCCAAGGTTTTCCACCTAGGAAGGAAGATGGCAAGGAGTTCAATGTTTGCAACCGATTGGAATTCGAAATTATGGAGGAATCGCACCAAGGCTTTGAGGTAAGAATCTTGAGAGTTAAATTGATGGGTTAGAGTGATGGACCATGTATCCTAGGTGTATAAGCAATGGAAAAATTAGAATAAAGAGTGATGAATTAATAAGTTTGAATTTGTTTTGAATTTTAATGTTTTCTTGAAACCCTAGGTTGGGTAATGATGTCATTTGATGATATGGCCAAATTGGAAGTAGAATCATGAAATTAGTGGGTTGAATTTTATATGTGCAAGTTTAATTGGTATTTGGTGACACTTGAAAATTATGTTTAAATTTAGCGAATGAACTTTGTTATAAACATTAGAATTTATGCTATAATGGAAAGGAAATTAAGGAAATAATTTATTAAAGATATGGATGACATGAACTTGGGTGTGGAATGTTGAAATGAGATTCAAGGATTTAATTTGATTCATGTTGAATTGCCAAATGATGTGTAAATGGAATAAAGAGAATTAAACTAGTTCAAAAGCGGAATAATGATATGTGACCCGATTTCTATGTGTATTATGAATTGTGTAGGGTCAATTCTGAGGCGGACCAAGCATCTAATCCTTTGTGAGTAATAATGCGAGGATGTCCATTTTATTTATCATTGATAGTTATTGTCACTAATGCTCTGTTCATTGTAAGTGCTATACGAACATGTTATACAACCAATTGTGATGATTGAAAATCAGTGAGAACGTTGAAAGATTGGCAAACATCGGTATGACTTTGAATGACTTTGTTCTCTCACTAACGAGTAATAATTCTTTATTGCCATGTCGATTCTAAATGAGTAAATGGACCCATGTTCGCCTTTAAACCAAGTATCCGCATGAAACCGAGATGATTAGTGTATCCTATGGTCGGCGATATTGAGATGACTTTGGAGCTGATACGCTCTGTTTATTTATTACATTTGTACATATTGTCTATTGATCTGTTCGTCTGCGATTTAGCATGATATGTCATTGGTTTCAAAACTTATTAGTTTCTACTAGTTACGTACCCTCACGCTTTATGCGTTCTGTTATCTCTGGCGGATAAGCCGTTTTGTTATATTTGGGCGAAAGGCTATTTTGTAACTTTTGGGATGATGGCTATTACATTATTTGAGTATATGAACATTTTGGATCCTCTGTACATACTAAATTGCTTTGTCAAGGAAACCGGACTCATGATTGTTGAGCTATATTCTGAGTGTAATTAAACATGTATACTGATTATATACTTTATTGTTTAAGTGAAACATTACATGATTTACGTACTATTATTCACCGAGCTTGACTCCTTTGTATTTTATGTCTGTTTTGTAGGCACTCAGCAGGAGGTCAACCTTAACACGTGGCTTCAGGTTACGGTTGCCAAGCCTTGAGTGTCTAAATTTGTTAGGTGTTGACCGTTTAAGTTTTGGAGTTTTGTTAAGCTTTTAATTTGTACCCTAAATGTCTATGAGGCTTGATGTGAATGTAAAGTAGATGTATATGTACATAACTATCTTGAGATATCGTCCTTTGTATATTTATCTGCATTATGTTACATGCGTGATCTGGCATAGTAGTGGTAGCTCAATGGGTATTATTCTTATATTTTTTTTACGCTATTATATGTTATTAAATGCTTCCGTTCAGGCCCCATATGATATGTATATCAGGTTTTGTGTCTGTTTTCGAATGGGTCATGCCCAAACTTTTAGGGGCGGGTTTGGGGCGTGACATTATGCGTTCTGTTACCCACGCTCTATGCGTTCTGTACCCTCTGTACCCACGCTTTATGCGTTCTGTTACCCACGCTTTATGCGTTCTGTACCCTCTGTACCCACGCTTTATGCGTTCTGTTACCCATGCTCTATGCGTTCTGTACCCTCTGTTACCCACGCTTTATGCGTTCTGTACCCTCTGTACCCACGCTTATGCGTTCTGCTATTTCCGTTATCTCTGTTATTTCTGTTATCTCTGTTAGTTCTGTTATTTCCGTTATTTCTGTTAGCTCTGTTATCTTTGTTATTTCTGTTACTTCTGATATTCTGGACCTATGGTCGTTCTGCATCTGTAGGCTTATGGCAATTCTGTATATACTGAGCTTAAAGTTATTCTGTTATGGAAGTTGGACCCATGTCTTTTGGAAATAATTATGGAATGTAGTTAATCATATATATATGCAGTTATATGTTTGATTATTCAGGTTAATTATTACATTGTTTATGTACTATTATACATTGAGTTCGCTCATCCTGTATTTTGTCTGTCTATTTCTGTAGGTAACCATCCGGGAGTTCAGTCCTAACCTTTAAGGCATGTGTCTCTCTTGTCACCTTTGATGCGTCCAGGCACCACCTGAAGCCGTGCATTTTGTAAAGTATTTTGTAAAGTTTTGAGGAGTTTTGATTTATGCTTTGGACGTCTATTTATGGTTGATTGTATATAATTCCTCCTTTATTGATATTTTTATTATTTGTGGGGTTGAGTCAAGGCATATGTGTGTAAACTTTCTGTATAATATTTACTCAGTGTGATGTTGGGATCCTGGCATGTTAGGAATAGCTCAATGGATGTTATTCTATGTATTTTATATTCTTGAATGCTTCCGTTCAGGCCCCGTATGATATATATATAACAGGTTTAGTGTCCATTTTCGAATGGGTCATGCCCAAACTTTTAGGGGCGGGTTTGGGGCGTGACATGTTGGGTTGAAGCAGGAGCATGGACCACACACATGGATTTTAAGATGGTGTGTAGCCCACGCGAGGCGTTTTAGTGAGGTGCGTCATTGGTTTGATATTTTCAGCCTCGATTTCCCGCCTTTTGTGTGGGTTATTGCTTGGCAGCTGTAAATATTGATCTTGGTGAACGTGTTTTTTCTGTAAGTGGGGTGTGTATAGGGCAGAGGTTTGGCAGGAGTACAATGTCTGGGTACATTGGAATGTGTATCATGGTAGGCTTGCTGTTTCAATAGGTGGGCATGAGTGTAAGTGGTATATATAAATATTTTATATATACTTTTTGTATTAGTGGAGTTCCACGTGGGGCCAGCCATTTTATTATTTCAATATCTTTTGGTGATGACTGGGGCCCACATTTTGTTTTGTCTTTGGGCTAGTGAATGTGTCTTTGGCCATGGGTTATTTTTGGGGCCTGCCAATACACTTGGTTTGAAATTCTTAAAGCCCATCTGTACGGGTTTTGGGTCACGGGTTTGTAACGTGGTTTTGCACGTGGATTGGGTTTCTTTGTATTTGCCCATATATTTTTTCAAATTTCCATCTATTATTCTGGATGGTAGGGGTCATTTGGAAAATATATGGGCAATTTGCTTTATTTGTTGAGTACCTTGCTGTTTTGGGTTGTGTTAAGTAGTTTTCTTTTGGTATTTATTTTATCTGTAATAGTTTCCCCCCTCCTTTGGGGGGGCAGCATGAGATTCTTTGTATTACCTGGGGTATGCCCCTTGTAAATGTGTAAACTATTGTCTTTAATTTATGACTTACTCACCCAAAAAAAAAAAAAAAAAGCCTTCTGAACCTTCGTTTTAGTTTCCTGAGGGAGCTTGAACCTTTTGAACCTTCGTTTTAGCTTCTTGAGGGAGCTTGAACCTTTTGAACTTCGTTTTAGCCTCTTGAGAGAGCTTGAACCTTTTGAACCCTTGTTTTGGCTTCTTGGGGAAGCTTGAACCTTTTAAACCTTCATTTTAGCTTCTTGAGGAAGCTTGACCCTTTTGAACCTTCGTTTTAGCTTCTTGAGGAAGCTTGAACCTTTTGAACCTTTGCTCCAGCTTCTCCAAGAAGCCTGAACCCTTTGCTCTAGCTTCTCCAAGAAGCTTGAAACTTTTGAACCTTTGCTCTAGCTTCTCTAAGAAGCTTGAACATTTTGCTCTAGCTTCTTCCAAGAAGCTTGAACCCACTTGTTTCTCTATAAGAGAAGGCCTCCCTCTCCTTTAGAGAGGTTGAAAAAAATTTGTCTAAGAAAAAGCACAAA
Organism: Camellia lanceoleosa; assembly: GCA_025200525.1. Classification (NCBI taxonomy): domain Eukaryota; kingdom Viridiplantae; phylum Streptophyta; class Magnoliopsida; order Ericales; family Theaceae; genus Camellia; species Camellia lanceoleosa. Next base: position 153,025,177 of record CM045770.1, on the reverse strand, counting down.
TATCTCTCTATATCTCTACATTCTAGGCTTAGAGAGGGTGTTTGTTCTTGGCCTTTAACACCACCGGTGATTGCGCATGTTGTGCTCGTTCTGAGGTTACGGAGTTTCGGCTGAGAGCCTTACCTCCGAACCTCAGGACTCTTTTGTGCTTTGCCTCGATTTGCGAACCAGGTTCCGTTTTCTCTCCTCGAAGGGAGGGAGAGGTTTCGTAGACCATCTCTCAGTGGCCGTAGGCTACATTTCGTGGTTGTAGACTACTGTTCCCGTTTGGAGACCATTTTCCAGTTTTCGGAGCCGTCAGTCGTGCTCCTCGGTTCGGGAACGCTTAACTTTCTCCGTTTGGCACGATTTTTGGACAGCTTGAACCTTTTGAACCCTCGTTTTAGCTTCTTGAGGAAGCTTGAACCTTTTGAACACTAATTTTATCTTCTTGAGGAAGTTAAACCTTCTGAACCTTCGTTTTAGCTTCTTCAGGGAGCATGAACCTTTTGAACCTTGGTTTTAGCTTCTTGAGGGCGCTCGAACCTTTTGAACCTTCGTTTTAGCTTCTTGAGGAAGCTTGAACCTTTTGAGCCCTAGTTTTAGCTTCTTGACGAAGTTGAACCTTATGAACCTTCGTTTTAGCTTCCTAAGGGAGCCTGAACCTTTTGAACCTTCGTTTTAGCTTCTTGAGGGAGCTTGAACCTTTTGAACCTTCGTCTTAGCCTCTTGAGGGAGCTTGAACCTTTTGAACCCCTGTTTTGGCTTCTTGAGGAAGCTTGAAATTTTGAACTTTTGGACCTTTGTTTTAGCTTCTTGAGGAAGCTTGAACCTTCTGAACCTTTGCTCTAGCTTCTCCGAGGAAGCTTGAACCTTTTGAACCCTGGTTTTAGCTTCTTGAGGAAGTTGAACCTTCTGAACCTTCGTTTTAGTTTCCTGAGGGAGCTTGAACCTTTTGAACCTTCGTTTTAGCTTCTTGAGGGAGCTTGAACCTTTTGAACCCTGGTTTTGGCTTCTTGAGGAAGCTTGAACCTCTTGAACCTTCGTTTTAGCTTCTTGAGGAAGCTTGAACCTTTTGAACCTTCGTTTTAGCTTCTTGAGGAAGCTTGAACCTTTTGAACCTTTGCTCTAGCTTCTCCTAGAAGCTTGAACCCTTTGCTCTAGCTTCTCCAACAAGCTTGAAACTTTTGAACCTTTGCTCTAGCTTCTCTAAGAAGCTTGAACCTTTTGCTCCAGCTTCTTCCAAGAAGCTTGAACCCTCTCGTTTCTCTATAAGAGAGGGACTCCCTCCCCTTTAGAGAGGTTGAAAAAAATTTGTCTAAGGAAAAGCACATATATCTCTCTATATCTCTACATTCTAGGCTTAGAGAGGGTGTTTGTTCTTGGCCTTTAACACCACCGGTGATTGCGCATGTTGTGCTCGTTCTGAGGTTACGGAGTTTCGGGTGAGAGCCTTACCTCCGGACCTCGGGACTCTTTTGTGCTTTGCCTCGATTTGCGAACCAGGTTCTGTTTTCTCACCCCGAAGGGGAGGAGAGGTTTCGTAGACCATCTCTCAGTGGCCGTAGGCTACTTTTCGTGGTCGTAGACCAATGTTCCCGTTTGGAGACCATTTTTCGGTTTTCGGAGCCGTCAGTGGGGCGCCTCGGTTCGGGACCGCTTAACATTCTCTGTTTCGCACGGTTTTTGGATAGCTTGAACCTTTGGAACCTTCGTTTTAGCTTCTTGAGGAAGCTTGAACTTTTTGAACCCTTATTTTAGCTTCTTGACGAAGTTAAATTTTCTGAACCTTCGTTTTAGTTTCTTGAGGGAGCTGGAACCTTTTGAACCTTGGTTTTAGCTTCTTGAGGGTGCTCGAACCTTTTGAACCTTCGTTTTAGCTTCTTGAGGGAGGTTGAACCTTTTGAACCCTGGTTTTAGCTTCTTGACGAAGTTGAACCTTCTGAACCTTCGTTTTGGCTTCCTGAGGGAGCCTGAACCTTTTGAACCTTCGTTTTAGCTTCTTGAGGGAGCTTGAACCTTTTGAACCTTCGTTTTAGCCTCTTGAGGGAGCTTGAACCTTTTGAACCGTAGTTTTGGCTTCTCGAGGAAGCATGAAATTTTGAACTTTTCAACCTTCGTTTTAGCTTCTTGAGGAAGCTTGAACCTTTTGAACCCTGGTTTTAGCTTGTTGAGAAAGCTTGAACCTTCTGAACCTTTGCTCTAGCTTCTCCGAGGAAGCTTGAACCTTTTGAACCTTCGTTTTAGTTTCCAGACGAAGCTTGAACCTTTTGAACCTTCGTTTTAGCTTCTTGAGGGAGCTTGAACCATTTGAACCCTTGTTTTGGCTTCTTGAGGAAGCGTGTACCGTTTGAACCTTCGTTTTAGCTTCTTGAGGAAGCTTGAACCTTTTGAACCTACGTTTTAGCTTCTTGAGGAAGCTTAAACCTTTTGAACCGTTGCTCTAGCTTCTTCAAGAAGCTTGAACACTTTGCTCTAGCTTCTCCAAGAAGCTTGAAACTTTTGAACCTTTGCTCTACCTTCTCTAAGAAGCTTGAACCTTTTGCTCTAGCTTCTTCCACGAAGCTTGAACCCACTTGTTTCTCTATAAGAGAAGGCCTCCCTCTCCTTTAGAGAGGTTGAAAAAAATTTGTCTAAGGAAAAGCACATATATCTCTCTATGTCTCTACATTCTAGGCTTAGAAAGGGTGTTTGTTCTTGGCCTTTAACACCACCGGTGATTGCGGATGTTGTGCTCGTTCTGAGGTTACGGAGTTTCGGCTGAGAGCCTTACCTCCGGACCTCGGGATTCTTTTGTGCTTTGCCTCGATTTGCGAACCAGGTTCTGTTTTCTCTCCCGGATGGGAGGGAGAGGTTTCGTAGACCATCTCTCGATGGTACATGAGCTACTTTTCCGTTTGGAGACCATTTTCCGATTTTCGGAGTCGTCGGTCGTGCGCCTCAGTTCGGGAACGCTTAACTTTCTCCGTTTGGCACGGTTTTTGGGCAGCTTGAACCTTTTGAACCTTCGTTTTAGCTTCTTGAGGAAGCTTGAACCTTTTGAACCCTCATTTCAGCTTGTTGAGGAAGTTAAACCTTCTGAACCTTCGTTTTAGCTTCTTGAGGGAGCTTGAACCTTTTGAACCTTGGTTTTGGCTTCTTGAGTGCGCTCGGACCTTTTGAACCTTTGTTTTAGCTTCTTGAGGGAGCCTGAACCTTTTAAACCTTGGTTTTAACTTCTTGACGAAGTTGAACCTTCTGAACGTTCGTTTTAGTTTCCTGAGGGAGCCTGAACCTTTTTAACCTTCGTTTTAGCTTTATGACGGAGCTTGAACCGTTTGAACCTTCGTTTTAGCCTCTTGAGGGAGCTTGAACCTTTTGAACCCCTGTTATGGCTTCTTGAGGAAGCTTGAAATTTTGAACTTTTCAACCTTCGTTTTAGCTTCTTGAGGAAGCTTGAACCTTTTGAACCTTCGTTTTAGCTTCTTGAGGAAGCTTGAACCTTTTGAAACTTTGCTCTAGCTTCTCTGAGGAAGCTTGAACCTTTTGAACCCTGGTTTTAGCTTCTTGAGGAAGTTGAACCTTCTGAACCTTCGTTTTAGTTTCCTGAGGGAGCTTGAACCTTTTGAACCTTCGGTTTAGCTTCTTGAGGGAACTTGAACCTTTTGAACCCTGGTTTTGGCTTCTCGAGGAAGCTTGAACCTTTTGAACCTTCGTTTTAGCTTCTTGAGGAAGCTTGAACCTTTTGAACCTTCGTTTTAGCGTCTTGAGGAAGCCTGAACCTTTTGAACCTTTGATCTTGCTTCTCCAAGAAGCTTGAACCCTTTGCTCTAGCTTCTCCAAGAAGCTTGAAACTTTTGAACATTTGCTCTAGCTTCTCTAAGAAGCTTGAACCTTTTGCACTAGCTTCTTGCAAGAAGCTTGACCCCTCTTGTTTCTCTATAAGAGAGGGCCTCCCTCTTCTTTAGAGAGGCTGAAAAAAAATTATCTAAGGAAAAGCACATATATCTCTCTATATCTCTACATTCTAGGCTTAGAGAGGGTGTTTGTTCTTGGCCTTTAACACCACCGGTGATTGCGCATGTTGTGCTCGTTCTGAGGTTACGGTGTTTTGGCTGATTGCCTTACCTCCGGACCTCGGGACTCTTTTGTGCTTTGCCTCGATTTGCAAACCAGGTTCTGTTTTCTCTCCCCGAAGAGAGGGAGAGGTTTCGTAGACCATCTCTCAGTGGCCGTAGGCTACTTTTCGTGGTCGTGGACGACTGTTCCCGTTTGGAGACCATTTTTCGGTTTTCGGAGCCGTCGGTCGTGCGCCTCGGTTCAGGACCGCTTAACTTTCTCCGTTTGGCACGGTTTTTGGACACCTTGAACCTTTTGAACCTTCGTTTTAGCTTCTTGAGGAAGCTTGAACCTTTTGAGCCCTTATTTTAGCTTCTGAGGAAGTTAAACCTTCTGAACCTTCGTTTTAGCTTCTTGAGGGAATTTGAACCTTTTGAACCTTGGTTTTAGCTTCTTGAGGGCGCTTGGACCTTTTGAACCTTCGTTTTAGCTTCTTGAGGGAGCTTGAACCTTTTGAACCCTGGTTTTAGCTTCTTGACAAAGTTGAACCTTCTGAACCTTCATTTTAGCTTCCCGGGGGAGCCTGAACCATTTGAACCTTCGTTTTAGCTTCTTGAGGGAGCTTGAACCTTTTGAACCTTTGTTTTAGCCTCTTGAGGGAGCTTGAACCTTTTGAACCCCTGTTTTGGCTTCTTGAGGAAGCTTGAAATTTTGAACTTTTCAACCATCGTTTTAGCTTCTTGAGGAAGCTTGAACCTTTTGAACCTTCGTTTTAGCTTCTTGGGGAAGCTTGAACCTTTTGAACCTTTGCTCTAGCTTTTCTGAGGAAGCTTGAGCCTTTTGAACCCTGGTTTTAGCTTCTTGAGGAAGTTGAACCTTCTGAACCTTCGTTTTGGTTTCCTGATGGAGTTTGAACCTTTTGAACCTTCGTTTTAGCTTCTTGAGGGAGCTTGAACCTTTTGAACCTTCGTTTTAGCTTCTTGAGGCAGCTTGAACGTTTTGAACCCTTGTTTTGGCTTCTTGAGGAAGCTTGAGCCTTTTGAACCATCGTTTTAGCTTCTTGAGGAAGCTTGAACCTTTTGAACCTTCGTTTTAGCTTCTTGAGGGAGCTTGAACCTTTTGAACCTTTGCTCTAGCTTCTCCAAGAAGCTTGAAACTTTTGAACCTTTGCTCTAGCTTCTCTAAGAAGCTTGAACCTTTTGCTCTAGCTTCTCCAATAAGCTTGAACCCTCTTGTTTCTCTATAACAGAGGGCCTCCCTCTCCTGTAAAGAGGTTGAAAAAAATTTGTCTAAGGAAAAGCACATATATCTCTCTATATCTCTACATTCTAGGCTTAGAGAGGGTGTTTGTTCTTGGCCTTTAACACCACCGGTGATTGCGCATGTTGGGCTCGTTCTGAGGTTACGGAGTTTCGGCTGAGAGCCTTACCTCCGGACCTCGGGACTCTTTTGTGCTTTGCGTCGATTTGCGAACTAGGTTCTGTTTTCTCTCCCCGAAGGGAGGGAGAGGTTTCGTAGACCATCTCTCAGTGGCCGTAGGCTACTTTTCGTGGTCGTGGACCACTGTTCCCGTTTGGAGACCATTTTTCAGTTTTCGGAGCCGTCGGTCGTGCGCCTCGGTTCGGGACCGCTTAACTTTCTACGTTTGGCACGGTTTTTGGACAACTTGAACCTTTTGAACCTTCGTTTTAGCTTCTTCAGGAAGCTTCAACCTTTTGAACCCTTATTTTTGCTTCTTGAGGAAGTTAAACCTTCTGAACCTTCGTTTTAGCTTCTTGAGAGAGCTTGAACCTTTTGAACCTTGGTTTTAGCTTCTTGAGGGCGCTCGGACCTTTTGAACCTTCGTTTTTAGCTTCTTGAGGGAGCTTGAACCTTTTGAAGCCTGGTTTTAGCTTCTGGACGAAGTTGAACCTTCGTTTTAGCTTCCTGAGGGAGCCTGAACCTTTTGAACCATCGTTTTAGCTTCTTGAGGGAGCTTGAACCTTTTGAACCTTCGTTTTAGCCTCTTGAGGGAGCTTCATCCTTTTGAACCCCTGTTTTGGCTTCTTGAGGAAGCTTGAAATTTTCAACTTTTCAACCTTCATTTTAGCTTCTTGAGGAAGCTTGAACCTTTTGAACCTTCGTTTTAGTGGCTGTAGGATACTTTTCGTGGTCGTAGACCACTGTTCCCGTTTGGGGACCATTTTTCGATTTTCGGAACCGTCGGTCGTGCGCCTCGGTTCGGGACCACTTAACTTTCTCCATTTGGCACGGTTTTTGGACAGCTTGAACCTTTTGAACCTTCGTTTTAGCTTCTTGGGGAAGCTTGAACCTTTTGAACCCTTATTTTAGCTTCTTGAGGAAGTTAAACCTTCTGAACCTTCGTTTTAGCTTCTCTAGGGAGCTTGAACCTTTTGAACCTTGGTTGTTGCTTCTTGAGGGCGCTAGAAACTTTTGAACCTTGGTTTTAGCTTCTTGACGGCGCTTGGACCTTTTAAACCTTCGTTTTAGCTTCTTGAAGGAGCTTGAACCTTTTGAACCCTGATTTTAGCTTCTTGACGAAGTTGAACCTTCTGAACCTTCGTTTTAGATTCCTGAGGGAGCCTGAACCTTTTGAACCTTCGTTTTAGCTTCTTGAGGGAGCTTGAACATTTCGAACCTTCATTTTAGCCTCTTGAGGGAGCTTGAACCTTTTGAACCCCTGTTTTGGCTTCTTGAGGAAGCTTGAAATTTTGTACTTTTCAACCATCGTTTTAGCTTCTTGAGGAAGCTTGAACCTTTTGAACCTTTGCTCTAGCTTCTCCGAGGAAGCTTGAACCTTTTTTTTTTTTGAGTGAATTGGAAGCTTGAACCTTTTGAACCCTTATTTTAGCTTCTTGAGGAAGTTAAACCTTCTGAACCTTCGTTTTAGCTTCTTGAGGGAACTTCAACCTTTTGAACCTTGGTTTTAGCTTCTTGAGGGCGCTTGGACCTTTTGAACCTTCGTTTTAGCTTCTTGAGGGAGCTTGAACCTTTTGCACCCTGGTTTTAGCTTCTTGACGAAGTTGAACCTTCTGAACCTTCGTTTTATCTTCCTGAGGGAGCCTGAACCTTTTGAACCTTCATTTTAGCTTCTTCAGGGAGTTTGAACCTTTTGAACCTTCGTTTTAGCCTCTTGAGGGAGCTTGAACCTTTTGAACCCCTGTTTTGGCTTCTTGAGGAAGCTTGAAATTTTGAACTTTTCAACCTTCATTTTAGCTTCTTGAGGAAGCTTGAACCTTTTGAACCTTCGTTTTGGCTTCTTGAGGAAGCTTGAACCTTTTGAACCTTTGCTCTAGCTTCTCAGAGGAAGATTGAACCTTTTGAACCATGGTTTTAACTTCTTTAGGAAGTTGAACCTTCTGAATCTTCGTTTTAGTTTTCTGAGGGAGCTTGAACCGTTTGAACCTTCGTTTTAGCTTCTTGAGGGAGCTTGAAGCTTTTAAACCTTCGTTTTAGCTTCTTGAGGGAGCTTCAACCTTTTGAACCCTTGTTTTGGTTTCTTGAGGAAGCTTGAACCTTTTGAACCTTCGTTTTAGCTTCTTGAGGAAGCCTGAACCTTTTGAACCTTCGTTTTAGCTTCTTGAGGAAGCTTGAACCTTTTGAACCTTTGCTCTAGCTTCTGCAAGAAGCTTGAACCTTTTGAACTTTTACTCTAGCTTCTCCGAGGAAGCTTGAACCTTTTGAACCCTGGTTTTAGCGTCTTGAGGAAGTTGAACCTTCTGAACCTTCGTTTTAGTTTCCTGAGGGACGTTGAACCTTTTGAACCTTCGTTTTAGCTTCTTGAGGGAACTTGAACCTTTTGAACCTTCGTTTTAGCTTCTTGAGGGAGCTTGAACCTTTTGAACCCTTGTTTTGGCTTCTTAAGGGAGCTTGAACCTTTTGAACCTTCGTTTTAGCTTCTTGAGGAAGCTTGAGGTTGTTACGTTAAACTAATGTCGGTGATACAATGACACAGCAAATTCTATTTCTTGGTGGGGGCAAGGTTAGTTTGAGTTAAACTTGGCCACTCAAGCTAAAGAAACCATTAGTGGCCTAAGCTAATTAGTTCCTAGAACAAAATAGAGAAGGATGGAGAAGGACAGAGAAGGTTAGAGAGAAACATTCTTCTTGAGAGCTAGAAGAGAAAGTTAGAGAGAGAAAGCTCTCCCCGTCGATTTCTATGGTTCTGGTGCTATCCTAGCCAGTTGGTTAACTCCTCTACCCTAGACTTTGGGTGTGAGGGGCCTGTCTGTTTGTTGTCATGTGGTGACCTTCATCTGGGCTTGCAGTTCCGGAGTTTCGGCTTTATCTTCTGTGAGTTTCAGGTGTCGGCATGGTGCTGTTTGATCTCTGCCCTAAGGTGCTTCTTTTTGGCGTAGTGCTTGGAGTGACAAGGGCTTCCCCATAATAATTCTCCGCTCTGGTTATGTTCTCCTTCGGCATTTTTGCCGGCGTGATTGTGCGTTGTGTTGTTGCCTTGGTCTACTCCAGTAGCCTCACGTGAGTAGGTGCTGTAGTACTACTCTGCGAGCTTGTATCCAGTATGGAGTTGTTTGCAGGTTGGATGCCTATATCACTTCGGCAATGGTCAGCATTGGGTGCTTTGTTCTAGTTATTTTCCAATTTTGGTTCATGGCGGTTGTGTTCATGCCTAGGCAATTTTTTGGGTGGTCTGTTGTATGGCACCGGCCTGGTGTTGGTGGCCTCATTGGAGGTTTGTGTTCGCCGGCGATCTTGTGTAGGTGGTGTGTTTTCATTGCCTCAAGGGCTCGCTGGTATGATTTTGCTTCGGCTTGTCTTAAGTTATAAGCTAAGGGCTGGTGTGATTTCGGGTCTCGCCATCTTTTAGAAATCTGGTTGGTTGGTGCTTCGGTTTTTGTGGACTGGAGTGAGATTCTATTGTTCCGGTACGGCTTTGCTTGTTGCCGGATAGGAAGGTTGCTGGCCATGGTGGTGGGTTTTGGTGCTCACCGGTGGTCTCATTTTTTCGGGTGGGCTGCTGTTTCAGCCGTGGCCATGACGACATGTACCTGCTCTGGTGCGTTGTTACAGTGTGTAGTGGAGGGTGGTTCTCAAGCTCCAGCTTTGAAAATTCGTTCTGCGTGGTTTTCGCGCACATCGGGCAGTGCACTTTCCTGCCCATACGTGTGTTCAGGTTGTCTCTATATTTTGGTTTCAACTTGGACCTGGTTTTAAAGAAACAGGGGGCTAGTAAGTGGTTTGGTGCTTCGTGTATTGTGGGTTTGTGTGGGCAGCTGTAAAGCTAGTTTTGATGTACGTGAAGGGCACGTTGGGGCTCTAATTGATGCTGAAAAGTTTTTATAAGTGATGAGCTGTCATGGGTTGGCCTATATCATATATATATATATATATATCTTATGTTTATATATATTATATATATATATTCATGTATGGTGGGCCCAAAGCTGCTTTTGCCTCAGGAGATTTTTGTTCGGCTTTAACCGTGAGCTATGGGTTGTGAGGCCGTTTTGGTGGGGCCCATTTTTTTTTGGGGCCATTCACTTTTCAACGTGGGTGGACAATTTGGCTCATTATGGGGCAGTGTCTTTTTCGGCCAAATTAGTTAGGTTTGGTCTCCGTTTATTTTTGTATTTATGTACTTTGCCCATATATTTTCTCCAAATTTCTTTTACCTTTGATGGTAAGGGTTATTTGGAGGTAAAATAATATATGGGCAAAATTGTGTTTCAACTATGCTTCAAGTTTGCTTTCATTTGTCTCCCGTGCTTGTGTGGGGATCGTTATAATTAGTTTTTTGTTTATTTTTTCCCCTTTTTTGGGGGGTAAGTTAGAGTTGTTTGTATTACCTGGGGTATGCCCCTTCTAAATGTGTAATTCTTTGTTTTTAATTTATGACTTACCCACCCAAAAAAAGAAGAAAAAAAGAAGAGAAAGTTAGAGAATAGAAAGAGAAATAGGAAGAAAATCAAAGAGAATTAAAATTCATCTTTTTGGATTTGAGAATTGAACACTTAGGTAATTTAGAAAACCTTAAATGAGATGATTAAGCCAAACTAATATCGTTAAACTATTATTACTTAGAAAATTCTATTTCTTAGAGTCTAAGTAAGGTTAATTTGAGTTAAACTAGGCAACTTAAGCTAATGAAACAATTGGTGGCCTAAGGAAATTAGTTTCTAGAACAAAATAGAGTAGGACGGAGAAAGTTAGACGGAAACATTCTTCTTGGGAGCGAGAAGAAAAAGTTAGAGAAATAGTAAGAAAATCATAAGGCATTCAAATTCACCATTTTAGACTTGAGAATTGAACACTTGGGTGATTTAGAAAACCTTAAATGAGGTGCTTGCGTTAAACTAATATCGTTATGCAACAATTACTCTGAAAATTCTCTTTCTTAGAGGCTAAGCAAAGTTAGTTTCAGTTAAACTTGGCCACTTGAGCAAATGAAACAATTAGTGGCCTAAGCTAATTAGTTCCCAAAACAGAAAAGATAAAGATGGAGAAGGACAGAGAAAGTTATAGAGAAACATTCTTCTTGAGAGGTGGAAGAGAAAGTTAGAGAATAGAAAGAGAAATAGGAAGAAAATCAAAGGGAATTCAAATTCATCTTTCTGGACTTGAGAATTGAACACTTAGGTGATTTAAAAAACCTTAAATGAGGTGATTAAGCTAAACTAATATCATTAAAGTAATATTACTTAGAAAATTCTATCTCTAAGAGGCTAAGCAAGGTTCATTTGAGTTAAACTAGGCAACTTCAGCTAATGAAACAATTAGTGGCGTAAGTTAATTAGTTCCCAGAACAATGTAGAGAAGGATAGAGAAGGACGGAGAAAGTTAGATAGAAGCTTTCTTCTTGAAAGCTAGATGAGAAAGTTGGAGCAAAGAAAGAGAAATAAGAAGAAAATTAAAGTGAATTCAAATTCATCAATTTGGATTTGACTTTTGAAAACATAGGTGATTAACAAAACCTTAAATTAGGTGCTTAAACTAAACAAATATCGTTATACTAAAATTACACAGAAAATTCTCATTCTTAGAGGCTAGGCAACGTTAGTTTGAGTTAAACATGGCCACTTAAACTAATAAAACAATTAGTGGCCTAAGCTAATTATTTCCTATAACTAAATAGAGAAGGACAGAGAAAGTTAGAGAGAAGCATTGTTCCTGAGAGCTAGAAGAGAAAGTTAGAGAAAGAGGAAGAAGATCAGAGAGAATTCAAATTCAACCTTTTAGACTTGAGAATTGAACAATTAGGTGGTTTAGAAAAGCTTAAATGAGGTGCCTAAGTTATTTTTTAATAGTTCTTTTTTCTTTGGCATGTGTACAGTCTACAACTGGCTGGTGTTTTGTTTCCCTATCCCTGCGAGTTGTGTTGGGAATTTTATTTTTTACCTTTTGGTTGGGGCTACATGCACGTGCTGCTATGGAAAATTACACAGATAAGTTTGTTTTGGTGTTATAGAAGCTGGATTGTGCAGGCAAACTTGCTATTGTGGAAGAATAGTTCAAGTGCCATCATTTTGCTGTCAGGGGCATGTTTTCCCTGAAACACAATGCTTCTGATTATACTCGTGCTAGGCTGTTGCTGGTTGGTTTATTCTCTTGTTCATTCTCCCTATCTCTAGTTATATATGGATAGTGAACAGGTTGTAAGGCCCTAGTTTTTTTGTTTGGTTTTAAGTTTTCTAGCTCTCTTTAGCTTTAGTGAGTTTGTAGGTTTGTTTTGTTTTTTTTTTTTGTTTGGTGGTCTTGTTTAGCTGTGGTAGGGCCTGGGGCGTTCGCCTCGTAGTTGTGTAAATTTTCTTGTTTTATTTATGTCTTATTCACCCCACCCCCTCCCCCCCCAACCCCCAGCAAAAAAAAAAAAAGCAAAAAAACAAAAGAAAAAAAGAAGAGAAAGGTAGAGAAAAGAAAGAAAATTAGGATGGAAATCACAGGGAATTCGAATTCATCCTTTTGGACTTGAGAATTGAACACTTTACTGATTTAGAAAAACTTAGATGAGGTACTTAAGTTAAACTAATATCGTTATGCTATAATTACTAAAAAAATTCTCTTTCTTAGATGCTAAGCAAGGTTAGTTTGAGTTAAACTTGGCCACTTAAGCTATTGAAACAATTAACGGCCTAAGCTATTTAGTTCCTAGAACAGAATAGAGAAGGAAGGAGAAGGACGGAGAAAGTCAGAGAGGAACATTCCTTCTTGAGATCTTGTGATACCCCTATTCTGTATTATGTTAATTGGTCCCTAATACGTATGTGGTTATATGTTTTGATATGATTTTGCGTACCATTATATGGATATATGTGATTTTGGATTTCTATCTGTTCACCGTAGGAATATCTGTTTGATTTTTCCGCTTTGGAAATTAAATTGAAGGCCTTATCGGCCACAGAACCCGAAATTGATTGCGTCATTGTGATTGGCATAATTTTTAGAGCCTACGGTGAAATTTAATTAGAAATTGATTCGGGTCAGATTAAGTTGATTAAATTGATAATTTGGTGCCCAATTGTTTATTATTATTATTTTGGAATAGTGGGGTTTGATGTAAAAGGGCACTACACCCTCAATTCCTTCCCTTATGTGGCTTTGGCTGATTTAAACTCTCTAGAGAGAGTGAGAGACCCGAAATTGAGAGAGAAAGGGAGAAATCATCTAAGTTTGTTCTTGAAGCTTTGGAGTCTTAAAGGCTAGCTCAAGAATTAACCATAGTTGTGAAGATTAAAGCTCTTTGGTGAGTGATCTTGTAAATTTAGAGTTGATTGGTGATCAAGAACAAGAATTATGCTATAGATGATGGTGTTGTGTTGTATTTGATGAATTTGAAGTCCATATGTGCATGCATGTAGTGAACTCTTGTGAAATTACATAATCTAGCATGTAACATGTGAATTGTAAAGAATTGAGCATTGAAGTATACGTGCAAGCATGCCTTTGTTGTATTCCGTGAGAGTGAACACCATTTGCATTATTTGGGATGGAAATGACGTCAAGATTAGCATGCATGTTTGAATAATTAAAGGTAGGAGCTTTGAATGCATGAATGTGTATGATAGAATTGAGTTTGAATTAAATTGAGCCATGCATGTATTTGATTTATGAAATTGGGCTCCATGGAGATGTGTTTTGGTGTTTATACCATGTTAGTACAAGTATATGTGAGATTGGAGCCATAGAATGCAAGAAAAATTAGTTGAATGTCGAGTTTGAACTCAAGGGAGTGTTCTGGAAAACCCAGAATTTTCGACGTCCGCTCGAGCGGGTGAAGTGCCGCTCGAGCGGAGAAATCGAGCTCCCAGCATTTTCTGCAGACATGGTTCCCGCTCGAGCGGGGAAGTTGACGCTCGAGCGGGGAGCTATGTAGACAGGCAGTCCGCTCGAGCTGGAATAGAAGGCAACCAGTACTTTTGCAGACCTGAGGGGCCGCTCGAGCGGGGAAGTCCACGCTCGAGCGGGGACCCTATTTTCTGAAATCCTGTTTTTGCATTTTGTGTTCTGTTTTCCGTTCCCTTTCACTCCTAAACACTCTTAGGCATACATTGAGCATTGTAATTGAATTAAAGAGATAGGAATGAAGCCTAAAGAGGAAAATGTAAATTTTGAACGGATTGAATTGTTAATGACCCTTTTGTGTTCATGGCATGTGTAGGGTCGAGTTCCAGGACAATTTCACAAGCCGATCACTGTGAGTAATATCTTAACAAGATATTTGAAGTATATCGTTGTCCAATTGTTCACTTATATGTAAGTTTTGTATGTTCATAAATTTGAATGGCGGACAATGATTGATATAATTGATTGGGCCAAAGGCCGATTGATACGAATGATTGGGCCAAAGGCCGATTGATATAATTGATTGGGCCAAAGGCTGATTGATATAATTAATTGGGCCAAAGGCCGATTGACATGAATAACTGGGCCGAAGGCCGATGGATACGAATGATGGATATAGATGATTGGGCCAAAGGCCGATGGATATAAATGATTGGGCCAAAGGCTGTTTGCTATAACTGTTTTTATGATTGTTTATGTACCTTTCTTAATTGATATTATTCACTGGGCATTCGCTCACGCTCATTCATGTACATGTAGGTGAGCCAAGGGACGTCCAAAACCAGCCTCGGTGAATTGTGAGGACCAATCAGAGTTTTGAAGAGTCAGCCCAAAAGTCTCACGCATGAGACTGTCTTCGCCCTTTTGTCCTTTGCTTATAGTTTAGTTTTGTTGGTGAAGACATCAGACCACTTTTGTATATAAGTTTTGGGTTTGACCGACTTAAACCTGTATGATCCTGTATGTGCAGTGCTTGTATTGGTGCATAATCTATTGTGAGTTATTAACATATAAATGTTTGGAATGTTATGGTGTGCATCTAAGCATGGCTCTATGGACAAAGTTTTTGAATTTGCTTCCGTTTGGCCCCTTTATCTCTGATGAGTTCGATTTATTTGGTTTGAGGCCGTAGGTAATCACACGATTACCGGCCGGTTATGGCCTTAACCCATAGGGGCGGGTTCGGGTCGTGACAGATCTGGAAAAGAAAGTTTGACAAAAACAAAGAGAAATAAGAAGAAACTCAAAAGGAATTCAAGTTCATCATTTTGGATTTGAGCATTGAATGCTTAGGTGATTTAGATACCTTAAATGAGGTGCTTAAGTTAAACTAATTTCCTTAAGCTACAATGACTCAGAAAATTCTTTTTCTTAGAGGCTAAGCAAGGTTAGTTTGAGTTAAACTTGGCCGCTTAAGCAAATGAAACAATTAGCGGTCTAGACAATTTTGTTCCTAGAACAAAATAGAGAATGATGGAGAAGGACTGAGAAAGGTAGAGAGAAACATTCTTCATCAGAGGTAGAAGAGAAAGTTAGAGAAAAGAAAAAATAATAGGAAAGAAAATCAAATGAAATTCAAATTCATCCCTTTGGACTTAAGAATTGAACACTTAGTTGATTTAGAAAATCTTAAATGAGGTGCTTAAGTTTAACTAATATCCTTCTGCTACAATTACTCGGAAACTTCTATTTCTTAGAGGCTATGCAAGGTTAGTTTGAATTAAACTTGGCCACATAAGCAACTGAAACAATTAGCGGCCTAAACCAATTGGTTCATTGAACAAAACAGTTGAAGGAGAAGGACAGAGAAAGGTAGAGAGAAACATTCGTCTTGAGAGGTAGAAGAGAAAGTTAGAGAAAAGAAAGAGTAATAGGAAAGAAAGCAATGAGAATTCAAGCTCATCGTTTTGGACTTGTGAATTGAACCCTTAAGTGAATTAGAAAACCTTAAATGAGGTGCTTAAGTTAAACTAATATCGTTAAGCTACAATTACTCAGAAAATTCTCTTTCTTAGAGTCTAAGCAAGGTTAGTTTGAGTTAAACTTGGTTGCTTAAGCTAATAAAACAATTAGTGGCCTAAACTAATTAGCTTCTCGAACAAAATAGAGAAGGATGGAGAAAGTTAGAGAGAAACATTCTTCTTGAGAGCTAGAAGAGAAAGTTATAGAATAGAAAGAAAAATAGGAAGAAAATCAAAGGGAATTAAAATTCATCTTTTTGGATTTGAGAATTGAACACTTAGGTAATTTAGAAAACCTTAAATGAGATGATTAAGCCAAACTAATATCGTTACACTATTATCACTTAGAAAATTCTATTTCTTAGAGTCTAAGTAAGGTTAATTTGAGTTAAACTAGGCAACTTAAGCTAATGAAACAATTGGTGGCCTAAGGAAATTAGTTTCTAGAACAAAATAGAGTAGGACGGAGAAAGTTAGACAGAAACATTCTTCTTGGGAGCGAGAAGAGAAAGTTAGAGAAATAGGAAGAAAATCATAGGGCATTCAAATTCACCATTTTGGACTTGAGAATTGAACACCCAAGTGATTTAGAAAACCTTAAATGGGGTGCTTGCGTTAAACTAATATCGTTATGCAACAATTACTCTGAAAATTCTCTTTCTTAGAGGCTAAGCAAAGTTAGTTTCAGTTAAACTTGGCCACTTGAGCAAATAAAACAATTAGTGGCCTAAGCTAATTAGTTCCCAAAACAGAAAAGATAAAGATGGAGAAGGATGGAGAAGGTTATAGAGAAGCATTCTTCTTGAGAGCTCGAAGAGAAAGTTAGAGAATAGAAAGAGAAATAGGAAGAAAATCAAAGGGAATTCAAATTCATCTTTCTAGACTTGAGAATTGAACACTTAGGTGATTTAGAAAACCTTAAATGAGGTGATTAAGCTAAACTAATATCATTAAAGTAATATTACTCAGAAAATTCTATCTCTAAGAGGCTAAGCAAGGTTCATTTGAGTTAAACTAGGCAACTTCAGCTAATGAAACAATTAGTGGCGTAAGTTAATTAGTTCCCAAAACAATGTAGAGAAGGATAGAGAAGGACGAAGAAAGTTAGATAGAAGCTTTCTTCTTGAAAGCTAGATGTGAAAGTTGGAGCAAAGAAATAGAAATAGGAAGAAAATTAAAGCGAATTCAAATTCATCAATTTGGACTTTTTTTTTTTTTGGGGTGAATAATCAATTTGGACTTGACTTTTGAAAACATAGGTAATTAACAAAACCTTAAATTAGGTGCTTAAATTAAACAAATATCGTTATGCTACAATTACTCAAAAAACTCTCATTCTTAGAGGCTAAGCAAGGTTAGTTAAACTTGGCCACTTAGCTCGAAAAGAATGGGTTAGAGTGAGAAGCTCCTGCATCTCTCTAGAAACCTTGTTTCTAGGGTTTCAATATCTCATTGATTTCAAGATGCCCGAAGTTAATGCTACTAACCTAACACTTAATGGTATCGATCTAGTCCAACCGTCTATGGATCCTCGTGAGGAAGTCAAAAATACACCTCCCTTTGATTCTACAAACATCAACCCCATTTTTACTCGTGCTTTGCAGAGTGAACCGAGCAATTCAAAAGATAGTGATCGATCTTCTAACCCTAACCGTTGTATGGGTAACAACGAAATTTCTATGGATCTACAGAAAGTTGCGGATCGACTTCAAAGGTTACGCGATCTAGATTCGCCAGGAGTCCCCAAATCACCAGTCGAGTCAACTCCTAACCCTCGCTGGGCTATCGCTATGGATGAAGAAGAAGAAGCTTTCAAGAATATCCCGGATAGTCTGGAAGTTGCGAAGAATAGGGCTGATGGGAAGCGTATTCCCCGCTCAGATCCATCTATTATCTCAGATGAGCAAAACCCAGTTAGTGTTCCAGAAAATCCAACCGAGGAGAATAGCTCTGAAATGTTCAGTCGTGGCGAGGGATACAGCCACAGAGGAGGCAGAGGACAAGGGGGTAGCAGAAATCAAGATCGGATCTCTGAATCGAAGAAAACCTAGGCTGATGTTGCTGGTACGTCTAATCGGCCTTGTGTCCCGTTAAGGTATATCCCCCCTACTATTAATGATGAGTTTGTTAGTGTTACTCTTCCTCCTAGACCTAACCCACTGGAAAAATGGGATTCATGCCTAGTAGGGTATTTTATTGATAAACATGTTGCTTTTAACTATATGCGAAACAGTGCATTTAGTTTATGGAGAAACAAAGGTCTTAAGGAGGTTCTTGCTAATGGGGAGGGCTTTATCTTCTTCATTTTCGAGAGCCCTAGTTGTTGTACTGAGGTTCTGGAAGGTGGGCTTTGGTACATAGGGGGCTTCCATTTAATCCTTAGGAAATGGACTAGGATGATGAGACTTACCAAAGAAAAAATCAAAAAGGTACCAGTGTGGGCTAAATTTTTTAATATTCCTATGGAGTATTGGGACAGTGATGGTCTTAGCAGGATAGCTAGTGCAGTTGGAGTTCCATTGTTCATGGATCATCTCACTGATAAGGGTACAAGAGTCTCTTTTGCTAGAGTTTGTGTGGAACTGGATGCTGAGAACAAACAACCACCTTCTTTCCCAATCTACTGTGGGGAAAAGCAAGTTATTGTTAATGTGGAGTACCAAGGTTTGCCGGCAAAATGTGAACATTGCTTGGTGTTTGGGCATGACACAGCCAAGTGTGTTTCTACCCAGGTAGCCAAATTGGTCAATCTTCAGAAAGCTATTGAGAATAACCCAGATCCAGGTTGGAACACTGTCAAATCAAAAGGTAAACAGAAAGCGGGTGAACCAGACCCAATAGAGGAAGGAAGGGAAGGAGGTTCAAACAACTCTGGCCTAGATGAGCAGATTCAGAACCTAGTGGTTGAGGATAGTGTCCAAGTTATATCCGAGAATGAGGGTCCAACAGTTGGAACTACCTCTGTTAACGCTGTTACTGTAGATACAGTCCAGATTGGAAGTACCATGGATCCAGATTTTGCTCGCCTAGCCGTGATTAAAGAACAGCTGTTAGACATCACTATGTTAACCATTCCTGGGGACACTGCAATTCTGGAAAAGGTGAAGAATTTATCTACCTCTGGGGGTAGTACACCAATTACTCCTGGTACTCATCAAACAACTCCCACAATCAAAAAATCCTCTGGCAAGGGCAAAGGGCAGAAGAAGAAAATCAGGTAACCTCTGTTACTTAGGGTTGAGAGTTTTATTTTGTTTCCCATGTCTTTTAAAATAGCTTCATGGAATATTAGAGGGTTTAATGATCCCTCTAGGAAAAAAGAAATGAGAAAATTTTTGATTAAGGAAGATATAAAGATTATGGGTATTTTGGAGACCAAAATAAAAGCTTCAAATGAAAAACATACCTTCTCATCTTGTATGAGTAACTGGTCGTTTCTGACAAACTCTCAACCAAATAAAACTGGACGAATTTGTGTCTTCTGGGATCCATCTTTATGCTCTATTACTTTGACTCATTCCAACCATCAGTTTATTCTCTATGATACAACTGATGTTGTCCATGCTAAGGTTTTTACTGCTTGTTTTGTATATGCTGAGAATAGCCATGCTCTGAGAAAAGAATTTTTTGATTCTATGCTTAGGCCTTCTCTTTTGAATCCTACATTCCCTCTGATTTTTTTGGGGGACTTCAATGCCATCAAATACAGTTTCGAAAAATTTGGGGGATCTTATAATTGGAATAGTGATAAGGAGGTCTTTAATACTTACATTTTGAATGCTGATCTTGTGGACCTTTCTTATGGGGGGTGCCAG
Organism: Camellia lanceoleosa; assembly: GCA_025200525.1. Taxonomy (NCBI): domain Eukaryota; kingdom Viridiplantae; phylum Streptophyta; class Magnoliopsida; order Ericales; family Theaceae; genus Camellia; species Camellia lanceoleosa. Next base: position 153,006,084 of record CM045770.1, on the reverse strand, counting down.
TTTACTTGGGCTAATAAAAGAGCTACGGGTGATTATATTGCCACTAAAATTGACAGAGCTTTGGTTAATGAATCTTGGCTTGATCAGTTCCCCTCTTCTACAGCTATGTTCCTCCCATCTGGTGTTTCTGACCATTCCCCTATTGTTGTTACTGTGTTTGTCAAGGCCCTCTCTTTCAAAAAGCCCTTTAAGTATTTTGACTTCTGGGCTAATCATGAGGATTTCTTCCCTAGAGTTGCCCAGGATTGGAGTCAGTATATCCTTGGTGTCCCAATGTTTAGAGTCTGTCAAAAACTCCGTAGCTTGAAGCCTATTTTAAAATCTTTGAATAAAAAGGATTTTAGTGACATATCTACTAGAGTCCTGGCTACCAAAGCGGAGTTGGATTCTATCCAGTTGAAACTGGATAAGGATCCCCATATTCATTCTCTCCAAAGTCTTGAGAGAAATCTTTTTAAAAAATATGTGGACCTTAGTGCTGTTGAGGAAAGTTTAGCTCACCAAAAATCTAGGGTCCAATGGCTTGGTCTGGGTGATAGAAACAGCAGCTTCTTCTTTAGGTCTGTGAAGAGTAATATCAACAGAGGCAAAATCCTTAATATTGAGATGGATGATGGTAGCATTTCTACCAATCCGGAGAATGGTCATGATGCTTTTATCAACTATTTCTCCAAGCTTTTTGGCTCTCCATCTCAGGACCAGTATTGTGGCTTTGATAGAATAAACTCTCTGATCCATACTAGAGTTTCTTCAGATCAAGCTATTAATCTTGCTAGTCCTGTTTCTGATCAAGAGATTAAGGATGTTTTCTGGTCTTTAAAAGCCAACAAGGCCCCTGGCCCCGATGGCTTTTCTGCTGGCTTTTTTAAAAGTACGTGGGATATTATTGGTAAAGATGTCACTCAAGCTATTAGATCTTTCTTTGAGTCTGGTAAGCTTCTTAGTGAAGTTAACAATACCATCATTGCGCTTATTCCCAAGGTTCCTAATCCGGTGAAAGTTGGGGATTATAGACCTATCTCTTGTTGCAATACAATCTACAAGTGCATTGCTAAGATAATTGCCAACATAATTAAAGGTGTCCTCCCTGACCTCATTGATCCTATCCAATTTGCTTTTGTTCAGGGTAGAAGGATATCTGATAATATCTTTTTATCTCAAGAGCTTATGAGAGGTTATCATAGGAACTCACCGGTTCCTAAATGTGCTATGAAAGTTGACATAATGAAAGCATATGACACTGTTAGATGGGAGTTTATTATTGACATTCTCAATGCTATGGGCTTCCCTCCTAATATTAACTCTTGGATTAAAGCTTGTATGACCAGCCCCTCATTCTCCATCTGTATTAATGGTAGCCTACATGGCTATTTCAAAGGGGCCAGAGGTCTTAAGCAGGGTGACCCCATGTCTCCTTACCTCTTTGTTCTGGCTATGGAAGTTCTTTTTCTTTTTTCTTTTTTTTTTTTAGGGTGAATAAGACATAAATAAAACAAGAAAATATACAAGATTACAAGGGGCAAACCCCAGGCCCTAAAACACCTATACAAAGAGACCCGAACTCAGAATAAACAACAAAAGAAAAACACGAGACACAACCTAAACATAATGTTCAAAAACCATATCAAAGAAGATAGAGGATGTGAACACCACGGAATAGACCAAGATAAAACTATACCTAAAACAAAATAAATAGTCCAAGCAGTCCAAGATACACAAAACAGTACTGCCAACGTTGACCCAGCACCACACGTACCAACTATGCAGCAAAACGGAAGTGTGGTGCATGCCACAAAGTGTGTAGCAAAGAACACAGCAAAGATCCAGCAAAAGTCCAACCATAATACTACCCCTAGTACATCCCACTAGGGTAGGCAAAACTGTAAAATAAATAACATTAAACATATCCAAATAAAGACAGCTTATAGTCACAGCAAAGACTCCAGAAGGCGCTAACAGCAGCCATTCCATCAACCAAACTTCCATCAAATTCCAATCTGACGCAGCGAGATGACGCATCCAGCAGCCCAGACCTTGAATTACCAAATTACTTGACAACCAGCAAACACCATTATACATAATAGAAGGACCTGCCAATGTAGATCGGGATATAGAGATCATTAGCAATGATATGCAGATTACAAAGTAACCAATACATACACTGATATATGGACTCACATCACTCAACCCACACCTAATCTCACAGCACTTGTAATATCTAACAATAAATACAACACAATATTTTGGGCTCACATCACTCAACCCACACCAATACCAACAGCAACCTATAATCAGCCATAGCCTGCAAATAAAAAGTACCATATATATAGTCATTAGTAAAAAATTTTGAAGACTATTTCACTCAACCCACATTTACAGAATAATTATGAAACTCCCATCACTCAACCCTCAGAATACAGCAATCCATACAAGCGGCTGCACAAAGAGCAAACAATTAGAACACTCATTTTGCTTACAGACACTCAACCCTCATTTAGTGAACTCACATCTCTCAGCAGCCCTCCCATTCTGAGTGTATGGGGCTTCAAAACTGTAGCAGGCAGATTCCACTGGGTAAGAAACCATTCATCACCTACACTTCTAGGTAAAGATGTTATAGACAATAATCTACCCCTAACCATTTGAACAATAGATTTAACAATCACTTCCTCAGGCTTGAGTTCCTGATTGAAAATCCTATTGTTCCTCTCAATCCAAATCAGGTAAACAGAGCACAACATGGCCAACTTAATAATAGTCGACCTCAAAGACTTCCTCTTAGTCTCATTGGTAGCAAAAGGAATGATATGAGGCCATTTTAGATCAGGCCAGTTCACATTGCATTTGGTCTTAATTGCATGCCAGATTTTAGCAGTGAATAAACAATCAAAAAAGAGATGAGAGTGATTCTCATTTGACTGTTGGCAAAAGGGGCACACTGAACTAGGGGCAAGACCAAAAAGCTGAAGCCTATCACCAGTGTTTAACCTCTCATGAATGGCCATCCAAACAATGAAGCTAACCCTAGGTATAGAGTTAGGCCCCCAAATGAGTTTGTGCCAAACCACCTTATCAAACTTACTCCTCCAATGATTCCAAGCTGATTGGATAGTGAACTCACCATCAGGGTTGAGCTGCCAAATAGGTTGATCAGGTAAGGAGGAGTTAGGTCTACAACTAATAGGGGTTGAAGATATCAACTCCCTAATCTCCCAAGAATTAGGCACAGGCCAATTCCAAGAATTCTCATTCACAATCTGACAAACTTTAGCCTCACTGTTAAGGCAAGAATCGTAAAGAATACGATCCCCGAATCTATTCCATAATGGACCAAGGTGGTGCCAATTATCATACCATAAAAAGATAGAGTCACCCCTACCAATTTTGTGGGTGATAAGAGGGGATACAAGATCCCTCAGAGCCAGGAGCTTCCTCCAGACCCAAGAGGAATCATTGGGGACCCTTACTTTCCAGAAACTCTTGCCTTTGAGTAAATACGATTTAACCCATTGACACCACATAGACATCTCTCCTCCAGAAAAGAGGAACCAAATATGCTTGGTGATAGCAGCCTTATTCCAGACCTCAAGAGATTTAAAACCAAGGCCACCTTCATTTTTAGGCACACAAATCCTCTCCCAAGCAATTTTTGCACTATGCTTCTTGCGAGGATCTTAGCTAAAAAATCTAAGCATCCTCTCTTTAAATTCCATTGGAGATGTGAGAAAACTAAAATTGTCAACCTTTGCTTCGCAGATGATCTCATGATTTTCAGCAAAGGTGATGTTAACACTGTGAAGTTGATTATGGATGGTTTGGATGAGTTCAGACTTCTATCTGGCCTTACACCAAACCCTAGCAAGAGTAATTTGTACTTTTCTGGTTGCAGCAAGAAGTTAAGGGATGATATTCTTGATGTTGCACCTTTTGCCGAGGGGACTCTTCCTGTCAAATATCTTGGGGTGCCTCTTATTACTACAAAGTTGAAAGCTACTGATTGCAAACAACTTGTAGATAGAATCATTAAAAGAATAGGCAGCTGGACCAATAAGTTGCTCTCTTATGCTGGTAGGACCCAGCTTATCCAAACCATTTTGTTCTCCATGCAAGTTTATTGGTCTTCACTGTTTATTCTGCCCAAGAAGGTTATTAGGGAGATTGAGAGTCTTCTTAGAGCCTTTCTTTGGTCTGGTACTGACCTCAGGAAGCATTGTGCTAAGATTGCCTGGCATAGTGTGTGTATTCCTAAAAAGGAGGGTGGCCTTGGTTTTAAATCTCTTGAGGTTTGGAATAAGGCTGCCGTCGCCAAACACATTTGGTTCCTTTTTTCTGGAGGGGATAAGTCTATGTGGTGTCAATGGATTAAATCCTATCTTCTGAAGGGGAGATGCTTTTGGAGAGTTAAAACCCCTAACGACCCTTCTTGGGTCTGGAGGAAAGTTCTCTCTCTCAGACCTGTTATCTACCCTCTCATTAGGCATAAAACAGGCAATGGTCAAAATACCTTTCTATGGTATGACAATTGGCATCCTATGGGATCCCTGTGGGATAGATATGGTGATAGAATCTTGTATGACTCTGGGCTTAATGGGGATACTAAAGTTGGTCAGATTGTTGATGGGTGCTCTTGGAGGTGGCCTTTCCCGAACTCTTGGGAGCTTAGGGAGTTAATTTCTCATATGCCTAATAGTTCTCAGCCTAATTCTTTAGAAGAAGATAAAGTTATTTGGACCCCCAATCTTGATGGGGAATTCACTATTAAATCTGTTTGGAACTTGTGGAGGAATAAGCAGGCTATTGTTCCCTGGCACAAGCTGATTTGGGGTCCTCTCACTATCCCTAAATGCAGCTTATCTTTGGCAGGTTGAATACTAGTGATAGGCTTTTACCCACCCAAAAGAAAAGTGATAGGCTTTACACATTTGGTATCTCTTCTAGCCTTACCTGTCCTTTTGGCCTTGTCCTTAATGAGAGTCATACGCATCTCTTCTTTGAATGTACATTCACTCAAAGAATCAGGTATGCTATGCAAAGTAAATGCAATGTCCAGTGGATGGATGTGCCTTGGCCTAACACTGTGTCTTTGGTTCTCCAAGAGAGTAAATGTAAATCACTAAAATCTGCTATCTTGCATCTCACTTTCCTTTGCACTGTGTACCATGTGTGGATTGAAAGGAATAATAGAATATTTAATAAAGTTTGTAAACCTGTTGAGGTGATAATCAATTCCATTATGCTAATGGTACGGGGTAGGTTGTTGTCTGCAAAAAATATTCCTACTGCTACATGTGACAATTGGTTCCTTTCTCAATGGAACCTCCCAAATTCTATTTTGAAGCCCATCTCCACAATAATGGGAGGGCTGCTGAGTGATGTGAGCTCCTATATCTGAGTGTTGAGTGATTGTAAGCCTAAAACTGAGTGTTTATCTAATTATATGTTACCTGTGTAGGCTTATTCTCATGGATTATCATTCTATATGTGGGTTGAGCGTGGTGAGCCATAAACTTACTACTATAGCAGCAGCCTTGGATTGGTCGTATGGGTTGAGTGACAGTAGGAAATATATGCTTTTTGTTCTAACCTATATATATACAGTAACTCTTTATGTGCAGGTTAAGGAAGCAGTATCCGAGTTTGGTGAGTTTCTATATTTTGAGCCAAGTGATGAGAGGCTACATATAGAGTGTATTACCCAGTATATTTGGCAAAAATTTAACCCATTCGTTCTGGTTTGTGTTTGTTCTATATGGCAGGAAATTTTATCGTGTATGATTGGTGCTACTCATCGAGGTTCTGCCAACATTTGCCTTTCAAGCAGATTGGTGCCATCTCTGGAGTGTGTACTGCCATATATGTGGATCAAGTCTATGGGAATGGCTGCTGAAGGCGCCTTCTGGAGGAATCATAAAGTTCACAAGTTGTTTTCAATTACTCTCTTAAGCTACATATACAATCTATATAGTTTTGTTTTGCCTATCCTAGTGGGTTGTACTAGGAATTATGCTATGTTTTGTTTGGTCTCAGCTGCTGGTACTTTGTTAGATAGCTTTGCTGGGTTGTGGTTGTTTAGACATGTGTTCGGTAGTGATGTTGCTACTCTATTTTGTTTTCTTCTCATTTTCTAGATCAGGGCTTTGGTTTTCTCTACAGGTTTTCTTTTTGGTTTGGCCCAGCTGTATTGATGCTGCCGGTTTTGTTTCTTTGGCTTAATCCTTGTTTGGTTTTGCTGTGTTCATATTCCCTATCCTCTCTAGATATATGGTTTATGAACATGGTTGTTTTCGTTTTAGTTTCCTTCAGGTCTGGCTCCGCTTTCTGTATAGCTTTGGTTTAGGGCCTGGGGTATTCCCCTTGTAAGCTTGTATATTTTTCTGTTTTATGTTATGTCTTATTCACCCAAAAAAAAAAAAACAAAAAAGCAAGGTTAGTTTGAGTTAAACATGGCCACTTAAACTAATAAAACAATTAGTGGCCTAAGCTAAAAATTATTTCCTATAACTAAATAGAGAAGGACGGAGAAAGTTAGAGAGAAACATTGTTCTTGAGAACTAGAAGAGAAAGTTAGAGAAAGAGGAAGAAGATCAGAAAAAATTCAAATTCAACATTTTAGACTTGAGAATTGAACAATTAGGTGGTTTAGAAAAGCTTAAATGAGGTGCCTAAGTTATTTTTTAATAGTTCTTTTTCTTTGGCATGTGTACAGTCTACAACTGGCTGGTGTTTTGTTTCCCTATCCCTGCGAGTTGTGTTGGAAATTTTATTTTTTACCTTTTGGTTGGGGCTACATGCACGTACTGCTATGGAAAATTACACAGATAAGTTTGTTTTGGTGTTATAGAAGCTGGATTGTGCAGGCAAACCTGCTATTGTGGAAGAATAGTCATTTTCGCCTTACCACGCCTGACATGGAGTGAAGGGCACACTGCCGTGGGGTTTGAGGTTTGTGATCTACCAAGGTAGGGACTGGGGGATGTGATGATTGATCTCATGAGTTTATTGGCTGTGTATTGGTTTGTTGCTGAGGGGCTACTATCTGTTCACTTCAACTCCCAAGACCTTTGATTATGGTGATTGATCTTGCTTACTTCATGTGACTCTGTCTAGATCTCTCATGGGATAGATTTTTTCCTCTGTCATTGCTTTAGTCAAGTGGCTAGGATGTCACGGCAGTGAGGAATGGGATGCTTATTGGGTTCCATGTGTTGTATCTGTGGTAGGGACTGGGGGCTGGTGGGAGAGATCATCTGTTTATTGGGCTTGTGGGCTGTTGTTTGTGTGTTTGCTTGTTGTTTATAAGCTTTGTGGTGTCTGTTTGTATCTTTGCCCATATATCTACCCCTAGTTTCCATCTATTGTCCCTGATGGTAGGGGTTACTTGGGAGAAAATGATATATGGGCAAATTTGGGTTTTGTTCTTTTTATGAGTGTTTGCCCGCTCTTGGGGGTTTGGGTTTTGTTGGTCTTGTAATCGTTTATTTATTGTTGTTGGGTGTGTCTGGGGTATGCCCATTATAAACTTGTAAATTTCATTGTCTTTAATTTATGACTTACTTACCCAAAAAAAAAAAAAAAGTTCCATCATTTTGCTGTCAAGGGCATGTTTTCCCTGAAACACAATGCTTCTGATTGTACTCGTGCTAGACTGCTGCTGGTTGGTTTATTCACTTGTTCATTCTCCCTATCTCTAGTTATATATGGATAGTGAACAGGTTGTAAGGCCCTAGTTTTTTTGTTTGGTTTTAAGTTTTCTGGCTCTCTTTAGCTTTAGTGAGTTTGTAGGATTGTTTTGTTTTTATTTTGTTTGGTGGTCTTGTTTAGCTGTGGTAGGGCCTGGGGCGTTCCCCTCGTAGTTGTGTAAATTTTCTTGTTTTATTTATGTCTTATTCACCCCACCCCCCCCCCCCCCCCAGGAAAAAAAAAAAGCAAAAAAACAAAAGAAGAAGAGAAGAGAAAGTTAGAGAAAAGAAAGAAAATTAGGATGAAAATCACAGGGAATTCGAATTCATCCTTTTGGACTTGAGAATTGAACACTTTGCTGATTTAGAAAAACTTAGATGAGGTACTTAAGTTAAACTAATATCGTTATGCTATAATTACTCAAAAAAAAAATTCTTAGATGCTAAGCAAGGTTAATTTGAGTTAAACTTGGCCACTTAAGCTAATGAAACAATTAACGGCCTAAGTTATTGAGTTCCTAGAACAGAATAAAGAAGGAAGGAGAAGGACGGAGAAAGTCAGAGAAGAACACTCCTTCTTGAGATCCAGAAAAGAAAGTTTGAGAAAAACAAAGAGAAATAGGAAGAAAATCAAAAGGAATTCAAGTTCATCATTTTGGATTTGAGAATTGAACACTTAGGTGATTTAGATACCTTAAATGAGGTGCTTAAGTTGAACTAATTTCCTTAAGCTACAATGACTCATAAAATTCTTTTTCTTAGAGGCTAAGCAAGGTTAGTTTGAGTTAAACTTGGCCGCTTAAGCAAATGAAACAATTAGCGATCTAGACAATTTTGTTCCTAGAACAAAATAAAGAATGATGGAGAAGGACTGAGAAAGGTAGAGAGAAACATTCTTCATCAGAGGTAGAAGAGAAAGTTAGAGAAAAGAAAAAATAATAGGAAAGAAAATCAAAGGGAATTCAAATTCATCCCTTTGGACTTAAGAATTGAACACTTAGTTGATTTAGAAAACCTTAAATGAGGTGCCTAAGTTTGAGTAATATCCTTATGCTACAATTACTCGGAAACTTCTATTTCTTAGAGGCTATGCAAGGTTAGTTTGAATTAAACTTGGCCACATAAGCAACTGAAACAATTAGCGGCCTAAACCAACTGGTTCATTGAACAAAAGAGTTGATGGAGAAGGACAGAGAAAGGTAGAGAGAAACATTCGTCTTGAGAGGTAGAAGAGAAAGTTAGAGAAAAGAAAGAGTAGTAGGAAAGAAAGCAATGAGAATTCAAGCTCATCGTTTTGGACTTGTGAATTGAACCCTTAAGTGAATTAGAAAACCTTAAATGAGGTGCTTAAGTTAAACTAATATCGTTAAGATACAATTACTCATAAAATTCTCTTTCTTAGAGTCTAAGCAAGGTTAGTTTGAGTTAAACTTGGTTGCTTAAGCTAATAAAACAATTAGTGGCCTAAGCTAATTAGCTTCTGGAACAAAATAGAGAAGGATGGAAAAAGTTAGAGAGAAACATTCTTCTTGAGAGGTAGAACAGAAAGTTAGATAAAAGAAAGAGTAATAGGAAGGAAATGAAGAGAATTCAAATTCATCATTTTGGACATGGGAATTGAACACTTAGGCGATTTAGAATACCTTAAAAGTACCCTCCTAAAAAAAAAACAAAAAAAAAACCATTAACGAGTTGATTACGTTTTAAACTAATATCGTTACTCAAAAAATTCTCTTTCTTAGAGGCTAAGCAAGGTTAGTCTGAGTTAAACTTGACCACTTGAGCGAAGGAAACAATTAGTCGCTAAGCTAATTAGTTCCTAAATAGAGAAGGAGGGAGAAAGTTTGTAAGGAACATTCTTCTTGAGAGCTAAAAGAGAAAGTTAGAGAAAAGACAGAGAAACGGGAAGAAAATGAAGGGGAATTCAAATTCATCCTTTCGTATTTGACAACTGAACACCTAGGTCATTTTGAAAACCTTAAATGAGGTGCTTAAGTTAAACAACTAGCGTTAAGCTACAATTACTCAGAATTTTTTTTGTTAGAGGCTAAGCAACGTTAGTTTGAGTTAAACTTGCCCACTTAAGCTAACGAAACAATTAGGGGCCAAAGCTCATTAGTTCTTGAACAAAATAGAGAAGGATGGAGAATGACGGAGAAAGTTACAGAGAAACATTATTCTTGAGAGGTAGAAGAGAAAGTCATACAAAAGAAAGAGAAATAGGAAGAAAATCAAACAGAATTCAATTTCATCCTTCTAGACTTGAGAATTGAACACTTATGTGACTTGGAAAACCTTAAATGAGGTGCTTACGTTAAACTAATGTCGGTACGATACAATGACACAGCAAATTCTATTTCTTGGTGGAGGCAAGGTTAGTTTGAGTTAAACTTGGCCACTCAAGCTAAAGAAACCATTAGTGGCCTAAGCTAATTAGTTCCTAGAACAAAATAGAGAAACATTCTTCTTGAGAGCTAGAAGAGAAAGTTAGAGAATAGATGGAGATATAGGAAGAAAATCAAAGGGAACTAAAATTCATCTTTTTGGATTTGAGAATTGAACACTTAAGTAATTTAGAAAACCTTAAATGAGATGATTATGCCAAACTAATATCGTTAAACTATTATTACTTAGAAAATTCTATTTCTTATAGTCTAAGTAAGGCTAATTTGAGTTAAACTAGGCAACTTAAGCTAATGAAACAATTGGTGGCCTAAGGAAATTAGTTTCTAGAACAAAATAGAGTAGGACGGAGAAAGTTAGACAGAAACATTCTTCTTGGGAGCGAGAAGAGAAAGTTAGAGAAGTAGGAAGAAAATCATAGGGCATTCAAATTCACCATTTTGGACTTGAGAATTGAACACTCAGGTGATTTAGAAAACCTTAAATGAGGTGCTTGCGTTAAACTAATATCGTTATGCAACAATTACTCTGAAAATTCTCTTTATTAGAGGCTAAGCAAAGTTAGTTTCAGTTAAACTTGGCCACTTCAGCAAATGAAACAATTAGTGGCCTAAGCTAATTAGTTCCCAAAACAGAAAAGATAAAGGTGGAGAAGGACAGAGAAAATTATAGAGAAATATTCTTGAGAGGTGGAAGAGAAAGTTAGAGAATAGAAAGAGAAATAGGAAGAAAATCAAAGGGAATTCAAATTCATCTTTCTGACCTTGAGAATGAACACTTAGGTGATTTAGAAAACCTTAAATGAGGTGATTAAGCTAAACTAATATCATTAAAGTAATATTACTCAGAAAATTCTATCTCTAAGAGGCTAAGCATGGTTCATTTGAGTTAAACTAGGCAACTTCAGCTAATGAAACAATTAGTGGCGTAAGTTAATTAGTTCACAGAACAATGTAGAGAAGGATAGAGAAGGACGGAGAAAGTTAGATAGAAGCTTTCTTCTTGAAATCTAGATGAGAAAGTTGGAGCAAAGAAAGAGCAATAGGAAGAAAATTAAAGCGAATTCAAATTCAACAATTTGGACTTGACTTTTGAAAACATAGATGATTAACAAAACCTTAAATTAGGTGCTTAAATTAAACAAATATCGTTATGCTACAATCACTCAGAAAATTCTCATTCTTAGAGGCTAAGCAAGATTAGTTTGAGTTAAACTGTAATGACCCCAAAAGTCATTCTTATTTAATTGGGGGTTAATGTGTTTTAATTCAACTACATCCATTGGAATTGAGAATGTTTATATCTATTTTGGGGTATTGATTGAGGTAGTAGGGTGATGGTAAAGTAAGATTGGACCAAAAACTTTAATTCGAATAATTCGCCTACGATCAGTCGTCACTCTTTTACCCTTTTCTTTTTCCATACTTTGAATTTGGATGTGAGGTTAGAACCATTGGAAAGATTATTTTCGGGGCTTCAATTTGGGCACAAGAATGACCTAAAACGGAGTCCGGATGAGAGAGTTATGCATGTTTGAAGTTTTCATATCTGTGCTGGAAGCAGAACCTGCGTGCAGGAAATGCATGACGTGCGGCGATGTGCGGGGCAGCAGCTCAAAAACGTGATTTTGAGCTCATTTCTTGCATTTTCTTTTCCTCTCTTCTTCTCCCCTCTTTCATGTCCGAAACCCTAGCTCCCCAAACCTTGATTTCCTTCACTTTTCTGAACAAATCCACCATACATCTTGCATCAAGGATGGAGAACAAGAAGAGGGCAACATTTTCAACCGATTGAAATTCGAATTTGTGGAGGATTCTTCTCAAAGCTTGCTTTTCTTGCTTGAATCTTGAGGTAGGAGACCTTATTCCCTTTCAATATTGCATTCATGGATGGATTTATGGTATTTTGAGTATGGATTTATGGTATTTTGTGTATAGAAATACAAATCTATAGTTTTGAACATATTATGTCTAACTTGAGATTGGGGGATTTCGGGTTTATAATGTTGGAGATGTAATTGTGGGGTTAAGGTGGTGGATTATGAACTTTAGACTTGTAATCAATGAGGAAATTTGAACAAAAAATAATGGGTTAAGGAATTTGGATTTTTCTTGAAATTCCTAGGTTTTTCTTGAAACCCTATGTTGATTAATGAAGATAACCAATGATTTGGCCCAAATTGGAAGTAGAATAATGAAATTGAGATATTGAAGTATATGTGGTCAAGTTTAATTAGAATTTGGAAATGTTTGAAAATTATGTTTAAAATTTGAGAATGAACTTTGATATGAACATTGGAATTCATGCTATAATGTGAAGGAAAAATTGGGGAAATAATCTAATAATGATATGCATGATATGAATTTGGTTTTGGAATGTGGAAATGGGATTTAAGGATTCCTCTTGCATTATGTTGAATTATTTAATGATGTTGAGTTGATTCATGTTATTTATGTTGAATTGTGGTGCTTATGTAGGATGGTATTGACTATGTTGATTTTGATTTTTGTGACCTAAAATGTGGAGTTTTCCAACATGGGTTACTCCCAAATTATTTTGCTAAGTACTTGTGGGCTTGCTTAGTTATTAAAATCAAGAGAATGATTTATTTTTGGAAAAATGTGGAAGATGTTCATACAATTCCTTCCTATCTTGAAATCAAAGTGATTGATTATAAATTTCATACTATGTTTACAAGAATGGTAATCTTCTATTTCTATATGTAGATATATTGAGATGGAGGAAATTGTGGTACAATCGATGGATGCTTAATGGTAGGCTTGTGAAGAATATTGAAGGAAAGAAAAAAGAACTAATGATCAAGTTATATATGTGTACAGGGCACACTTCAGGAGGGACAAACACTCCGTTGTAGCACTGTGAGTAGTAGTACTTCGATATATCTTTAACCGTTAATGATTATTGTTATTGGCGTTATGATCTTCGTCGTAAGAATTATGTTGACATATATGTTATGTATGCTATGTAAGAAATATTGTGAAATTATGGAAACATCAAAGGTGTAGGCTACATGAAGAACATTGTGAAATTATGGTATAAGCTATATGAAGAACATTGTGAAATTATGGAAACATCAAAAAGGATTTGTGAAATATGCATCTCGAATTTGTGAAGTATGGATCACCAACTTGTGAAATATGAAATGATGTGGCCGAGGGCCATTAATGACGTATGAATTCCCGAATTGTGAATTGTGAAACTATGAAACCCAAAAGCTAATTTAGGCATATGTGAATTTATGAGGCCGAGGGCCGACTTATGAATTTATGTGGCTAGGAGCCATTTGTGAACTATGAATTTATGTGGCTAGGAGCCATTCGTGAACTATGAACTTATGTGGCTTGGAGCCATTTGTGAACTATGAACTTATGTGGCCAGGAGCCATTTGTGAGCTATGAATCTATGTGGCCAAGGGCCATTTGTGAAATTATGAAGCTATGAGGCCGAGGGCCAAAATTGTGAACTTGTGAATCCAAAGGGCCGAAGGCCGATGTAATAAGTTGTGAATCTATGAAACCTAAAGGCTATGTGAAACCGATAAAGTCATCTGTAATCTAATGAAAATGTGCTTATTTTGTCAACTCATGGGAATGCTGTAACGGTTACCAATAGGACTCTGTTAATTACAAGGCAAGGCAACTATGTTAACATATAAGAACGATTAAACAATGGTGTATACTATTGATTAACAGAGTACGTGAATTAAGTCGTTTACCTAAAAGAATTTCTGTTCATTCTTAAAGAATAGATTCTGAGTAAATATAAGAGTAGCTATATGTATCCATATGAATTTGAAGTTATTTTGCTATGTTGCTTATGAATTGGAAGTTATTCAGAAACTATGATATAAGTGCAAAGTTTAACATTATTATGTGACCCTCATGAGAATGTGAATTAGTCTCTCATTGTTAAGTGTACGATAATGACATGATACATCAAGAAACGCTCTAGCTATAATATGTTCCGTTTGAATTAATGAATGATGTTCAAGTATGTTTCAGGCACGTTTCTAGTATGTTACAACTTCAAGTATGCTCATGTATGTTTCAAGTGCATGGTTACAAGTTTGAATATGCTACAAGGTCAAACAAGTTTCAAGGGCTTATAGCCATCAAGTTTGTGTTGCAAGATTGGGCCTAAGGCCGTTATGTACTTAGCACAGAATCAAACTATTGCATTGACATGTATTATGTTTCACGTTAAGCATCATTTTATTTATGTATTACTATTCATTGAGCCCGGCTCACTCTCTATTATGTCTGCATTTACAGAGGTAACCAACCAAGTGGTCAGTCCTAAGCCATGACGCTTGTCCTCTTGGGTCAACCTTTCCATGTCCAAGCCTAAGAGAAGCTGCTCTTATTTTCATGAAGTTTTGACGAACTTTGGTTTTACGCCCTAGTTGTTGGCTTAAAGTTGACATGTGTGCAACACTTCATTCTCTAATGTTTTTGATATATGCCCAATTACCGGGATGGGTCTGTATATATGTTTGTATATAACCAATGTTCAGGTGTATGTTTTAAATTTTATTTATCTCTTAAGAGTTTATGATCCTGGCATGATAGTGGTAGCTCAATGGAGTTTGTTTCTATTGTCAAATTTTAATATTTAATGCTTCCGTTCAGGCCCCATATGATATATATAACAGGTTAAGTGTCTATCTTCGAATAGGTCAAGCCCAAATCTTTTAGGGGCGGGATTGGGGCATGACATAAACATGGCCACTTAAACTAATAAAACAATTAGTGGCCTAAGCTAATTATTTCCTATAACTAAATAGAGAAGGACAGAGAAAGTTAGAGAGAAACATTGTTCCTGAGAGCTAGAAGAGAAAGTTAGAGAAAGAGGAAGAAGATCAGAGAGAATTCAAATTCAACCTTTTAGACTTGAGAATTGAACAATTAGGTGGTTTAGAAAAGCTTAAATGAAGTGCCTAAGTTATTTTTTGATAGTTCTTTTTTCTTTGGCATGTGTACAGTCTACAACTAGCTGGTGTTTTGTTTCCCTGTCCCTGCGAGTTGTGTTGGGAATTTTATTTTTTACCTTTTTGTTGGGGCTACATGCACGTGCTGCTATGGAAAATTACACAGATACGTTTGTTTTGGTGTTATAGAAGCTGGATTGTGCAGGCAAACCTGCTATTGTGGAAGAATAGTTCAAGTGCCATCATTTTGCTGTCAAGAGCATGTTTTCCCTGAAAACACAATGCTTCTGATTGTACTCCTGCTAGGCTGCTGCTGGTTGGTTTATTCTCTTGTTCATTCTCCCTATCTCTAGTTACATATGGATAGTGAACAGGTTGTAAGGCCCTAGTTTTTTTGTTTGGTTTGAAGTTTTCTAGCTCTCTTTAGCTTTAGTGAGTTTGTAGGTTTGTTTTGTTTTTATTTTGTTTGGTGGTCTTGTTTAGCTGTGGTAGGGCCTGGGGCGTTCCCCTTGTAGTTGGGTAAATTTTTTTGTTTTATTATGTCTTATTCACCCCACACCCCCACCCACCCGCTCCCAGAAAAACAAAAAAACAAAAGAAAAAGAGAAGAGAAAGTTAGAGAAAACAAAGAAAATTAGGATGAAAATCACAGGGAATTCGAATTCATCCTTTTGGACTTGGGAATTGAACACTTTGCTGATTTAGAAAAACTTAGATGAGGTACTTAAGTTAAACTAATATCGTTATGCTATAATTGCTCAAAAAATTCTCTTTCTTAGATGCTAAGCAAGGTTAGTTTGAGTTAAACTTGGCCACTTAAGCTAATGAAACAATTAACAGCCTAAGCTATTTAGTTCCTAGAACAGAATAAAGAAGGAAGGAGAAGGACGGAGAAAGTCAAAGAAGAACATTCCTTCTTGAGATCTGGAAAAAAAAGTTTGACAAAAACAAAGAGAAATAGGAAGAAAATCAAAAGGAATTCAAGTTCACCATTTTGGATTTGAGAATTCAATGCTTAGGTGATTTAGATACCTTAAATGAGGTGCTTAAGTTGAACTAATTTCCTTAAGCTACAATGACTCATAAAATTCTTTTTCTTAGAGGCTAAGCAAGGTTAGTTTGGGTTAAACTTGTCCACTTAAGCAAATGAAACAATTAGCGGTCTAGATAATTTTGTTCCTTGAACCAAATAGAGAATGATGGAGAAGGACTGAGAAAGGTAGAGAGAAACATTCTTCATCAGAGGTAGAAGAGAAAGTTAGAGAAAAGAAAAAATAATAGGAAAGAAAATCAAAGGGAATTCAAATTCATCCCTTTGGACTTAAGAATTGAACACTTAGTTGATTTAGAAAACCTTAAATGAGGTGCCTAAGTTTAACTAATATCCTTATGCTACAATTACTCGGAAACTTCTATTTCATAGAGGCTATGCAAGGTTAGTTTGAATTAAACTTGGCCACATAAGCAACTGAAACAATTAGCGGCATAAACCAACTGGTTCATTGAACAAAACAGTTGATGGAGAAGGACAGAGAAAGGTAGAGAGAAAAATTCGTCTTGAGAGGTAGAAGAGAAAGTTAGAGAAAAGAAAGAGTAATAGGAAGAAAAGCAATAGAATTCAAGCTCATCCTTTTGGAGTTGAGAGTTGAACACTTAGGTGATTTAGAAAATATGAAACGAGTTGCTTAAGTTAAACTAATATCGTTAAGCTACAATTACTCAGAAAGTTCTCTTTCTTAGAGTCTAAGCAAGGTTAATTTGAGTTAAACTTGGTTGCTTAAGCTAATAAAACAATTAGTGGCAGAAGCTTATTAGCTTCTGGAACAAAATAGAGAAGGATGGAGAAAGTTAGAGAGAAACATTCTTCTTGAGAGGTAGAATAGAAAGTTAGATAAAAGAAAGAGAAAAAGGATCAAAATTAAAGGGAATTCAAATTCGACATTTTGGACTTAGGAATTGAACACTTAGGAGATTTAGAATACCTTAAAAAAAAAAAAAAAACCACTAAGCGAGTAAAAAAAAAAAAAAAAAACCCACTAAACGAGTTGATTAAGTTTTAAACTAATATCGTTACTCAAAAATCATCTCTTTCTTAGAGGCTAAGCAAGGTTAGTCTGAGTTAAACTTGACCACTTAAGCTAAGGAAACAATTGGTGGCTAAGCTAATTAGTTCCTAAATAGAGAAGGAGGAGAAAGTTTGTGAGAAACATTCTTCTTGAGAGCTAAAAGAGGAAGTTAGAAAAGAAAGAAAGCGGGAAGAAAATGAAGGGAATTCAAATTCATCCTTTTGTACTTGACAACTGAACACTTAGGTCATTTTGAAAACCTTAAATGAGGTGCTTAAGTTAAACAACTAGCATTAAGCTACAATTACTCGAAATTTTTTTCTTAGAGGCTAAGCAACATTAGTTAGAGTTAATCTTGCCCACTTAAGCTAACGAAACTATTAGGGGCCTAAGCTCATTAGTTCTCGAACAAAATAGAGAAGGATGGAGAAAGTTACAGAGAAACATTCTTCTTGAGAGGTAGAAGAGAAAGTTATAGAAAACAAAGAGAAATATGAAGAAAATCGAAAGGAATTCAAAATTCAAATTCATCATATTGGACTTGAGAATTGAACACTTATGTGATTTAGAATACCTTAAATAAAAAAAAAACCCACTAAACGAGTTGATTAAGTTTTAAACTAATATCGTTACTCAAAAATCATCTTTCTTAGAGGCTAAGCAAGGTTAGTTTGAGTTAAACTTGACCACTTAAGCTAAAGAAACAATTGGTGGCTAAGCTAATTAGTGCCTAAATAGAGAAGGAGGGAGAAAGTTTGTGAGAAACATTCTTCTTCAGAGCTAAAAGAGGAAGTTAGAGAAAAGTGAGAGAAATAGGAAGAAAATCAAAGGGAATTCAAATTCATCCTTTTGGACTTGAGAATTGAAGACTTAGGTGATTTCGAAAACCTTAAATGAGGTGCTTAAGTTAAACAAATAGCATTAAGCTACAATTACTTAGAAAATTTTTTCTTAGAGGCTAAGCAACATTAGTTTCAGTTAAACTTGGCCACTTGAGCTAATGAAACAATTAGTGGCCTAAGCTAATTAGTTCTCGAACAAAATAGAGAAGGACGGAGAAAGTTACAGAGAAACATTCTTCTTGAGAGGTAGAAGAGAAAGTCATACAAAAGAAGGAGAAATAGGAAGAAAATCAAAAGGAATTCAAGTTCATCATTTTGGATTTGAGAATTGAACGCTTAGGTGATTTAGATACCTTAAAAGTAAAAAAAAAAAAAAAAACCCACTAAACGAGTTGATTAAGTTAAACTAATATCGTTACTCAAAAATCATCTTTCTTAGAGGCTAAGCAAGGTTAGTTTGAGTTAAACTTGACCACTTAAGCTAATGAAACAATTGGTGGCTAAGCTAATTAGTGCCTAAATAGAGAAGGAGGAGAAAGTTATAGAGAAACATTCTTCTTGAGAGCTGGAAGAGGAAGTTAGAAAAGAAAGAAAATAGGAAGAAAATGAAAGGAATTCAAATTCATCCTTTTGGACTTGACAATTGAACACTTAGGTCATTTAGAAAACCTTAAATGAGGTGCTTAAGTTAAACAACTAGCATTAAGCTACAATTACTCGAAAATTTTTTTTCTTAGAGGCTAAGCAACATTAGTTTGAGTTAAACTTGCCCACTTAAGCTAATGAAACAATTAGGGGCTGAGCTAATTAGTTCTGGAACAAAATAGAGAAGGATGGAGAAAGTTAGAGAGAAACATTCTTCTTGAGAGGTAGAAGAGAAAGTCATAAAAAAGAAAGAGAAATAGGAAGAAAATCAAAAAGAATTCAAATTCATCATATTGGACTTGGGAATTGAACACTTAGTTGATTTAGAATACCTTAAATTAGGTTGATTAAGTTTTAAACTAATATCGTTACTCAAAAAATCATCTTTCTTAGAGGCTAAGCAAGGTTAGTCTGAGTTAAACTTCACCACTTAAGCTAAGGAAACAATTGGTGGCTAAGCTAATTAGTGCCTAAATAGAGAAGGAGGGAGAAGGTTTGTGAGGAACATTCTTCTTGAGAGCTAAAAGAGGAAGTTAGAGAAAAGAGAGAGAAACGGGAAGAAAATGATGGGGAATTCAAATTCAACCTTTTGTACTTGACAACTGAACACTTAGGTCATTTTGAAAACCTTAAATGAGGTGCTTAAGTTAAACAACTAGCATTAAGCCACAATTACTCAGAATTTTTTTTTCTTAGAGGCTAAGCAACATTAGTTTGAGTTGAACTTGCCCACTTAAGCTAACGAAACAATTAGGGGCCTGAGCTAATTAGTTCTCGAACAAAATAGAGAAGGGCGGAGAAAGTTACAGAGAAACATTCTTCTTGAGAGGTAGAAGAGAAAGTCATACAAAAGAAGGAGAAATAGGAAGAAAATCAAAGAGAATTCAAATTCATCATATTGGACTTGGGAATTGAACACTTAGGCGATTTAGAATACCTTAAAAGTACCCTCCTAAAAAAAAAAAAAAAAAAAAAAAAACCCACTAAACGAGTTGATTAAGTTTTAAACTAATATCGTTACTCAAAAAATCATCTTTCTTAGAGGCTAAGCAAGGTTAGTCTGAGTTAAAGTTGACCACTTAAGCTAAGGAAACAATTGGTGGCTAAGCTAATTAGTGCCTAAATAGAGAAGGTGGGAGAAGGTTTGTGAGGAACATTCTTCTTGAGACCTAAAAGAGGAAGTTAGAGAAAAGAAAGAGAAATGGGAAGAAAATGAAGGGGAATTCAAATTCAACCTTTTGTACTTGACAACTGAACACTTAGGTCATTTTGAAAACCTTAAATGAGGTGCTTAAGTTAAACAACTAGCATTAAGCTACAATTACTCAGAATTTTTTTTTCTTAGAGGCTAAGCAACATTAGTTTGAGTTAAACTTGCCCACTTAAGCTAACGAAACAATTAGGGGCCTGAGCTAATTAGTTCTCGAACAAAATAGAGAAGGACGGAGAAAGTTACAGAGAAACATTCTTCTTGAGAGGTAGAAGAGAAAGTCATACAAAAGAAGGAGAAATAGGAAGAAAATCAAAGAGAATTCAAATTCATCATATTGGACTTGGGAATTGAACACTTAGGCGATTTAGAATACCTTAAAAGTACCATCCTAAAAAAAAAAAAAAAAAACCCACTAAACGAGTTGATTAAGTTTTAAACTAATATCGTTACTCAAAAAATCATCTTTCTTAGAGGCTAAGCAAGGTTAGTCTGAGTTAAACTTGACCACTTAAGCTAAGGAAACAATTGGTGGCTAAGCTAATTAGTGCCTAAATAGAGAAGGAGGGAGAAGGTTTGTGAGGAACATTCTTCTTGAGAGCTAAAAGAGGAAGTTAGAGAAAAGAAAGAGAAACGGGAAGAAAATGAAGGGGAATTCAAATTCAACCTTTTGTACTTGACAACTGAACACTTAGGTCATTTTGAAAACCTTAAATGAGGTGCTTAAGTTAAACAACTAGCATTAAGCTACAATTACTCAGAATTTTTTTTTCTTAGAGGCTAAGCAACATTAGTTTGAGTTGAACTTGCCCACTTAAGCTAACGAAACAATTAGGGGCCTGAGCTAATTAGTTCTCGAACAAAATAGAGAAGGGCGGAGAAAGTTACAGAGAAACATTCTTCTTGAGAGGTAGAAGAAAGTCATACAAAAGAAGGAGAAATAGGAAGAAAATCAAAGAGAATTCAAATTCATCATATTGGACTTGGGAATTGAACACTTAGGCGATTTAGAATACCTTAAAAGTACCCTCCTAAAAAAAAAACCCCACTAAACGAGTTGATTAAGTTTTAAACTAATATCGTTACTCAAAAAATCATCTTTCTTAGAGGCTAAGCAAGGTTAGTCTGAGTTAAACTTGACCACTTAAGCTAAGGAAACAATTGGTGGCTAAGCTAATTAGTGCCTAAATAGAGAAGGAGGGAGAAAGTTTGTGAGGAACATTCTTCTTGAGAGCTAAAAGAGGAAGTTAGAGAAAAGAAAGAGAAACGGGAAGAAAATGAAGGGGAATTCAAATTCATCCTTTTGTACTTGACAACTGAACACTTAGGTCATTTTCAAAACCTTAAATGAGGTGCTTAAGTTAAACAACTAGCATTAAGCTACAATTACTCAGAATTTTTTTTTCTTAGAGGCTAAGCAACATCAGTTTGAGTTAAACTTCCCACTTAAGCTAACGAAACAATTAGGGGCCTGAGCTAATTAGTTCTCGAACAAAATAGAGAAGGGCGGAGAAAGTTACAGAGAAACATTCTTCTTGAGAGGTAGAAGAGAAAGTCATACAAAAGAAGGAGAAATAGGAAGAAAATCAAAGAGAATTCAAATTCATCATATTGGACTTGGGAATTGAACACTTAGGCGATTTAGAATACCTTAAAAGTACCCTCCTAAAAAAAAAAAAAAAACCCACTAAACGAGTTGATTAAGTTTTAAACTAATATCGTTACTCAAAAAATCATCTTTCTTAGAGGCTAAGCAAGGTTAGTCTGAGTTAAACTTGACCACTTAAGCTAAGGAAACAATTGGTGGCTAAGCTAATTAGTGCCTAAATAGAGAAGGAGGGAGAAGGTTTGTGAGGAACATTCTTCTTGAGAGCTAAAAGAGGAAGTTAGAGAAAAGAAAGAGAAACGGGAAGAAAATGAAGGGGAATTCAAATTCAACCTTTTGTACTTGACAACTGAACACTTAGGTCATTTTGAAAACCTTAAATGAGGTGCTTAAGTTAAACAACTAGCATTAAGCTACAATTACTCAGAATTTTTTTTTCTTAGAGGCTAAGCAACATTAGTTTGAGTTAAACTTGCCCACTTAAGCTAACGAAACAATTAGGGGCCTGAGCTAATTAGTTCTCGAACAAAATAGAGAAGGACGGAGAAAGTTGCAGAGAAACATTCTTATTGAGAGGTAGAATAGAAAGTCAGATAAAAGAAAGAGTAATAGGCAGGAAATCAAAGAGAATTCAAATTGGACTTGGGAATTGAACACTTAGGCGATTTAGAATACCTTAAAAGTACCCTCCGAAAAAAAAAAAAAAAAAAACCCACTAAACGAGTTGCTTAAGTTTTAAACTAATATCATTACTCAAAAAATCATCTTTCTTAGAGGCTAAGCAAGGTTAGTCTGAGTTAAACTTGACCACTTAAGCTAAGGAAACAATTGGTGGCTAAGCTAATTTAGTGCCTAAATAGAGAAGGAGGGAGAAAGTTTGTGAGGAACATTCTTCTTCAGAGCTAAAAGAGGAAGTTAGAGAAAAGAAAGAGAAACGGGAGGAAAATGAAGGGGAATTCAAATTCATCCCTTTGTACTTGACAACTGAACACTTAGGTCATTTTGAAAACCTTAAATGAGGTGCTTAAGTTAAACAACTAGCATTAAGCTACACTTACTCAGAATTTTTTTTTCTTAGAGGCTAAGCAACATTAGTTTGAGTTAAACTTGCCCACTTAAGCTAACGAAACAATTAGGGGCCTGAGCAAATTAGTTCTCGAACAAAATAGAGAAGGACGAAGAAAGTTACAGAGAAACATTCTTCTTGAGAGGTACAAGAGAAAGTCATACAAAAGAAGGAGAAATAGGAAGAAAATCAAAGAGAATTCAAAGAGAATTCAAATTCATCAAATTCGACTTGGGAATTGAACACTTAGGCGATTTAGAATACCTTAAAAAAAGCGAGTTGATTAAGTTTTAAACTAATATCGTTACTCAAAAAATCATCTTTCTTAGAGGCTAAGCAAGGTTAGTCTGAGTTAAACTTGACCACTTAAGCTAAGGAAACAATTGGTGGCTAAGCTAATTAGTGCCTAAATAGGGAAGGAGGGAGAAGGTTTGTGAGGAACATTCTTCTTGAGAGCTAAAAGAGGAAGTTAGAGAAAAGAAAGAGAAACGGGAAGAAAATGAAGAGGAATTCAAATTCATCCTTTTGTACTTGACAACTGAACACTTAGGTCATTTTGAAAACCTTAAATGAGGTGCTTAAGTTAAACAACTAGCATTAAGCTACAATTACTCAGAATTTTTTTTTCTTAGAGGCTAAGCAACATTAGTTTGAGTTAAACTTGCCCACTTAAGCTAACGAAACAATTAGGGGCCTGAGCTAATTAGTTCTCGAACAAAATAGAGAAGGACGGAGAAAGTTACAGAGAAACATTCTTCTTGAGAGGTAGAAGAGAAAGTCATACAAAAGAAGGAGAAATAGGAAGAAAATCAAAGAGAATTCAAAGAGAATTCAAATTCATCATATTGGACTTGGGAATTGAACACTTAGGCGATTTAGAATACCTTAAAAGTACCCTCCTAAAAAAAAAAAAAAACCCACTAAACGAGTTGATTAAGTTTTAAACTAATATCGTTACTCAAAAAATCATCTTTCTTAGAGGCTAAGCAAGGTTAGTCTGAGTTAAACTTGACCACTTAAGCTAAGGAAACAATTGGTGGCTAAGCTAATTAGTGCCTAAATAGAGAAGGAGGGAGAAGGTTTGTGAGGAACATTCTTCTTGAGAGCTAAAAGAGGAAGTTAGAGAAAAGAAAAAGAAACGGGAAGAAAATGAAGGGGAATTCAAATTCAACCTTTTGTACTTGACAACTGAACACTTAGGTCATTTTGAAAACCTTAAATGAGGTGCTTAAGTTAAACAACTAGCATTAAGCCACAATTACTCAGAATTTTTTTTTCTTAGAGGCTAAGCAACATTAGTTTGAGTTGAACTTGCCCACTTAAGCTAACGAAACAATTAGGGGCCTGAGCTAATTAGTTCTCGAACAAAATAGAGAAGGGCGGAGAAAGTTACAGAGAAACATTCTTCTTGAGAGGTAGAAGAGAAAGTCATACAAAAGAAGGAGAAATAGGAAGAAAATCAAAGAGAATTCAAAGAGAATTCAAATTCATCATATTGGACTTGGGAATTGAACACTTAGGCGATTTAGAATACCTTAAAAGTACCATCCTAAAAAAAAAAAAAAAAACCCACTAAACGAGTTGATTAAGTTTTAAACTAATATCGTTACTCAAAAAATCATCTTTCTTAGAGGCTAAGCAAGGTTAGTCTGAGTTAAAGTTGACCCACTTAAGCTAAGGAAACAATTGGTGGCTAAGCTAATTAGTGCCTAAATAGAGAAGGAGGGAGAAAGTTTGTGAGGAACATTCTTCTTGAGAGCTAAAAGAGGAAGTTAGAGAAAAGAAAGAGAAACGGGAAGAAAATGAAGGGGAATTCAAATTCATCCTTTTGTACTTGACAACTGAACACTTAGGTCATTTTGAAAACCTTAAATGAGGTGCTTAAGTTAAACAACTAGCATTAAGCTACAATTACTCAGAATTTTTTTTTCTTAGAGGCTAAGCAACATTAGTTTGAGTTAAACTTGCCCACTTAAGCTAACGAAACAATTAGGGGCCTGAGCTAATTAGTTCTCGAACAAAATAGAGAAGGACGGAGAAAGTTACAGAGAAACATTCTTCTTGAGAGGTAGAAGAGAAAGTCATACAAAAGAAGGAGAAATAGGAAGAAAATCAAAGAGAATTCAAAGAGAATTCAAATTCATCATATTGGACTTGGGAATTGAACACTTAGGCGATTTAGAATACCTTAAAAGTACCCTCTTAAAAAAAAAAAAAACCACTAAACGAGTTGATTAAGTTTTAAACTAATATCGTTACTCAAAAAATCATCTTTCTTAGAGGCTAAGCAAGGTTAGTCTGAGTTAAACTTGACCACTTAAGCTAAGGAAACAATTGGTGGCTAAGCTAATTAGTGCCTAAATAGAGAAGGAGGGAGAAAGTTTGTGAGGAACATTCTTCTTGAGAGCTAAAAGAGGAAGTTAGAGAAAAGAAAGAGAAACGGGAAGAAAATGAAGGGGACTTCAAATTCATCCTTTTGTACTTGACAACTGAACACTTAGGTCATTTTGAAAACCTTAAATGAGATGCTTAAGTTAAACAACTAGCATTAAGCTACAATTACTCAGATTTTTTTTTCTTAGAGGCTAAGCAACATTAGTTTGAGTTGAACTT
Organism: Camellia lanceoleosa; assembly: GCA_025200525.1. Taxonomy (NCBI): domain Eukaryota; kingdom Viridiplantae; phylum Streptophyta; class Magnoliopsida; order Ericales; family Theaceae; genus Camellia; species Camellia lanceoleosa. Next base: position 152,981,006 of record CM045770.1, on the reverse strand, counting down.
GCCCACTTAAGCTAACGAAACAATTAGGGGCCTGAGCTAATTAGTTCTCGAACAAAATAGAGAAGGGCGGAGAAAGTTACAGAGAAACATTCTTCTTGAGAGGTAGAAGAGAAAGTCATACAAAAGAAGGAGAAATAGGAAGAAAATCAAAGAGAATTCAAATTCATCATATTGGACTTGGGAATTGAACACTTAGGCGATTTAGAATACCTTAAAAGTACCCTCCTAAAAAAAAAAAAAAAAAACCCACTAAACGAGTTGATTAAGTTTTAAACTAATATCGTTACTCAAAAAATCATCTTTCTTAGAGGCTAAGCAAGGTTAGTCTGAGTTAAAGTTGACCCACTTAAGCTAAGGAAACAATTGGTGGCTAAGCTAATTAGTGCCTAAATAGAGAAGGAGGGAGAAAGTTTGTGAGGAACATTCTTCTTGAGAGCTAAAAGAGGAAGTTAGAGAAAAGAAAGAGAAACGGGAAGAAAATGAAGGGGAATTCAAATTCATCCTTTTGTACTTGACAACTGAACACTTAGGTCATTTTGAAAACCTTAAATGAGGTGCTTAAGTTAAACAACTAGCATTAAGCTACAATTACTCAGAATTTTTTTTTCTTAGAGGCTAAGCAACATTAGTTTGAGTTAAACTTGCCCACTTAAGCTAACGAAACAATTAGGGGCCTGAGCTAATTAGTTCTCGAACAAAATAGAGAAGGACGGAGAAAGTTACAGAGAAACATTCTTCTTGAGAGGTAGAAGAGAAAGTCATACAAAAGAAGGAGAAATAGGAAGAAAATCAAAGAGAATTCAAAGAGAATTCAAATTCATCATATTGGACTTGGGAATTGAACACTTAGGTGATTTAGAATACCTTAAAAGTACCATCCTAAAAAAAAAACCCGCTAAACGAGTTGATTAAGTTTTAAACTAATATCGTTACTCAAAAAATCATCTTTCTTAGAGGCTAAGCAAGGTTAGTCTGAGTTAAAGTTGACCACTTAAGCTAAGGAAACAATTGGTGGCTAAGCTAATTAGTGCCTAAATAGAGAAGGTGGGAGAAGGTTTGTGAGGAACATTCTTCTTGAGACCTAAAAGAGGAAGTTAGAGAAAAGAAAGAGAAACGGGAAGAAAATGAAGGGGAATTCAAATTCAACCTTTTGTACTTGACAACTGAACACTTAGGTCATTTTGAAAACCTTAAATGAGGTGCTTAAGTTAAACAACTAGCATTAAGCCACAATTACTCAGAATTTTTTTTTCTTAGAGGCTAAGCAACATTAGTTTGAGTTGAACTTGCCCACTTAAGCTAACGAAACAATTAGGGGCCTGAGCTAATTAGTTCTCGAACAAAATAGAGAAGGGCGGAGAAAGTTACAGAGAAACATTCTTCTTGAGAGGTAGAAGAGAAAGTCATACAAAAGAAGGAGAAATAGGAAGAAAATCAAAGAGAATTCAAATTCATCATATTGGACTTGGGAATTGAACACTTAGGCGATTTAGAATACCTTAAAAGTAACCTCCTAAAAAAAAAAAAAAAACCCACTAAACGAGTTGATTAAGTTTTAAACTAATATCGTTACTCAAAAAATCATCTTTCTTAGAGGCTAAGCAAGGTTAGTCTGAGTTAAACTTGACCACTTAAGCTAAGGAAACAATTGGTGGCTAAGCTAATTAGTGCCTAAATAGAGAAGGAGGGAGAAGGTTTGTGAGGAACATTCTTCTTGAGAGCTAAAAGAGGAAGTTAGAGAAAAGAAAGAGAAAGGGGAAGAAAATGAAGTGGAATTCAAATTCATCCTTTTGTACTTGACAACTGAACACTTAGGTCATTTTGAAAACCTTAAATGAGGTGCTTAAGTTAAACAACTAGCATTAAGCTACAATTACTCAGAATTTTTTTTTCTTAGAGGCTAAGCAACATTAGTTTGAGTTAAACTTGCCCACTTAAGCTAACGAAACAATTAGGGGCCTGAGCTAATTAGTTCTCGAACAAAATAGAGAAGGACGGAGAAAGTTACAGAGAAACATTCTTCTTGAGAGGTAGAAGAGAAAGTCATACAAAAGAAGGAGAAATAGGAAGAAAATCAAAGAGAATTCAAAGAGAATTCAAATTCATCATATTGGACTTGGGAATTGAACACTTAGGCGATTTAGAATACCTTAAAAGTACCCTCCTAAAAAAAAAAAAAAAACCCACTAAACGAGTTGATTAAGTTTTAAACTAATATCGTTACTCAAAAAATCATCTTTCTTAGAGGCTAAGCAAGGTTAGTCTGAGTTAAACTTGACCCACTTAAGCTAAGGAAACAATTGGTGGCTAAGCTAATTAGTGCCTAAATAGAGAAGGAGGGAGAAAGTTTGTGAGGAACATTCTTCTTGAGAGCTAAAAGAGGAAGTTAGAGAAAAGAAAGAGAAACGGGAAGAAAATGAAGGGGAATTCAAATTCAACCTTTTGTACTTGACAACTGAACACTTAGGTCATTTTGAAAACCTTAAATGAGGTGCTTAAGTTAAACAACTAGCATTAAGCTACAATTACTCAGAATTTTTTTTTCTTAGAGGCTAAGCAACATTAGTTTGAGTTGAACTTGCCCACTTAAGCTAACGAAACAATTAGGGGCCTGAGCTAATTAGTTCTCGGACAAAATAGAGAAGGGCGGAGGAAGTTCTGAGAGAAACATTCTTCCTGAGAGGTAGAAGAGAAAGTCATACAAAAGAAGGAGAAATAGGAAGAAAATCAAAGAGAATTCAAATTCATCATATTGGACTTGGGAATTGAACACTTAGGCGATTTAGAATACCTTAAAAGTACCGTGCTAAAAAAAAAAAAAAAAAACACACTAAACGAGTTGATTAAGTTTTAAACTAATATCGTTACTCAAAAAATCATCTTTCTTAGAGGCTAAGCAAGGTTAGTCTGAGTTAAACTTGACCCACTTAAGCTAAGGAAACAATTGGTGGCTAAGCTAATTAGTGCCTAAATAGAGAAGGAGGGAGAAAGTTTGTGAGGAACATTCTTCTTGAGAGCTAAAAGAGGAAGTTAGAGAAAAGAAAGAGAAACGGGAAGAAAATGAAGGGGAATTCAAATTCAACCTTTTGTACTTGACAACTGAACACTTAGGTCATTTTGAAAACCTTAAATGAGGTGCTTAAGTTAAACAACTAGCATTAAGCTACAATTACTCAGAATTTTTTTTTCTTAGAGGCTAAGCAACATTAGTTTGAGTTGAACTTGCCCACTTAAGCTAACGAAACAATTAGGGGCCTGAGCTAATTAGTTCTCGAACAAAATAGAGAAGGGCGGAGAAAGTTACAGAGAAACATTCTTCTTGAGAGGTAGAAGAGAAAGTCATACAAAAGAAGGAGAAATAGGAAGAAAATCAAAGAGAATTCAAATTCATCATATTGGACTTGGGAATTGAACACTTAGGCGATTTAGAATACCTTAAAAGTACCCTCCTAAAAAAAAAAAACCCACTAAACGAGTTGATTAAGTTTTAAACTAATATCGTTACTCAAAAAATCATCTTTCTTAGAGGCTAAGCAAGGTTAGTCTGAGTTAAACTTGACCACTTAAGCTAAGGAAACAATTGGTGGCTTAGCTAATTAGTGCCTAAGTAGAGAAGGAGGAGAAGGTTTGTGAGAACATTCTTCTTGAGAGCTAAAAGAGGAAGTTAGAGAAAAGAAAGAGAAAGGAAGAAAATGAAGGGAATTCAAATTCATCCTTTTGTACTTGACAACTGAACACTTAGGTCATTTTGAAAACCTTAAATGAGGTGCTTAAGTTAAACAACTAGCATTAAGCTACAATTACTCAGAATTTTTTTTTCTTAGAGGCTAAGCAACATTAGTTTGAGTTAAACTTGCCCACTTAAGCTAACGAAACAATTAGGGGCCTGAGCTAATTAGTTCTCGAACAAAATAGAGAAGGACGGAGAAAGTTACAGAGAAACATTCTTCTTGAGAGGTAGAAGAGAAAGTCATACAAAAGAAGGAGAAATAGGAAGAAAATCAAAGAGAATTCAAATTCATCATATTGGACTTGGGAATTGAACACTTAGGCGATTTAGAATACCTTAAAAGTACCCTCCTAAAAAAAAAACCCCACTAAACGAGTTGATTAAGTTTTAAACTAATATCGTTACTCAAAAAATCATCTTTCTTAGAGCCTAAGCAAGGTTAGTCTGAGTTAAACTTGACCCACTTAAGCTAAGGAAACAATTGGTGGCTAAGCTAATTAGTGCCTAAATAGAGAAGGAGGGAGAAAGTTTGTGAGGAACATTCTTCTTGAGACCTAAAAGAGGAAGTTAGAGAAAAGAAAGAGAAACGGGAAGAAAATGAAGGGGAATTCAAATTCATCCTTTTGTACTTGACAACTGAACACTTAGGTCATTTTGAAAAACTTAAATGAGGTGCTTAAGTTAAACAACTAGCATTAAGCTACAATTACTCAGAATTTTTTTTTCTTAGAGGCTAAGCAACATCAGTTTGAGTTAAACTTGCCCACTTAAGCTAACTAAACAATTAGGGGCCTGAGCTAATTAGTTCTCGAACAAAATAGAGAAGGACGGAAAAAGTTACAGAGAAACATTCTTCTTGAGAGGTAGAAGAGAAAGTCATACAAAAGAAGGAGAAATAGGAAGAAAATCAAAGAGAATTCAAATTCATCATATTGGACTTGGGAATTGAACACTTAGGCGATTTAGAATACCTTAAAAGTACCCTCCTAAAAATAAAAAATAAAAACCCACTAAACGAGTTGATTAACTTTTAAACTAATATCGTTACTCAAAAAATCATCTTTCTTAGAGCCTAAGCAAGGTTAGTCTGAGTTAAACTTGACCCACTTCAGCTAAGGAAACAATTGGTGGCTAAGCTAATTAGTGCCTAAATAGAGAAGGAGGGAGAAAGTTTGTGAGAAACATTCTTCTTGAGAGCTAAAAGAGGAAGTTAGAGAAAAGAAAGAGAAACGGGAAGAAAATGAAGGGGAATTCAAATTCATCCTTTTGTACTTGACAACTGAACACTTAGGTCATTTTGAAAACCTTAAATGAGGTGCTTAAGTTAAACAACTAGCATTAAGCTACAATTACTCAGAATTTTTTTTTCTTAGAGGCTAAGCAACATTAGTTTGAGTTGAACTTGCCCACTTAAGCTAACGAAACAATTAGGGGCCTGAGCTAATTAGTTCTCGAACAAAATAGAGAAGGACGGAGAAAGTTACAGAGAAACATTCTTTTTGAGAGGTAGAAGAGAAAGTCATACAAAAGAAGGAGAAATAGGAAGAAAATCAAAGAGAATTCAAATTCATCATATTGGACTTGGGAATTGAACACTTAGGCGATTTAGAATACCTTAAAAGTAACCTCCTAAAAAAAAAAAAAAAACCCCACTAAACGAGTTGATTAAGTTTTAAACTAATATCGTTACTCAAAAAATCATCTTTCTTAGAGGCTAAGCAAGGTTAGTCTGAGTTAAACTTGACCCACTTAAGCTAAGGAAACAATTGGTGGCTAAGCTAATTAGTGCCTAAATAGAGAAGGAGGGAGAAAGTTTGTGAGGAACATTCTTCTTGAGAGCTAAAAGAGGAAGTTAGAGAAAAGAAAGGGAAACGTGAAGAAAATGAAGGGGAATTCAAATTCAACCTTTTGTACTTGACAACTGAACACTTAGGTCATTTTGAAAACCTTAAATGAGGTGCTTAAGTTAAACAACTAGCATTAAGCTACAATTACTCAGAATTTTTTTTTCTTAGAGGCTAAGCAACATCAGTTTGAGTTAAACTCGCCCACTTGAGCTAACGAAACAATTAGGGGCCTGAGCTAATTAGTTCTCGAACAAAATAGAGAAGGACGGAGAAAGTTACAGAGAAACATTCTTCCTGAGAGGTAGAAGAGAAAGTCATACAAAAGAAGGAGAAATAGGAAGAAAATCAAAGAGAATTCAAATTCATCATATTGGACTTGGGAATTGAACACTTAGGCGATTTAGAATACCTTAAAAGTACCGTGCTAAAAAAAAAAAAAAAAAAAAACCCACTAAACGAGTTGATTAAGTTTTAAACTAATATCGTTACTCAAAAAATCATCTTTCTTAGCGGCTAAGCAAGGTTAGTCTGAGTTAAACTTGACCCACTTAAGCTAGGGAAACAATTGGTGGCTAAGCTAATTAGTGCCTAAATAGAGAAGGAGGGAGAAAGTTTGTGAGAAACATTCTTCTTGAGAGCTAAAAGAGGAAGTTAGAGAAAAGAAAGAGAAACGGGAAGAAAATGAAGGGGAATTCAAATTCATCCTTTTGTACTTGACAACTGAACACTTAGGTCATTTTGAAAACCTTAAATGAGGTGCTTAAGTTAAACAACTAGCATTAAGCTACAATTACTCAGAATTTTTTTTTCTTAGAGGCTAAGCAACATTAGTTTGAGTTGAACTTGCCCACTTAAGCTAACGAAACAATTAGGGGCCTGAGCTAATTAGTTCTCGAACAAAATAGAGAAGGACGGAGAAAGTTACAGAGAAACATTCTTCTTGAGAGGTAGAAGAGAAAGTCATACAAAAGAAGGAGAAATAGGAATAAAATCAAAGAGAATTCAAAGAGAATTCAAATTCATCATATTGGACTTGGGAATTGAACAATTAGGCGATTTAGAATACCTTAAAAGTAACCTCCTAAAAAAAAAAAAAAAACCCACTAAACGAGTTGATTAAGTTTTAAACTAATATCGTTACTCAAAAAATCATCTTTCTTAGAGGCTAAGCAAGGTTAGTCTGAGTTAAACTTGACCCACTTAAGCTAAGGAAACAATTGGTGGCTAAGCTAATTAGTGCCTAAATAGAGAAGGAGGGAGAAAGTTTGTGAGGAACATTCTTCTTGATAGCTAAAAGAGGAAGTTTGAGAAAAGAAAGAGAAACGGGAAGAAAATGAAGGGGAATTCAAATTCAACCTTTTGTACTTGACAACTGAACACTTAGGTCATTTTGAAAACCTTAAATGAGGTGCTTAAGTTAAACAACTAGCATTAAGCTACAATTACTCAGAATTTTTTTTTCTTAGAGGCTAAGCAACATTAGTTTGAGTTGAACTTGCCCACTTAAGCTAACGAAACAATTAGGGGCCTGAGCTAATTAGTTCTCGAACAAAATAGAGAAGGACGGAGAAAGTTACAGAGAAACATTCTTCTTGAGAGGTAGAAGAGAAAGTCATACAAAAGAAGGAGAAATAGGAAGAAAATCAAAGAGAATTCAAAGAGAATTCAAATTCATCATATTGGACTTGGGAATTGAACACTTAGGCGATTTAGAATACCTTAAAAGTACCCTCCTAAAAATAAAAAATAAAAACCCACTAAACGAGTTGATTAAGTTTTAAACTAATATCGTTACTCAAAAAATCATCTTTCTTAGAGGCTAGGCAAGGTTAGTCTGAGTTAAAGTTGACCCACTTAAGCTAAGGAAACAATTGGTGGCTAAGCTAATTAGTGCCTAAATAGAGAAGGAGGGAGAAAGTTTGTGAGGAACATTCTTCTTGAGAGCTAAAAGAGGAAGTTAGAGAAAAGAAAGAGAAACGGGAAGAAAATGAAGGGGAATTCAAATTCATCCTTTTGTACTTGACAACTGAACACTTAGGTCATTTTGAAAACCTTAAATGAGGTGCTTAAGTTAAACAACTAGCATTAAGCTACAATTACTCAGAATTTTTTTTTCTTAGAGGCTAAGCAACATTAGTTTGAGTTAAACTTGCCCACTTAAGCCTACGAAACAATTAGGGGCCTGAGCTAATTAGTTCTCGAACAAAATAGAGAAGGACGGAGAAAGTTACAGAGAAACATACAAAAGAAGGAGAAATAGGAAGAAAATCAAAGAGAATTAAAATTCATCCTTATAGACTTAAGAATTGAACACTTATGTGACTTACGTTAAACTAATGTCGGTAAGATACAATTACACAGAAAATTCTATTTCTTGGAGGAGGCAAGGTTAGTTTGAGTTAAACTTGGCTACTCAAGCTAATGAAACCATTAGTGGCCTAAGCTAATTAGTTCCTAGAACAAAATAGCGAAAGATGGAGAAGGACAGAGAAGGTTAGAGAGAAGCATTCTTCTTGAGAGCTAGAAGAGAAAGTTAGAGAATAGACAGAGAAATAGGAAGAAAATCAAAGGGAATTAAAATCCATCTTTTTGGATTTGAGAATTGAACACTTAGGTAATTTAGGAAACCTTAAATGAGATGATTAAGCAAAACTAATATCGTTAAACTAATATTACTTAGGAAATTCTATTTCTTATTGGCTAAGTAAGGTTAATTTGAGTTAAACTAGGCAACTTAAGCTAATGAAACAATTGCTGGCCTAAGGACATTAGTTCCTAGAACAAAATGGAGTAGGACGGAGAAAGTTAGACAGAAACATTCTTCTGGGGAGCGAGAAGAGAAAGTTAGAGAAAAGAAAGAGAAATAGGATGAAAATCATAGGGCTTTCAAATTCACCATTTTGGACTTGAGAATTGAACACTCAGGTGATTTAGAAAACCTTAAATGAGGTGCTTGCGTTAAACTAATATCGTTATGCAACAATTACTCTGAAAATTCTCTTTTTTTTTGGGGGGTGAGTAAGTCGTAAAATAAAGACAATGAAATTTACAAGTTTACAAGAGGCATACCCCAGGCACGCCCAACAACAAATAATTGACAATTACAGAATCTACGAAAACTAACACTGTCACCCCCTAAGGAAGGGGGAGAAATACAACCGAACCCCGCAAAGCAGATGAACAAGAAAAAAAATAACATAACTCAACTTTGCCCATATATCCTTTTTGTCCCCAAGTAACCGCTACCATCAGAGATAATAGATGGTAACTTGGGGTGGATATAAGGGCAAAGATACAATTACACACCACAAAGCTAGTTAAACATAACAAACATACACGCAAAGCTGCAACCCACAAGTTCGATCCAAAAGGATGGCCACCCCCACAAGCCGCCAGTTTCTACCAAAGATAAGCACATGGAGTCCAATAAGCCTTCCACTCCTCACAGCCGTGACATCCTTGCCACTAACCAAAGCCATGACGGAGGAAAAAATCTACCCCACGACAAATCCCGACAGAGTCACATGAACCTAGCACGAGCCATAACCACAATCAATGGTCTTGGGAGTTGTAGCGAAAAAACAATAGCCCCACAGCAACAGACCAATACATAGCCAAAATCGCATAAGATCAACCATCACATCCCCCAGTCCCTTCCTTGGTAGATCATAAGCCTCAAACCCCATGGCAGTGTGCCCTTCACGTGAAAATTCTCTTTCTTGGAGGCCACGCAAAGTTAGTTTAAGGCCAATGAAAAAAAGTTAGTTTTCACTTCACCCAAAAAAAAAGAGGCAAAGTTAGTTTCAGTTAAACTTGTCCACTTGAGCAAATGAAACAATTAGTGGCCTAAGCTAATTAGTTCCCAGAATAGAAAAGATAAAGATGGAGAAGGACGGAGAAAGTTATAGAGAGACATTCTTCTTGAGAGCTGGAAGAGAAAGTCAGAGAACAGAAAGAGAAATAGGAAGAAAATCAAAGGGAATTCAAATTCATCTTTCTAGACTTGAGAATTGAACACTTAGGTAATTTAGAAAACCTTAAATGAGGTGATTAAGCTAAACTAATATCGTTAAAGTAATATTACTCAGAAAATTCTATCTCTAAGAGGCTAAGCAAAGTTCATTTGAGTTAAACTAGACAACTTCAGCTAATGAAACAATTAGTGGCCTAAGTTAATTAGTTCCCAAAACAATGTAGAGAAGGATAGAGAAGGACAGAGAAAGTTAGATAGAAGCTTTCTTCTTGAAAGCTAGATGAGAAAGTTAGAGCAAAGAAAGAGAAATAGGAAGAAAATTAAAGTGAATTCAAATTCATCCATTTGGTCTTTACTTTTGAAAACATAGGTGATTAAGAAAACCTTAAATTAGGTGCTTAAATTAAACAAATATCGTTATGCTACAATTACTCAGAAAATTCTCATTCTTAGAGGCTAAGCAAGGTTAGTTTGAGTTAAACATGGCCACTTAAACTAATAAAACAATTAGTGGCCAAAGCTAATTATTTCTTATAACTAAATAGAGAAGGACGGAGAAAGTTGGAGAGAAACATTGTTCCTGAGGGCTAGAACAGAAAGTTAGAGAAAGAGGAAGAAGATCAGAGAGAATTCAAAATTCAACCTTTTAGCCATGAGAATTGAACAATTAGGTGATTTAGAAAAGCTTAAATGAGGTGCCTAAGTTAAACTAATATCGTTAAGCCACAATTACTTTGAAAATTCCCTTTCTTAGAGGCTAAGCAATGTTAGTCTGAGTTAAACTTGGCCACTTAAGCTGATGAATTAATTAGTGGCCGAAGGTAATTAGTTCCTAGAACAACATAGAGAAGGATGGAGAAGGACGGAGAAAGTTAGAGAGAAACATTCTTCTTGAGAGCTACAAAAGAAAGTTAGAGAAAAGAGAGAGAAATAGGAAGAAAATCCAATGGGATTCAAATTCCTCATTTTGGATTTGAGTATTGAAGACTTAGGTCATTTGGAAAAACCTTATGTGGGGTGTTTAAGTTAAACTAATATTATTAAGCTACAGTTACTCAGAAAATTCTCTTTCTTAGAGGCTAAGCATGGTTAGTTTGAGTTAAACTTGGCCACTTAAGCTAATGAAAAAATTAGTGGTCTAGGCAATTTAGTTCCTAGAACAAAATGGAGAAGTATGGAGAAAGTTAGAGAGAAACATTCTTCTTGAAAAAGTATAGTGCCAAAACTGGAGCTTTCTTTTGGTCTGGTACTGATCTTAAAAAACATAGTGCCAAAATTGCTTGGGATAAGGTTTGCAGACCTAAAAATGAGGGTGGCCTTGCCTTTAAATCTTTACACATTTGGAATAGGGCTGCCATTGCTAAGCATATCTAGTTCCTGTTTTCTAGAGGTGAGAAATCTGTGGTGCCAATGGGTGAAATCCTACGTACTTAAAGGCAAGAGTTTCTGGTAAGTCAAGGTCCCTAATGACCCTTCCTGTGTCTGGTGGAAGATTTTATCTCTTAGGGATGCTGTGTCTGCTCTGATCCTACTTACCCAAAAAAGTGTCTCCTCTTATCCTGCATAAGATTGGTAGAGGTAACTCTACTTTTTTATGGCATGATAATTGGCATCCCCTTGGTCCCCTTTGGATAAGATGATTAAGCAAAACTAATATCGTTAAACTAATATTACTTAGAAAATTCTATTTCTTAGAGGCCAAGTAAGGTTAATTTTTGTTAAACTAGGCAACTTAAGCTAATGAAACAATCGTTGGCCTAAGGAAATTAGTTCCTAGAACAAAATAGAGTAGGACGGAGAAAGTTAGACAGAAACATTCTTCTTGAGAGCGAGAAAAGAAAGTTAGAGAAAAGAAAGAGAAATAGGAAGAAAATCATAAGCATTCAAATTCACCATTTTGGACTTGAGAATTGAACACTCAGGTGATTTAGAAAACCTTAAATGAGGTGCTTGCGTTAAACTAATATCGTTATGCAACAATTACTCTGAAAATTCTCTTTCTTAGAGGCTAAGCCAAGTTAGTTTCAATTAAATTTGGCCACTTGAGCAAATAAAACAATTAGTGGCCTAAGCTAATTAGTTCCCAGAACAAAAAAGATAAAAAGATGGAGAAGAACGGAGAAAGTTATAGAGAAACATTACTCTTGAGAGCTGGAAGAGAAAGTTAGAGAATAGAAAGAGAAATAAGAAGAAAATCAAAGGGAATTCAAATCATCTTTCCGGACTTGAGAATTGAACACTTAGGTGATTTAGAAAACCTTAAATAGGTGATTAAGCTAAACTAATATCATTAAAGTAATATTACTCAGAAAATTCTATCTCTAAGAGGCTAAGCAAGGTTCATTTGAGTTAAACTAGGCAACTTCAGCTAATGAAACAATTAGTGGCCTAAGTTAATTAGTTCCCAGAACAATGTAGAGAAGGATAGAGAGGAACGGAGAAAGTTAGATAGAAGCATTCTTCTTGAACGCTAGATGAGAAAGTTGGAGCAAAGAAAGAGAAATGGGAAGAAAATTAAAGCAAATTCAAATTCATCCATTTGGACTTGACTTTTCAAAACATAGGTGATTAACAAAACCTTAAATTAGGTGCTTAAATTAAACAAATATCGTTATGCTACAATTACTCAGAAAATTCTCACACCTAGAGGCCAAGCAAGGTTAGTTTGAGTTAAAAATGGCCACTTAAACTAATAAAACATCTAGTGGCCAAAGCTAATTATTTCCTATAACTAAATAGAGAAGGACGGAGAAAGTTAGAGAGAAACATTGTTTCTGAGAGCTAGAAGAGAAAGTTAGAGAAAGAGGAAGAAGATCAGAGAGAATTCAAATCCAACCTATTAGACTTGAGAATTGAACAATTAGGTGATCTAGAAAAAGTTTGAATGAGGTGCCTAAGTTAAACTAATATCGTTAAGCCACAATTACTATGAAAATTTCCTTTCTTAGAGGCTAAGCAGGGTTAGTTTGAGTTAAACTTGGCCACTTAAGCTAATGAAATAATTAGTGGCCTAAGGTAAATTAGTTCCTAGAACAACATAGAGAAGGATGGAGAAGGACAGAGAAAGTTAGGGAGAAACATTCTTCTTGAGAGCTACAAAAGAAAGTTAGAGAAAGCAGAAAGAAATAGGAAGAAAATCCAATGGGATTCAAATTCCTCATTTTGGATTTGAGTATTGAAGACTTAGCTCATTTAGAAAAACCTTACGTGGGGTGTTTAAGTTAAACTAATATTGTTAAGCTACAATTACTCAGAAAATTCTCTTTCTTAGAGGCTAAGCATGGTTAGTTTGAGTTAAACTTGGCCACTTAAGCAAATAAAACAATTAGCGGTCTAGGCAATTTAGTTCCTAGAACAAAATGGAGAAGTATGGAGAAAGTTAGAGAGAAACATTCTTCTTGACAAAGCATAGTGCCAAAAATGGAGCTTTCTTTTGGTCTGGTACTGATCTTAAAAGACATAGTGCCAAAATTGCTAGGAATAAGGTTTACAGCTCTAAAAATAAGGGTGGCCTTGGCTTTAAATCTTTAGACATTTGGAATAGGGCTGCCATTGCTAAGCATATCTGGTTCCTGTTTTCTGGAGGTGAGAAATCTATGTGGTGCCAATGGATGAAATCCTACTTACTTAAAGGCAAGAGTTTTTGGAGAGTTAGGGTCCCTAATGACCCTTTTTGGGTCTGAAGGAAGATTTTATCTCTTAGGGATGCTGTGTCTCCTCTTATCCTGCATAAGATTGGTAAAGGTAACTCTACCTTTTTATGGCATGATAATTGGCATCCCCTTGGTCCCCTTTGGCATAAGTATGGTGATAGAATCTTGTATGATTCCTGTCTCAACAGCGAGGCTAAAGTCAATCAGATTGTTGATGGGAATTCCTAGAAATGGCCTATTTCTAATTCTTCGAAAATAGGAAGATTTGATCTCAGCTACACCCCTAATTCTTCTAGGAATGACCAACCTTTTTGGCAATTAAGCTCTGATGGTGATTTTTCCATTAACTCAGCCTAGAATCACTGGAGGAGCAAATTTGATGTTGTGGCCTGGCACACTCTTCTTTGGGGGCCTCATATGATTCCTAGGGTCGGTTTTATTGTTTGATGGCTATTCATGAAAAATTAAATACTAGGGATCGTTTGCAATTTTTTGGCTTGTCCCCTAATCCAAGCTTCCCTTTCTGTCAATGCCATGCTTAGAGCCATTCCCATTTATTCTTTAACTGCATCTTTGCTTCTAGAATTTGGGAAGCTCTTAAAGCTAATTGCAATGTAAATTGGGCCTAATCTCCAATGGCCTCATGTTCTAACCTTTGTCACCAAAGAGACCAAGGGCAAATCATTGCGTTCTATAATCTTTAAGTTTACTTTACTTTGCTCTATTTACCAAATTTGGCTTGAAAGGAATATAATAGAATCTTTAATAAGGAACACAAACCTGAAGAGGTGGTTACTAACTCAATTGTTCATATGATTAGAGGTACACTTCTATCTATTACCAATTTGCCTAGATCTACAAGGGATAGCTGGTACATTGCTCAGTGGAATCTGCCCAACACAATCTTGAAGCCCCAATCTCCGGGAATGGGAGGGCTGCTGAGTGGTGTGAGTTCACCATAAGTGGGTTGAGTGAAGGAGAGCAATTCAGAGTGTTTGTCTAACTGTTTTTTACTTTGTGCAGTGGCAAGTGGAGCTAAATAGAGTGCCTAAGTTGAGGGTTGAGTGTTGTGAGAAAATATTCAAAGATTGACTGGTGAGGGAATAGAGTGTGAAATGAACTTCTTATGTTTGAGCTAATATATATCTTAGCCTGCAAATACAAATGTACAATATATTGTGTGTTTTCTTTGCATGCTAAAGTGTGGTTTTGAATACAAAATGGTGTGTAATATTTGCAATTTCATTCTCTGATGGTAGATTCTCCTGAACACCAACTGGCCTTCGTTTGGGACGGTGGCTGTCCAAAGTTTATCTTCATAGAAGAATCTGCTGTGTTGGACAACTATCACTGGTGGTTGTGTACATTGGTTCCGACGATCTATGCTGGGATAAGAGTTTTGGAGACACAAAGACCAGGCTGCATGCTGCGCCAGTCTACGTGGAAAATACTCAAATGGAAAATTCTTTGTTTGTCATTTCTGCATTGTAATAGTTCTTTTTTCTTTGGCATGTGTGAAGTCTACAACTGGCTGGTGTTTTGTTTCTCTATCCCTGCGGGTTGTGTTGGGAATTTTATTTTTTAACTTTATTTTTACCTTTTGGTTGGGGCTACATGCACGTGCTGCTATTGAAAATTACACAGATAAGTTTTTTTTGGTGTTATAGAAGCTGGATTGTGCAGGCAAGCCTGCTATTGTGGAAGAATAGTTCAAGTGCCATCATTTTGCTGTCAAGGGCATGTTTTCCTTGGAACACATTGCTTCTGATTGTACTTGTGCTAGGCTACAGCTGGTTGGTTTATTCTGTTGTTCATTCTCCCTATCTTTAGTTATATATGGATAGTGAACAGGTTGTAAGGCCCTAGTTTATAGTGAACACTTCAAATTTCCCAAAAACTATCTGGATGTTAGCTTTGGCTTGGCCTTTTATGTAAAATATTTTAGTTTATTTTGTTGGTCGGCATACCCTTCCAATTTTGTGTAAGTTTCCAGGTTCTAAGTAGGTTTTCGGGTTGTGGCCTTTTCGGCTTGGTCTATGTTTTTGTATAGTTGTTGCTAGGTCCTGGGGCATGCCCCTTGTATTTATGTATTTTTCTCGTCTTTAATTTATGACTTACCCACTCAAAAACAAAAAAACAAAAAAAAAAGTTTGTAGGTTTGTTTTGTTTTTATTTTGTTTGGTGGTCTTGTTTAGCTATGGTAGACCTGGGGCATTCCCCTTGTAGTTATGTAAATTTTCTTGTTTTATTTTTGTCTTATTCACCCCCCTCTTAAAAAAAAATAAACAAAAGAAAAAGAGAAGAGAAAGTTAGAGAAAATAAAGAAACTTAGGATGAAAATCACAAGTAATTCAAATTCATCCTTTTGGACTTGAGAATTGAACACTTTGCTGATTTAGAAAAACTTAGATGTGGTACTTAAGTTAAACTAATATCGTTATGCTATAATTACTCAGAAAATTCTCTTTCTTAGAGGCTAAGCAAGGTTAGTTTAAGTTAAACTTGGCCACTTAAGCTAATGAAACAATTAACGGCCTAAGCTATTTAGTTCCTAGAACAGAATAGAGAAGGAAGGAGAAGGACAGAGAAAGTCAGATAGGGACATTCCGTCTTGAGATCTAGGAGAGAAAGTTTGAAAAAAAGAAGGGTTATCCATGGTGGTGTGTTCTGGTGCAGTCCCGGCTAGTTTGTTTAGCTCCTCCTCTCAATAATCTGAGTTGGGGTGAGCGTTTTCTGTGTGAGCTTAGTGTTTGCACACATTGTTTCGACTTTGACTATTGCTTTGAGGATATCTCATCTGGTGGCTCATTTGTTAGTGGGTTGTTGGATCGGTGATGATTTTCGATGGCAAGAGATCGGAGGTAGTTGAGCTCGTAAGAGTTGCTCTACGGTGATTTTCTTTGCTATAGATGGGTATCGGTTGTGCTCCATGGAGGTTTTTTTTCTGCGGGTGTGTAACCTGGGTCTGATTAGCTCTAGGTGTGGGTGGCACCATAGCTGGTTTTGCTCTGAAGATTCGGTATGGTTGTGTCATTGGTGGTGTTGTGTCACCGGTGATGCTGGGTTTTATTTTTTTGTGAGGTGTGTTCTGTGTTTGGTCACTGGTCTCTGCTTCTACAGCGGTTGTGGTGGATTTTTTTTCTGTTCCACCGCATGGTTAACGAGTTTCCGATGCTGGTTCCTTTTTCGGTGTCGTTGCTACTGTGTGCTAGGAGGTGATTTTTTTGTGATCGTGATTTCCTTGGTTCTGCAGTTGGCGCGTTTACCTCACAGTCTGGAAGACATGTTGGTGCAATTTTGGGGCCCTGCAAAGTTGTGATCATCAGCATGGGTAGCACAGACCTCGTGAAAGGTGATAGTGGGGGTTGGTTTCTAATTTCCCGCCGGTTTTGTAGGTGCCCATCGTTTCTATATACAAGGGTGTTTTGTACATCTGGGGAGGTGTGTATCCACGTGCTCCAGAATAATTTAAACAATGTGAGTTTTGTATATATAACTTAGTGGGTTGGTTGTAGTGGAGCCGTCTATTCTTTGGGGGCCATGTGGGCTCACCCACGTGAATTGCCATGGCAAATTGGTTTTTTATGAAGAAACTGGTGGGGCCCATTTGGACTTAATGTTCCATTATTTAATGGGTCTACTTTTGTGATTCACGTGTCAAGCACTTTGGGGTGTTTTGGAGGGAACTCAAACTGTGGATATTTGTTGTACGTGTTCGGGTATGGGCATTAGCCGAGTGGGCCCCGCGTCCGCTTAGTATTGTTCCATTAAATTTTGGGCAGCTGGTTTTTGATTTTCTTTTTAGCCACTTTGCAACGGATCAAGTATAGTCGATTTTATCATGATGATTGATCGTGTGATCCTCATGTGACTCGATATGAGGTTAGTTTTGAGCCATCTCCGCCAAGAGTGATTGAGGGGTCACTGCTATGGGGAATAGTGGTTCGATGACCAGCCGAGTTTGAGACTGGGAGATGAGCGGGAGGATAGCTACCGGTTTCGGTTGCTTCTTGTCTTCATGTGACCCATCCTAATTGGTCATATTGCCACGCCTGACATGGAGTGAAGGGCACACTGCCATGGGGTTTGAGGCTTGTGATCTACCAAGGAAGGGACTAGGGGATGTGATGATTGATCTCAGGTTATTTTTTGGCTATGTATCGGTTTGTTGCTATGGGGCTACCGTTGTCACTACGACTCACAAGACTGTTGCTCATGGTTACTGATCGTGCTAGCTTCATGTGACTCTGTCGGGTTTTCTCATGGGGTAGATTTTTTCCTCCGTCATGGCTATTGTTGAGTGGCTAGGATGTCACGGCTGTGAGGAGTGGGATGCTTACTGGATTCCATGTGTTGATCTACGGTAGAGACTAGGGGCGAATGGGGTTGGTTATCATTTTTGATTTGTCTTGAGGGTTGTTGCTTTGTGAGTATGCTTGTTGTGGTTTTTAAGTTTTATAGTGTTTGTTTGTATCTTTGCCCATATATCCATCCCAAGTTTCCGTCTATTATTTCTGATGGTAGGGTTACTTGGGGACAAAAGGATATATGGGCAAAGTTGGGTTATTTTGTTTTTTCTGTTGTTCTTGTGTTTCTCCCCCAATCTTGGGGGGTGCAGTGGTAGGTTATGTTGGTTATGTATTCGTTTTAATTATTTGTTGTTGGGTGTGCCTGGGGTATGCCCCTTGTAAACTTGTAAATTTCATTGTCTTTATTTTATTACTTACTTACCCAAAAAAAAAAAAAAATTGAAAAAAAGAAAAAGAAATAGAAAGAAAATCAAAAGGAATTCAAGTTCATCATTTTGGATTTGAGAATTGAACACTTAGGTGATTTAGATACCTTAAATGAGGTGCTTAAGTTGAACTAATTTCCTTAAGCTACAATGACTCATAAAATTCTATTTCTTAGAGGATAAGCAAGGTTAGTGTGAGTTAAACTTGAAAGAAACAATAGAATTTTTAACAAAGAATACAAACCTGTTGAAATCATTATTAAATCTATTGTGCTGATGGTGAGAAGTAGACTGCTGTCTATTGTCAACATTCCTATAACAATAGGGGATAATTGGTTCATTTCACATTGGAACCTTCCTCATTCCATTATGAAGCCCCACCTTCACAGTGGTGGGAGGGCTGCTGAGTGATGTGAGTTCAGTAAACTGAGAGTTGAGTGATTGTAAGCATGATATTGAGTGTCTATCTAATTATCTGTTACTTGTGTAGGTGTGCCCTTATAAAGGTTGGTATTATATGTGGTTTGAGTGTGGTGAGACAGATAGTTACTATTTCATTGAACATTTGTGGGTTGAGTGAAATTAGTCTCTATATGTTTTACAAACTAACCATTATATATACTGTAAAATTTTATGTGCAGGTTAAGGAAGCATTTTCCGAGTGTGGTGAGGTCTTATATTGTGGGTTGAGTGTTGTGAGCTCATATAATGTGATTGTAACATACCCTTTCTTGAATTTTTTGGACATCCGTTTTAACAGTTTCAAGGTATATTTGTCATCCTGGCAGGTCATTTTACTATGTCTAGGACAAGCACAACATCAGTGCTTAGCCATGGACTGTTACCTACAGCTGCAGTTGGATACTTTGAAGTTGGCAAACAGGAGGATGGGTCCTATGGGAGTGGCTGCTACATGCGCCGCCCAGAAATCTCAGATTGATCATAAGCTGTCTTTCATTTCTTTTTGCTTAAAACATACAGTGAATACATATGTTTTGTTGCCTACCCTAGTGGGGTGTACTAGGGATTATGTCTTGTTTAACTCTACTAGTTGTTTGGTGCATTCTCTTGTTCGCTGGTACCTTTTCCAGTGCCTGCTAGACTTTCGGCTACAAACCGTGTAGGGAATGCTCCAAAACAATGCTGGTTCGTGTAGTGGTTTTTTGGGTTGTGTCCTTTTGGTTGGTAGTGCCTTCGGTATTTTTGGATGAAAGGACCGTTTCTATTATTTGTTCATTTGGGTTTGAGTTAGTTGTTTCGATTTTGTTCAATTGCTATTTCTCATGGATATAGTGCTTGAACATATTGCGTTTGCTTTATAGTTTGCTTTGGCTTTGTTCTCATGTATAGCCTTGTAGGGCCTGGGGCATGCCCCTTGTAATCTTGTTCATTCTTCTGTTTTATTTTATGTCTTATTCACCCAAAAAAAAAAAAAAGAAACAATTAGCGATCTAGGCAATTTTGTTCCTAGAACAAAATAGAGAACGATGGAGAAGGACTGAGAAAGGTAGAGAGAAACATTCTTCATCAGAGGTAGAAGAGAAAGTTAGAGAAAAGAAAAAATAATAGGAAAGAAAATCAAAGGGAATTCAAATTCATCCCTTTGGACTTAAGAATTGAACACTTAGTTGATTTAGAAAACCTTAAATGAGGTGCTTAAGTTTAACTAATATCCTTATGCTACAATTACTCAGAAACTTCTATTTCTTAGAGGCTATGCAAGGTTAGTTTGAATTAAACTTGGCCACATAAGCAACTAAAACAATTAGCGACCTAAACCAATTGGCTCATTGAACAAAACAGTTGATGGAGAAGGACAGAGTTAAAGAGAAACATTCGTCATGAGAGGTAGAAGAGAAAGTTAGAGAAAAGAAACAGTAATAAGAAAGAAAGCAATGAGAATTCAAGCTCATCGTTTTGGACTTGTGAATTTTTTTTTTAGGTGAATAAGACATGAGATAAAAAAACAGAGAACTACACAGCTACAAGGGGCATACCCCAGGACCTAACAGAAAACTATACAATAACGAAGGGAAAACCCGAAAACACCAGCCCAACTAACAAGGATAAAAAACGGCTACCAAGAATAAAGAAAGAAGGAAAAAACATATTCACCCAAAAAAAAAAAGAAGGAAAAAACATTACATGAAAGGAAATAAACCCAAAAGGATATGTGCATAAGCTACATACATGCGAATGAGGTCCATGAACACTTTTTTTGGGGTGAATAAGACATAGATAAAAGAAAAACAGAGAGTACACAGTTACATGGGGCAAACCCCAGGACCTAACTGAAACTATACATGAACAAACCAGGAACCCAACACCTACCCAACAAAGCTCATAAATAAGGCTCAAAATGAGAAAGAAAAATACAGCAAAGCATATAGTGTTCATGAACACATCCAAGCGATAACCCAAAGCTGAATAAAAAAACCAGTCCACACACACGACACAACCAGTAGCAAACACAGAGCTAAAAACCATGCACATCCCGTACGGATAGGCCAAAAAGATAACATCACATCAAAACCGTCTAACATCCACACACAGAATTTCAACACAGGAATATAAATTAAAAAAAGGCAAGTGTCCACAAAGGCGCTACAAGCAGCCATCAACACAAACCAGTAATCCGAAGAGCCAGGAGCCTTCGAAGCAACAAAGCTACAGTCCCCAAATACTTGACACCACTGCCGACCCATGCAACCCAAGACCTGCTCATACGTTATAGTAGACCCTGTAAGAACAACCATGAGTAAGTACCCCCAGCAAATAAGGTACAATCTACTAGAATTTAATACAGAAACAGTGCCCTCAATATAGGATCTCACTCCACTCGACCTACAATTTAGGGGCTCACACCACTCAACTTGTGCTTCCTTAAATGAGGTGCTTAAGGTAAACTAATATCGTTAAGCTACAGTTACTCAGAAAATTCTGTTTCTTAGAGTCTAAGCAAGGTTAGTTTGAGTTAAACTTGGTTGCTTAAGCTAATAAAACAATTAGTGGCCTAAGCTAATTAGCTTCTGGAACGAAATAGAGAAGGATGGAGAAAGTTAGAGAGAAACATTCTTCTTGAGAGATAGAATAGAAAGTTAGATAAAAGAAAGAGTAATAGGAACGAAATCAAAGAGAATTCAAATTCATCATTTTGGACTTGGGAATTGAACACTTAGGCGATTTAGAATACCTTAAAAGTACCCTCCTAAAAAAAAACCACTAAACGAGTTGATTAAGTTTTAAACTAATATCGTTACTCAAAAAATTCTCTTTCTTAGAGGCTAAGCAAGGTTAGTCTAAGTTAAACTTGACCACTTAAGCTAAGGAAACAATTAGTGGCTAAGCTAATTAGTGCCTAAATAGAGAAGGAGGGAGAAAGTTTGTAAGGAACATTCTTCTTGAGAGCTAAAAGAGGAAGTTAGAGAAAAGAAAGAGAAACGGGAAGAAAATGAAGGGGAATTCAAATTCATCCTTTTGTACTTGACAACTGAACACTTAGGTTAGAAAGGAATAGGAGGATTTCCTTGGTACAGTCTACCAAATTTGGTTAGAAAGGAATAGGAGGATTTTTAGCAAGGAGTCTAGACCTGAGAGTGTGGTTATTAATCTTATTGTCCAGATGGTTAGAGGTAGGGTGCTCTCTTTGAATAATCTAATTAACTCTACAGGTGATGCTTGGTTCTTGGCTCAATGGAACTTACCTATATCTATTATGAAGCAGCCTAAGGACAACAGTGTTGACAACCTTTTGAGTGTGGAAAGTGCACCCATATTGAGGGTTGAGTGAATGTAAGCAGATATTGTGGGATTTCTAATGTAGCTTCTCTTTTACAGGTCTTTAATCATGGCTGATGGGTCTTTCCTGAAGATGGTTCTTTTCTCTCTAGCATATTGGGTTATTGTTACTTGTGGGCCGAGTGGAGTGAGCCCATATAATCTGATTCTACATTGTGGGTTGAGGGGTGTGAGATATCCTATAATTTGTTTAACCATATCTATATATTATATGTTTTATATGTAGGTTATGGAAGGTCCTCATTACAAATTGCTGGCTGGGTGTTTGAGTGTGTTGAAGAGATGTGGGCCGAGTGTTGTGAGACCATATACTGTGTGGAGTGATGTTATTAGATGTGGGTCGAGTGATGGGAGGTCTCATATACTGTGTATTTTATTCCTTCTCCTCTATGATTCCACATGCTCTGATATTTCTTTGTCTGGGCAGGGTTACCCGATCTCAGTGTGGTTATGTGGGGATGGATGCTCTTTGGACCATCTCTGCAGGTTCTGTTCGCTAGGTCCAATTTCCGTGTGGTGGTGTACAGGTGTATCATTACTGCTGCAAGGTTCTTTCTCGATGGGAATGCTCCGTGTTAATGGCTGCATGGGGGCTGTTGGAAGAGGGTACGTGTATCGTGGCGATGGCAGCTCTTAGCGCCTGGCTATGCTACATGAGTGTGTTCATCAGTTGTCTTCTTTATTGTTTGTACATATTTTTTGTGGGTACTTTGGCCTACCCCTACGGGCTGTGTAGGAGGACTTTAGTGTACTTCATTGGGTTGTGTTATAGGTATTCTAGCTATTTGTTGAAATGGGTCTATTTTGGTATCCTCATCAAGTTCTCTTGGGGATGTTATTTTTGTATGATAATGCTTCAAGTGCTTAGTCCTACAGGCTGTGTAGGACAATTTCTTTGCTGCTGTGCTCCTTTAGAAGGGACGGTTTTGTGTGGGATGCTGGGTTTTATTTTGTACACAGTCCCTATCCTTTACAGGACATGGACTATGTACATCCCGTTTGGCTATCTCTCGACTTTCGGATGTAGTGTCTCTCAGCATTGTATAGTTTTGTGTTCTAAGCCGTGATTTTGTGCTGTGTTTGGTTTGTAGGGCCTGGGGTATGCCCCCTGTATTTGTGTAAATCTTTCTGTTTTATTTATTTCTTATTCACCCAAAAAACTGAACACTTAGGTCATTTTGAAAACCTTAAATGAGGTGCTTAAGTTAAACAACCAGCGTTAAGCTACAATTACTCAAAAAAAAATTTATTAGAGGCTAAGCAACGTTAGTTTGAGTTAAACTTACCCACTTAAGCTAACGAAACAATTAGGGGCCTAAGCTAATTAGTTCTCGAACAAAATAGAGAAGGATAGAGAAGGACGGAGAAAGTTACAGAGAAACATTCTTCTTGAGAGGTAGAAGAGAAAGTCATACAAAAGAAAGAGAAATAGGAAGAAAATCAAAGAGAATTCAAATTCATTCTTTTAGACTTGAGAATTGAACACTTATGTGACTTAGAAAACCTTAAATGAGGTGCTTACGTTAAACTAATGTCGGTAAGATACAATTACACATATTTGGTATTTGTTTTCTAGTGGGAAATGCTCTATGTGGTGTCAATGGGTTAAGTCCTACTTACTTAAGGGTAAGAGTTTTTGGGGTGTTAAGTTGTCTAGTGATCCTTCCTGGGTTTGGAGGAAACTTCTGTCTCTTTTTTTTTTTGGGGTGAATAAGAAATAAATAAAAGACGAAGAATTTACACGAATACAAGGGGCAAACCCCAGGCCCTACAACAACAAACCACAAAACCAAAACAACACAACAAAAAACAAAAGGAAGACAAAGCCAACTAAATGTACAAAAGCGGTGCTAAAAAAAAGTTCACTTGGGGATTAGGTTGAGAGCTTCTCTCTCTACTTTCTAGAGAGAGAAAGCTCCCTCCGTTGTTACCCATGGTGTCTTGAGGTTCCTTATCAGATTCCTGGTCTGGTTGGGTGGTGCTATGTGTTGTTACTGAATCTGGGCTCATTTTTGTCCAGATTTAGGGGGTTTTGAAGCTTGATCCGTGTTGGATAGAATTTTGCCCGGCTGGTTGTGTTGTTCTATAGAGTTTGTAGATGTGCTGCTTAGGTGAGCTTGATGTTTCTGGTGATGTTTAGCCAGTAGTTTATGGTTCCTTGTCGATTCAATGTCTTTTGCTGGGTTATGATTCAGTGTCTAAGAGCTGGGTTCATGGTTCTTTGATTCTCTAGTACGAACTTAGCTTTGTAGGAGAGAGAGAATCTCACGTAATGGTGGTCGCTGTTGGTATTGCTAGTGGTGGTGCAGTTGTTTTGTGCATTGAGTTATTTTCGATGGGGTGTGGTCTGCATTGAGCTCTACTTTGTTGCTAACCTCTTCCTCTTCATAGAGTGAGAGGGGGATGACCTACGGGTGTGTAATATGGTTTTGATGAGCTCTGTTTGAGCGTGGCTCCGGTCCAGGTGGTGCTTGGTGTGAAATGATTCGAGCTTTGCTTCGGCGCGTTCTTTGTTCTGGTTTCACCGGTGCTGGTTTTTATTTTCCGGCGTCTGGTTTGTCAGATTCATGAGCTCCGCCGGTGGGTGTTCTGCCTTCGAGCGTGGTGTTGGGTTGTGAGGTGGTGGCGATGCCTTTCGATTCTGATCCCCGGTTCGACCTGCCGTCGCCAGGTGACGAGGTTGTGAGCTGGTTGGGATAACCCGACGTTCTGATTTGCAAAATAGGCTGATGCCATCGTCTTTTTTGGATGGTGGTTGCTTTTCCGACGTTGGTATGATCTGGTATCGTTGGGCGTGTATCTCACGGTTTGGCATAAGCGTGAGCTCATAAAGGTGAGCTTCCCACCTACGCTCCTGAGTTTGATTAGGGTGTGGGTAGTATAATGTGTTGTTGACAGTTGTACATGGGAAAGTGTTGATGCACGTGGGTTTGCTGCCTCACGGTTTACAGCATACATGGGGCAGGTTTTGTGAAATGTATATATAATATATTATCTATACATTCTGGTTAGTGGGATTGGCTTTGAAGAATAGTTAGCCATTACGATGTGGGTCCCGGCTGGGCCTACGGTTTTGGGCTGAATAGTGATTATATGAACTAATTCTTGTTTAGTTTTGGGCCACGGTTTTTGCTGCTGATTTGGGCTTCTCAATTTTGGGGCATATTGCATATATTTATATGATTGGTGAGCCCATAAATTCCTGTTAAGCCTCAAGGTAGCAGATCTTTTACAGTTGATTTTCTCGTGTTGATTGTTCATGTGATCCTCATGTGACTCGATATAAGGGTGGTTTTGAGCCATCTCCACCAAGAGTGATTGGGGAGTCACTGCTTTGGGGAATAGTGATTCAATAACTAGCCGAGTTAGAGACTGGGAGATGAGCGGGAGATAGCTACTGGTTTTCTGGTTGCTTCTTGTCTTCATGTGACCCGTCCTAATTGATCGCATTACCACGCCTGACATGGAGTGAAGGGCACACTGCCATGGGGTTTGAGGTTTGTGATCTACCAAGGTAGGGACTGGGGGATGTGATGCTTGATCTCATGAGTTTATTGGCTGTGTTTTGGTTTGTTGCTGAGGGGCTATTGTTTTCACTTCAACTCCCTAGACCGTGACTTATGGTTTTTGATCGTGCGAGCTTCATGTAACTTTGCTAGGATCTCTCATGGAGTAGACTTTTTCCTTCGTCACGGCTTTAGTTAAGTGGCTTGGATGTCACAGCTGTGAGGAGTGGGATGCTTATTGGATTCCTTGTTTTATCTACAGTAGAGACTGGGGGCATGTGGGGTTGAATCTCATCTTTGTTTCGGCTTGAGGGTTGTTGTTTTGTTTGTGTGTATGTTTTGTTTATTAGCTGGTGGTGCTCTATGTATGTCTTTGCCCATATATCCATCTCAAGTTCCCATCTATTATCTCTGATGGTAGGGGTTACTTGAGGACAAATAGGATATATGGGCAGAGTTTGGGTTATTGTGTTTTTAGTTTCTTGTTTACCCCTTTTTAGGCGGTGTAGTGGTAGATTTTGTTGGCTATATTTGTTTTTATTTATTGTTGGGCGTGCTTGGGGTATGCCCGTTGTAAATATGTAAATTTCATTGTCTTTATTTTATGACTTACTTACCCAAAATAAAAAATGTACAAAAGCCATATCCTGTTGAAGATAGGGATCTTGTACAAAGAGAAGACAACTACCAGCCTAGACCAAAGCAAAACCAAAGGAAAACCTTCCTACACAACCCATAGGAAGGAAAACTAAGACTGTAGCTTACATAAAGAGCCCTACCAAGCCCGTAACAAAGACCTCATATGACAAAGCAATATAAGCTACACAAAAACCACCTATACAGCCCGTAGGGGTAAGCAAAATAATATAAAAGGACAATGTACACACAATAAAAAGACAACGAATTTCCTCCTTTGTGTAACACAGCAAGGCGCTTGGAGCAGCCATCACCTCGTTACAAAAACACTCTTTACAGGGCCATCGGAAACTGCACAAGACGCATCCAACAACCCTCCAAACCGTATCATGTCCGTTCCCAGTAGCCTCCTGAAACTGAACATCAAACTGCCTCCTGAATCCTTTGAGAACTCTAGACAAGGCGCATTGGGCAGCCATTGCCGAGAGCCAACTCCAATCCCTATGACGCAACCAGAAATGGCGTTGAAAGCAACCATCATTCCAGCACCCATGGCACAGCATAGAAGCAAAGCTGCAACTTCCAGAATTGCGCTGCTCATTGACACAAGCTCGCCAACTTTTCATAGTACTGTGAATCTGGGCCAAAGACAGCCATATAGTGAATCTGAAGCTGTATATATGATCAAATAGTAGCAAAAAAAAGAACAACAAATATATAGGATCTCACAACTCTCGGCCCACACCTAAAAATGACTATTCTCTCCATGTAATGTCTCACATCACTCGACCCACACCTCACAAAAATAGCCACACTCCTGACAAGCAGCAGCCAAGTAATAAGAGTGCCCCTGACCTGCAAAACAGAGAATATATAACAAATATAAAGATACATTAGAAAGCCAATTTTAGGACAACTCACAACTCTCAACCCACATTTAGAGTGTATCATGTATTGGCTCACATCACTCAACCCACAGTGAGACTTCCTTGGATTGAGCAACATCAAGATTATGGCATCATGATGCACGCAAAAAGAGTAACCATTAGGGAAACACTCATTATATGCTACTATCACTCAACCCTCAATATAGGTAAACTCACATCCCTCATGCCTCTTCCATCAGCAGGCAGTTTCATGATAGTTGTTGGCAAATTCCATTGTGACAAGTACCAGCTATCACCTGTAGACAACAGCACAACTTTTGTCTCTTAGGGACTTAATTTTCCCTATCATCAAATTCAAAATTGGAAATGGTGAAAATGTTTTCCTTTGGCATGATAATTGGCACCCTTTAGGTTCACTTGTGTGTTGGTATGGCCCTAGGATTTTGTATGACACTAACCTTTCAGACTGCACAAAGGTTAGTTCCATTGTTTCGGGTGATTCTTGGAATTGGCCTCTTCCCAACTCTTGGGAGATACAGGATTGGATTGCTGCCACCCCTCCTTCTCTCAAACCTTCCCTTGACTCCCCTGATATTCCTGTGTGGAGCTTGACTGCTGATGGTTCTTTTTCCATCCACTCTGCTTGGGATTGTTGGAGGGACAAGGGTCCAAAAGTTGCTTGGTCTAAACTCATTTGGGGTCCTCCTGTTATCCCTCGGGTTAGTTTCATTGTATGGTTGGCCATTCATGAGAGGTTAAACACTGGAGATAGGCTTCAAATCTTTGGTCTTCTAACTAGTCCTAGCTGCCCTCTGTGTCTTGCCCCTGAGGAGAACCACTCCCATCTGTTTTTTAGGTGTACTTACTCCTCTAGGATCTGGGCTGCTATCCAAGCTAAGTGTAATTCCAACTGGCCTTCTCTGCCTTGGTTGGATATGGTTGAGTTTGCTACTAAATCCATTAATGGCAATTCTTTGAAAACAGTGATTTTGAAACTATCTTTTCTCTGCACTATCTACCACATCTGGATTGAGAGAAATAGTAGAATATTTAGTAAGGTTTTCAAACCTGAAGAGGTTGTTACTAATTCTATCATCCAAATGGTTAGGGGCAGACTTCTATCTATGGAAAATCTGAAAACTTCTGCAGGTGACAATTGGTACTTGAGACAATGGAACTTGCCTCCTAAAATCTTGTTGCAATCCCAAGCTGCTACTGCTGAGAGGAGGTTGAGTGGTGTGAGTTTACCTACATTGAGGATTGAGTGATGGTGAGGAGATACTGAGGGGTTTTCTAATGAGGTTGTTGTTTTGCAGATTCTATCAGTTTGTCATGGATACCACAGTTTTACAAAATATGGAGAACATGAAGGGAGGGTTGAGTGATGTGAGCCAGTATATTTGCTACAGCATATGTGGGTTGAGTGGGGGGAGGAAGTATATATGTTTTATTCTAACTTTTACTATATATTATATATGTTTTGTGCAGGTGAATGGTACTCCCAAGTACACAGTTCCACTGGCTGGTATGAGTGAATATGTGAAGTGTGGGCCGAGTGATGAGAGACCTTACATTGAGTGGAGTGTTCTCCTTTATTGTGGGCCGAGTGTGGGGAGGCCCTATACTGGGTGCTTATTATTTCTTCTTCTCTATGATTCATTACATTGTTACGGAAACTCCCTTCTATTCTGTGTTACAGGTATATGGTTCGGTTGGGAGGTGTGTTTGGTTAATTCTTGTGCTGGTTTCAGGTGGCCATGTGAAGAGTGTACGTGTAACGAAGTGATGGCAGCTCTCAGCGCCTTGCTGTGTTACATGAAAGAGGAAAACAGTTGTCTTCTTTATTGTATGTACATAGTTTCCTTTAGCTATTTTGCCTACCCTACGGGCTGTGTAGGTGGTTTTTTTTGTGCGGTTCATGTTGTTATATCTCTGTCATTCCTTTAAGGAAATTGTTATGGGCTTGGTTGTCTTCTATTTTGTATGCTACAGGTTCAGGATCCTCTCCCTACGGGTTGTGTAGGATGGATCCTGGAAGATTTTGCTCACTTGTTTGTTTTAGTCCAGGCTGGTTGATGTCAGCTTTTATACATGATCCCTATCTTTTTTTAGGATATGGCTTTTGTACAATCAGTTTGGCTCCTTCCACCTTTTGTTTCGGTTTGTGTCTTTTTTCTTTGTTTGTGTAGCTTGTTGTTGTTAGGGCCTGGGGCATGCCCCTTGTAATCGTGTAAATTCTTTGTCTTTTATTTATTTCTTATTCACCCAAAAAAAAAAAAAAAAAGATACAATTACACAAAAAATTCTATTTCTTGGAGGAGGCAAGGTTAGTTTGAGTTAAACTTGGCCACTCAAGCTAATGAAACCATTAGTGGCCTAACCTAATTAGTTCCTAGAACAAAATAGAGAAGGATGGAGAAGGACAGAGAAGGTTAGAGAGAAACATTCTTGTTGAGAGCTAGAAGGGAAAGTTAGAGAATAAAAAGAGAAATAGAAAGAAAATCAAAGGGAATTAAAATTTATCTTTTTGGATTTGAGAATTGAACACTTAGGTAATTTAAAAAACCTTAAATGAGATGATTAAGCAAAACTAATATCGTTAAACTAATATTACTTAGAAAATTCTATTTCTTAGAGGCTAAGTATGGTTAATTTTAGTTAAACTAGGCAACTTAAGCTAATGAAACAATTGGTGGCCTAAGGAAATTAGTTCCTAGAACAAAATAGAGTAGGACGGAGAAAGTTAGACAGAAACATTCTTCTTGGGAGCGAGAAGAGAAAGTTAGAGAAAAGAAAGAGAAATATGAGGAAAATCATAGGGCATTCAAATTCACCATTTTGGACTTGAGAATTGAACACTCGGGTGATTTAGAAAACCTTAAATGAGGTGCTTGCATTAAACTAATATCGTTATGCAACAATTACTCTGAAAATTCTCTTTCTTAGAGGCTAAGCAAAGTTAGTTTCAGTTAAACTTGGCCACTTGAGCAAATGAAACAATTAGTGGCCTAAGTTAATTAGCTCCCAAAACATAAAAGACAAAGATGGAGAAGGACGGAGAAAGTTATAGAGAAACATTCTTCTTGAGAGCTGGAAGAGAAAGTTAGAGAATAAAAAGAGAAATAGGAAGAAAATCAAAGGGAATTCAAATTCATCTTTCTAGACTTGAGAATTGAACACTTAGGTGATTTAGAAAACCTTAAATTAGGTGATTAAGCTAAACTAATATCATTAAAGTAATATTACTCAGAAAATTCTATCTCTAAGAGGCTAAGCAAGGTTCATTTGAGTTAAACTAGGCAACTTCAGCTAATGAAACAATTAGTGGCCTAAGTTAATTAGTTCCCAGAACAAGGTAGAGAAGGATAGAGAAGGACAGGGAAAGTTAGATAGAAGCTTTCTTCTTGAAAGCTAGATGAGAAAGTTGGAGCAAAGAAAGAGAAATAGGAAGAAAATTAAAGCAAATTCAACTTCAACCATTTGGACTTGACTTTTGAAAACATCGGTGATTAAGAAAACCTTAAATTAGGTGCTTAAATTAAACAAATATCGTTACACTACAATTACTCAGAAAATTCTCACTATTAGAGGCCAAGCAAGGTTAATTTGAGTTAAACATAGCCACTTAAACTAATAAAACAATTAGTGGCCTAAGCTAATTATTTCCTATAACTAAATATAGAAGGACGGAGAAAGTTAGAGAGAAACATTGTTCGTGAGAGTTAGAAGAGAAAGTTAGAGAAAGAGGAAGAAGATCAGAGAGAATTCAAATTCAACCTTTTAGACTTGAGAATTGAACAATTAGGTAATCTAGAAAAAGCTTAAATGAGGTGCCTAAGTTAAACTAATATCGTTAAGCCACAATTACTTTGAAAATTCCCTTTCTTAGAGGCTAAGCAAGGTTAGTTTGAGTTAAACTTGGCCACTTAAGCTAATGAAATAATTAGTGGCCTAAAGTAATTAGTTCATAGAACAACATAGAGAAGGATGGAGAAAGACAGAGAAAGTTAGAGAAACACTCTGTTGTTGTTGTTGTTGTTGTTGTTGTTGAAGTTAGCTGGGGATTAGGTTGAGAGCTTCTCTCTATAGATTCTAGAGAGAGAAAGCTTCCTCCGTTGTTACCCATGGAGTACGGTTCTGTTTATCTCTCTCACCCTTGAGGGAGAATGTGTTCTGGGCAACCAGGTGTTTATAGTTCTTTGCAGATTCGATACCCCTGTGCTGGTTTTACGGTTCATGGGTCCAAAAGCTGGGTTCATGGTTCTTTGCTTCTCTGAATACGAACTTTGTTTTGTAGGAGAGAGAGAATCGCATGTAATGATGGTCACTCTTTGGTTTTGTTGACTGGCGGTGATGGTCTGGCTGTTTGTATCCGGGATTATTTTCCAGCAATGGTGTGGTCTCTGTTTTGAGCTCTATCTTGTTGTTAACTTCTCTTTCTAAGTCTTTACTGTTTTAGAGAGAGAGAGGTTTGTCCTTTGTGAGTGGCGCCATGACTGGTATTGCTCCGTGGACTCGTATTCTGCATCTGGGTTGTATCGCAAGCGGCGGTTGTGCCCCTTGCGAGTTTTGCTGGGTGGTTTGATTTGGTTTTGCTGGCAGCTTTACGACCTTTCCAGTCTTCCAGTGTCATTGTAATATACATGGCTGGGTATTGGATCAGTCAAAAGGTTCACCGGCGTTAGTTTTCAATTCTTTTTGGGTTGATATATTGCAGGTGCTTCTACGGCTTTCTAGTCTATCAGTGTCGTCGCATGGTTTTGGCTAAGGTGTGTGCCTCACGCTCAGTGGTTGTGGGTCATGCATTCTGTCAGTGGTATATTTTCTGGTGCCGTTACTATGGCTGTATGGCGTCGCTGCTACTCCAGCTGATTTTGGTATCGGCGCCGCTGTACATGGAATTTGGTGAAGACGGTTGTAGCCCACGCGCTGCCCCTCGTCTATGCGTTTTGATAATGGTCACTTCAGTCTTCCCGCCTAATGTACAGGTGTGGTTGAAAGTTGAGCTGATGATGATGCTAGTACATAGGGAAGAGATGTTACGTGGGTAGCCAACTGACCCACAGTTTTGATTTAAACCAGGACATGGTTTTGGTTGTGATTTTGCTGTGATGGGGCCCGCCACAACGTTTTGTCTTGATATTATTTTATTGTGCTTCAAATTCGGGTCTTTTGTTGTCTTGCCAGGGATTATGAGCTGACTTGGTTAGCTTTTGTTTTTTATTATTTGCCCATATATTTTTCTCAAATTTCCATCTATTATCTGGATGGTAGGGGTTACTTGGGACAATATATGGGCAATTTTAAAATCTATTTATGCTTTATTTGTTGGGTACCCTGTTGTTATGGGTTGTGTTAATTAGTTATTTTGTATTTATTTTTATCTGTAATAGTTTCCCCCTCCTTTGGGGGGGCAGCATGAGATTCTTTGTATTACCTGGGGTATGCCCCTTGTAAATGTGTACACTTTTGTCTTTAATTTATGACTTACCCACCCAAAAAAAAGTTAGAGAGAAACATTCTTCTTGAGAGCTACAAAAGAAAGTTAGAGAAAAGAGAGAGAAATAGGAAGAAAATCCAATGGGATTATTTTGGATTTGAGTATTGAAGACTTAGGTCATTTGGAAAAACCTTACGTGGGGTGTTTAAGTTAAACTAGTATTGTTAAGCCACAATTACTTAGAAAATTTTCTTTCTTAGATGCTAAGCATGGTTAGTTTGAGTTAAACTTGGCCACTTAAGCTAACGAAACAATTAGCGGTCTAGGCAATTTAGTCCCTAGAACAAAATGGAGAAGTATGGAGAAAGTTAGAGAGAAACATTCTTCTTGACAAAGCATAGTGCCAAAATTGGAGCTTTCTTTTGGTCTGGTACTGATCTTAAAAAACATAGTGCCAAAATTGCTTGGGATGAGGTTTGCAACCCTAAAAATGAGGGTGGCCTTGGCTTTAAATCTTTAGACATTTGGAATAGGGCTGCCATTGCTAAGCATATCTGGTTCCTGTTTTCTGGAGGTGAGAAATCTATGTGGTGCCAATGGGTGAAATCCTACTTACTTAAAGGCAAGAGTTTCTGGAGAGTCAGGGTCCGTAATGACCCTTCTTGGGTCTGGAGGAAGATTTTATCTCTTAGGGATGCTGTGTCTCCTCTTATCCTGCATAAGATTGGTAAAGGTAACTCTACTTTTTTATGGCATGATAATTGGCATCCCCTTAGTCCCCTTTGGCATAAGTATGGTGATAGAATCTTGTATGATTCCTATCTCAACAGCGAGGCTAAAGTCAGTCAGATTATTGATGGGAATTCCAAGAAATGGCCTATTTCTAATTCTTCAAAAATAGGAAGATTTGATCTCAACTACCCCCAGTAGCTACACCCCTAATTCTTCTAGGAATGACCAACCTTTTTGGCAATTAAGCTCTGATGGTGATTTTTCCATTAACTCAGCCTAGAATCACTGGAGGAGCAAATTTGATGTTGTGGCCTGGCACACTCTTCTTTGGGGGCCTCATATGATTCCTAGGGTCGGTTTTATTATTTGGATCGCTATTCATGAAAGATTATCGTTTGCAATTTTTTGGCTTGTCCCCTAATCCAAACTTCCCTTTCTGTCAATGCCATGCTAAGAGCCATTCCCATTTATTCTTTAACTGCATCTTCGCTTCTAGAATTTGGGAAGCTCTTATAGCTAATTGCAATGTAAATTGGGCCTAATCTCCAATGGTCTCATGTTCTAACCTTTGTCACCAAAGAGACCAAGGGCAAATCATTGCGTTCTATAATCCTTAAGCGCCTAAGCTAATTAGCTTCTGGAACAAAATAGAGAAGGATGGAGAAAGTTAGAGAGAAACATTCTTCTTGAGAGATAGAATAGAAAGTTAGATAAAAGAAAGAGTAATAGGAAGGAAATCAAAGAGAATTGAAATTCATCATTTTGGACTTGGGAATTGAACACTTAGGCGATTTAGAATACCTTAAAAGTACCCTCCTAAAAAAAAATAAAACCACTAAATGAGTTGATTAAGTTTTAAACTAATATCGTAGTCTGAGTTAAACTTGACCACTTAAGCTAAGGAAACAATTAGTGGCTAAGCTATTTAGTGCCTAAATAGAGAAGAAGGGAGAAAGTTTGTGAGGAACATTCTTCTTGAGAGCTAAAAGAGGAAGTTAGAGAAAAGAAAGAGAAACGGGAAGAAAATGAAGGGGAATTCAAATTCATCCTTTTGTACTTGACAACTGAACACTTAGGTCATTTTGAAAACCTTAAATGAGGTGCTTAAGTTAAACAACCAGCGTTAAGCTACAATTACTCAAAAAAAAATTTGTTAGAGGCTAAGCAACATTAGTTTGAGTTAAACTTGCCCACTTAAGCTAACGAAACAATTAGGGGCCTAAGCTAATTAGTTCTCGAGCAAAATAGAGATGGATGGAGAAGGACGGAGAAAGTTACAGAGAAACATTCTTCTTGAGAGGTAGAAGAGAAAGTCATACAAAAGAAAGAGAAATAGGAAGAAAATCAAAGAGAATTCAAATTCATTCTTTTAAACTTGAGAATTGAACACTTATGTGACTTAGAAAACCTTAAATGAGGTGCTTACGTTAAACTAATGTTGGTAAGATGCAATTGCACAGGAAATTCTATTTCTTGGAGGAGGCAAGGTTACTTTGAGTTAAACTTGGCCACTCAAGCTAATGAAACCATTAGTGGCCTAACCTAATTAGTTCCTAGAACAAAATAGAGAAGGATGGAGAAGGACAGAGAAGGTTATAGAGAAACATTCTTGTTGAGAGCTAGAAGGCAAAGTTAGAGAATAGAAAGAGAAATAGAAAGAAAATCAAAGGGAATTAAAATTCATCTTTTTGAATTTGAGAATTGAACACTTAGGTAATTTAAAAAACCTTAAATGAGATGATTAAGCAAAACTAATATCGTTAAACTAATATTACTTAGAAAATTTTATTTCTTAGAGGCTAAGTATGGTTAATTTTAGTTAAACTAGGCAACTTAAGCTAATGAAACAATTGGTGGCCTAAGGAAATTAGTTCCTAGAACAAAATAGAGTAGGACGGAGAAAGTTAGATAGAAACATTCTTCTTGGGAGCAAGAAGAGAAAGTTAGAGAAAAGAAAGAGAAATAGGAGGAAAATCATAGGGCATTCAAATTCACCATTTTGGACTTGAGAATTGAACACTCAGGTGATTTAGAGAACCTTAAATGAGGTGTTTACGTTAAACTAATATCGTTATGCAACAATTACTCTGAAAATTCTCTTTCCGGCTAAGCAAAGTTAGTTTCAGTTAAACTTGGCCACTTGAGCAAATGAAACAATTAGTGGCCTAAGCTAATTAGTTCCCAAAACATAAAAGATAAAGATGGAGAAGGACGGAGAAAGTTATAGAGAAACATTCTTCTTGAGAGCTGGAAGAGAAAGTTAGAGAATAGAAAGAGAAATAGGAAGAAAATCAAAGGGAATTCAAATTCATCTTTCTGGACTTGAGAATTGAACACTTAGGTGATTTAGAAAACCTTAAATGAGGTGATTAAGCTAAACTAATATCATTAAAGTAATATTACTTAGAAAATTCTATCTCTAAGAGGCTAAGCAAGGTTCATTTGAGTTAAACTAGGCAACTTCAGCTAATGAAACAATTAGTGGCCTAAGTTAATTAGTTCCCAGAACAAGGTAGAGAAGGATAGAGAAGCACAAAGAAAGTTAGATAGAAGCTTTCTTCTTGAAAGCTAGATGAGAAATTGGAGCAAAGAAAGAGAAATAGGAAGAAAATTAAAGCAAATTCAAATTCATCCATTTGGACTTGACTTTTCAAAACATAGGTGATTAAGAAAACCTTAAATTAGGTGCTTAAATTAAACAAATATCGTTATGCTACAATTACTCAGAAAATTCTCACACCTAGAGGCCAAGCAAGGTTAGTTTGAGTTAAACATGGCCACTTCAACTAATAAAACAATTAGTGGCCTAAGCTAATTATTTCCTATTACTAAATAGAGAAGGACGGAGAAAGTTAGAGAGAAACATTGTTCCTGAGAGCTAGAAGAGAAAGTGAGACAAAGAGCAAGAAGATCAGAGAGAATTCAAATCCAACCTTTTAGACTTGAGAATTGAACAATTAGGTGATCTAGAAAAATCTTAAATGAGGTGCCTAAGTTAAACTAATATCATTAAGCCACAATTACTATGAAAATTTCCTTTCTTAGAGGCTAAGCAAGGTTAGTTTGAGTTAAACTTGGCCACTTAAGCTAATGAAATAATTAGTGGCCTAAGATAATTAGTTCCTAGAACAACATAGAGAAGGATGGAGAAGGACAGAGAAAGTTAGGGAGAAACATTCTTCTTGAGAGCTACAAAAGAAAGTTAGAGAAAAGAGAGAGAAATAGGAAGAAAATCCAATGGGATTCAAATTCCTCGTTTTGGATTTGAGTATTGAAGACTTAGGTCATTTAGAAAAACCTTATGTGGGGTATTTAAGTTAAACTAATATTGTT
Source organism: Camellia lanceoleosa (assembly GCA_025200525.1). NCBI lineage: Eukaryota > Viridiplantae > Streptophyta > Magnoliopsida > Ericales > Theaceae > Camellia > Camellia lanceoleosa. The sequence continues at coordinate 152,944,736 of CM045770.1, read as the reverse complement.
AAGCTGCAATTACTCAGAAAATTCTCTTTCTTAGAGGCTAAGCATGGTTAGTTTGAGTTAAACTTGGCCACTTAAGCAAATAAAACAATTAGCGGTCTAGGCAATTTAGTTCCTAGAACAAAATGGAGTAGTATGGAGAAAGTTAGAGAGAAACATTCTTCTTGACAAAGCATAGTGCCAAAAATGGAGCTTTCTTTTGGTCTGGTACTGATCTTAAAAAACATAGTGCCAAAATTTCTAGGGATAAGGTTTGCAGCTCTAAAAATAAGGGTGGCCTTGGCTTTAAATCTTTAGACATTTGGAATAGGGCTGCCATTGCTAAGCATATCTGGTTCCTGTTTTCTGGAGGTGAGAAATCTATGTGGTGCCAATGGGTGAACTCCTACTTACTTAAAGGCAAGAGTTTCTGGAGAGTCAGGGTCCGTAATGACCCTTCTTGGGTCTGGAGGAAGATTTTATCTCTTAGGGATGCTGTGTCTCCTCTTATCCTGCATAAGATTGGTAGAGGTAACTCTACTTTTTTATGGCATGATAATTGGCATCCCCTTGGTCCCCTTTGGCGTAAGTATGGTGATAGAATCTTGTATGATTCCTGTCTCAACAGGGAGGCTAAAGTCAGTCAGATTGTTGATGCGAATTCCTAGAAATGGCCTATTTCTAATTCTTTGGAAATATGAAGATTTGATCTCAGCTACCCCCAGAAGCTACACCCCTAATTCTTCTAGGAATGACCAACCTTTTTGGCAATTAAGCTCTGATGGTGATTTTTCCATTAACTCAGCCTAGAATCACTGGAGGAGCAAATTTGATGTTGTGGCCTGGCACACTCTTCTTTGGGGGCCTCATATGTTTCCTAGGGTCGATTTTATTGTTTGGATGGCTATTCATGAAAGATTAAATACTGGCGATCGTTTGCAATTGTTTGCCTTATCCCCTAATCTAAGCTTCCCTTTCTGTCAATGCCATGCTGAGAGCCATTTCCATTTATTCTTTAACTGCATCTTCACTTCTAGAACTTGGGAAGCTCTTAAAGCTAATTGTAATGTAAATTGGGCCTAATCTCCAATGGCCTCATGTTCTAACCTTTGTCACCAAAGAGACCAAGGGCAAATCATTGCGTTCTATAATCCTTAAGCTTACTTTACTTTGCTCTATTTACCAAATTTGGCTTGAAAGGAATATAATAGAATCTTTAATAAGGAACACAAACCTGAAGAGGTGGTTGCTAACTCAATTGTTCATATGATTACTGGTAGACTTCTATCTATCACCAATTTGCCTAGATCTACAGGGGATAGCTGGTACATTGCTCAGTGGAATCTGCCCAACACAATTTTGAAGCCCCAATCTCCAGGAATGGGAGGGCTGCTGAGTGGTGTGAGTTCACCATAAGAGGGTTGAGTGAAGGAGAGCAATTCAAAGTGTTTATCTAACTGTTTTTTACTTTGTGCAGTGGCAAGTGGAGCTAAATAGAGTGCCTAAGTTGAGGGTTGAGTGTTTTGAGAAAATATTCAAACATTGACTGGTGAGAGAATAGAGTGTGAAATGAACTTCTTTTTTTTGGGTAAGTAAGTAATAAAATAAAAACAAAGAATTTACAAGTTTACAAGGGGCATACCCCAGGCACGCTCAAACAACAAATAAAAAACATATATAACCAACAAAACTACCACTACACCCCGTAAGAAAGGGGGTAAACAAGAGACTGAAAACACAAGAACCCAACTTTGCCCATATATCCTTTTTGTCCTCAAGTAACTCCTACCATCAGAGATAATAGAAGGGAACTTGAGGTGGATATATGGGCAAAGAAATACAAAAACATCACAAGGATTAAGAAACAAAACACACACACTGACAAAGCAACAACCCTCAAGCCGAAAAAAAAAATGATGATCAATAAAATGAACTGAAATGAACTTCTTATGTTTGAGCTAATGAATATCTTAGCCTGCAAATACAAATGTACAATATATTGTGTGTTTTCTTTGCATGCTAAAGTGTGGTTTCAATTACAAAATGGTGTGTAATATTTCCATTTTCATTCTCTGGTGGCAGATTCTCCTGAACAACAACCAATTGGCCTTCATTTGGGACGGTGGCTGTCCAAAGTTTATCTTCATGAAAGAATCTGCTGGGCTGGACAACTATCACTGGTTGTTGCGTACATTGGTTCCGATGATCTATGCTGGGATAAGAGTTTTGGAGACACAAAGACCAGGCCGCATGCTGAGCCAGTCTACGTGGAAAATCCTCAAATGGAAAATTCTGTCTTTCATTTCTACATTGTAATAGTTCTTTTTTCTTTGGCATGTGTACACTCTACAGTAGACTGGTGTTTTGTTTCCCTATCCCTGCGGGTTGTGTTGGGAATTTTTTTTTTTTAACTTTATTTTTTTTGGGGGGGTGAATAAGACATAAATAAAACAAGAAAATAAAACATAATTTTGCTGTCAAGGGCATGTTTTCCCTGGAACACAATGCTTCTGATTGTACTCGTGCTAGGCTGCTGCTGGTTGGTTTATTCTCTTGTTCATTCTTCCTATCTCTAGTTATATATGGATAGTGAACAAGTTGTAAGGCCCTAGTTTTTTTGTTTCTTTTTAAGTTTTCTGGCTCTCTTTAGCTTTAGTGAGTTTGTAGGTTTGTTTTGTTTTTATTTTGTTTGGTGGTCTTGTTTAGCTGTGGTAGGGCTTGTGGCGTTCCCCTTGTAGTTGTGTAAATTTTCTTGTTTTATTTATGTCTTATTCACCCCCCCTCCCTAACACAAAAAAATAAAAAAATAAAAAATAAATAAACAAAAAATAAACAAAAGAAAAAGAGAAGAGAAAGTTAGAGAACAGAAAGAAAATTAGGATGAAAATCGCAAGGAATTCAAATTCATCCTTTTGGACTTGAGAATTGAACACTTTGCTAATTTTGAAAAACTTAGATGAGGTACTTAAGTTAAGCTAATATCGTTATGCTATAATTACTCAGAAAATTCTCGTTCTTAGAGGCTAAGCAAGGTTAGTTTGAGTTAAACTTGGCCACTTAAGCTAATGAAACAATTAACAGCCTAAGCTATGTAGTTCCTAGAACAGAATAGAGAAGGAAGGAGAAGGACGGAGAAAGTCAAAGAGGAACATTCCTTCTTGAGATCTAGAAGAGAAAGTTTGAAAAAAAGAAAGAGAAAATAGGAAGAAAATCAAAAGGAATTCAAGTTCCTCATTTTGGATTTGAGAATTGAACGCTTAGGTGATTTAGATACCTTAAATGAGGTGCTTCAGTTGAACTAATTTCCTTAAGCTACAATGACTCATAAAATTCTCTTTCTTAGAGGCTAAGCAAGGTTAGTTTGAGTTAAGCTTGGCCGCTTAAGCAAATGAAACAATTAGCGGTCTAGGCAATTTTGCTCCTAGAACAAAATAGAGAATGATGGAGGAGGACTAAGAAAGGTAGAGAGAAACATTTTTCTTGAGAGCTGGAAGAGAAAGTTAGAGAATAGAAAGAGAAATAGGAAGAAAATCAAAGGGAATTCAAATTCATCTTTCTAGACTTGAGAATTGAACACTTAGGTGATTTAGAAAACCTTAAATGAGGTGATTAAGCTAAACTAATATCATTAAAGTAATATTACTTAGAAAATTCCATCTCTAAGAGGCTAAGCAAGGTTCATTTGAGTTAAACTAGGCAACTTCAGCTAATGAAACAATTAGTGGCCTAAGTTAATTAGTTCCCAGAACAATGTAAAGAAGGATAGAGAAGGACGGAGAAAGTTAGATAGAAGCTTTCTTCTTGAAAGCTAGATGAGAAAGTTGGAGCAAAGAAAGAGAAATAGGAAGAAAATTAAAGCAAATTCAAATTCAACCATTTGGACTTGACTTTTGAAAACATAGGTGATTAAGAAAACCTTAAATTAGGTGCTTAAATTAAACAAATATCGTTATGCTACAATTACTCAGAAAATTCTCATTATTAGAGGCTAAGCAAGGTTAGTTTGAGTTAAACATGGCCACTTCAACTAATAAAACAATTAGTGGCCTAAGCTAATTATTTCCTATAACTAAATAGAGAAGGACGGAGAAAGTTAGAGAGAAACATTGTTCTTGAGAGCTAGAAGAGAAAGTTAGAGAAAGAGGAAGAAGATCAGAGAGAATTCAAATTCAACCTTTTAGACTTGAGAATTGAACAATTAGGTAATCTAGAAAAAGCTTAAATGAGGTGCCTAAGTTACACTAATATCGTTAAGCCACAATTACTTTGAAAATTCCCTTTCTTAGAGGCTAAGCAAGGTTAGTTTGAGTTAAACTTGGCCACTTAAGCTAATGAAATAATTAGTGGCCTAAGATAATTAGTTCCTAGAACAACATAGAGAAGGATGGAGAAGGACAGAGAAAGTTAGGGAGAAACATTCTTCTTGAGAGCTACAAAAGAAAGTTAGAGAAAAGAGAGAGAAATAGGAAGAAAATCCAATGGGATTCAAATTCCTCATTTTGGATTTGAGTATTGAAGACTTAGGTCATTTGGAAAACCTTACGTGGGGTGTTTAAGTTAAACTAATATTGTTAAGCCACAATTACTTAGAAAATTCTCTTTCTTAGAGGCTAAGCATGGTTAGTTTGAGTTAAACTTGGCCACTTAAGCTAACGAAACAATTAGCGGTCTAGGCAATTTAGTCCCTAGAACAAAATGGAGAAGTATGGAGAAAGTTAGAGAGAAACATTCTTCTTGACAAAGCATAGTGCCAAAATTGGAGCTTTCTTTTGGTCTGGTACTGATCTTAAAAAACATAGCACCAAAATTGCTTGGGATGAGGTTTGCAACCCTAAAAATGAGGGTGGCCTTGGCTTTAAAGCTTTAGACATTTGGAATAGGGCTGCCATTGCTAAGCATATCTGGTTCCTGTTTTCTGGAGGTGAGAAATCTATGTAGTGCCAATGGGTGAAATCCTACTTACTTAAAGGCAAGAGTTTCTGGAGAGTCAGGGTCCCTAATGACCGTTCTTGGGTCTGGAGGAAGATTTTATCTCTTAGGGATGTTGTGTCTCCTCTTATCCTGCATAAGATTGGTAGAGGTAACTCTACTTTTTTATGGCATGATAATTGGCATCCCCTTGGTCCCCTTTGGCATAAGTATGGTGATAGAATCTTGTATGATTACTGTCTCAACAGCGAGGCTAAAGTCAGCCAGATTGTTGATGGGAATTCCTAGAAATGGCCTATTTCTAATTCTTCGGAAATAGGAAGATTTGATCTCAGCTACCCCCAGTAGCTGCACCCCTAATTCTTCTAGGAATGACCAACCTTTTTGGCAATTAAGCTTTGATGGTGATTTTTCCATTAACTCAGCCTGGAATCACTGGAGGAGCAAATTTGATGTTATGGCCTGGCACACTCTTCTTTGGGGGCCTCATATGATTCCTAGGGTCAGTTTTATTGTTTGGATGGCTATTCATGAAGGATTAAATACTAGGGATCGTTTGCAATTGTTTGGCTTGTCCCCTAATCCAAGCTTTCCTTTCTGTCAATACCATGCTGAAAGCCATTCCTATTTATTCTTTAACTGCATCTTTGCTTCTAGAATTTGGGAAGCTCTTAAAGCTAATTGCAATGTAAATTGGGCCTAATCTCTAATGGCCTCATGTTCTAACCTTTGTCACCAAAGAGACCAAGGGCAAATCATTGCGTTCTATAATCCTTATGCTTACTTTACTCTGCTCTATTTACCAAATTTGGCTTGAAAGGAATAATAGAATCTTTTCCCTATTCTGTATTATGCTAATTGGTCCTTAATACGAATGTGATTATGTGTTTTGATATGATTTTGTGTGCCATTATGTGAAAATATGTGATTTTGAATTTCTATCTGTTCACCGTAGGAATATCTGTTTGATTATCTGCTTTGGAATTTAAATTGGAGGCCTTATCGGCCACAGAACCCGAAATTGATTACGCCATTGTGATTGGCGTAATTTTTAGAGCCTATAGTGAAATTTAATTGGAAATTGATTCAGGTAATCAGATTAAATATATGACTTAATGCTCAATTATTTTATATTAAAACAATGTGAGTGAGTGGGGCTATATTAAAGGCCTTATTATGTTCAATTCCTCCCCTTTATATGATTTTGGCTAATTAAACTCTCTAGAGAGAGAGAGAGAGAGACCCGAAATTAAGAGAGAAAGGGGAAATCATCTAAGTTTGCTCTTGAAGCTTGGGAGTTTTGAAGGCTAGCTCAAGAATTAACCATAGTTGTGAAGGTTAAGGCTCTTTGGTGAGTAATTCATGAGTTTAATGTTGTAAATTACGTATTCAAACTAGTTGGGTAATCAAGAGTGAGGATTGAAATGGAATTGAGTTGGTTTTGTTGGATTAAAGGTCAATATGTGCATGCATGTATGCAATTACTTTGAAATTGCATATTTGAGCACCAAATGTATGATCCATGTAAGTTTTTAATTGAAGCTCATGTTCTTGACCATCTCTTCATCATATAAATTGAGAATGAGAGTAATAAACCACATGCATGTGCCATTCACAAAGGTGTAAGTGTTGAACGCATAAAATTGTTATGTTGATAAAGAATTTGGTGGAAAATGAGCCGATCACCAACACCTTTTCTTCCAATGTCCTTTTTTGCCCTTAGAGTGTGGACTGCAATTCAAGATAAATGCCAAGTAAATTGGCATAATGTTCATTGGAATGACCTTCCTAAGGTGGTGGCTGCTGACTGTAAGGGAACTTCCTTAGCCACAATCATAAGAAGATTGACTTTCTGCACCTCTGTCTACCATATCTGGCTGGAGAGGAATAATAGAACATTTTGTCATGAAAATAAACCTGAAGAAGTGGTGATTAAAGGTATTGTTTCTTTGGTCAGATACAGAATTCTGTCTCTTTCCAACATTAGAAGATCTCAAACTGATGAGTGGTTTCTATAAGAGTGGAGGCTTCTTGCTTCCATCCTTAAATGAGTGCATTATTGTGGGTTGAGTTGTTGGTGAGCAAATACATGAGGGTCAAGTGTTGTGAGCCATATAGTGAGGAAATTTCCATATTCATATATGATTGTATCTAATGTGTTTGTTACAGGTTTGCAGGTCAGGACATGAGGGTTGAGTGTAGTAAGCATATAAGTATATAAGTGCTGTGAGGAGTGTTGTTAGGTGTGGGTTGAGTGAAATAGCCCAAAATTATTTTCCTAACGCTGCTGCAAGTTCATATTGCTAGTACAAATATAGGGAGTTCTTTGCGTTGAGGGTTGAGTGATAAAGATCATAAATTTTTGCTTGTTTGGTTGTTGTTTCCTAACCTGTTGCTTTGTTGAGTGGTTATAATTTTGGGTTGAGTGACAAAGGAACTTATATGAGTGAGAATTGTTGCGGATTTTCTTTATCTATTTATTTTTCTTTATCTTTATTACCATATCTTTACTCGAGATTGTATAAAGCCTAATCGCTGCTTACTAATTTGAATTGGATCAGTGTAATCAAGATTCTCACTCCTTCTTTGGTTGTCAGGTTTTATTGATTAAAGGAGGTTGAGTTTGCTGCAATGTATGTGGTGTAGTTGTAGTTTCCGAGTGGAAGACTCTCCATGGTTGAGGCTGCAGTGGTGCGCCAAACCTGGTGGATCTGGAAATCCATTGTTCTTATTTTGTTTGTTCGCTGTTTGGATTGTTTTGGTTTACTAAGTTTAGATAGTTTTCTGCCTATCCCTATGGGCTGTGTAGGGAATATACTTTTCTTTTGTTTTGGCTGTTTGGCATGTTGGATTGTAGCCAGGTGCTTAGCTGTTTTCTTTTCTGTTGGGTGGTCTTCCCTATTCATCACCCCTATGTTGATGTATATGGCTGCTGAACAGGTTTTGGGCTGGTTGTTTGGTGGTGGTTCATGTTGGTTTTTTTTGTTGATGACCGTTGCTCTTGGTTTTATGGTTTGCTGGGTTGGTGTTGCTATGGTGCACAAATCTGTGTGTTCAGTTCGTGTTTTGTTTTTTTTTTTGTGCATGTCTAGTTTTGTTTTCAGGCCTATTTGTCCTTATTTGTCGGGCTTGTTACCTTTTTGCTTTCAGTTTGTGTTTTTGTTCTTTTTCTTTTGTTTTTGGCTTTTGTTTCTTTGTCTGTACAGTTGGCTTGGTCATGGGGCATGCCCCTTGTATTCCTGTTTTTTTTCTCCTCTTTTTTATTTATGACTTATTCACCCAAAAAATATATATATATAGGTACTAATGTCACTCAACCCACAGGACGAACACATAAAGATATGTTGGGAATTTTGTAGCTCACAACACTCAACCCACAAATAGAATAAAGCTTCATGGGAGCACACCTACACAAGCAGCAGCTAATTAGGTAAACACACAATTTATGCTCACAATCACTCAACTCAATCATATAGAAACTCACATCACTCAGTAGCCCTCCCATTTCTGTGTGAATGGGGCTTCATTATGGAGTTGGGAAGGTTCCACTGAGAAAGGAACCAATTATCACCTGTAGTATTAGGGATATTGCTAGCAGACAGCAATCTACCCCTCACCATGAGCACAATAGATTTGATAATCACCTCTATAGGTTTACATTCCTTGTTGAAAATTCTATTATTTCTCTCAATCCACACATGATACATAGTACAGAGAAAAGAGAGTCTAGTAATGATTGATTTAAGAGATTTACCTTTACTCTCTTGGTTGACATGTGCAACAATCTCAAGCCAAGGCATATCATTCCATTGAATATTACATTTACATTGCATAGCATGCCAAATTCTATGGGTGAAGGTACAGCCAAAGAAGAGGTGAGAGTGACTTTCATTAGGATTTGAACAGAAAGGGCAGGTTGTACTAGGAGAGATACCAAACAGATGGAGTCTGTCACGAGTATTCACCCTACCATAGATAGCCAACCAAACAATGAAACTGACTTTGGGGATAGTGTAAGGCCCCCAAACTAGTTTGTACCAAGGGACAATGCTTTGCTTGTACCTCCACAAATCCCACACAGATTTTACAGAGAAATCCCCATAAGAGTTAAGAGTCCAAACCACTTTATCCATTTCCATTGGATTAGGTTGTCAACTGTTGGGTTGAGATACAGAATCCCTAAGCTCCCAAGAATTAGGAAAAGGCCAATTCCAGGAACGCCCTTCAATGATCTAACTGACTTTAGTATCACTATTTAAACCAGAATCATACAAAATTCTATCACCATATCTAACCCACAAAGAACCCAAAGGGTGCCAATTATCATGCCAAAGGAAAGTATTCTAACCATTTCCAATTCTATGACGAATAAGAGGGTAAATAATAGGCCTAAGAGAGAGGATTTTCCTCCAAACCTAGGAAGGGTCACTAGGGGTTTTGACTTTCCAAAAGCACTTCCCCTTAAGAAGATATGATTTGACCCATTGACACCACATAGAATTGGATCCACCCAAAAACCACATAGAATTGGCCCCTCCAGAGAAAAGGAACCACACATGTTTGGCTATGGCAGCCTTATTCCAAACCTCAAGAGATTAACCAAGACCACTCTCCTTCTTAGGAGTGCAAACTTTGTCCCAAGCAATTTTAGCACAGTGCTTCCTAAGGTCAGTACCAGACCAAAGAAAGACTCTAAGAAGACTCTCAATCTCCTTAATAACCTCTTAGGCAAAACAAATAATGACGACCAATAAACTTGCATAGAAAATAGAATGGTTTGGATCAGTTGGGTCCTACCAGCATAAGAAAGAAGTTTATTGGTCCAAGTACTAACCCTTTTAGTGATCCTATCAACAAGTGGCTTGCAATCGGTAGCTTTCAACTTAGTTGTGATAAAAGGGACACCAAGGTATTTGACCAGCAAGTTTCCCTCAGAGAAAGATGCAATTTGAAGAATGTCATCCCTTAATTTCTTATTACAACCAGAGAAAAACATATTGCTTTTACTAGGATTAAGGATGAGGCTAGATAGTGATCTGAACTCCCCCAAACCATCCATGATCATTTGCACAGTGTTTTTTTTTTTTTGGGTGAATAAGTCATAAATTAAAAAACAGAAAGATTACACAAATACAAGGGGCATGCCCCAGGCCCTAAACGATAAATACAAGAGCTAACAAAGAGCAAGCAGCAAAGAAACTAACAAAAAACCAAAACAAACAAAACTAATGGACTGTCCAAAGAAAGATAACAAAGGACAGCATGCTAAGTAAAGACCCCAAGTAACCCGAGTAAACAAAAATGTTCATACGTCCCATAACAAACCTATGGGAAATGTGAACACAAAAGACCGGATAAAGGACCATACAGACCTGCTTAACCATGCACAACCCGTAATAAGAAACAGAAAACCCGGAAGATAGACAACAACCAAAAAGATCCGAGATCCAAGTAAAAACTAAATAAAAAAATAGAGCACTCAGCACTTCAGAAGCATATCCAGCAGCCATAAAAAACAAAATAGCTAACGTCCAACCCTTTGTCCCTTGATGCAGATGAACATAAACGCTAGCCTCAGATCTTGTACCTTTGCAAACCAAAATAACAAATCGAGCAAAAAAAGTACACAGCCCACATATAAACCATGATGCCCAGTTCGCACCCCCCAAAACAAAAAATAAGACGAACAAACCATGCACAACCCGCATGGATAGGCCAAAAGGAGATAATTGGCACCAACCATGCACAATGTCTAACAGTGATAAAATAAAACATATGAAATGAACACAAACTTTCCACCAAAGGCGCTACAAGCAGCCATCACCACAACCCAACACACCCTTGAAATCCAGAACTTAGTATCAGCAAAACCGCAGCAGCTAAGGAGAATGATCTGCCCTCCCGTGCAGCCACTGCCTTGCTTACACTCTATAGTAAACCCTGCATAATTTAACTCAAAGAGATTACAACCAAATAAAGGAGAAGAGCCAATCTGCAGGAATAGAAAAGGTCCCTCAATATTTGATCTCACATCACTCAACCCACTATATAGGAACTCACGCCACTCAAGAATAGCTTCCTTAGCCTGCAAATAAAAAGATACTATATACTTAATCATTAGTATAAGCAAGTATAAGGACTGCTTTCACTCAACCCACAGCAATTTACTGATTATATATGTGCCTCACATCACTCAACTCTCAATAGATGTCCATGAATCACAGTAAACTGCAAAATGAACAAACCATTAGAAAAAATATAATTGCTCACCACCACTCAACCCACATATCAAGATGCTCACATCACTCGGCAGCCCTCCCAGTCCTGACTGAGGAAAGGGGCTTCAAGATAGTACCAGGCAAATTCCACTGAGTAAGGAACCAGATGTCCCCTGGAGATCTAGGCAAATTGTTCACAGATAACAATCTCCCCCTAACCATATGAATAATAGATTTGATGAGAATCTCAGCAGGTTTAGAAGCTTGATTGAAGTTCCTACTATTCCTCTCCAGCCAGATGCTGTAAACAGTACACATGAAAGCCAACTTAAGAGTAGTAGCTCTCAGAGATTTACCCTTAGTCTCTTTTGTAGCATAAGTAATGATTCCAGGCCAAGGGAGAGTAGGCCAGTTAACATTACACTTACCTTGAATTGCCGACCAAACTCTAGAGGAGAAAGCACAGTTAAAAAAAAGGTGGGAATGACTTTCATTGGGGTCCTGACAGAATGGGCAGTTAACAATCACCCCAAAAGCAGACACTCTGTCACCCGTGCTAAGTCTCTCTTGGATAGCCAACCAAACAATGAAACTGACCCGAGGAATCTTATAGGTACCCCAAACAAGATCATGCCAAACTACCTTAGCAAACTTGCATCTCCAGTGGTTCCAGGTAGAATTAATGGTAAACTCCCCATCAGCAGTGAGGGCCCATCTAATAAGATCATTACTGGAAGAATCAGGTTTACAACTCACAGGGGTAGATGAGATCCACTCTTGAATTTCCCAAGAGTTAGGGAAAGGCCAATGCCAAGAATTGCCACTAACAATTTGACTAACTTTAGACTCCCTATTTAATCTAGAGTCGTACAGAATTCTATCCCCAAACCTATCCCAGAGAGGTCCAAGAGGATGCCAGTTATCATACCAAAGGAAAGTGGAATCACCCTTACCTATCTTGTGGACGATAAGAGGAGAGACCATAGTCCTTAGAGATAATAGCTTCCTCCAAACCCAAGAAGGGTCACTAGGCATTTTGACATGCCAAAAACTTTTACCCTTAAGTAAATACGATTTAACCCATTGACACCACATAGATTGCTCACCTCCAGAAAACAAAAACCAAATGTGTTTAGCAATGGCAGCCCTATTCCAGATTTCTAGGGATTTGAAACCCAAACCCCCCTCATTTTTAGGAGCACACACTTTGTCCCACGCAACTTTGGCCTTATGCTTATTAAGCTCAGTGCCAGACCAAAGAAAAGCCCTAAGAATACTCTCAATTTCCTTAATCACCTTCTTAGGGAGGATGAAGAGAGAAGACCAATACACTTGCATAGAGAAGAGAATGGTCTGGATAAGCTGGCCTCTACCAGCATAAGAAAGGATTCTATTAGTCCAACTCTTAACCCTATTCGTGATTCTTTCGGTGAGCTGGTTACAGTCACTCGTCCTCAGTTTGGTAGTTATGAGGGGAACCCCAAGGTATTTAACAGGCAGGGTCCCTGCACTAAACTTGGCAACTCTAAGGATAGACTCTCTTAACCCATGATTACAACCAGAGAAAAAGACATTGCTTTTACTAGAACTAGGCGTGAGACCAGAAAGACTCCCAAACTCATCAAGGCCAGCCATGATATGAGCCACAGTGGGAACATCACCTCTACAAAAGATCATAAGATCATCAGCAAAACAGAGGTTAACAATTTTGGTTTTATCACAACGCCAGTGAAATTTGAAATCCGGAAGACGAGACTTCTCAGCAAAAATCCTAGCAAGAATTTCCATGGCAAGGACAAAAAGGTAAGGGGACATAGGGTCCCCTTGACGCAAACCCCGAGCACCTTTAAAATAGCCATGCAGGCTCCCATTGATGCTAATAGAGAAAGAAGGGCTCGTAATGCAAGCTTGGATCCAAGACACCATGATAGGAGGAAAACCCATGGCTCTAAGGATATCAATAATAAACTCCCATCTCACACTATCATATGCTTTCATGATGTCCACTTTCATAGCACACTTAGGGGTAGGGGAGCCCCTATGGTACCCTCTCATGAGCTCTTGGGATAGGAAAATATTATCCGAAATTTTCCTACCAGAGACAAATGCGGACTGAACAGGATCAATCAAGTCAGGAAGAACTGTTTTGATCCTATTAGCAATAATTTTCGCAATGCACTTGTAAATTGTATTACAACAAGAGATAGGCCTATAGTCCCCAACTTTTACAGGGTTGGGAACTTTAGGAATCAAGGCGATAATAGTACTATTGACCTCAGAGAGTAACTTACCAGATTCAAAAAACGTTCTAATAGCTTGAGTTACCTCTCTACCAACCACCTCCCAAGAGCTTTTAAAGAAACCAGCAGAAAACCCATCAGGCCCAGGGGCCTTATTAGGTTTTAAGGACCAGAAAACATCTTTAATTTCCTTATCAGACACAGGACTAGCAAGCAACAGAGACTGGTCAAAAGACAGTTTAGACCGCACAAGAGAGTTGATTCTATCAAAGCCATTATATTGGTCCTCAAAAGGCTTACCAAACAAGCCAGAGAAGAAACTGATGAAAGCCTCTTGGATATCCTCAGATTTAGTAGATCTAAGCCCATCATTTCTCTCAATGCTAAGAATCTTACTACGATTGATGTTGCCTTTAATAGACCTAAAAAAGAATTTACTATTACTATCCCCCAAACCAAGCCACTGGATCCTAGACTTTTGCCTAGCCAAACTTTCTTCAACAGCACTAAGATTCACATACTGTTTATAAGTCTGCCTTTCAAGAGATTGAAGAGCATGATTACCAGGATCCTTATCCAACTTCCACTGAATGGAATTTAACTCCGAACTCGTAGCCATGACTCTAGTGGAGATATCACTAAAATCATTTTTATTTAAAGCTTTAAGTTCCAGCTTCAAATTACGGAGTTTTTGACAGACACGAAACATAGGAACCCCAGGAATAAACTGATTCCACACCTCAGACACAGTAGGAATAAAATTAACATGTTGAGCCCAGAAATCAAAAAATTTAAAAGGTTTCTTAAAAGAGACCACATCAGAAGAAACAGTGACCACAGCCGGAGAGTGATCAGAGACAGAAGATGGGTGAAAATAGGCAGAGGAAGCTGGAAAAGAATCAAGCCACGATTCATTAACCAGAACTCTATCTATTTTAGTAGCAATGTAATCCCCACTATCTCTTTTATTGGCCCAAGTGAATTGACAACCACCATATGACAGATCCACCAACTCAGATTGAAGGATATGAGCATTGAAGGCCTCTTTGTCAGTGGACCACATAGCAGAGCCACCAAACTTCTCAAACCCATACCGGATAGCATTAAAATCCCCTAACATGACCAAAGGAATAGTAGACAACAAAAGAGAAGTCCTGACCATGTATTCAAAAAACTTCAACCTAACAAGATGCCTATTATCAGTATAAACAAAGCAGGCTTGAAAAGTGACATTTTTTGTAAACTCAGTGATTTCACACAGTATAAACTGGTCAGATGACTCTATCAATTTGACCGAACAGAAATTAGCATCCCAACACACACAGATTCTCCCAGTTTGAGTAGGCAATGAGTTAGTCAAAAAGGACCAATTATTTAAGCAAGAAGACAAAATACGATTTTCATTAGAAGCTTTTATTTTGGTCTCCAAAATACCCAACACCTTAATATCTTCACGGCTCAAAAAATTTTTAACAACTTTATGCCTAGAAGGGTCATTAAACCCTCTGACATTCCAAAAAGCAATTTTAAAGGTCATTGGATACTGAAAACAAAAACACTAACCCACAGCCAGACTAAACTGGGACTTACCTTTGTTTCTTTTTCTGGCTCTTCTTGCCAGATGAGTTACTTTTTGCCGAGATATTTGGCTTTGTCTGCTCAACTTTCTGATCTACTTTTTTTGGAGTATTTCCTTGCAAATTTTCCACCTTTTTGATGAGCTCTGTGTCATGTGGTAGGACCAACTTGGTTAGCTCAGCCAATCCCTTATGAAATTCATCAAGCCCTTCAATGTCTGGAACTGAAAGCTCTCCAGCGCTGACCCTCTGACCACTTTCCCTAACCTCCTCACTGGAACTCTCTTCTGCCACTTCCTGGGGAGCTTCAGGAGGAAGGCTCTGCCCAGCTTCATGAGTAGCTGGATCAATCCCCTCTTGTTCTGGTGGCTCAGTTTCCAAGACAGGATCCCCCACTTTCCTTTTACCCTTTGCTAACACTGTACTCCAGCCTTGATCAGGATTATCTTCAGACTCCTTTTGCAGAGAAACTAAGTGGGCCACTTGGGTCTTCACACACTTAGTAGTATCATGGCCAAAAGCAGCGCAGTGGTCACATTTGGGAGGAAGCCCTTGAAACTCTACATGAATTATCACCTCAACACCCCCACAATTAGCTTTGAACATTGACGGCAGTGTAGAGTTAGCATCAACTTCTACACAAACTCGAGCAAAGGACACCCGACTTCCCCTCTCTGTAAGGTTGTCCATAAATAAAGGCACACCCACTGCACTCGCAATACGACTAATACCATCACTATCCCAGTATTCAAACGGAACATTAAAAAACTTTGCCCAAACGGGGACTTTGGTTGCCTTTTCCTTCGTCAGTTTCATCATCCTTGTCCATTTTTTGAGAAATAGGTTGAAACCCCCTATATACCACGGACCCCCCTCAAGAACAGAGTTACAACAATCTGGATTCTCGAAAATAAAGAAACTGAAACCCTCAGTATTGGCCAGAACTTCTTTCAAGCCCTTGTTTTTCCACATACTGAATGCACTATTACGTAAGTAGTTGAATGACACCCCCTTATCTAGAAAATACCCAACCAAACAAGAATCCCACTTTTCCAAAGGGTTAGGTCTAGGGGGCAAATCCACGCTAACATAACCCTCATTACGGATAGGGGGGACATACCTTAGGGGCACACTGGATCTGGATGATGGCGTCGCAATCTCAGCCCATGATTTGGTATTTGGTTGCCCTCTACCACCCCCGAAGCCTCTGCCTCCTCTACCTCCTCGACCTCCTCTGACTGCAAAAGAGCCATCCCTAGGTTGATCATAATCATCCTGAACCTGGACAGGAACCTCAATAGTGTTCCGATCCTGCACCCCTACATCTTGATTCACCGGAATGGAAGGAGACTGGTCTACTCCACTCGTTACAAGCGATGGATCTGAATGTAACGTATCCGTTTCCCCCAAAACTCTAGATTCACTTCGATTCTTTGCCACTACAATGCTATCCGGAAGGTTTTGAAACACAGAGACCACACTATCCATACGATCTGACCAAAGAGGACGATCCATACCAGGAGCAGTTGGAGTTGACTCCCCACGCAAACGTCTCAATCGATCTTCAACCCTTTGAACATCTTCCTGCGTAACTATCTTCCCAGTCCCTCGATTCAAATGGTATTGGGTTTCAGCCCTTTGCTCAGTACCCTCGTTACGATCCAGTTCAGGATCGCAATCTGGATGAGAAGCCACCATCGGATCCATCTCACATGCACTCAAAATGTCAAACTGGTTTCTAGTAAACCCTAAACTGTCGATCTGGTTTTTTAAAATCTCTCCCCCCACACTCTGACTGTTAACATCCCCAAGAGAAGATCCCTCAGAACTAGACACAGCTTTAATTTCAACCATCGCAAACGACTCCGAGTATTGAATGTTAGTAGAATCAAAGGGTAGTGTATTAATGACTACCTCACTAGGATCCATAGATGATTGAGCATGATCAGCAGCATTAAAAGTTAGGTTAGTAGCATTAGCTTCGGGCATCTTTGAGTTCAATGAGAGATTGAAACCCTAGAAACAAGGTTTCTAGAGAGACGCGGGAGCTTCTCACTCTAACCCATTTCTTTGGCCTTCTCACTCTAAAAATCATCAGATCATCAGCGAAGCAGAGATTAACAATCTTGGTTTTCTCACATCTCCAATGGAATTTAAAAAGAGGATGCTTAGACTTTTCATCTAGAATCCTAGCAAGGACTTCCATGGCCAGAACAAAAAGGTAAGGGGACATAGGGTCACCCTGCCTAAGACCTCTGGCCCCTTTGAAATAGCCATGAAGACTACCATTGATACAAATGGAGAAAGAAGGGCTAGTCATACAGGCTTTGATCCAGGAGATCATATTATGGGGAAAACCCATAGCAGTAAGGATATTGGTAATGAACTCCCATCTAACAATATCATATGCCTTCATAATGTCAACTTTCATGGCACACTTAGGAACATTTGAATTTTTATGATAACCTCTCATAATCTCTTGAGACAAAAAAATCTTGTCAGAGATTCTTCTCCCATGCACAAAAGCTGATTGAATAGGGTCAATAAGATCAGGGAGGACGATTTTAATTTTGTTAGCAATAATCTTAGCAATGCACTTATAGATAGTATTACAACAAGAAATGGGTCTATAATCCCCCACTTTAACCGGATTAGGAACCTTGGGAATAAGAGCAATGGTAGTACTATTAACTTCAGTAAGAAGCTTCCCAGACTCAAAAAAGGATCTAATGGCCTGGGTAACCTCTTTACCAACAATACTACAAGCACTCTTAAAGAAACCAACTAAAAAGCCGTCAGGGCCAGGGGCCTTGTCAGCTTTTAAAGACCAAAAAACATCCTTGATCTCTTGATCAGATACGGGTCTGGCAAGTTGAAGGGCTTGGTCATTAGAGACTTTAGAACGAATAAGGGAATTGACTCTATCAAGCCCTCTATACTGATCCTAAGATGGATTGCCAAAAAGCTTCAAGAAATATTTGATAAAGGCATCATGAATACTTTCGGGATTAGTAGATATACTACCATCCTCCATCTCCACTTTAAGAATCTTACCCCTGTTAATGTTAACCTTGACAGACCTAAAGAAAAAACTGCTATTACGGTCACCCAAACCAAGCCATTGGACCCTAGATTTTTGGTGAGCTAAGCTTTCCTCAACAGCACTGAGATCCACATACTTTTTGTGAATATTTCTTTCAAGATTTTGAAGAGATTGATTACTAGGGTCCTTATCCAATTTCCATTGGATGGTGTCCAAATCAGCTTTGGTTACCAAGACTCTAGTGGAAATATCACTAAACTCCTTTGTATTCAAAGTTTTAAGAACAGGTTTCAGACTACGGAGTTTTTTTGCAAACTTTGTACACAGGAACACCATGGATGTACTGACTCTAGTCTTGGGCAACTTTAGGAAGGAATTCCTCATGTTTAGCCCAAAAATCAAAAAATTTGAAAGGCTTTTTGAAAGAGGGGGCCTTAACAGAAACACTGACAACAACAGGAGAATGGTCTGAAATCCCAAATGGAAGAAACATAGCAGTGGATGCAAGGAAATGGTCAAGCCAAGATTCATTGACCAAAACTCTGTCAATTTTCGTGGCTATGTAGTCACCCCTAGTTCTTTTATTAGCCCAAGTGAACTGACAACCACCATATGATAAATCAATAAGATCAGCATTAAGGATATAAGAATTGAACATCTCTTTATCATTATTCCAATTCAGAGTCCCCCCAAACTTCTCAGAACTATATCTGATAGCATTGAAGTCCCCTAGAAAAATAAGGGGGGTAGCTGAGTTAAGAAGAGAGAGCCTCAACATAAAGTCAAAAAAGTCTTTTCTCAGAGCATGGCTATTCTCAGCATAGACAAAACACATATTGAAAACCTTGGCTTGAGCTCTGTCAGTAATCTCACAGAAGATAAACTGATCAGAGGAATTAACCAAGTTTATAGAACAAAAATCTGGATCCCAAAAACACAAATCCTACCAGTTTTATTTGGTTGAGAGTTTGTTAAAAAAGACCAATTACTTATGCAAGATGAGAAAACTTGATTTTCATTAAGTGCTTTTATTTTAGTCTCCAAAATACCCATGACTTTAATGTCTTCTTTCACCAAAAATTTTCTCAATTCTTTTTGTCTAGATGGGTCATTGAAACCCCTAATATTCCATGCAGCAATTTTAAAAGACATAGGAAAACAAAAGAAAAACTCTTAACCCAAAAGAACTAGGAGTTACCTGGTTTTCTTCCTCTGGCCTTTACCCCTGCCAAAGGATTTTTTAGTAGTGGAACTTGCAGGAAAAGTGCCAGGAGTGTTTGGTGTGCTCTCCACAGAAGTAGACAGATTCTTCACTTTCTCCAAAATTTCTGAGTCCCCAAGGAGGGCTAGCATTGCAATATCTAGAAGCTCATTCTGGATATCTACTAGACCATCTGAGTTGGGGGGCATGGTTTTTCCCGAGCTAACAACAACAGCACCTAAAACATTTTGAGTGCCCACACTTGTATTCCCAAGCTCAGATTTGTTAGCTTTTGTCGAGACCTGAACATTATTCACATTCTCTGAAACTTGGATGTCCCCAACCAAGGCATCTCTAGCCACTCCCCTTTCCATATCTTTCTCTATAGGGTCTGGGTCTCCCACTTTCCTTTTTCCTTTTGCTTTTACAGTGCTCCACCCAAGGTCCAGATTGTTTTCAGTTTCTTTCTGGAGGTTGACCAACTTAGCTACTTGGGTAGTAACACATTTAGTAGTGTCATGACCAAAAACAAGACAGTGTGCTCACACTAAACTGGGAGACCCTGATACTCCACTTTAATAATCACTTGTTCTTCCCCCACAGTAGATTGGGAAAGAAGGAGGTTGTTTAGCTGTAGGATCTAACTCCACACAGATTCTAGCAAAGGAGACTCTAGTCCCCTTATCAGTGAGATGATCCATGAATAATGAGACGCCCACTGCACTTGCAATCCTACTTAATCCATCACTGTCCCAGTATTCCATTGGGACATTGAAGAATTTTACCCAAACAGGCACCTTTTGGATTTTGTCTTTGGTTAACCTCATTCTGAAACAATGGAAAAGAATGATGAAGTTAACCAAGGAAAAATCTACAAAAATCCCAGTCTGGGTGAAATTCTTTAATATTCCGCTAGAGTATTGGGATCCGGATGGCCTAAGTCGCATTGCTAGTGCAATAGGGAACCCCCTTTTCATGGACCAACTCACGGCTAGGGGCAGTAGGATGGCTTTTGCAAGGGTTTGTGTTGAAATTGAGGCAACTTCAAAGTTGCCATCTTATTTCCAGATAAGATGTGAGGATGAAGCTGTGTTAATTAGAGTTGAATATCAGGGTTTGCCTTCTATTTGCCAACATTATCAAATTTTTGGGCATAACACTGATAAGTGTGTGTCAAAGCAAGTTGCTCAGTTAGTCTCTCTTCAAAAAATTACTGAGGAAAATGTTCCCGATCATGAAGAAGGATGGACAACTATCAAAGCAAAGGGGAAAAGAAAGGTGGGGGAACCTGAACTAGAGGTTAGACCAGAAGATGTGGAAGTACCAGAGACAATACCAACTACAGCCCTTCCTGAAGCTGTGGAAGTACTAGAACCACTACCAATGATAATACCAACTACAGCCCTACCTATGGAGATTCAAGAGACATCGGCTGAAACTAGCTCATCTGTGGAAGAACAGAGCTCCGACAGCAGTGGAGTGAATAGGTTCCAAGAAAGTGACCTAGAGATTACAAAACTGGTAATTCCTCAGGCTGGAGAGTTTCTGGAGGCAGTGACTAGTGAAACCACCACCAAAAAAGAGATATCCAAACCTGTTGTGCCTCCTCATCAGGCTACCTCGTCAACAAAGATCAAATCCTCTGGCAAAGGAAGTAGTAGCCAGAGGAAAAAGAAGAGGTAACTGCTAGTTTTAGTTGGTTGTGGGTCTGTCTTTCTATTTTTGTTTCCCAATGACTGTTAAAATTGTTGCTTGGAATGTTAGAGGATTGAATGATCCTTCTAAACATAAGGAAATTAAAATTTTGGTTTTAAAAGAAAATATTCATGTCATTGGTGTTTTGGAGACCAAAATAAAACTGATTAATGAGAGTAAAATATGTGCTCAATGTTTTGGCAATTGGTCTATTTTATCTAATTCACACCAACTGAAACTGGTAGGGTTTGGGTGTGCTGGAACAATGAATTTTGTGATGTCAAAATGATTTCTATGTCCAATCAGCATATTTTTTGTAAAATCAATGATTTGGTTGCTAATGAGGAATTTTTTGCTACTTTTGTTTATGCTGAAAATAAGCACATTTTGAGGAAGAATGTTTTTGAAACCATGTATCACATCTCCCGTACTAAATCCAAATCTGTGCATCTTTTTGGGTGACTTTAATGCCATCAAATATCCGCAGGAAAAAGTTTGGGGATCTTCGGGGTGGACTAGTGACCAAGAGGAATTTAACACCTATGTTAATGCATCTAAGTTGGCCGATTTATCTTATGGGGGCTGCCAATTCACTTGGGCTAATAAAAGGGGTGATGGGGCTTATATAGCCTCTAAAATTGATAGAGTTCTTGTTAATAGTCTTGGCTTGACAAATTTCCTAAGTCAACTGCATCTTTTCCCCCATCTGGTATATCTAACCATTCACCTGCCGTGGTCAATATCAGTGTCACTCAGAGTTATTTTAAAAAACCTTTCAAATATTTTGATTTCTGGTCCCAACATCCCGAATTTCTCAATACTGTGTCTAACACTTGGGATCAGTATATCAAAGGTGTTGCTATGTTTAGGGTGTGTCAGAAGCTGAGACAGCTTAAGGCTAGTCTCAAAATCTTGAACAAGAAGGATTTTAGTGACATCTCTATTTGTGTCCAAGCTTCCAAGGCTAGTTTGGATCTTGTCCAGTTCAAGTTGGAAAGGGATCCTGGGAATTTGGAGCTTCAAGTTCAGGAGAGAAAGGAATTTAAAAATTACCTTGACCTTAGCAAAGTGGAGGAGTGCCTTGCTCTTCAAAAATCTAGAGTTCAATGGTTAGGTCTTGGGGATAGAAATAGTAGTTTTTTCTTTAGGTCTGTGAAAAGCAATATCAATAGAGGGAAAATTTTAAGTGTTGATCTGGGGGATGGTACTAGATCTACTGAAAGTGTTGTCATTCATGACACTTTTGTTCAGTTCTATACTAACTTGTTTGGCTCCTCCTTCAAGGACCAGTATAATGGCCTTGAGAGGATACAATCTTTAGTGAAAACTAAAGTTTCTGTATCCCAATCGGCCAATCTTGCTAGACCCGTATCTGATGCTGAAATCAAGGAGGTTTTTTGGTCTCTCAAGGCTAATAAAGCTCCTGGTCCTGATGGTTACTCTGCGGGGTTCTTCAAAAGTTCGTGGGATATTGTTGGTAAGGAGGTTACCCTAGCAATAAAATAGTTTTTTGATTCTAGTAAGCTCCTTACGGAAATCAATAGTACCATCATAGCCCTTATTCCTAAAATTCCTAATCCCGTGAAAGTTGGTGATTACAGACCCATCTCATGTTGTAACACCATTTATAAATGCATTGCTAAGATCATAGCCAACCGTGTTAAGATGGTGCTCCCTGATCTTATAGACCCTGTGCAATCTGCCTTTGTCCAAGGCATCTTTTTATCCCAAGAAATTATGAGAGGCTATCATAGGAATTCTAAAATCCCGAAGTGTGCTATGAAAGTTGACATTATGAAAGCTTATGACAATGTGAGATGGGAGTTTATTCTTGATATTCTCACTGTGACGGCTTTCCCTCCTTGCATGATAACTTGGATAAAGGCTTGTATGACTAGTCCCTCTTTCTCCATTTGTATTAATGGCAGCCTTCATGGGTACTTCAAAGGGGCTAGAGGGCTTAGACAGGGGGATCCTATGTCCCCCTACTTATTTGTGTTGGCTATGGAGATCTTAGCCAGAATTCTGGCTGAGAAGGCGAGTAACCCTTTGTTCAAGTTTCATTAGAGATGTGAGAAAACCAAAATCGTCAACCTGTGCTTTGTTGATGATCTGATGATCTTTAGTAAAGGGATCCTCATACTGTCAACCTTATTATGCAGGGTTTGGAGGAGTTTAGGAGTTTATCGGGCCTTACACCTAGTCCTAGCAAGAGTAACATTTACTTCTCGGGTTGTAGTTTGGAGCTTTTTTTTTTGGGTGAATAAGACATAGATAAAAGAAAAACAGAGATTACACAGCGACAAGGGGCATACCCCAGGACCTAACAAGCACTATATAGGAAAGCCACAAAGGCAAGCAACCCAGCAAAGAAGAGCCGAAAAACAAACAAAATAGAACACAACCAAAGCTAAACTGGAGGCAAAAGCCGAACAAAAGTATAAATAACAAGCAAGTAGTTTGGAGCTTAAAGAGGCCTGTCACATCCCAAACCTGCCCCTAAAAGTTTGGGCATAACCTATTCATAAATGGACATGTAACCTGATGTACAAACCTATGGGGCCTTATCGGAAGCATAAAACACGAACATAACATAGATATAACATATACCATTGAGCTATTTCTAATATGCCAGGATCTCATACATCATATACTTCATCAAAAATGGACAAAGTTAAAAACTAAATCCCTGAATATCGGTTACATACACATACATATACAGTCCCAGCCCAATGATTGGCCGTATACAAAAATAAACATGAAAGTTATATACATCAACCTTAGATGGACACTCAACAAGCAAGCTACATTTTAACAACTTAACGAGATAAGTACAATGCCTGGACACATGAGGGTTGACACAAGGAAGCGGACATCTTGGCTAGGACTGACCACCTGATTGGTGACCTACAAAGACAGACATAACAGAGAGTGAGTCGGGCTCAATGAATAGTAATACATAAATAAAATGACATTTAACTTGTAACATAACACACATCAATGCATATAAGAATGCAGAATTCATATAGCTAGTCTGAATCTGTGCTAAGTACATGACGGCCTCAGGCCCAATCCTGCAACACAAACATCATAGAAATAATGGCTATAAGCCCTGAATCCTGCAACATAAACATCATATATATAATGGCTATAAGCCCTTGAAACATGGTGGCACGAGGCCCTTGAAACACATGGCACGAGGCCCTTGAAACATGGTGGCTATAAGTCCTTGAAACTTGTGGCATGAAGCCCTTGTACATATGGCACTAAGGCCCTTGAAAGTGGCATGAAGCCCTTGAAAACATATTGGCATTAAAGCCCTTGAAAGTGGCATGAAGCCCTTGAAAACATATTGGCATTAAAGCCCTTGAAAGTGGCATGAAGCCCTTGAAAACATATTTAACCTTGAAGCATACTTAAACTTATAACATATACTTGAAACATACCTGAAATATACTTGAGCTCATAATATACTTGAATCCATACTTGAAATATACTTGAAACCATGCTTGTTACATACTTGAAACCATACTTGAAATATGCTAGAAACTACACTTGAGATATACTTGAAACCATGCTTGAAATATACTAGAAACCACACTTGAGATATACTTGAAACCACACTTGAATTATACTTGAAAAAGAAGGAATAATTCACATCCTCATAAGGTCACATAATAACGTTAAACTGTTGTACCTATGTCAAGGCTCTCATATTTACTCAGAATTCGTTCTTCACGAATGTACATCATTTCTCTTTATTCATTAAGAAACGGCGTGGTTTACTTGATCTATTAATTTGTAGCATATAGGAGCATACATCTTTGTTTGATCGTTCATATATGTTATCATAGTTGACTTGTAACTAACAGAGTACTAGTGGTAACTGTTACATCATTCACATGAGTTAGCATAGTTAACTTAAGTCTAACAAGACATTCCTGATAATCATTAACGAGAGATAAACACGTTTTATAGATTGTACAATTTTAAAGATACATGAATACCATGATTCCTTGGTACTTATACGTTCCCTTTTCTCGGCATGAATCTTTATAGCTATCTTGCAAAGAACAGAATGTGAGTATTCTTTGTCAACAGTGATTAGAATGTACTGCTCGATAAAGCCTGTAGACTTTTTACTCAATATATTGTTGACGTAATTACTTGCAAGGAACATAATGTTACCGATCAGAATCATTAACGATAATTGAACGTACGATTACTGTACTACTACTCACAGTGTCGTGATGATGTGCTTGTTCCGCCCGTAGTGTGTCCTGTATACATTCAAATTCACATATTAGTTCATTTCTTCCCTCAAACTCCCTTTTGATTCGCTTTACTTCGTAGGAATTAATCATCATCAAAAAGGCATCAAACATACATTTCGACAACATTAGAGGACCCTACACGCAAAACGGAGCAACTCGTTTTTTCCAACATGTGCTGCATGTGCGGCTAGGATCCCCGCACGTGCGGCGGCTAGTCCCGCACGTGCTTTTTAAGCAGAATGAGAGCTCCAATTCTGGTCTTCTCCCGCACGTGCGGCCATGACTCCCGCACGTGCGGCGATTCTGCACTTGCCTAGTCCGAAATTTTGTATTATTCCAACTCTTGGTGCATAATTAAGGGGTCCAACATGGGGCTTTTTATGGCTAATTCATGGTTCAAAAAGTATGTAATTCAAGGCATAATACACCATATTCTAGCTTGAATTCAATCCACGAACATAACTCAATTGAATTGGACAAAATTGAAGCTCAACAACATGATTTCATTCTTGAGGCACCTAACTTCATACACACATACACAAATGTACAAAACATAGCATAAACATGGATATCACTTGACAAATAAGGAGCAAGAGGTTGATCATGACTTCAATTAGATCCAACATGAACAAATGATAGGATTTTCATACTAAACTTCAAGACACACTCATCCAAAACTTCTATTTCGTTCTAGATCATACCAAATCATAAACTTGCTATTTCAATTTAAGGAAGAGGATTAGATTAGGGAATTCCATCTTACCTTGGCTTCAAGTCTTCTCTACTCTCTCTTATTCTTAGCCTCTCTTCCTAGCCTCCCAGGGAAAATGTATAGAAGTTCTTGTTTTTGCTTAAGAAGACTTGATATATATATAAAGGCACATAAGACAAAATTCCATCGTTTAATCATTCCGAAATTGAAATTTCATGAATATGCTTAATATTACGTAAAAATTATACTAATCACAGATATATAATCAATTTCAGATAATTAAGCTGTTAAGGCCTCCAATTTCTGATCCAAACATTCTAATGGAACAGATGCATTTCTTGTTCAACAGATAGACTTTCTTAACATGGCATAATAAGCACATAATTGCACATAATAAGGGACTAAAAGTGTACCATAAAACATGTACGAGGGTCGGGTTATTACAAGGCCATTCTTCATATTGTTAATTTTACTGAGGGTTCACTCACTGTGAAGTACCTAGGTGTGCCTTTGATCACAACTAAGCTTAAGGCCTCTGATTGCCAAATTCTGATTGATAGAATAACCAATAGGATTAAACGTTGGACTAATAAACTTCTATCTTATGCTGGTAGAGCTCAACTCATCCAGACTATTCTTTTTTCAATGCAAGTTTATTGGTCCTTGCTTTTTATTCTTCCTAAGAAGGTTATTCGTGACATTGAGAGTCTTCTTAGATCTTTTTTGTGGTCTGGGACTGAGCTGAAGAAGCATAGTGCGAAGATTGCTGGGAAGAATATATGTAAACATAAGAATGAAGGTGGTCTTGGCTTTAAGGATATGGAGGTTTGGAACAAGGCTGCTATAGCCAAACATGTCTGGTTTTTGTTTTCCGGTGGAGAGTGTTCTATGTTGTGTCAATGGATTAAGTCTTAGTTGCTCAAAGGTAAGAGTTTCTGGGGTGCTAAAATGCCTAGTGATCCTTCCTGGGTTTGGAGAAAACTGCTATCTCTTAGGAATCTTATTTTCCCTCTTATCAAATTCAAAATTGGTAATGGGGAGAATGTGTTTCTTTGGTTTGATAACTGGCACCCTCTTGGCTCGCTTTGGCATAGGTATGGGCAAAGGATTTTGTATGATACAAACCTTCTTGATAATTCCAAAGTCAGCTCCATTATTTCTTATGGCTCTTGGAAGTGGCCCATCCCTAGTTCTTGGGAGAAAAAGGAGTGGATTTCCTCTACTCCTCCTACCCTCTATCCCTCCAACTCTCTAGATACTTCTATCTGGAGCTTAAATGCTGATGGTGTGTTCTCTATTCATTCTACTTGGGACTACTGGAGGGACAAGGGTCCCAAAGTCCCTTGGTCCAAAATGATCTGGGGACCTCCATTAATTCCTGGGGTTAGTTTTGTTGTGTGGTTGGCCATTAATGAGAGGCTGAATACTGGGGATAGATTACAAATGTTTGGTCTTGTTCCTAGTTCTAGTTGCCATTTCTATCTAGCTCCTGAGGAGAACCACACCCATCTCTTTTTTAGGTGTGCCTATTCCTCTAGGATCTGGGCTGCTGTCCAGACTAAGTGTAACACTAGTTGGCCTAATTTGTCTTGGGTGGAGACTGTTGAGTATGCTACCAAGACTACTAAAGGCAAAACCTTGCAATCTATAATCATGAAACTGTCCTTCCTTTGCACTGTGTACCATATTTGGATGGAGAGAAATAGTAGAATCTTTAGTAAGGTGTCCAAGCCTGAAGAGATTGTTACTAACTCTATTATCCAAATGGTTAGAGGCAGAATTCTTTCTATGGAAAATGTGACTAAATCTGCAAGTGATAACTGGTTACTGAGGGAATGGAATCTTCCTCCTAAGATTATGAAGCTGTCTCAGCTGCATGTTGCTGGAAGAAGTTTGAGTGGTGTGAGATTACCCATATTGAGGGTTGAGTGAGGGTTAGCAGAAAGTGAGTGTTTATTTAGTCTGGGTGTTCTTTTGCAGGTTGGCATTTGAACTAATTAACTCCACTCAATGATGGTTTTCTATCCATTAGCAAGTTTGGACAGGTCTTGTGGTGGGTTGAGTGATGTGAGCCCAGATATTCTCTATATCAAATGTGGGTTGAGGGATGTGAGAATGCACATGTATGAAGTTCTAATTATCACTATATATTATATATTTTTTTTTTGCAGGTTAAGGAAGCTATCATGTATGAGGGTTCTGTGTGAGGTTGTGAGTAGTAGTCAAGTGAAGTGAGACACTACATTGAGTGGAGAGACTTCTTTATATGTGGGTTGAGTGATGGGAGGTCCCAAATTGAGTGTATACTTTTTCTGCTTGTCTATGATTGTATATACAGTTCTGATACTTATTAATTACTCTATATTGGGCAGGTATATCTGATCATGGTATGGTGGAGTGGTGGTGGTGGCTGCATTTTGCGCCCTTCCAGAAGGCATCAAAATGTTTGGACATGTACCTTGGGGATGGCTGCTTCCAGCGCCTTGTCAAGTTATATGTGTGTGCTTATCAATTGTCTTAATTTATATTTGTATATACAACTCTTTGATAGCTTAACTCTTCTAGTTAATGGTACGGGTTGTGTAGGAGGCTCTTGGTTTGGTCTTATTTTCTTTTTATTTTAATGTTGCTGTTGGACTTGACCTCGAGTAAAAGATATTTGCTAAATCTGTCATGCTACCCTTCCGATAGCTATAAAGTGTTGCTGTGTGCAAATTGCAGGACATGGTTTTTGTACAATCTGTGGTGCTGTGTTGCTGTGTGCAAAATGCAGGACATGGTTCTTAGCTGCTGTGTGCTCATGCTGTACAAGACCCCTATCTTTGCAGGACTTGGTTTTTCTTTGTACAGCTTCTAACTTGGTTCACCTCAATTTACAATCAGCGATGAAGTTCTAGGACTGATCTGTCTGTTTTTTTTTTTTTTGGTAGCTGCGTGTTGTTTTAGTTTGTGTTGTTGTGGGTCGTGTTTCGATTTACTTTGGCCGAGGGTTTTTCCTTTGTTTGTTTTTTTGGTCGGGCCTGGGGTATGCCCCTTGTATTCTTGTAAATCTTTTGTTTTAATTTATTTCTTATTCACCCAAAAAAAAAAAAAAAAAAACCCTCATCATCCGAGTCCATTTCTTCAGAATTAAATGGAATCCCCCAATGTACCATGGTCCCCCTTCAAGGACCTCACTGCACAGGAAGGGCTTTCGAAGATGAAGAAAATGAAACCCTCCCCGTTGGCAAGGACTTCCTTAAGGCCTTTGTTCTTTCATAAGCTGAAAGCACTATTCCTCATGTAGTTGAACGCGACGCCCTTATCAATAAAGTACCCAACTAAACATGCATCCCATTTTTCCAACAGATTCGACCTAGGTGGGAGGATAACACTAACAAAGTCATCATTGATTTTGGGAGGGACATACCTTAAAGGAATACATGAACGTTTTGTTGTTGCAGCAACATCAGCCCAAGTCTTCTTTGGTTCAGCAACCCTATCATGGCCTCTGTCTCCTCTTTGACCCCTACCTCCTCTACCACCTCTGGTGTTGTTCCCCCCTCCTTGGTTATGGGATACATCATAATCACCCACTCCAAAGTTTTCTGAATCACTGTCTGAGTTCTGGTCTTCAAGATTGAGAGATGGGTCCAATTGAAAAGTTTCTACATTGCGCTTCTTCCCATCGGCCCTAATTTTTGCAACATCCAGACTGTCAGGAATGTTCCTGAACAAAAGCTCTTCAGTCTCCACAGATTCAGCCCATCTAGGGTTAGAAAGAGTAATGACTGGCGATGTTGGGACATCATCAGTCGAAACTGGATCTCTCATCCTCTGAAGATGATCTACAATACGTTGGAGATCCATCGATTGTTTGTCAGAATCACACTGACTGACGGCATTGTTACCCGTTGAAGGGTTAGGGTTTTTGATTTTACCAGTGTTTCCGGAATCACTCATTGTTTCCTCACTATTTGTTTCACAGTCTTGATGGTCAAACCCTAATCGTGACTCAACGATTTGGGGATATTTGATTTCCACACGACTACTAACCTTGGTTACAACATCGGTTTCTCTCACATCATTTATGTTCATCACTATATCTGATTTAGTAACTGCCATAAAGATCAACGCCGTTCAATGAATTATTGAAAGCAAAACCCTAGAAACGGAAGTTTCTAGAGAGAATGAGGTGCTTCTCACTCTAACCCATTTAAACGAGTTGATTAAGTTTTAAACTAATATCGTAGAATAGAAAGTTAGATAAAAGAAAGAGTAATAGGAAGGAAATCAAAGAGAATTCAAATTCATCATTTTGGACTTGGGAATTGAATACTTAGGCGATTTAGAATACCTTAAAAGTACCCTCCTAAAAAAAAACCACTAAACGAGTTGATTAAGTTTTAAACTAATATCGTTATGCAAAAATTACTCAAAAAATTTTCTTTCTTAGAGGCTAAGTAAGGTTAGTCTGAGTTAAGCTCGACCACTTAAGCTAAGGAAACAATTAGTGGCTAAGCTAATTAGTAGAAAGTTTGTGAGGAACATTCTTCTTGAGAGCTAAAAGAGGAAGTTAGAGAAAAGAAAGAGAAACGAGAAGAAAATCAAGGGGAATTCAAATTCATCCTTTTGTACTTGACAACTGAACACTTAGGTCATTTTGTACTCACCCAAAAAAAGAACACTTAGGTCATTTTTTTTTTTTTTTTTTTTTTGGGTGAATAAGAAATAAAATAAAACAAAGAATTTACACGAACACAAGGGGCATACCCCAGGCCCTACCCAATACAAAAGGAACCACAGGTTACCAGGCCCAACCGAAACAACACAAGGCTAGCTAATGACTAATCGACCAAAGTATTGTTCAAGAACCATGTCCGAGTAGGATAGGGGACTTGTACAAGAACCATGACAATTCGCAGAAGCTGTATAGACACAATTAAGACCATAATAAAATATCGCAGCACTATTCACCATCAAAGGATGTTGAAGACCCAACCTGAAGAGGACAGGAGCTTGAACATCGTTATCATCCATCTGTAACGGAATAGGAGGCCAGACTAAATTTACAGCATTCCCAGCAGTCACTCCATACATGTAGAGAGTGTTCATCCTGTGGGTGTTCCAACCTAAAAAAAACCATTTTTTTTTTTTTTTTGGGTAAGTAAGAAATAAATAAAACAGAAAGATTTACACGATTACAAGGGGCATTCCCCAGGCCCTACACACAAAAAAGCACAACCTCGGCACAGATCACCGAAGCCCAGCAGAACAAAAAACAAAAACAACAAACAAAACTATACAAAGCCGAGACAAACTACAGCTGAGCACCAAGGGAGCAAAACGGGATACCAGCCAACGATTTGTACAAAGGCCATGTCCTGTAGAGGATAGGGGCTGTGTACAAATACATAACCAGCACCCCTCCCGAAACCGTACCGGTAGGGAATCACAACAAGAAGGATTCTTCCTACACAGCCCGTAGGAATAGGCACCTGTATCACCAACATACAAATTGAATCCCAAAAGAGCAACCTATTGGAGTACCTAATAAAACCCAGCAACTCATTTCCGCTTAAATGCCGCAAACATTGCCCAACGAAATATGCAAACCTCCTACACAGCCCGTAGGAGTAGGCGAAAGTACACAAGAATATTATATTCAAGCAATAATAAAGACAACTGATTAACTCGCTTATGTAACACAAAAGGCGCTTAATGCATCACCACAAGACATATACACTCTTCCTGCTGCCTCCTAAACCTGCAACTCAGACCAGCACCAAGCCTCCACACCAGATTGGATACCTGGTTGACATGAGGAAATCTGGAACTGCCGAAATAAAATAGACGAGCTCCATACCACCATTCAGGTGGCAATTCAGCCTTGTCACACACACATACTTCACGTGGCCACCTGATGCCATCATCGGAACCAACAAACCATCCCTCCCAGCCGTGCCTTATACCTGTAGCACAGAATAGAGAGGAAATACCGTAACAGTATAACCAATCATAGGGATTATAGACTTTACAGTACACAGAGGTTGACAACATTACATCAAAAGGTATATACAAAAAGTAATTAAGACTCGTAGCAATCACACGCGAAAGCTTTGGCAAGGCGCAATTTGCAGCCATTGCTGAAACAGTACACGAGATTCTGCTATTTCTCTCGAAAGGGCACAGATTGCAGCCACAACTTCTCCACCTGTACATGGTTCGGTAAACCTGTACCATATCCAGCCACATACAACAACTGAGACTATATATAATATCAAATAGAAGCAGAAAAAGAGCATGCATTATATAGGATCTCACAACACTCGGCCCACAATTAAATAAGTCTCTCCCCTCCATATAGTATCTCACATTACCTGACCCACAACTCACAAATTTTGATACAATCTGGATTAATGACAGAATGTTAAATGCTTCCCTATCCTGCAAAATAGGAAAAAAAAAAAAAAAAAAAAAAACACATATATAAAGAAGCATTAGAAAACCATTTATGATACAACTCACATCTCTCAACCCACAGATATAGTGAAACATGTGCTGGCTCACATCACTCAACCCACACTGAGACTTTCCCGATCTAGTTCTGAGATTTATCAACATCAAGTATAACCTTGAGAACCTACAAAAGAACAAACCTTTAGATAACACACAGTATATGCTCCCATCACTCAACCCTCAATATAGGTGCGCTCACATCTCTCATGCCTCTCCCAACATTAGAATGTGGGGGCAGTTTCATGATACTTGGGTCATTTTGAAAACCTTAAGGCCCTGT
Organism: Camellia lanceoleosa; assembly: GCA_025200525.1. NCBI lineage: Eukaryota > Viridiplantae > Streptophyta > Magnoliopsida > Ericales > Theaceae > Camellia > Camellia lanceoleosa. Next base: position 152,912,093 of record CM045770.1, on the reverse strand, counting down.
TTGTTTGGGGTTATAGCAAGGGGATTAAGATTACTAATACCTTGGGACTAGTATATAGGGTGTTTGTTTTGAGAAGTAACCTTGGGACTATTAATACCTTGGGACTAACTAATACCTTGGTATTACTAATACCTTGTTTGTTTTGAGAGATGGGGAGGGTATTACTAATACCTTGGTATTACTAATACCCTTGGGAAGGGGATTCATAGTGAGGAGGTAGAGATGGTATTAGAAAAATAGTGAGGGGATTAGAAATTTTTTTATTTTTTTTATTTTTTATATATTGGAAATTTTTTTTAAAATATAATTTTTAATTTTTTATATTTTTTTATTTGTTTTATTATTTTATATAAAAATAATTTAATAATTCCTCACTACTAATCCCCTCACTATCAATCCCCTCACTACTAATCCCCTCACTATCAATCCCCCTCACTAACAATCCCCTCACTATTAATCCCCTCACTATCAATCCCCTCCATTCTATCTCTGAAAACAAACAACCCTCACTAACAATCCCCTCACTATTAATCCCCTCACTATCAATCCTCTCCATTCTATCTCTGGAAACAAACGGGGCCTAAATGAGGTGCTTAAGTTAAACAACTAGCGTTAAGCTACAATTACTCAGAATTTTTTTTGTTAGAGGCTAAGCAACGTTAGTTTGAGTTAAACTTGCCTACTTAAGCTAATGAAACAATTAGGGGCCTAAGCTAATTAGTTCTCGAACAAAATAGAGAAGGATGGAGAAGGACGGAGAAAGTTACAGAGAAACATTCTTCTTAAGAGGTAGAAGAGAAAGTCATACAAAATCCGGCGCCAATGGCATTTTTCCGGTGGTCCTGTGTATCTTCGTTGAAGATTGATCTTTGTGTATCTGCTGCAGTGTGGCTGCTGCAGGTTGAGAACTCACGCCTGACTGTGTGGTGTTTGGTGGAGTGGGTTCACGAGCATATGGGTGGGTGCATGGTTCCAAGGCTTAGCGCCTGTATCTACTATTGCAGGTAATGGAGCGGTGTCTACCCACGTAGGTCTTGGGTAAGTAACCCACGCTAGTTCAGCTTTTCAGATTTGTAATGATTTGAAACTTTGATTTGGTGGTAAGCTGTGGTTAGGTTCTTTGTGGAGGGGCCCATGGTTATCAGATAGATATTTTTAGATTTGGGTCCATGGTTTTGTTTTGTATATTATATATACACTTTGTTATTATGGAATTCCACACGTGGGCTTTATGGGCATTATTTGAAGTGCAGCCGATTAGGCCGTTGGTCCCATTTTTTGGGCCTACGGTTTTTGGGCTGGTGTTTGATAACTGGTGTAAATTTGTTTAGTGGTGGGCCTACTATGTGGATTCAATTTCAATGGGTTTTTTTGGGGCCCACTTGGTGAAGATTTGATTATTTTATTGGCCTTTTGAATTTAATGGAGATATTATCAAATGAGCCCACTGTTTTTAGTGGGCTGGAGATTTATTATTTTTGGATGTCTCATTGTGGGATTATTAGCCCAGGGATTCTGCTGTCTACTATATTTAGTTTTTCGTTATTTGATTAATGATCTGTGCATATTCATCTGATTCAGCTTAGAGCAGTTCTCTGACCTCTTCTGGTGTGGAGTGAGGGGGACACCGCCATGGGGAATTGAGGTGTGGAATTTGCCATTGCTGAAACTGGGAGATGTGTGGTGAGTTATTTGATTGTTGATTGGCTCTTTTGTGTGGACAACATTTTGCATGGGCGATGCTTCTATGTTGTTGGGCTGTGGGTTGTTTCCTAGGCCCATTTTTCTTTTGGACCGAGGCTAATTTGTGGAAAAATCTATGGGTCCATGGAAAATTAAGGAAAAATAGAAATTTGTTTAGTCCTTGAATTCTGCTATCTACTATATTTGGCTTCTTCGTTATTTGGTTGATGATCTGTACATATTCATGTGATTCGGCTTAGAGCAGTTCTCTGACCTCTTCTGGTGTGGAGTGAGGGGGACACTGCCATGGGGAATTGAGGTGTGGAATTTGCCATTGCTGGAACTGGGAGATGTGTGGTGAGTTAACTAGATTTTGGTTGGCTCTTTTGTGTGGACAACATTTTTGCATGGGCTATGCTTCTTTGTTGTTGATAAATCCAAGTGGTTGAGTGGTTTTTTGTTTGGAAATTGGTGGGCCTTTATGCATTCTGCTGTCTACTATTGTCTTTCCGTTATTTGGTTGATGATCCGTACATATTCATGTGATTCGGCTTAGTGCAGTTCTCTGACCTCTTTTGGTGTGGAGTGAGGGGGACACTGCCATGGGGAATTGAGGTGTGGAATTTGCCATTACTGGAACTGGGAGATGTGTGGTGAGTTAATTGGATTTTTGTTTGGCTTCTTGTGTGGACAACATTTTTGCATGGGCTATGCTTCTTTGTTGTTGATAAATCCAAGTGGTTGAGTGGTTTTTGTTTGGAAATTGGTGGGCCTTTATGCATTCTGCTGTCTACTCTACTTGGCTTTTTCGTTATTTGGTTGATGATCCATACATATTCATGTGATTCGGCTTAGTGCAGTTCTCTGACCTCTTCTGGTGTGGAGTGAGGGAGACACTGCCATGGGGAATTGAAGTGTGGAATTTGCCATTGCTGGAACTGGGAGATGTGGGGTGAGTTAATTGGATTTTGATTGGCTCTTTTGTGTGGACAATTTTTTGTATGGGCTATGCTTCTTGGTTGTTGATAAAGCCAAGAGGGTGAGTGGTTTTACTTTGGAAATTGGTGGGCCTTTATGCATTTTGATGTCTACTATATTTGGTTTTTTCCTTATTTGGTTGATGACCTGTACATATTCATGTGATTCGGCTTAGTGCAGTTCTCTGACCTCTTCTGGTGTGGGGTGAGGGGGACACTGCTATGGGGAATTGAGGTGTGGAATTTGCCATGGCTGGAACTGGGAGATGTGTGGTGAGTTAACTGGATGTTGATTGGCTTTTTTGTGTGGGCAACATTTTGCATGGGCTATGCCTTTTTTGTTTGGTCTTTTTGGGAGTTTAGTTAGTTCCATTGTTTTATGTGTTTGTCTGTTTTGTTCTTGAGTCTGTGGTGTGTTTTGTTTTTTGCCCATATATCCACCCCAAGTTCCCATCTATTATCTCTGATGGTAGGGGTTACTTGGGGACAAAAAGGATATATGGGCAAAGTGGGGTTCTGTTCTTCTTTTCTTTTCTGCTGTTCTTTCGCTTTTGCGAGTGTGGTAATATGCTGTAGGATGTCCTGTGGTAGTTTTGTGGTGTTTTTTGTTCTTCTTTATTTGTTGTCAGGCATACCTGGGGGGTATGCCCCTTGTAAACTTGTACATTTTACTGTCTTTATTACCCAAAAAAAAATAGGAAAAAAATCAAAGAGAATTCAAATTCATCCTTTTAGACTTGAGAATTGAACACTTATGTGACTTAGAAAACCTTAAATGAGGTGCTTACGTTAAACCAATGTTGGTAAGATACAATTACACGAAAAATTCTATTTCTTGGAGGAGGCAAGGTTAGTTTGAGTTAAACTTGGCCACTCAAGGTAATGAAACCATTAGTGGCCTAAGCTAATTAGTTCCTAGAACAAAATAGAGAAGGATGGAGAAGGACAGAGAAGGTTAGAGAGAAACATTCTTCTTGAGAGCTAGAAGAGAAAGTTAGAGAACAGAAAGAGAAATAGGAAGAAAATCAAAGGGAATTAAAATTCATCTTTTTGGATTTGAGAATTGAACACTTAGGTAATTTAGAAAACCTTAAATGAGATGATTAAGCAAAACTAATATTGTTAAACTAATATTACTTACAAAATTCTATTTCTTAGAGGCTAAGTAAGGTTAATTTGAGTTAAACTAGGCAACTTAAGCTACAGAGAAAATGAAAAGGGGAAGAAAGCAGAGCTTCTCAAGCTCTCTCCGGTGTGAAAAATGGTGTTCTTTCTAGTTATCTTCCTCACCCATGAGGGGGTAAGTGTTCATAGTGATTCCAATGTGGTTATATGTTGACTACCAGTCCAGTTATCTTAAACTCTGGCTGGTTTTGTTATTCATTGAGTGGGTTTGAAGAGTTCAGGTGCTGTTCCAATGCACCATCAGTTTCAACCATAAGTTTCAGTCTATGGCTGTTGTTGTCTTGTAAAACCCGTGGGTCACTGTTATCCTTCGGTAATGGTGTGGCTCCGTTGGTGAGACGTTGTTTGGGAAGACTAGTTTGGTGGTTGCAGATTTTGGGTCTAACACCCAGTGCTGGTTCATGGGTGCAGCCAATTTGTTGATGTGAAAGGTTCACGGTGGTCGTCTGACAGGTAGTTTCTTGCTACGTCTGTTAGGTGTCCAGCTTCGGTTGCTGGTGGTTTATTCAGTGCCGAGGTTATGGTAGTTTTCAGTGCCTTCACTGATAATTGTTATGCTCTGGCCTTGGCCTTTAATGGTGTCGCTGGTCATCGAGGTGTGGTATTGGCTGGGTGTTTCTTTGTTATCTAGCTTCGGTTTGCTGGTTTTTTCAGCTACTATCGCTGGTGTGGAGGTCCTTTCTGGTGGTGTGCTGGATTTTCCAGCTATGGTAACCGTGTGATGTTGCTGTGGCCAATTTTTGGTTGGTTATGTGCTACAACGACGGAAGGTGGTCCAAATTCCGATCGAGATCTTATTCGGCCGATATTTGGTTGACAAGGTCATTTGGTTGTGATCTGATCTTGGTATGTGTTCTGATGCACTAGTGCTGCTGCTCAAATGTTTGAGGTATGAGGAGTGTCTTGCATGCTCCTTGGGCGAATGACATTGAAAGTGGTGAGGTGAGTTTTGGCGCTTTACATTGTTCGAAATCTACTACACTCCCGCCTCATTACAGGTATGGGTAAATCTGAGTTGAAAATGATGTTTGTACTTGGGACAGAGGAGCTACGTAGGTAGTCTGTGGATCCACGATTTTTAAGTGTAAAACCAGCACATGGTTTTGCCTGGTAGTTTTGTTTGAAGTGGGCCCCATCAATTTTACACTTGGTGGGCATGTGAAAACATACAAGTTTTTGGGCTGGCCGTGGATATAGGTGAACCATGGATTTTTATTTGGCCACATGCTTGATGGGACCATTTGGGTTATTTTTAAAGTTGGGCCCACGGTTTGGTGTTAATTTGGGCTCTCAATTATTTGCTTATAGTTGGTGGGCCCATGTGTTGTTTATATGGAGTGTTGTTGGACTCTTTTTTTGTGGGCAAATGGGGCCCGACAAGGTTTTTTACTTCCTGTCCATGGACCTCCATACCTGGTGAAGACCTGGGCATTATATTGGTCCTTATTTGTGTGTTTTTTTTTTAGCAGATTGGGCTATGCGTCTTTGGGTTGATTAAGTGGGTTTTTTGAGCACATTTATTTCTGTTTAGCCTCACCGCAGTGGTTTACCAATTATAGTTGATTTTTTCATTTTGATTAATCGTGTGATCCTCATGTGACTCGATACGAGGTGAGTTTTGAGCCATCTCCGCCAAGAGTGATTGAGGGGTCACTGCTATGGGGAATAGTGGTTCGATGACTTGCTAAGTTAGAGACTGGGAGATGAGCGGGAGGATAGCTACCGGTTTATGGTTGCTTCTTGTCTTCATGTGACCCTTTCTAATTGATTGTATTGCCATGCCTAACATGGAGTGAAGGGCACACTGTCGTGGGGTTTGAGGCTTGTGATCTACCAAGAAAGGGACTGGGGGATGTGATGTTTGATCTTATGGGGATTTTTGACTATGTATTGGGCTGTTGTTGTGGGGCTATTGTTTTTTGCTACAACTCCGAAGACCGTTGATTATGGTTACTGCTCGTGCTAGCTTCGTGTGACTCTTTCGGGATGTGTTGTGGGATAGATTTTTTCCTCTGTCATGGCTTTGGTTAAGTGGCTAGGATGTCACGGCTGTGAGGAGTGGAAGGCTTACTGGATTCCATGCGCTCATCTTCGGTAGAGACTGGCGGCTTATGGGGGTGGCAATCTTTTTGGATCGGGCTTGTGGGTTGCAGCTTTGTGTATTGTTTGTTATGTTTAATTAGCTTTGTGGTATTTATTTGTACCTTTGCCCATATATCCATCCCAAGTTTCCATCTATTATCTCTGATGGTAGGGGTTACTTGGGGACAAAAGGATATATGGGCAAAGTTGGGTTATGTTGTTTCTTTGTTGTTCTTGTGTTTCTCCCCCCATCTTATGGGGGTGCTTTAGTAGTTTATGTTGGTTATGTAATCGTTTATTTATTTGTTGTTGGGTGTACCTGGGGTATGCCCCTTGTAAACTTGTATATTTCATTGTCTTTATTTTATGACTTACTTACCCAAAAAAAAAAATGACACAATTGGTGGCCTAAGGAAATTAGTTCCTAGAACAAAATAGAGTAGGACGGAGAAAGTTAAACAGAAACATTCTTCTTGAGAGCGAGAAGAGAAAGTTAGAGAAAAGAAAGAGAAATAGGAGTTGCGATTATCTTTATTTTCTTCTCTTCTTTTGCTACTTATTACCTTGTTTCCGTCCATGCCTAGTAAACTATGTGTACTGGATGGTTTTGGGTTAATCTTTTGCATTTTAGGGTCAGCTTGGTTATATTGGTTGGGCTTCTTGGTTTACAAGTCACTCTAGCTACTGCTTTCCTTTGGGTGTTCAATGTCCATTTTCGATTGAATATGACTATTGAACATTTTGCTGAGTGGTCCTCTTTTGGTGTGTTAGTGGTGTTCTTGGTTTCTGTATAGCTTGGTAGGTCCTCGGGTATTCCCCTTGTATTCTTGTATATTTTTTGTTTTATTTATGTCTTATTCACCCAAAAAAAAAAAAAAAGAAAGAGAAATAGGAAGAAAATCATAGGGCATTCAAATTCACCATTTTGGACTTGAGAATTGAACACTCAGGTGATTTAGAAAACCTTAAATGAGGTGCTTGCGTTAAACTAATATCGTTATGCAACAATTACTCTGAAAATTCTCTTTCTTAGAGGCTAAGCAAAGTTAGTTTCAGTTAAACTTGGCCACTTGAGCAAATGAAACAATTAGTGACCTAAGCTAATTAGTTCCCAGAACAGAAAAGACAAAGATGGAGAAGGACGGAAAAAGTTATAGAGAAAAATTTTTCTTGAGAGCTGGAAGAGAAAGTTCGAGAATAGAAAGAAAGTAGGAATTGAAAGGTCATGATGGGTTAGAGTGAGAAGCTCTGTCATCTCTCTAGGAAACTCCTGTTTTCTAGGGTTTCAATATCTCATTGATTACACGATGCCAGAAGTTATTGCAAATAACCAATCCATTAATGGGAAAGTAGTGGTGCGATCTTGTATGGAAAATAGCGAGGTAGTAAAAAATCCCCAAACCGTTGAGTCACGGCTAGGGTTAGGTTGTGGAGTTTGTGAAACACAAAGTGAGTCAACGATGAGTAATATGCCTACAACACCATCGCAGAGCGTGTCTGTTGATATGGGGGGTAAGACAAGTGAGGTTGATGCAGGGGTTCCGAAGCCACAGATCTTGCAACCTCTAGGTGATGGGGATCGTTGGCTAGAAGGTTCAAGGGAGGGAAATCGAAGTGGATCTGAGCAAGAGGGTGGTGTTGTTCCAGTATCTGGGGAGAATCGTCCTACGTCTCTTCTACAAGGTGTGGGTACCATCATTGAGTCAACTCCGATGGAATCTATCAAGGAATCTACGATCTGTGCTTCTGATTCAGAGGTTGCCGAGGGTAATGCCTTTTCGACCCCGTTGGGTCAAGGTACAAACCCTAGATGGTTTGATGTTACGGAAGAGGGCTACAACAGGTTTCGAGATCTACCCAACAGCCTCGATGTAGTGAGAAATCGAGGGGAGGGCAAACATTTGGTGGACCAAGATGTTGTAAATCTGAATACAAATTTTGAAGTCCAGCTAGTGGAGCATCACTACAACCCTAATCCTCAAGGACGGCGAGGGAGGGGTGGTGGTAGCTTTCGTGGAGTGAGAGGAGGGCAAGGAGGTGCTGGCAGTAGCAGATCCATGGATGATGGGAGACCTGCTCAACAACGGACCTAGGCTAATGTCGCTGCATCCTCATGGTCCAATATTAAGCTCAGGTACATTCCCCCTACGTCTATTGATGATGCTATAGTGGTTCAAATGCCTCCTAGATCTAAGCCTTTGGACAAATGGGATTCTTGTCTCATTGGCTATTTTTGTTGATAAGGGAGTTGGGTATAACTATTTACGTAATAGCGCTTTCGGATTATGGAAATCAAAAGGCCTAAAGGAAGTCCATACAAATGGGGATGGTTTTATGTTCTTTATCTTTGATTCCCCAGAAAGCTGCAGAGAAGTGCTAGAAGGGGGTCCATGGTACATTGGAGGCTATCTCCTCATCCTCAAGCAGTGGAAAAGAATGATGAAGTTGGCTAAAGAGAAATTTACCAAGATTCCAGTTTGGGTGAAATTCTTCAACATTCCGATGGAGTACTGGGACCCAGATGGTTTAAGCAAAATAGCCAGTGCTATTGGTAATCCCCTTTTCATGGATCAGCTCACGGGTAGGGGTAGTAGATTGGCCTTTGCAAGGGTCTGTATTGAAATAGCGGCAACATCCAAACTGCCTACATACTTCCAGATCAGATGTGGAGATGAAGCAGCTCTAATCCGAGTAGAATATCAAGGTATTCCTATAATTTGCCAACACTGTCAGATCTGTGGACATGAGATTGACAAGTGTGTGTCAACCCAAGTGGCCCATCTGATTTCCTTACAAAAGAACACTAAGGAGCAAATTACGGAGAAGGAAGACAAGTGGACAACTATTAAAGCTAAAGGCAAAAGGAAGGTAGGAGATCCAGAACCAGTGCTAAGCCCAGTTATGGAGGAGGGATCTGAACCAAACACAGTGGCGGAGGAGTTGGTTCCAAATATTGTGATAGAGGAGGCTTCTCAGCCAAACCCTGTAGTGGTGGATATTTTGCAAGGTATGGAGAAGAGCAATGCAGTGGAGTCACAGTTCAGTGAAATGGACAAGTTTACAGAAAATGTCCTAGAAATCACAAAACTAATAATCCCTAAGGCTACTGAGCACATGGAGACAGTGGTAGCTGGAATCAATTTGGCTAAGGAGAAACCAAAAGCTACTACCCACCAAGCAATTCATCAAATGAGTAGCAAATCCTCTGGCAAAGGTAACAGTAGCCAGAGGAAGAAGAAAAGGTAACCTCTGGTTGTAGTTGGTTGTGGTTTTGTTTTGTGTCTCTTTTTATATCTCAATGATTGTTAAAATTGCATCTTGGAATGTTAGAGGATTGAATGACCCCTCTAAACATAAGGAAATTAAAAAGTTGGTTCTTGATGAAAATATCAATGTCATGGGTGTTTTGGAGACTAAAATCAAACAATCAAATGAAATCAAAATTTGTGCTAAATGTTTTGGTGATTGGTCCTTTTTGTCTAACTCTCAACCAACTACAACTGGTAGGGTGTGGGTGTGTTGGAATAATGCTATTTGTAATGTTCAATTGATGTCAATGTCTAACCAACACATTTTTTGTAAGATTATGGAGTTGGCTACTAATGATGAATTTTTTGCAACTTTTGTTTATACTGAAAATAAACACAATCTAAGGCTACCCCTTTTTGAAAATATGGCTCAGTTTTCTCTGTCTAAATCCAATTCCCTGAGTATTTTCTTGGGTGATTTTAATGCTATTAGATTTTGGCAAGAAAAAGTTGGGGGTCTTCTAATTGGTCTGCTAATCATGGGGTTTTTAATACCTACATTAATGCGGCTGAGCTGGCTGACTTATCTTATGGGGGATGTCAATTCACCTGGGCTAACAAAAGGGGTGAAGGAGCTTATATAGCCATGAAAATTGATAAGGTGTTAGTTAATGAGGCCTGGTTAGACAAGTTCCCTGAGTCTACTGCCTTTTTTCACCCTTCTGGGATCTCTGACCACTCTCCTACTGTGGCCAATACCACTGTTGTTAAGACCTCATTTAAAAAGCCTTTTAAATATTTTGATTGTTGGTCTAAACACCCGGAGTTCCTCTCTACTGTGTCTTCTACTTGGAATCAATTTATTAGAGGTGTCCCTATGTTTAGGGTGTGTCACAAGCTGAGGCAACTGAAGACTAGTCTTAAACTCTTGAATAAGAAAGATTTCAGCGATATATCAATTCGTGTTCAAGCTTCAAAGACTAGTTTGGATCTTCTCCAATTGAAATTGGATAAGGATCCTTTGAATACTATGCTTCAAGGTCAGGAGAGGGAGGAACATAGAAAGTACTTAGATCTTAGCCAGGTGGAAGAGAGTCTTGCACTTTAGAAATCTAGAGTCCAATGGCTTGGGCTTGGGGATAGAAACAGTAGCTTTTTCTTTAGGACTATTAAAGGTAATATCAATAGGAGGAAAATCCTGAGTGTTGATATGGGAGATGGCACTAGATCTACTGACATCCATAATACTTTTGTTCAGTTTTACACTAATCTGTTTGGTTCCCCCTTTGGGGATGAGTACAATGGCCTTGAGAGAATTAGGTCCCTGGTTCAATCCAAGGTCTCTAATGCTCAATCAGTTATGCTGAGTAGGCCTGTTTTTTTTTTGTTTTTTTTTTTTTGGGTGAATAAAAAAATGGAGAGCGTGACTCGAACCCTAAACCCTGAGAGAAAACAAAGATTGTCTTACCAACGTACCACACGAAACTTTTTTTTTCTGAGTAGGCCTGTTACTAATGTTGAAATTAAGGAGGTCTTTTGGTCTCTCAAGGCCAATAAGGCCCCTGGCCCTGATAGCTATTCAGCTGGCTTCTTTAAGAGTTTGTGGGATATTGTGGGAAAGGAGGTGACCACTGCCATTAGGTTTTTCTTTGAGTTTGGGAAACTCCTTTCTGAGGTCAATAGCACCATTATTGCCCTTATTCCCAAAATTCCTAATCCTATAAAGGTTGGTGATTACGAACATGAGAGGCTACCATAAAGACTCTAAGGTTCCCAGGTGTGCAATGAAAGTGGACATCATGAAAGCTTATGATAATGTGAGATGGAAGTTTATTCTTGGTATCCTTAAAGCTATGGGTTTCCCTCAATGCATGATAAATTGGATCAAGGCTTACATGACCAGTCCTTCTTTCTCCATCTGCATTAATGGGAGCCTTCATGGGTATTTTAAAGGGGCTAGAGGGCTTAGGCAGGGGGATCCAATGTCCCCTTATTTGTTTGTGCTGGCTATGGAAATCCTAGCTAGAATTCTTGCTAAGAAAGCCAGAAATCCGCTGTTTAAGTTTCATTGGAGGTGTGAAAAAACCAAAATTGTTAACCTTTGCTTTGCGGATGATTTAATGATCTTTAGTAAAGGTGACCTTGTGACTGTGAACCTTATTATGCAAGGTTTGGATGAGTTCAGAAGGCTCTCTAACCTTACTCCTAGTCCTAGCAAGAGCAACATTTTCTTCTCTGGTTGTAATAGGCAACTTAGAGAGGAGATTCTTGACTATGATAAGTTTACTGAGGGCACTCTATCGGTTAAATAGTTGGGTGTTCCATTGATTACCACTAAGCTTAAGGCTATTGACTGCCAAATTCTGATTGAGAGGACAACCAAGAGAATTAAGAGTTGGACTAACAAGCTCCTCTCTTATGCGGGTAGAGCTCAACTCATTCAGACTATACTCTTTTCAATGCAAGTGTATTGGTCCTCTCTATTTATCCTTCCAAGAAAGGTTATTAAAGAAATTGAGAGTCTGCTTAGATCTTCTCTTTGGTCTGGTACTGATATGAAAAAGCATGGTGCTAAGATTGCTTGGAGCACTATATGTAAACCTAAGAATGAGGGGGGTTTGGGGTTCAAGGATATGGGTGTTTGGAACAAGGCTGCTATAGCCAAACATGGTTGGTTCCTTTTCTCTGGGGGGAAGGGATCAATGTGGTGCCAATGGGTTAAGTCTTACTTACTCAAAGGCAGGAGTTTCTGGTATGTTAAAATTCCTAGTGATCCTTCATGGGTTTGGAGGAAAATTTTGCTGTTAAGGAACATTATTTTCCCTCTTATTAAATTCAAGATTGGTAGTGAGGAGAAAGTGTTTCTGTGGTTTGACAATTAGCATCCTCTTGGTTCTTTGTGGAGTAGGTTCGGGCCTAGGATAATCTATGATTCTGGTCTTGCGCAGAACTCTAAAGTTAGCTCCATCATCTCTCATGGTAATTCCTGGGAGATCAAGGAGTGGATTGCATCTACCCCCTCCCCCCCCCCCCACCTTTAAACCCACTGACAGTTCTCATGATAGTCCTCTGTGGAGCCTAACGGGTGATGGTTGTTTCTCTATTCAGTCTACTTGGGACTGTTGGAGGGATAAGGGTCCAAAAGTCCCTTGGAGCAAACTGCTTTGGGGGCCTTCTTTTATCCCTAGGGTTAGTTTCATTGTTTGGTTGGCTATTCATGAGAGGCTGAATACTAGGGATAGACTGCAGGTTTTTGGCCTTGTTCCTCATTCTAGTTGTCCCTTTTGTAATGATCCTGTCGAAAGCCATTCCCATCTATTTTTTAGATGTCTTTACTCCTCTAAGATCTGGGCTACTATTCAAAATAAGTGTAATGTTAGTTGGCCTTACCTAACCTAGTTAGAGTATATTGATCTTGCTGTTAAATTTACTAAAGGTAGATCATTGAAGTCTACCATTGTGAAGTTGTCTTTTATGTGCACGGTGTATCATATTTGGATTGAGAGAAATGGTAGTCTTTAACAAGACCAATGCCCCTGCTGAGGTTGTCACTAAGCATATCATCCAAATGGTGACAGGTAGGATAATTTCTATGAGTAATGTGATGAATTCTGCAGGTGATAGCTGGTACTTGTCGCAATGGAACCTGCCATCCACCATCATGAAATTACCCCCACATTCAAATGTTGGGAGTGGCATAAGAGATGTGAGTGCACCTATATTGAGGGTTGAGTGATGGGAGCATATACTGTGTGTTTCCTAAATGTTTATTCTCTTGCAGGTTCTAAAGTTTGTCTAATATTTGATGTTGATGAATCTAAGGACTAGAGCGGGAAAGTCTCATTGTGGGTTGAGTGAAGTGAGCCAGTACATAATTCACTATATCTGTGGGTTGAGTGATGTGAGGTTTACCAAAAATAGTTTTCTAATGTTTCTTTATATATGCTATCTCTTTTCTCTTTTGCAGGATAGGAATGCACTCAACATTTTGTTACTAATCCAGATTGTATCTAAATGTGTGAGTTGTGGGTTGAGTGATGTGAGACACTATATGGAGAAGAGAGACATATCTGATTGTGGGCCGAGTGTTGTGAGATCTTATATTAAGTATGTTCTGTTTTTGCTTCTATTTGATATGATATACAGTCTAAATTTTTACATTGGGCTGGATATGGTTCAGGTTCACTTTACTAAGTACAGGTGGAGAAGTCGTGGCTGCAATCTGCGTCCTTTCGGGAGACTTAGTAGTGTCTCATGTTTCTTCCCAACAATGGCTGCAAGCTACGCCTTGACAAATCATTTGCGAGTGTTTACTACGAGTCTTAATTACATGTTGTACATAACTTTTGTTATATTTTTGTCATTCTCTGTGTATTGCAACGTCTATAATCCCTATGGTCACTATAAAAGGGTTATGAGAAATTGGTTTTTGATAGTTTGGAATGCCCACAGGATGAACACTCTTTTGCGTGGTGTGACTGCTGGGACTGATGTAAATTCGGCATGGCCTCCTATTTCGTTACAGGTGGCAATTCACGTTGATCTAGCTTCTGTCCCCCTCGGGTTTTGGGCCTTGTACATCTTATGATCATTGTGGTTCTCAGTTGTTTGTAATTTTTTTCCTTTGTTTTTTTGGTTATTGTGGTTGTTTTGTGGTGGCTGGTTGTTAGGTCCTGGGCTATGCCCCTTGTAATCCTGTAAATTCTTTTGTTTTATTTTATTTCTTATTCACCCAAAACAAAAAAAAAAAAAAAAAAAAAAGAGAGAGAGAATAGAAAGAGAAATAGGAAGAAAATCAAAGGGAATTCAAATTTATCTTTTTAGACTTGAGAATTGAACACTTAGGTGATTTAGAAAACCTTAAATGAGATGATTAAGCTAAACTGATATCATTAAAGTAATATTACTCAGAAAATTCTATCTCTAAGAGGCTAAGCAAGGTTCATTTGAGTTAAACTAGGCAACTTCAACTAATGAAACAATTAGTGGCCTAAGTTAATTAGTTCCCAGAACAATGTAGAGAAGGGTAGAGAAGGATAGAGAAGGACGGAGAAAGTTAGATAGAAGCTTTCTTCTTGAAAGCTAGATGAGAAAGTTGGAGCAAAGAAATAGAAATAGGAAGAAAATTAAAGTGAATTCAAATTCATCCATTTGGACTTGACTTTTGAAAACATAGGTGATTGACAAAACCTTAAATTAGGTGCTTAAATTAAACAAATATCGTTATGCTACAATTACTCAGAAAATTCTCATTCTTAGAGGCTAAGCAAAGTTAGTTTGAGTTAAACATGGCCACTTAAACTAATAAAACAATTAGTGGCCTAAGCTAATTATTTCCTCTAACTAAATAGAGAAGGACGGAGAAAGTTAGAGAGAAACATTGTTCCTGAGAGCTAGAAGAGAAAGTTAGAGAAAGAGGAAGAAAATCAGAGAGAATTCAAATTCAACCTTTTAGACTTGAGAATTGAACAATTAGGTGATTTAGAAAAGCTTCAATGAGGTGCCTAAGTTAAACTAATATCGTTAAGCTACAATCACTTTGAAAATTCCATTTCTTAGAGGCTAAGCAAGGTTAGTTTGAGTTAAACTTGGCCACTTGGGGATGTGATGATTGATCTCAGGTTATTTTTTGGCTATGTATCGGTTTGTTGCTATGGGGCTACCGTTGCCACTACGACTCACAAGACTGTTGCTTATGGTTACTGATCGTGCTAGCTTCATGTGACTCTGTCGGGTTTTCTCATGGGGTAGATTTTTTCCTCTGTCATGGCTTTTGTTGAGTGGCTAGGATGTCACGGCTGTGAGGAGTGGGATGCTTACTGGATTCCATGTGTTGATCTACGGTAGAGACTGGGGGCGAATGGGGTTGGTTATCATTTTTGATTTGTCTTGAGGGTTGTTGCTTTGTGAATATGCTTGTTGTGGTTTTTAAGTTTTATAGTGTTTGTTTGTATCTTTGCCCATATATCCATCCCAAGTTTCCGTCTATTATTTCTGATGGTAGGGTTACTTGGGGACAAAAGGATATATGGGCAAAGTTGGGTTATTTTGTTTTTTCTGTTGTTCTTGTGTTTCTCCCCCAATCTTGGGGGGTGCAGTGGTAGGTTATGTTGGTTATGTATTCGTTTTAATTATTTGTTGTTGGGTGTGCCTGGGGTATGCCCCTTGTAAACTTGTAAATTTCATTGTCTTTATTTTATTACTTACTTACCCAAAAAAAAAAAACTTGGCCACTTAAGCTGATGAAATAATTAGTGGCCTAAGGTAATTAGTTCCTAGAACAACATAGAGAAGGATGGAGAAGGACGGAGAAAGTTAGAGAGAAACATTCTTCTTGAGAGCTAGAAAAGAAAGTTAGAGAAAAAGAGAGAGAGAAATAGGAAGAAAATCCAATGGGATTCAAATTCCTCATTTTGGATTTGAGTATTGAAGACTTAGGTCATTTAGAAAAACCTTACGTGCAGTGTTTAAGTTAAACTAATATTGTTAAGCTACAATTACTTAGAAAATTCTCTTTCTTAGAGGCTAAGCATGGTTAGTTTGAGTTAAACTTGGCCACTTAAGAATCTTGTATGATTCCTGTCTCAACAGTGAGGCTAAAGTCAGTCAGATTGTTAATGGGAATTCCTGGAAATGGCCCATTCCTAATTCTTCGGAAATAGGAAGATTTGATCTCAGCTACCCCCAGTAGCTGCTCCCCTAATTCTTCTAGGAATGACCAACCTTTTTTGGCAATTAAGCTCTAATGGTGATTTTTCCATTAACTCAGCCTGGAATCACTAGAGGAGCAAATTTGATGTTGTGGCCTGGCACACTCTTCTTTGGGGGCCTCATATGATTCCTAGGGTCAGTTTTATTGTTTGGATGGCTATTCATGAAAGATTAAAGGGCAAATTACATATACCCCCCTCGAGATTTAGTAAAATTACAGATACCCCCCTGAAGGTACTATTTGCATAACAAATTATGGGGCAAATTGTTATGAAAATATAAACCTCAGGGGGTATCTGTAATTTCTGAAACCTCAAGGGGGTATCTGTAATTTAGCTAAACCTTGAGGGAGGTATATGTAATCTGCCCAAGATTTAAATACTGGGGATCGTTTGCAATTGTTTGGCTTGACCCCTAATCCAAGCTTCCCTTTCTGTCAATACCATGCTGAGAGCCATTTCCATTTATTCTTTAACTGCATCTTTGCTTCTAGAATTTAGGAAGCTCTTAAAGCTAAATGCAATGTAAATTGGGCCTAATCTCCAATGGCCTCATGTTCTAACCTTTGTCACCAAAGAGACCAAGGGCAAATCATTGCATTCTACAATCCTTAAGCTTACTTTACTTTGCTCTATTTACCAAATTTGGCTTGAAAGGAATAATAGAATCTTTAATAAGGAACACAAACCTGAAGAGGGTGGTTACTAACTCAATTGTTCATATGATTAGAGGTAGACTTCTATCTATCACCAATTTGCCTAGATCTACAGGGGGATAGTTGGTACGTTGCTCAGTGGAATCTACCCAACACAATCTTGAAGCCCCAATCTCCAGGAATGGGAGGGCTGCTGAGTGATGTGAGTTCACCATAAGAGGGTTGAGTGAAGGAGAGCAATTCAGAGTGTTTATCTAACTATTTTTTACTTTGTGCAGTGACAAGTGGAGCTAAATAGAGTGCCTAAGTTGAGCGTTGAGTGTTGTGAGAAAATATTCAAAGATTGACTGGTGAGAGAATAGAGTGTGAAATGAACTTCTTATGTTCAAGCTAATGAATATCTTATCCTGCAAATACAAATGTACAATATATTGTGTGTTTTCTTTGCATGCTAAAGTGTGGTTTCAATTACAAAATGGTGTGTAATATTTGCATTTTCATTCTCTGGTGGCAGATTCTCCTGAACAACAACCAATTGGCCTTCATTTGGGACGGTGGCTGTCAAAAGTTTATCTTCATGGAAGAATCTGCTGTGCTGGACAACTATCACTGGTTGTTGTGTACATTGGTTCCAATGATCTATGTTGGGATAAGAGTTTTGGAGACACAAAGACCAGGCTGCATGCTGCGCCAGTCTACGTGGAAAATCCTCGAATGGAAAATTCTTTGTCATTCATTTATGCATTGTAATAGTTCTTTTTTCTTTGGCATGTAAACAGTCTACAACTGGCTGGTGTTTTGTTTCCCTATCCCTGCGGGTTGTGTTGGGAATTTTATTTTTTAACTTTATTTTTACATTTTGGTTGGGGTTACATGCATGTGCTGCTATGGAAAATTACACAGATAAGTTTGTTTTGGTGTTATAGAAGTTGGATTGTGCAGGCAAACCTGCTATTGTGGAAGAATAGTTCAAGTGCCATCATTTTGCTGTCAAGGGCATGTTTTCCTTGGAACACAATGCTTCTAATTGTACTCGTGCTAGGCTGCTGTTGGTTGGTTTATTCTCTTGTTCATTCTCCCTATTTCTAGTTATATATAGATAGTGAACAGGTTGTAAGGCCCTAGTTTTTTTTGTTTGGTTTTAAGTTTTCTGGCTTTCTTTAGCTTTAGTGAGTTTGTAGGTTTGTTTTGTTTTTATTTTGTTTGGTGGTCTTGTTTAGCTGTGGTAAGGCCTGGGGTGTTCCCCTTGTAGTTGTGTATATTTTCTTGTTTTATTTATGTCTTATTCACCTCCGCCCCCAAAAAAAAAACAAACAAACAAACAAACAAACAAAAGAAAAAGAGAAGAGAAAGTTAGAGAAAAGAAAGAAAATTAGGATGAAAATCACAGGGAATTCAAATTCATCCTTTTGGACTTGAGAATTGAACACTTAACTGATTTAGAAAAACTTAGATGAGGTACTTAAGTTAAACTAATCTCGTTATGCTATAATTACTCAGAAAATTCTCTTTCTTGGAGGCTAAGCAAGGTTAGTTTAAGTTAAACTTGGCCACTTAAGCTAATGAAACAATTAACGGCCTAAGCTATTTAGTTCCTAGAACAGAATAGAGAAGGATGGCGAAAGTCAGAGAGGAACATTCCTTCCTGAGATCTAGAAGAGAAAGTTTGAAAAAAAGAAAGAGAAATAGAAAGAAAATCAAAAGGAATTCAAGTTCATTATTTTGGATTTGAGAATTGAACGCTTAGGTGATTTAGATACCTTAAATGAGGTGCTTAAGTTGAACTAATTTCCTTAAGCTACAATGACTCATAAAATTCTCTTTCTTAGAGGATAAGCAAGGTTAGTGTGAGTTAAACTTGGCCGCTTAAGCAAATGAAACAATTAGCGATCTAGGCAATTTTGTTCCTAGAACAAATAGAGAATGATGGAGAAGGACTGAGAAAGGTAGAGAGAAACATTCTTCATCAGAGGTAGAAGAGAAAGTTAGAGAAAAGAAAAAATAATAGGAAAGAAAATCAAAGGGAATTCAAATTCATCCCTTTGGACTTAAGAATTGAACACTTAGTTGATTTAGAAAACCTTAAATGAGGTGCTTAAGTTTAACTAATATCCTTATGCTACAATTACTCAGAAACTTCTATTTCTTAGAGGCTAACCTAGCTTATCCTCTAAGAAAGGGAATTTTCTGAGTAATTGTAGCATAACGATATTAGTTTAATTTAAGCACCTCATTTAAGGTTTTTTTTTTTTAAATCACTTAAGTGTTCAATTCTCAACTCCAAAAGGTTGAATTTGAATTCCCTTTGATTTTCTTCTAATTTGTCTTTCTTTTTTCAAACTTTCTCTTCTATCAAGAAGAATGTTTCTGTCTAACTTTGCCCGTCCTCCTCCATCCTTCTCTGTTTTGTTCTAAGAACTAATTACCTTAGGCCACTAATTTTTTCATAAGCTTAAGTGGCCAAAGGTAAACCGGCAAAGCTTAGAAATATATAGCATAAAAAGCCACTCCGGCGTGAACATATCAGTTCACACAGAAAGACAGTGAGCTCTGGATCAATGAGAGAGAGAACTAGCAAAGCTTACAACATAGCCACTCCTATGAATGACGAGAACACCTTCATGGAGTAGAAAAACAAAGCACCACGGTGGGAGGATTAGCCCACCGCCATGAACGGCAAGACCACCTCCATGAAACACAAACATTCTCACCACCAGCGAACTCACACTGTACGTACCATGAACACCGGTGCAAACTCATAAACCAAAATCACCACAGGCGCCTGAGTTGGGCAGCGCCGACAGAAACCACCAATAACGACAATGTTGGAAATGACTAGACCAGTGTACACAGAGAACAAAACCTACCACCTTTTACTCTAAAACCAGAATAAACTTCGCCGGAGAAGACATCCAGCAGGCACCACACCAAGATGCAGACCCACCGGTGACCTTAACAGACTCCTCTTGGGAACTACCTCCGCTTCAGCTACAGCTACCATGTTATGGATCAAACCATCAAAACCAATGAATCCACCAAACAACGATCAAACCCCAACAATGTTGACTCTCACCGACGAGACAAGCTAGGATGAACTCCCAAACTTACCAACAACGGCTAATTGTGACTCACATAAAACATGGAGGCTAAAGTTACTGGAGCATGGATACATCCAAGAGCAACCAAAGAACTCAAAAAAAGAACAGCACCACCACTCAAATTGGAGCTTAACAAAACTGATACACTCTCACTCACCCTCAAATTAGGTAGAGGAGATAAAAAAAAAAACCTGGCTAGAAGTGTACCAGTTTAAACTTAGGTTGTAATAACCAATGAACAAACCATAACTCACACAGAACACTTTCTCCCTCATGGAAAAGGGATAAATGGGAAAAAATACACCTTTTTACAAAGGTGTATTTTTATAAACGGGAAAAAATACACCTTTCTTCCCCTTCTTCTTATTTCTCTTTCTTTTAGCAACCAAGTTTTTTGTTCCTCACTAACTTTCTCTGTTCTTCTCCATCGTTCTTTATTTTGTTCTAAGAACTAATTAACTTAGGCAGTGTTGTTTCATTAGCTTAAGTGGCAAATTTTAACTCAAACAAACTTTGCTTAGCCTCCAAAAAAGAGAATTTTTTGAGTAATTATGGCATAACAATAAACGTTTAAAACTTAAACAACTCATTTAAGGTTTTTTTTTTTTGAAGGGTACATTTAAGGTTTTCAAAATCACTTATCAAGTCCAAAAGGATGAATTTGAATTCCCTTCGATTTTCTTCCTATTTCTCTTTCTTTTTTCTAACTTTCTCTTCTAGCTCTCAAGAAGAATGTTTCTATCTAACTTTGTTCGTCCTTCTCCATCATTCTCTATTTTGTTCTAGGAACAAATTAGCTTAGGCCACTAATTGTTTGATTAGCTTAAGTGGCCAAGTTTAACTCAAACTAACCTTGCTTAGCCTTTAAGAAAGAGAATTTTATGCGTAATTGTAACTTAATGATATTAGTTTAACTTAAGCACCTCATTTAAGATTTTCTAAATCACTTAAGTGTTCAATTCATAAGTCCAAAAGGATGAATTTGAATTCCCATTACTTTCTTTCCTATTATTGTTTCTTTTCTCTAACTTTTTCTTCTACCTCACAAGAAGAATGTTTCTCTCTACCTTTCTCAGTCCTTCTCCATCCTTGTCAAGTTTGTTCAACGAATGTCTCTCTCTTCTCAGGGAAAGAAAGCAGAGCCTCGCTCTCTAGAATCTAGAGAGAGAAAGCTCCCCCCGGTGGTTTTTCATGGTGGTGAACTCTGGTGCAGTTTGGCCAGTTTGTTTTAGCTCCTCTACCCATTAATTTGAGTGTGAGTGAGTTTGTATTCAAGTTTGGCAGAGAGGTGAAATGTTGTTGCTTTCCATCTTTGTGTCAAAGTGGAGGTTTTTTGGTAGTTTCAATAGGTTCCTGTTGATTCAGGTTCCTATTGATTCAGTCCGGCTATCTCATGGCTGGTTTGGATTATCTTGGTGACTTCACACTTGGGTTTTCATCCCCATGGTTGTGTTAAGCTCGGATGACCATTGCCCATGTACTGGGTTCATAGTTTAGTGTCCAACTGCTGGGTTCATGGTTCTTTGCTTCTCTGAGAGCTTCGTAGGAGAGAGAAAATCGCATGTAATGGTGGTTGGTTTTGCTGACTAGCAGTGGTGGTCCGGCTGGTGGTGTTCTGGATTATGGCTCCAACTCATGGTGTGCTGTTTTGGTTATTATGGCAGTATTTCTGCAGTGGGAACCGTGAAATGGTGAGAGAGATTGAGATATGTTGGGTTAAGTATACTCTGCGTTCAGTCTACTCTGTGCTTCGGTTTGTTTAGTACTACCGGTGGTGTTGTGTCATGGGCGGTGCATTTTTTTCCGTCAATGGCAGCAACGTACTCCGGGCATCTTTTGTTTTGGTGTGAGTCTGTTTTCAGCCGCTGATGGGGTTAGATCTTTGTGTTACTCCGATGCTATTTTGCCAGTGTCGTGGTTGCTTCAGGGTGGTGATGCCGGCGGATGGTTTATTGTCCGTCATTACATTTATGGGCTGTTCTACGTACTGGTTTTTGCTCCAGTGCCGTTAGCTCTGTAAAATGAAATTTGGAGGAGATGAGTGTGGTCCACGCGCTACATTGTAGTGTCATGAACCGCATTGTATCTAATTGTTTGTTGATTTCAACTTTCTCGCCAATGTTTGACAGGAAGGTGGCAATCTGAATTGATGGTGATTAGGTGAGAGGTTCCATACCTTTTGGCCCACGGTTTGGTTAAATACCAGCACATGGTTTTGGCTTGATGGTTTTGACTCAAGGTGGGGCCAGCCACTTATTTGGTGAACTCACGTGGGTTGAAGTTATCATATTGGATGTATTTTATGGTGCAAAATGGCAACATGTATGGTGGAGAGTGCAGCTGAAGGTGATTATGCTATTTGCTTTTGGATATTATATATATATATATATATATGTTTTATATATATACATTTGGGTAGTTGTGGGTTTTGGGGCCCACAAGGTTACAATCAGTGGGTTTCTGTTTATGGGGAAGACAAAAAGTGGGTTGGCATGTATGGTTCTGTTCTCACATGGGAGGCCGTGTACAGGTTGAAGGTAATTTCAATTTGGGAAAGGTCAGTGCCCACGTGATTGCTTTGTTTAGTGGTTTCAATATATATATTATTATATATATTTTACTGCCAAGTTCTTAAGGTCGTGGCTTTGTGTTGGTGTGTGTAGGCCCACGGTAGATATTTAATTATTTTTGAGGAAGTGGGTGGGTCCACGATGGACGTTCTTTGTGGGTGTATTTGGTGGGCCCGTGTTATTATTTTTATTGTTGATTTAGTGGGTCTTTGGGTTTCAAATCAGTGGGCTCTTTGGGGCTTCTGCTGAAATTGGTTATTAAAGGTTTTGATGCGGGCCCGGATTAATTTTTGGGCAGGATTTTCTTGGGGGCCTACGTGGTGAAGATTTGATTATATTAATGGCATTTTTTGAATTGAATGGAGATAGTATTTTTGGGCGTCTCAATGTGGGATTACTATATTTGTTTAGTCTATGGATTCTGCTGTCTACTATATTTGGTTTTTCGTTATTTGGTTAATGATCCGCACATATTCATGTGATTCGGCTTAGAGCAGTTCTCTGACCTCTTCTAGTGTGGAGTGTGGGGGACACTGCCATGGGGAATTGAGGTGTGGAATTTGCCATTGCTGGAACTGGGAGATGTGTGGTGAGTTAATTGGATTTTGATTGGCTCTTTTTGTGTGGACAACATTTTGCATGGGCTATGCTTCTATGTAGTTGTTAAATTCAAGTGGGTGAGTGGTTTTTGTTTTGAAAAGAGGTGGGCCTTTAATTTTTTTTGATTAGCCACAATGCAACGGACCTTTTGTAGTCGGTTATTTCATGATGATTGATCGTGTGATTCTCATGTGACTCGATATGAGGGTGGTTTTGAGCCATCTCCACCAAGAGTGATTGGGGAGTCACTGCTATGGGGAATAGTGGTTCGATAACTAGTCGAGTTAGAGACTGGGAGATGAGCGAGAGGATAGCTACCGGTTTTTTGGTCGCTTCTTGTCTTCATGTGACCCATCCTAATTGATTATATTGCGACGCCTGACATGGAGTGAAGGGGACACTGTCGTGGGGTTTGAGGCTTATGATCTACCACGGTAGGAACTAGGGGATGTGATGATTGCTCTCATGTTGTGTTGGCTATGTATTGGTTTGTTGCAGCGGGGCTATTGTTTTTTTCACTAAACTTCTCAAGACCATTGATTATGGTGATTGACTATGCAGGCTTCATGTGACTCAACCAGGATCTTTCATGGGATAGATATTTTCCTTCGTCATAGCTTTGTTTAAGTGGCTAGGATGTCACGGCTCTGAGAAGTGAGATGCTTATTGGATTTCATGCTTTCATCCGAGGTAGAGACTGGGAGCAAGCGGAGGCAGTTATCATTTTCGATTGGTCTTGTTGGGTGTTTAGTTAGTTATATTTGTATTTGTGTTTGTCTGTTATGTTCTTGAGTCTATGGTGTGTTTTTGTTTACTTGCCCATATATCCACCCTAAGTTTCCATCTATTATTTCTGATGGTAGGGGTTACTTGGGGGCAAAAAGGATATATGGGCAAAGTGGGGTTCTGTTTTTCATTTCTGTTGTCCTTTCGCTTTTGCGAGTATGGTTTTATGTCGTACGATGTCCAGTGGTAGTTTTGTGGTATTTTTTGTTCATCTATTATTTGTTGTAGGGCGTACCTGGGGTATGCCCCTTGTAAACTTGTACATTTTACTGTCTTTATTTTATGACTTACTTACCAAAAAAAAAAAAATTGGCTTAGGCCACTAATTGTTTCATTTGCTTAAGCGACCAAGTTTAACTCAAACTAACCTTGCGTAGCCTCTAAGAAATAGAATTTTCTGAGTAATTGTAGCTTAAGGAAATTAGTTCAACTTAACCACCTCATTTAAGGTTTCTAAATCACCTAAGTGCTCAATTCTCAAATCCAAAATGATGAACTTGAATTCCTTTTAATTTTCTTCCTATTTCTCTTTCTTTTTTTCAAACTTTCTCTTCTACATCTCAAGAAGGAATGTTCCTCTCTAACTTTCTCCTCCTTCTCCTTCCTTCCCTATTATGTTCTAGGAACTAAATAGCTTAGGCCGTTAATTGTTTCATTAGCTTAAGTGGCCAAATTTAACTCAAACTAACCTTGCTTAGCCTCTAAGAAAGAGAATTTTCTAAGTAATTGTAGCATAATGATATTAGTTTAACTTAAGTACCTCATTTAAGTTTTTCTAAATCAGCTAAGTGTTTAATTCTCAAGTCTAAAATGATGAATTTAAATTCCCCTTGATTTTCTTCCTATTTCTCTTTCTTTTCTCTAACTTTCTCTTCTACCTCTCAAGAAAAATGTTTCTCTCTAACTTTCTCGGTTGTTCTCCATACTTCTCTATTTTGTTCTAGGAACTAAATTGCCTAGATCGCTAATTATTTGATTAGCTTAAGTGGCCAAGTTTAGCTCAAACTAACCTTGCTTAGCCTATAAGAAAGAGAATTTTCTAAGCAATTGCAACTTAACAATATTAGTTTAACTTAAGTACATCATTTAAGGTTTTGTAAATCACCTAAGTGTTCAATTCTCAAGTCCAAAATGATGAAGTTGGATTCCGTTTGATTTTCTTCCTATTTCTCTTTCTTTTCTCTAACTTTCTTTTCTAGCTCTCAAGAAGAATGTTTTTCTCTAACTTTCTCCGTCCTTCTCTAGTTTGTTCTAGAATTAGCTTAGGCCACTAATTGTTTCTTTTTTTGGGTGAGTAAGTCATAAAATAAAGACAGTAAAATGTATGAGTTTACAAGGGGCATACCCCAGGTACGCCCTACAACAAATAATAAACGACTACAAAATATCAACATAAAACTACCACTGCACGTCCTACAACATGAACCACCCCTGCAAAAGCGAGAGAACAACAGAAAATACAAGAAACCCACTTTGCCTATATATCCTTTTTGTCCATCAGAGATAATAGATGGAAACTTGGGGTGGTTATATGGGCAAATAAACAAATACACACCACAAGCTCATTATACACAACAGACAAAACCAAAATACAAATGTAAATAAACTAAACAACTAACAAGACCAATCGAACAATGATAACTGCCCCTGCTAACTCCCAGTCTCTACCTCGAATGAAAGCATGGAATCCAATAAGCATCTCGCTTCTCACAGCCGTGACATCCTAGCCACTCAACCAAAGCCATGACGAAGGAAAAAATCTATCCCATGAAAGATCCTGGCGGAGTCACATGAAGCCTGCATAGTCAATCACCAGGATCAACAGTCTTGAGAAGTTTAGTGAAAACCATACGCCACCACAACAACAGACAAGGTCGACAACGATCCCATCATGAGAATAATCACCACATCCCCCAGTTCCTTCCTAAGCTGACCACAAGCCTCAATCCCCACGGCAGTGTCCCCTTCACTCCATGACAGGAATGGCTCACGATCAATTAGGATGGGTCACATGAAGACAAGAGGTAACCAGAAAAAACCAGTAGGCATCTCCCAGTCCCTAACTCAGCTAGCCATCGAACCACAAATCCCCATAGCAGTGACACCCGAATCACTCTTGGCGGAGATGGCTCAATACCAACGTCATATAGAGTCACATGAAGATCACGTAATCAAACATCATAAATAAACCGTAATAAACCATAAACTGTTGTGCCATGGTAAAATTTGTGAACCCACTTAAAATATATATTGAAGTCAAATAAAGCGTGGCCCACTATCAACAGCAATCAAAAGAAACGGGGCCCACTAACAAAAGCTTAGTCGAGTGAAACCAACATGAATTGCCTGCCAAAAAACTAAATCTGGAAAAAGCCCATTTTTCCAAGTCACGTGGGTAAAATTAAATAGCCCACAACAAAAATAAGGTAGTCCACGGAAGCCCACACTTGCATACATGGGTCTAAAAACCGTGGGCCCAACACCACTTTTGACACTTAATCATAATTCTAAAAATAGTAGACGTGGAGCCCACTATACCCGAATTCATATAAAAATAACCACATTTGAATTCCCTCCAAAACACATCAACGTGCAGGACACGTGAAACACGTCCCATCTTATGACAGCTAGCTTCAGTTTGACATACACCAAAACAGCAGATAATAAGATACTTACCAAGCACTACAACCACGGCTACTAGCATAGACAGAGATAGAGAAACATCATCACGCATAGCAACAGCAGTTGTTAGAAACTTTTAGCACGCAACAGCATCCAATACACTCGCCAAGTTGAACGCATGACATTCACACTATCATCCACAATCTGTCTTGCAATCCATTAACTCATGACCTCCATGGAAACCGGTCATCAAACCCCGGCAAGCAACCCACAACACGACGGACTCACCGGAGAAGGAATAGTACTGAAATCTCCTACCAAAACACATCCCCGGTGCTGTAAAAAATACGACGCTGGTAGAAACCCAGCAAGGCACCCACACAAACTGGAGCACTGACCAAACAGATTCCAAAGGACGACGAGATCCAAACTCACAATAGCCCTTAGCACATAACTGCAGCTTCGCCGACATAATTCCACCATCAAGAAGAACACCAGTCGACGAAGCGTAAAAACACTCCACAAAGATAGAACAATAGACCAACAGCCCAGGTTACACACCCATATACAACCTTCTACTCCCTTTAGAACTAGAAAGAGAGTTTAACAAGTAGTGCCCAAGCAGAGACCACTCCACTGCTGGACTGAGAACCAAAACAAACCGACGAACTCATCGGAGTAACACCCATGCAACTTTACATCTGGGCGAAAGCCGATGACGACCACGGCATTGCGAAACTAGAAAATCTCACCGAAGACACATAATTCCTTGACCGCAAGCCATAGAACCACTCCATCAACGGAGTTAACAGCCCATCGATGACCCAACACAAGACTGGGGTTAACGCCATGAAAGACAATAACAGCTTTCTAGAAACCAGCCACCAGAGTTACCATCGATTAACTGCTAGACACCACCAAACCAGACCAACCCACTGAGCCGGACTAGTACAAGTATTGACGTCTGCAAACTCTCTTCACCCTAGCTAGATGCAACCTAGCAAAGGCAAACAGATCACCTCACCATAGAACAATAAAATGAACAAAAAGAAATCACAAACCAAAACCAACCAAAGCAAACTACCCCAGCTAGAATGGTATACTCGAAGAACATCTTTGGGAACCACATAGAAGTGTCCATAGTTACTCATGCTCACTCATACACAAGAAGAGCTCAATAGTTCACCATTGTTCCACCGGGGGAAGCTTTCTCTCTCTAGATTCTAAAGAGAGAGGCTCTACTGTCTTCCCATTTTTGCCTACTTGAAACTAACTGCCACTAATTGTTTCATTAGCTTAAGTGGCCTAGTTTAACTCAAACTAACCTTGCTTAGCCTCTAAGAAAAATAATTTACTGAGTAATTGTAGTTTAACGATACTAGTTTAACATAAGCACCTCATTTAAGGTTTTCCAAATCACTTAAGTGTTCAATTCTCAAGTCCAAAAAGATGAAATTTGAATTCCCCTTGATTTCCTTCCTATTACTCTTTCTTTTCGCTAACTCTCTCTTCTACCTCTCAAGATGAATGTTTCTCTCTAACTTTCTTTGTCCTTCTCCATTCTTCTCAATTTTGTTGCAAGAACTAATTATTAGCTTAGGCCACTAATTGTTTCATTAGCTTAAGTGGTCAAGTTTAACTCAGACTAACGTTTTTTAGCCTTTAAGAAAGAGAATTTTTTGAGTAATTTTTGCATAACGATATTAGTTTAAAACTTAATCAACTCGTTTAGAGGTTTTTTTTTTTTTTTTTTAGGAGGGTACATTTAAAGTTTTCTAAATCACCTAAGTGTTTAATTCCCAAGTCCAAAATAATGAATTTGAATTCCCTTTGATTTGCTTCCTATTACTCTTTCTTTTATCCAACTTTCTATTCTACCTCTCAAGAAGAATGTTTCTCTCTAACTTTCCCTGTCCTTCTCCATCCTTCTCTATTTTGTTCCAGAAGCTAATTAACTTAGGCCACTAATTGTTTCATTAGCTTAAGTAGCCAAGTTTAACTCAAACTAACCTTGCTTAGGCTCTAACAAAGATAATTTTCTAAGTAAGTGTAGCTTAACGATATTAGTTTAACTTAAGCACCTCATTTAAGGTTTTCTAAATCACTTAAGTCCAAAAGGATGAATTTGAATTCTCATTGCTTTATTTCGTATTACTGTTTCTTTTCTCTAACTTTCTCTTCTACCTCTCAAGAAGAATGTTTCTCTCTACCTTTCTCTGTCCTTCTCAATCCTTCTCTATTTTGTTCAACAAACCCATTGGTTTGGGCCGCTAATTGTTTCAGTTGCTTATGTGGCCAAGTTTAACTCAAACTAACCTTGCATAGCCTCTAAGAAAGAGAATTTTCTGAGTAATTGTAGCCTAAGGATATTAGTTTAACTTAAGCACCTCATTTAAAGTTTTCTAAATCACTTAAGTGTTCAATTCTTTTTGATGAATTTAAATTCCTTTTGATTTTCTTCCTATTTCTCTTTCTTTTTTTCTAACTTTCTCTTCTAGATCTCTGGAAGAAATGTTTCTCTTAAACTTTATTTGTCCTTCTCCATCCTTCTCTATTTTGTTCTAAAAGCTAATTAGCTTAGGCCACTAATTGTTTTTTTTTTTTTTTTTTTTGGATAAGTCATAAATTAAAGACAATGAAATTTACAAGTTTACAACGGGCATATACCCCAGGGACACCTAAAAACAAATAAATAAACGATTGCAAAATCAATATAAAACTACCACTACACCCCCCTAAGATTTGGGGGAGAAATACAACCCAACCAAGCAAACGTGGGAGAACAACATAAAACAAAATAACCCAACTTTGCCCATATATCTTTTTTGTCCCCTAGTAACCCCTACCATCAAAGATAATAGATGGAAGCTTGGGGTGGATATATGGGCAAAGATACAAATAAACACCACAAAGCTTATAAAAGACAGCAGACATACTCACAAAGCAACAACTCTCAAGCCCAATCAAAATGATAACCACCGCTACATGTCTCAAGTCTCTACTGCAGATAAACACATGGAATCCAATAAGCATCCCACTCTTCACAACTATGACGGAGGAAAAAATCCACCCATGAGAAATCTTGACAAAATAACATAAAGCTAGCACGATCAGTAATCATAATCAGCAGTCTTGGGAGTTGTAACGAAAATCGATAGCCCCACAACAACAAACCAATACATAGCCAAAAATAACATGAGAGCAATCATCACATCCCCCAATCCCTTCCTTGGTAGATCACAAGCCTCAATCCCCACGGCAGTGTGCCCTTCACTCCATGTCAGGCGTGGCAATGCTGTCAATTAGGATGGGTCACATGAAGACAAAGAAGCAACCAGAAAACCGGTAGCTAACCTCTCGCTCATCTCTCAGTCTCTAACTCAGCTAGTCATCAAACCACTATTCCCCATAGCAGTGACTCCTCAAGTTTAACTCAAACTAACCTTGCTTAGCCTCTAAGAAAGAGAATTTTCTGAGTAATTGTAGCATAAGGATATTAGTTTAACTTAAGTACCTTATTTAAGGTTTTCTAAATCAGTTAAGTGTTCAATTCTCAAGTCCAAAGGGATGAATTTGAATTCCCTTTGATTTTCTTCCTCTTTTTTTTTTCTTTTCTCTAACTTTCTCTTCTACATCTGATGAAGAATGTTTCTCTCTAACTTTCTCTGCCCTTCTCCATCCTTCTCTATTTTGTTCTAGGAACAAAATTGCCTAGACCGCTAATTGTTTCATTAGCTTAAGTAGCCAAGTTTAACTCAAACTAACCTTGCTTAGCCTCTAAGAAAAGAATTTTCTTACTAATTGCAACTTATCGATATTAGTTTAACTTAAGTACCTCATTTAAGGTTTTCTAAATCACCTAAGTGTTCAATTCTCAAGTCCAAAATGATGAATTTGAATTCCCTTTGATTTTCTTCCTATTTGTCTTTCTTTTCTCTAACTTTCTTTTCTAGCTCTCAAGAAGAATGTTTCTCTCTAACTTTCTTCGTCCTTCTCCATCCTTCTCTATTTTGTTCTAGGATTAGCTTAGGCCACTAATTGTTTCATTAGCTTAAGTGGCCTAGTTTAATTCAAACTAACCTTGCTTAGCCTCTAAGAAAAAGAATTGTTGTAGCCTCTAAGAAAACCAGGGGATTAGGTTGAGAGCTTCTCTCTCTAGAATCTAGAGAGAGAAAGCTCCCCTCCGTTGTTACCCATGGGGTATGGTTCCGTTTATCTCCCTCACCCTTGAGGGAGGATGTGTTTCTGGGTAACCAGTTGTTTATGGCTCTTTGCAGATTCAATGCCCAAGTGCTGGATTTACGGTTCAGTGTCCAAAAGTGGGGTTCATGGTTCTTTGCTTCTCTAGTACAAACTTTGTTTTGTAGGAGAGAGAGAATCGCATGTAATGGTGGTCACTGTTGGGTGTTGTAAACTGGCGGTGATGATCCGGCTGTTTTGTGTCCTGGGCTATTTTCCAACTATGGTGTGTTCTCTGCTTTGAGCTCTATCTTGTTATTAACCTCTCTTTCCAAGTCCTTACTGTCTTAGTGAGAGAGAGGTATGTCCTTTGAGTGTGTATTCTGGGTCTTGATGAGCTACGGTTGAGGGTGGCGCCATGACTGGTTTTGCTCCGTGTACTCAGCATGGTTGGGCCGTCAGTGGTGTTTTGTCGCCGGTGGTGATGGGTGTTTGTTTGTGATGGTTTTGTTGTGATTTGAGCTCATGACAGTGCTGGTCAGTCAGCTTGTTGATTGGGTTTCGTTCTTGGCTGGCGATCTGCTGTGTTTCATGGTAGTCGAGTGGTTCGAGGGTTGCCGCGTGGGATTCACGGTTTGTTTGGAGGTGGGTGTTGTTTCAAGCTTTCCTTCCTAGCATCCATGGTGATCATTGGCGTGTTGGATTCATCAGCAACGATCCAAGCTCGTCGGAGGTGGCTGAGTTTTCTTGGTTTTTCTTTGCTCATCGTTGTTCTGTGGGAACCCCTCTATTCACGTCGGAGTGACGTGTCATGATATGGTGGTAACGCCATTGTGGTTCCTTTTGATCTGCTACGGTTTGCAGCTTCGGTAATGGATGGTTATGGAGCTAACTCTAGGAAATTGATGGAGGTGTGGGGACGCGCTTCTGGTGCGTGTTGGTGCTATTGGACTACTCATCATATGGACAGCTAGGGACGGCTGATAGTGTGTTGGGGTGATAAAAAGCTAAGTTTGTCTCTTGTTATAAATATATATAATATTATATTGTATATGTTTTGAGTGCAATGCTTGCTGATGTTCTGCTATTACGTGGGGGAGTTGTTGGTGGGATTTTCTTTTCCCAGATGGTGCAGTGCAGTGTGTGTGGTATATATAATATTTATATATACTTTTGTTTAGTGGAATCCACGTGTGAAATTTGTGTAATTTGAGAAGGTTCGTTGAAGTAGGGCCCGAGTTTTTGGACCCATGGGTTTATTTTTGGTTGCCAATTCGTGGCTATTTTGGCTGCATGTATTGGTTGCAAGTGGGGCCCGACATTATTACTCTTTGTGGGTATGCTGTCCCACAGGTATTTGTTTTGGGTTCACTTCCAGTGGGCAGTCCGTGGGCTTCCTGTTATGGTGCTCGTGGTTTTCTTGTTATAATTGAGTTATTTTGGATATTTTTGTTTAACCTCTTCGTAGCAGAATTTTTACAGTTGATTATTTTATGGTGATTGATCGTGTGATCCTCATGTGACTCGATATGAGGGTGGTTTTGAGCCATCTCCGCCAAGAGTGATTGGGGAGTCACTACTATGGGGAATAGTGGTTCTATAACCAGCCGAGTTAGAGACTAGGAGATGAGCAGGAAGATAACTACCGATTTTCTGGTCGCTTCTTGTCTTCATGTGACCCGTCCTAATTGATCGTATTGCCACGCCTGACATGGAGTGCTGGTCACACTGTCGTGGGGTTTGAGGCTTGTGATCTACCAAGGAAGGGACTGGGGGATGTGATGATTGATTTCATGATTTTGTTGGTCGTGGGATCGGTTTGTTCTTTGAGGGGTTATTGTCTGTTACTTCAACTCCCTAGTCTGTGGCATATGGTTTTTGATCGTGCTTGCTTCATGTGACTTTGCTGGGATTTCTCTTGGGGTATATCTTTTCCTCCGTCTTGGCTTTAGTTAAGTGGCTTGGATGTCACGGCTGTGAGGAGTGGGACGCTTATTGGACTCCATGTTTTTATCTGTAGTAGAGACTGGGGGCTTGTGGGGTTGATCATCATCTTTGTTTCAGCTGGAGGGTTGTTGCTTTGTCAGTGTATGTGTTTTTGTTTCTTAAAATTTGTGTTGTTTTGTATTTCTTTGCCCATATATTCACCTCAAGTTTCCTTCTATTATCTCTGATGGTAGGGGTTACTTGAGGACAAAAAGGATATATGGGCAAAGTTGGGTTATTGTGCTTTCAGTTTCTAGTTTACCCCCTTTCTTATGGGGTGTAGTGGTAGTTTGTTGGTTATATTTGTTTTTACTTGTTGTTTGGGTGTGCCTGGGGTATGCCCCTTGTAAACGTGTAAATTTCATTGTTTTATTTTATGACTTACTTACCCAAAAAAAAAAAAAAAGAATTGTTGTTTAACGATAGCTTAAGTGGCCTAGTTTAATTTAAGATTTTCTAAATCACCTAAGTGTTCAATTCTCAAGTCCAGGCGGTTGAATTTGAATTCCCTTTGATTTCATTCCTATTACTCTTTCTTTTTTCTCTAACTTTCTATTCTACCTCTCAAGAAGAATGTTTCTCTCTAATTTTCTCCATCCTTCTCTATTTTGTTCTAGGAACTAATTAGATTAGGCCACTAATTGTTTCCTTAGCTTAAGTGGTCAAATTTAACTCAAAAAAAAAATATGGTTTTTTTTTTTTTTTTTTTGGAGGGTACATTTAAGGTTTTCTAAATCTTTTTTTTCTCTAACTTTCTCCGTCATTCTCCATCCTTCTCTATTTTGTTCTAAAAGCTAATTAGCTTAGGTCACTAATTGTTTCATTAGCTTAAGTAGCCAAGTTTAACTCAAACTAACCCTATTTAGGGCGTGGCATGCTGGCCAAGATGGTGGCGTGGCATGGCATGCTGGCCAAAGCCTTAGCGTGGCATGCTGGCCAAGACAGTCGCATGGCATGCTGGCCAAGGCCATGCCGTGCCATGCTATGCCGCCCTTGGCATGCTAGGCAACTCCATGGCATGGAATGCCGGCCAAGGCCTTGGCATGGCATGTCGGCCTTGGCGTGTTGGGCAACGTTGTGGCATGGCATGCTAGCCAAGGCGGTTGCATGGCATGCCGGCTGTTTATGTCTGACTTTCTCCATCCTTCTCCATCCGCTTGTGGGCTAAGTTTGATAGCTTTTTTTCTGATGGATTAGGCTAGCATGATTGGCATATAGATGAACAAACAATTCCATTTTCAAGCCTTACTTTTAAATATGTTTTTTAAAATTTAAGACACATGTACCTATAGACACAAATCGATCAGTTGCCAAAACCCCACGTTTTACAAATCACGTCTCATAATCCAACCGTTGTGTTGTTTTGCCCAGTGGGTAGACACCTCATCACCACTATATATACATGTCTACAATCATTGTCCTATCATATCAGGTACAACATACATACGACTTGTCTGACCAATACACATAACAAAATTGTTGTCAGACAACTATACGTTTGTTTTTGAGATCCAAACTAGTTTCTGTAAAATGAATAGGAGGGGAGAGCAGCATGGAAGCAGAGTCGAACAAGTGACATTGATATTGGTGATGGCTGTTTGCCTCATCTTTCTTCCCTTAGGTATGGGTCCAGGGCCGCCGCCATTGTACGTGCTTCTCCTCTTCCCCGTGGTGGCTGCTATCATCTTCATTTTCCTTTCTCAAGCCCCCAAGTGATCCTCTCATTATATTATTACTATAAGTTAGTTTACTTTTTTTTTTTTTGGTGAATAAGAAATAAAATAAAACAAAAGATTTACAAGAATACAAGGAGCATACCCCAGGCCCAACCTAAAAAATAAATAAATAAAGGCAAAAGCCTCAACCCACAACAACAAAAGCTAAAACAACACAAAACTAACAAAAACAGACAGATCAATCCTAAAACTTCATCGCTGACTGTAAGAAACTATAAGTTAGTTTACATAACACATTGTTTATTGATTTTGATTTTTTTGTTTTTGGGTTGGAGAATGGCTCCATTACTGTAATATTAATTCATGTTTAGAGATTATATGTATCGAATACACAGAAGCATTTCCTAAGAAATTATTTTCTCATGATTGGGTTTTATTGATGGCCATTTCATACGATTCAGTGTTTTTTTTTTTTTTTTTTTATCACTAAGGTAGTATGGAAATTTATTCAATAATTTTGGAGCAATAGAGTGATAACTGTTATACATGTGGTACTCTCGATTAATAAAATTGCATAAAAAAAATAAAATAAAAAACGAGTGGGATTGATTTTGCTCTTACCAACAAATCAGATTGGATTAGATCGAGTCCACTATCTTATTACTAGTGCTTTTATTGGTTTGAAAACATCACATCAATATACAAAGTTAATAATTTAGGAGTATTAAATAATTAATCGGGTGGTATGGTTACCATAATGGATTCAATAGTTAATTGTGGGTTAAATTTTGTGTTTTGCTGTCGATTTTCAAATTCAGTGAGGTAGTATTCTTCCAATCCATTATTAGTATCCTTAATTAATTTCCTCATGTTATATAGTCCCAGATTAATCAAACCAAGAGTTTGTTTCCATTACAATAAAATTTAACAAAAGTTTGTACTTGATCAACGTGTCTTGGATATTAGATTTGGATAGAAATTTATAGCGAATTAAAAAAAATATATATGAAAAAAGAATCTTAAATTTCATTTACATTTCCCTCTTGTTTTCTTTTCTCTCTACAAAATATATATTCATGTTCAAAATCTGAATACACCACCTTACATGTATCCTTTACAGCAATCAATTTTCTCAATTCCTTAGA
This sequence comes from Camellia lanceoleosa, assembly GCA_025200525.1. Taxonomy (NCBI): domain Eukaryota; kingdom Viridiplantae; phylum Streptophyta; class Magnoliopsida; order Ericales; family Theaceae; genus Camellia; species Camellia lanceoleosa. The sequence continues at coordinate 152,876,890 of CM045770.1, read as the reverse complement.
AAGAGTCTGCAATAAACAAAGGTGTAAAAACCCTGTTTGCCTAAGCTTTACAAACATAATTTTTATAAATATAAATAATTATAATATAGAATGATGTTGCACTTACCCTTTTGGTTTGTCAAACCAAAATACCCATTATTGTAGGTCATATTTAAATGGAATTTAAAAACTAAAAAAAAAATGTCTTAGTACTATTTTCCTTTACTGATTAACACAATATAAATCTTGTGCCTTGTTTTCAAATTAAAACTAGCACCACTATGACTCTCATCCTAAATTATTATTATTATTTTTTTTGTATGTTAAAAAAAAAATCTTCTTTAGGGATGTATCTACATATTGTTTGAAATGCCTAAATTATCAATTTTTCCCTTTCCAGTGAAATTGCCAAACATAAGCAATAATCCATAACAAATAAGTTGATTACATTTATCAAATAAATTGATTACACTTACACTTAAAAAAGTGGTTCATATTACACTATGTATTCCTAAACTATCACTATCGATTTTTATTCCTTCAACTTTAAAATTGTATATTTCATCAATCACTCAACCATAAAAATTGTTTCACCTTCACCCCTCCAAAGGGTATTGACATATTGTTTATGATTTTTTTACAATTGATGATTATGATTTTAAAATTAATTGAAAGGGGTGAAATGTAATTAACCTTTGCAAGAAGAAAAAGAAGAGAGAGAGAAAGAGAGAGAGACAAGCATGGTGTGGTATTTGTAAATGCATCACCACACAAAAAACACAAGATAGATCATATACAACAAAATGGACATAGGGATAAGAGAGAACAACATAGATAACATATCAGGAGCTTCAGGCTGCAAATAGTGTGGAATTATCAATATCGATGCTATCAAGAGCACGGCCAAGAAAAATATTGCATAATCTCTATTTTCTCTGTTATCCATCTTCAGAGAGAGAGAGAGGACAAAGTGGTTTTGACATATTCACCACTATATAGTGCAAGGCCAAGTGCCAAAAAATTTGAAACTTCTTGCTGTTCCGTTGTTTGAACTCTACGATAATGTTCAGGTATGGTAGGAAACAGAATTTTCCTGTTGTTAGAAGTTATGTGGGTGTAGACTACTCTAATGCATCATTTCAAATTTGCATTAAGATTTCAGTTTTGCCTAAATCTGGTTGTCGGAGTCAAATTTATGACTTCATTGCATTTAATCGTTGTCTGGAAACTGGAGGTTCCTTTCAGATCATTATTGACATTGATTTTCTAACATCTTTTGATATATGTAGGAAAATCATATATAATAGAAATTAGTTGACAAAAATAAACACCAAATAAAACACTCTTTTCCTTTTCGATTCCCGGTTTTGAATCTAGAACCTAATTTCCGTTTATGAAAACTTGTTATTTAATAACTCTAAACCGGTTGACACACTAAAATGCTCAAACGGGTTCGGATGTCAACGAAACTTGACACGCACAACATACTAGCCACACATGACTTGTAGGATAAGACGGAACTCGAAACCGATTCCCGGTTTTGAATCTAGAGCCTAATTTCCGTTTATGAAAACTTGTTACTTAATAACTCTAAACTGGTTGGCACACTAAAATGCTCAAACGGGTTCGGATGTTAACAAAACTTGACACGCACAACATACTAGCCACACATGACTTATAGGATAAGACGGAACTTGAAATCGATTCCCGGTTTTGAATCTAGAGCCTAATTTCCGTTTATGAAAACTTGTTACTTAATAACTCTAAACCGGTTGGCACACTAAAATGTTCAAACGGGTTCAGATGTCAACAAAACTTGACACGCACAACATACTAGGCACACATGACTTGTAGGATAAGACGGAACTCGAAACCGATTTCCGTTTTTGAATCTAGAGCCTAATTTCCGTTTATCAAAACTTGTTACTTAATAACTCTAAACTGGTTGGCACACTAAAATGCTCAAACGGGTTCAGATGTCAGCGAAACTTGACACGCACAACATACTAGGCACACATGACTTATAGAAGAAGACGGGGCTCGAAACCGATTCCCGGTTTTGAATCTAGAACCTAATTTCCGTTAATAAAAACTTGTTACTTAATAACTCTTTTTCAAATCGGCTGACACACTAAAATGCTCAAACGGGTTCGGATGTTAATGAAACTTGACACACACAACATACTAGGCACACATGACTTGTAGGATAAGACGGGACTCGAAATCGATTCCCGGTTTTGAATCTAGAGCCTAATTTTCGTTAATGAAAACTTATTACTTAATAACTCTTTTTCAAACCGGATGACGCGCTAAAATACTCAAACGGGTTCGGATGTCAACGAAACTTGACACGCACAATATACTAGGCACACATAACTTATAGGAGAAGACGGGACTCGAAACCGATTCCCAGTTTTGAATCTAGAGCTTAATTTCCGTTAATGAAAACTTGTTACTTAATGACTCTTTTTCAAACCGGTTGACACACTAAAATGCTAAAGCGGGTTCGAATGTCAACGAAACTTGACACGCACAACATACTAGGCACATATGACTTGTAGGATAAGACAAAACTCGAAACCGATTCCCGATTTTGAATCTAGAGCCTAATTTCCGTTTATGAAAACTTGTTACTTATTAACTCTAAACCGGTTGACACACTAAAATGCTCAAACAGGTTCGGATGTCAACGAAACTTGGCACGCACAACATACTAGCCACACATGACTTGAATGATAAGACGAAACTCGAAATCGATTCCCGGTTTTGAATCTAGAGCCTAATTTCCATTAATGAAAACTTGTTACTTAATAACTCTAAACCAATTAACACACTAAAATGCTTAAACGGGTTTGGATGTCAACGAAACTCGACACGCGCAACATACTTGGCACACATGACTTGTAAGAGAAGACGGAACTCAATGAAAACTTCTTCTTTACAAACTCTTTTTGTGTTTATTCAATTATTGTTATAGATTATAACTCAATGTGTACAATCATTGCCTATTTTTAATAGTATTATCATCATTGTAGGATGTAATTAAAGTTTCTTTGGAGAGTTTTGTAATACCAAGAGTCCAATTGGTGGAGGGACTTCTTATTAGTGTCGATTCGTTGTGTGAAATTGATGGAGTTCCAATTGACCCTGGATTTTGAAAAGTTTTTGTTTTAAAAGCGAACAAGCCGAACGCTATTTTGGAAACAACATCCCGATGTCTAAGAACAGTTAGAGAAGCTGCGGGAAGATACATTGTGTGGCGCTCGATTCATGTATATGTTACAATCTTATTTATTTATTTATTGAAATAAATATCAAATATTTTACATTTTCTGTAAGCTTGAAATTAATTATATTGTAAATGATTTTTTTTTTTTTTTGCAGGTGCAACCCTTTTGAGTACGTGATGATATCTTCGCATATCGATATTAGAGTTTACAATCTTATTTATTTTTTTATTTTTTGAAAAAAATATCAAATATTTTACATTTTCTATAAGCTCGAAAATAATTATGTTGTAAATGTTGATTTTTTTTCTTCTTTTTTGTTTCTTTTTGCAGATGCAAACCTTTTGAGTACGTGATATCTTCGCATATTGATATGGGAGCTTACTATTGATATCAAAACAAGCTACATTATATATGTTTTTATTTTTTTTATTTCTATTGTCGATACTAAAAATTTGAGTTCTTGAATTTCAAAAATTATTAGTACTGTTAGAGGTTATTTTATATATTTTTGTAAATAATATTTGATTGACAATTGTTACAAGGTACATATATTATTCTTGGTATATGATTTTTTGAATGTGAATTTGGATGTGGACGTGGATGTGAATGTGGATGTGGATGCATTTTTAAAAATATTAATAATTTGTATAGGAAATATTTAACAAAATATGATTTTATAAAAAATAATTTTATTGCGACAATAATAAACCGTCGCTAATGTAATTCTCATTTCCTTATATTTTATTAGCGACGAATTAACCTGTCGCATATACATATTAGTTCTAATCTTTTGCGACGGTTTCAACTGTCGCAAACAAATCTTTTACGACGGTTTAAACTGTTGCCAATATGGTATTAACTTAATACTACTTTTTTGGCGACGTTTTAGACTGTCGCTAATGATACGTGTTTGCTCCAGTTCGGTCTTGTTTCGCTCTGGTTTGGTCCTACTCCACTCCGGGGGACGGGGCTTAAAAACTTGGCTGATATAAGCTTAGCGTTAGGAATAAAGCTCAAATTCCAAGCTCGCTTAATGATAATTTTGTGAGAAACACATTCTGATTGTCATCATCGAATAATCAAAATTGTCCAAGTCTTAGGGCCGGTCAAAATAGGGTGTCTACAATATTATGTGAATTCTTTTTTCTTTTTTTCTTTTTTCCTGTGACTAATTTTTACTATTTTTATAACTATTTATAAAATTGAAATATGTTGTGCGATTAATTTTTTTAAAACTAATTTTTTTAACTATTTTTAAGTTTGAAACATAAACTATTTGGTTGAATTTTTAAATTGTCTTTTTTTTTAAAAAATTAAAAATAGCTTGATAAAAAAATATTATTTTCATTTTCATATGATTCTATTTTTGTTTTTAAGGAAAATAATATTTGTATGATTGAATATTATTTTTATATTAATTGTATAATTTGATTTAATATTTTTACTAGCCTCTACATTTTTTCTTAACAAATAAAATAATATTTTTATTTAAAAATTAATTTTAAAAAAATAATATAAAATGTTAGAAATACTTTTGTAATATCTTTTTCATTTATAAATAACTCATATATATATATTTTTTAAAGTACTTTGTAGGGTGCAAGTTTATTATGTGTCATTATGTGTAGGTGTAAGTTTAGTATTTGTGGTGTACAAGTCAAATCTATGTAGTGGTGCAAGTCTAGTCTATGTTAGCATGCAAGTCGAATCTGTGTGAGGGTGCAAGTTTAGTCTATGTGGTGTGCAAGTCAAATCTTTGTAGTTGTGTAAGTCTAGTCTGTGTTGGCGTGCAAGTCAAATCTATGTGGGAGTGCAAGTTTAATTTGTGTGGAGTGCAATTAAATCTATGAAGGGTGCAAGTTGAATTTGTGTAAGGATGCAAATCTAATCTGTGTGGGACACATGTTTAGTCTGTGTAGGGGTGCATATTTAGTATGTGTAGGGTGTACGTCTATTCTGTATGGTGTGCAAGTCAAATCTGTGTAGTAGTGCAAGTCTAGTCTGTGTTGGCGTGTATGTTGAATCTGAGTGGAGGTGAAAGTTTAGTCAGTGTAGAGTGCAAGTTTAATTTGTGAGGGGTGCAAGTTTAATTTGTGTAGGGATGCAAGTCTAATATATGTGGGACACAAGTTTAATCTGTGTAGGGGGTAGGGTGCAAGTCTAATATGTGTAGGAATACAAGTCTAGTATGCATGAAGTGTAAGTTTAGTTTGTGTGGGTGCAAGTCTTACTTTGTGTGTGGGATCAAACATGGCCATTATTTTTATTATTATTATATTATTATTTTGGTTTGAGTTATTATTTGCATGGTTTGAATTAATATGTTTTTATTTGCATTAGTATTATTCTAAACGTTTTCCCCTGCCAATATATATATATATATATATTAATTAGAAAAGTAATTTTATTATTTATATTAACTTAAATCATACAAATTATTTTAATTCTATAAATTTTTATATATTTTAGATTATTAATTTAAATTTTTATTAAATATGTGAAATATTAGTTGCATTTTAAAATTTTAAATATATTTTTAGAACAATATCAATTCTATAAAAATAGAATTTGTATATTAAATATATTTTAATAAAATAAAATAAATTTAAAAATATAAAGATAAATTTTATTTTATTTTATTTTATTTAATTAAAAGAATGAGGTGGGTGTGTGATAGATAGAACTAGGAGAAGATTATGAGGGGTCATGACCTCTTTGTCACTGTGAAAATTTTATTTGTCATAGTACTTCTGAATATATATATATATATATTTTGATCGGCAAAATATATATGTATATATTATTTTATAAATAAAATAGTATCTTTGTATAAAAGATATATACCCCATTATTTTCTCATCTTTTATTCTCTGTTATTTTTCTAGAAAAAAATTTATTCATTCTATTAGAGATTGTTTATATGATATTTAATTTTTTTTTATGTGTATATATATATAATTTATATATCATACTATACATATATGTGTATTTGCCTATACGGTAAAAAAATATTTTTTTATCTTTTAACCTCTGTAGTAATAAAATTTTAATTTCATCTCTGCATGTGTGTGTGTGTGTGTGTGTGTGTGTGTGTGTGTGTGAAAGAGAGAGAGAGAGAGAGAGAGAGAGAGAGAGAGAAAAGGTGTGAGTATGTGCAAGGTGTATTAGTGAGTGTAAGAGTTAAGGGTAAAATCCGTTTAGTTTAATTTTATAATTATGATTTAAATGTGAAATTGTGATTTTAAGTGTGGAGTTACGAGTTGAGTTTTGAAAAAATAAAAATTTGTTTGGTTATGAGTTTTGAAAATATTTTTAAGTTTTTGAATTTTAAATTTTGAAAAGAATTTTGAGTTTGAAAAGAGTTTTAAGTTGTATTTTGAGTTTTAAGTTTTTGAATTTTGAGTTGTATTTTGAAATTTTTCGAATTTATTTCTTTTAAATACTTAAAAGGGAAAATTATTGATAAATCCCATTTAGAAGTGTTTTAACCCAAGAAGTCTATGAAGGAATTTTTTAACCCATTTAGTCTCATGTATGTATAGTTTTATTCCATAAAATCCTTTTTCTTGATTTACACTATTTTCTTGGACACTTATGCCTTTATATTTAATTTTGATACCCTTATAAATATTTTTTGAACGGTTAGCAATTTTATGATGTGAACATTCATATTTTAAAATTCACATTGGTAGGAATGTAAAATTGCCCCGTGGACAGCCCGAAACCCACTCGCGAGCCGGCGCGAGCTCGGCCCGTTGACAATGTGAATATTCACATTGATATGTTAATATTCACATTAATAGGAGTACAAAATTGGCCCGCGTCCCGTGGCGGCACGAAACCCACTCGCGGCTAGGGACGGGCCCGGTCCGGCCCGTTGACAATGTGAATATTCACGTTGACAATGTGAATATTCACATTGACATGTTAACATTCACATTGATAAGAATATAAAATTGGCCCGCAGCCCATGGGCGGCCAAAAGCCCGCCCACGGCTCGGGGCAGGCCCGGTCCGTTAACAATGTGAATTTTCACATTGACATGTTAACATTCACATTTATAGGAGTGTAAAATTAGCCCGCGCCCCATGGCTGCCCGAAACCCGCCCACGGCCCGTGGACGACCCGGGGCGGGCCCGGCCCAACCTATTAACAATGTGAATATTCACATTGACATGTTAACATTCACATTGATAGGAGTGCAAAATTAGCCCACGCCTCGTGGCTGCCCGAAACCCGCCCATAGCTGGTGCGGCCCGGGGCAGGCCCGGCCCGGCCTGTTGACAATGTGAATATTCACATTGACATGTTAACATTCACATTGATAAGAGTATAAAATTGGTCAGCGGCCCATGGCGAGCCCAACCCGGCCCGTTAACAATGTGAATATTCACATTGACATATTAATATTCATATTGATAAGAGTGTAAAATTGGCCCGCAACCCGTGAGCGGCCCGAAGCCCGACCGCAGCCCGAGGCGAGCTTGGCCCGACCTGTGACAATGTGAATATTCACATTAACATGTTAACATTAACATTGATAGGAGTGTAAAATTTGCCTGCTGCCCAAAGCTTGCCCGCGGCCCGGGGTAGGCCTTGCTCGGCCCGTTGACAATGTGAATATTCACATTGATATGTTAAAATGCACATTGATATGAATGTAGAATTGGCTCGCGGCCCGTGGGCTGCCCGAAGCCCGTCCATGGCTCGAGGCAAGCTCGTTTTGGTCTGGGCCCGAGCATGTCCGAGACCCTAGGTTAGGGCCTAGGTCATCACTTTGAAGTCCGGCCCGGCCCATCGGCCCGCTTAAGACCCATTCAAGGCTCGATCCAAGGCCCAACCCGCCTGAGGCGCAATGTATTTTTTTGTGAAAAATAATAAAATTTTGGTAGAAAAAATTAAAAATAATTAAAAAAAATGGCCAGGCCCGCTCAAGCCCGACCTAAGCTCGAGACTAGACCTAGGCCCACCGGCCCCACCCGAGACTCGATCCATCTGCCCATCCAAAGGCCGAATACCCTTGTGCGAGGGCTAGGACTTAGGCCTAATTTTTTGGCCCGTGGGCTCGACCCGACCTGGCCCTAGAAATGCTCGTTTGGGCCCAGGCTCGAGCCTAGTCCGAGACCCTAGGTTAGGGCCTGGGCCATCACTTTGAAGCCTCGCCCGGCTTATCAACCCGGTTAAGGCCCATTCAAGGCTCGGTTCGAGGCCTGGCCCGCGCGCGAGGCCTAGTGTCTTTTTTTTTGTGGAAAATAATAAAATTTTGGTAGAAAAAATTAAAAAGAATTTAAAAAAAATGGCCAAGCTCGCCCCGGGCCGCCCACGGGCCGTGGGCGGGTTTCGAGCAGCCACATGGCACGGGCTAATTTTACACTCCTATCAATGTGAATTTTAACATGTCAATGTGAATATTCACATTGTCAACTGGCCGGGCCGGGCCAGCCTTGGACTGCTGGCTAATTTTATACTCTTATCAATGTGAATGTTAACATATCAATGTGAATATTCACATTGTCAACAGGTCGGGCCGGGCCCGCCCACGGGCCGTGGGAGAGTTTCGGGCAGCCACGAGGCGTGGGCTAATTTTACACTTCTATCAATGTGAATGTTAACATGTCAATGTGAATATTCACATTGTCAACGGGCCGGACCGGGCCCGCTCCGGGCCTCAGGCGGGCTTTTGGGCGCCCATGGGCCGCGGGCCAATTTTATACTCTTATTAATGTGAATGTTAACACGTCAATGTGAATATTCACATTGTCAACGGGCCGGACCGGGCCCACCCCGGGCCGCCCATGGACTGCGGGCGGGTTTCGCGCCGCCACGGGACGCAGCCAATTTTACATTTCTATTAATGTGAATGTTAACATGTCAATGTGAATATTCACATTGTCAATGGGCCAGGCCCGCCCCGGCCTGACTCGAATTTTTCCGGGCACCCACGAGGATCGACATGGGTCGGGCCCCTATACATTGACGATATGAACATTCACATTGACGGTGTAAACATTTACATTAGGGGTATTTTGATAATTATGTTACCCATAGAACTTATTAAAACATAAGAAAATAATGTGAACTAAATGGAACATAAGTAGATAAAAATGGCATTTTGGTCTTCTTATCTCAAATAGGACCTAATAGAATAGTCAAAAAGAATATGGATTGGATGGAATAAAACTCTTAGAAAGTGGATTTATCAAAAAAGCTCCCTATTTAAAAACATTTAAGAAAATTTTATTTTTTATTTTAAATATTTTATTTCATTTTTGTAAATATTTTAAATTCAGAACATAACTCCACACTCAAATCAGAAGCAGACACATAATTCAAAAACTATTTTTAAAACTCATAACCAAACACATAATTCAAAATTAAATTAAAAAACTTTTTAATCAAAATATTGTTTTTATTTTTTTATTTTTTATTTTAAAATAATTTTTGTTATTTTTTTAAGTATTGGCCAAATAATTTGTTATGGTTTAGATATATATATATATATATATATGGCGATCCAATTTTTTTTTGAAATTAAAAAAAATAAAATATTTAAAAAAAAGTTAAAAAATATTAAAAATATTTAAAAAAATATTTTTTCAAATAAAATAAAATATTTGAAATAAAAAAATAAAAATTATATATTTAAAAAAATAAATTTTTTAAAATTTATAAATATTTTAAAAAATACATTGCACAATTGTATGAAATACAATGCACATTAAAAACATACAACTCAAAACTCTTTTCAAAATTTATAACCAAACAAATTTTTCTCTTTTCAAAACTCAACTCAAAATTCATAATTAAAAATACAACTCTACACTCAAATCATGATTTTAAAAAATAAAATAAAAAATATATCTTTTAAAATTTTTCTTTAAATAAAATTTTGAAAAGTGTTTGGTTGTGAGTTTTGAAAAGAATTTTGAATTAAATTTTGATTTGTATGTTTGATTACACATTTGGAAAAGAATTTTGATTTTTTTTTTATTCGGTTGTATTACATGTACCAATTAGTGTACTAACTAGTACACCAACACTAGTTATGATATTATTATTGATCCCCCACTCATTAATAACATTACAAATACTAAAAATATCTTAAATTATGTCACATCATCAATTGGTACATTAATTAATACATATAATATTATTCTTATTTATTAGAATCGCAATTCCAAAAGTAAACCACATGGAACCGAAATCAATACAAAAAATGTCATTTTCTTGTATAATTTTTGTGCTCTTTACTGTTGTTAAAAAAAAAACAGTGACTATTAATAACTTTTCTCAAAGTCCACGATTAATTAATTCTCCCTTATTTTATTGGGTTGTGGTCAGCATTGTTGCCAGCAAGTACGAACATGTGGGAGGCGCCTAATTGTCTATCAGGATCCTCTAGAGTGCGATTCTCTGAAGTGAGTGATCCAACGGTTCAAAATAAAACTAACCAAAACGACATCGTTTTGGTTAGTAATTTAAAAAAAAAAAAAAAAAAAACAACAACAACAACAAACAGAAATCAACTTTCTGGGTTTGCTTTCACTAGTTCGTGGGAGAGTTTGAGAGAGAGAGAGAGAGAGAGAGAGAAGGGACAGAGCTTTGATTTTGAGTTGAGACTTTACTTCATTTTAGAAATCTTTTTGATTCAAGTGGATAGTGAGTGGTTCTTGTTCTTGATCTATACACTAGTGCTTCACAAATCAGGCCTTGATGATGATGATGAACATCCCTTGTTCAAGTCAGTCATGGAAGACCTTCTGTCACCGATTTCCTCTACCGATCTCCATGTCCGTTGATCGGATCTGTTGATTTTGTTGCTCACTTTGATTTTAATGATGATGATGATGATGATGATGATACAGATCTGAATCAATTTTTGGTGCTTGCACTATGGGGTCTGTAAATATACATATATGCATATAGAAATACATATCTGAATCAATCTTTTGATGATGATGATGATAAAGACCTGAATCAATTTTATTATCGAATCGATTTAATCTTCTTCGCAGGGTCTGTAAATATATATATATATATATATGCATATAGAAATACATATTTAGATCAATCTTTTGATGATGATGATGATACAAACCTGAATTAATCTTATTATCGACGAATCGATTTAATCTTTTGAAGCCTCTTTCTCATTTTTTTTACGGGTTTTCTTCAATCTTTTGATGATGATGATAATACATATCTGAATCAATTTTATTATTGAATCAATTTAATCTTATTTTTTATTTATTTAGATTTCACAAATCAAAATCCATGATAAATGATACAGTTTGAAGCCTCTTTCTCATTCTATTCACATTTTTTCTTCAATCTTTTGATGATGATGATGATGATACAGATATGAAACAATCTTATTATCGAATCGATTTAATCTTTTTTTTTTATTTATTTAGATTTCACAAATCAAAATTCATAATGATGATACAGTTTGAAGCCTCTTTCTCATTCTGTTCATGTTTTTTCTTTTTTCTTCATTGTTTTTTTATTCTTTTTATTTATAATTTTTCCCTACCAAAATGACATCATTTTGACGAAAATTAATCTCAATCTTTCATTCCGTTAGCGGAACACGTGTCGGATCCATCTCATCCACTCTAGAGGATCACTAACCCTAGCGCCCTAATTGTTATTTGTATTCTCCCAACCCAACAACGGCTATACTCACCACCGCCCCCGCCCCCGACCAACGGTACATTTCTCTCACAAAATTGCAACGGAGACAAATGTTCCTCTTACATCTTTCCTTTTTTTTGATCGGCTTCCTCTTACATCTTTCTATCCTCCCCTCTCCTCATTACGATTAAGCTCACATCCGCTTTCTGCTTATCGCTCTCTGAAAAGTTTTGGTCACAGTTTCTCTCTCTCTAGAATGGACAGTGGGAGTGAAGGCTTCATCAGATGAACTGCTAAGGAAATTTGCGGAAGTGGGTTCGGGATCCAAAGACAAGGCCACCGCGAAGAAAGAGCTTTCGCAGTTGGCAAAACGACGCCACTACCACCGGAAAAAAATCACCAGAGAAAATGACGATGATGATGAGCAGTACTGTGAGAGCCCCTCCACCTCCTCCTTAAGCCGCCGGGCCAGTTTGGTTAGGGTTTCTCTCTCTCTCTCGAATGGACAGTGGGAGTGCACCAGTAACAGCGAAAGTTCAGCGTTTAACGAAGGCTTCATCAGATGAGCGGCTAAGGAAATTTGCGGAAGTGGGTTCGGGATCCACCGCGAAGAAAGAGCTTTCGCAGTTGGCAAAACGACGCCGCCACCACCGGAAGTGGGTTGAGAGGAAATCGCTTCTTCCTGCTGTGGCGGCATCCACCCCACCCGGATGTCGTCTGCGCTGATTCGGCGGCTGGGGATTGGGAGGTCACGGCTCAGGTCCAGGGATTTCAAGAACATGTCCATTTTCGCCACAATTGACAAGGTTAGTAATTTTACATACATAATATGTGCTATATATTTACATATATACATATTAATTGTGCCAAATTTAGTTGTTTGAATTCTCAACTTATATCTGTAGAATTTGATTCTATATATTCATTTTTGTGTTCAATTTGGCTTCTAAATTAGACTATTCCAAGGATGAGAATGTTCGAGATGGGTTAGTCAGAGGAATGTGAATTCTTAAGTTTTTGCCTTGGAAATCGAATACACGTCCTGAGAGTGCCCTAATTTTCCCTTCCTCCCTTTTCATGCTCAATGATTTTCCTATCTCCTCATAACTTTGCCGAGTCAGAGAATTGGGCATCATATTTTTCGAACTCTTCGGTCGCACTGTCCTGCCCCTGTTCTTGCTCTGTTTTGTCTCTGATGCACTCTTCATCTGTACCGGAAAAAGTTCAACATAAGAAGATATATTCCAAGGATGCATAAAAAAAATCACGTACTTTGAATACTACCAAATTTTTTATTCTTCTGATAAAAATAATATTAACTTCCATCTAAAGAAGATTGATTCTGATGCTATTGTTATTGTTGTTTTGCAAGGTATTATTAGTATAACTTACTTTCATAAGGCAATTACATCAAATTTGAAACTTATCGCATAAATAGATGCATGCATGTATGTGTGACAACATAATGTGATTGATCAAAATAATAATAAATAAATAAAAAAAACCCACAAATTAATTAATTTGAAGTTCATTTTATTTTAATATTTGAAACGCGGGAAATGGGCTATACCGCAGGAAATGGTGCCTGAAATGGAGTCATCCTCCTTTGAGTCCAAGGAGGAAGAGACTTTCCCATGCTGTTTCTTCAGCGCACTTTTAACCTCCATGAGAATCTCCATTTGTTTTTTCAATGACTCTCCTCTCTCGAGGAACTCTCTCTCTTTTGTCTGGTAAAATTGGTTCATTTTGTTGAGCTGGAGGTCCAAACACGAGAAAAATTGGTTCACTTTGACAGGGCTTCAAAGATCTTCCTGGAGATGCATTACAACCGGCACAAGCGCTTGATAAATGATATTGCTTAGACCAAACTATTTCACACTCTGGAAATTTTTATCTGACTTGGGGTGTTGGGAAGGAAAGTTTGGCCCTTGTGCACTACTAGCGTCTAACTTATATTTACTTATTCTTGTATATGTATTTTATTACCACAGCAAAATAATTTAGTTGTTTGAATTCTCAACTTATATCTGTATAATTTGATTCTCTTTGTTTTATATATTCATTTTTGTGTTCAATTTGGCTTCTAAATTAGACTATTTAATCTTGGATTAGAAAACTTAGGCTGTCATTGATTTACTAGTACTGGAGGGCCAACATCAATCATTATATTCTCCTATGTGTTGGAGGGCTGACAAGAATTTGAATAAAATGGAAATTGATTGGATGGGATTTTGGTGTGCTGAGAAGTTGATGTACAAATGCCTAGGACTAGCTCCAACCTTCAAAATCACAATTGAAGAAATAATAACTATTGGGAGCAAATATCAATAATTTTATTCCTCATTTGTGTTTGCTTAGCAAAATCATACAAGAAATAATAATACATATTGGGAGCAACTAGAATGGAAAGAACCCTCCTTGCGTGACTGCTTAGCAAATTGGGAGCGACGGTGAGTATCTGTGAGTATCTTCCTTCTTATTGGTAATGCTTTCTTGATATTGTTATGGACTGAAAAGTTTATTTTAACCTCTAAAATGATGACATCTGTTTGGGTAGTTTGCCGTAAGAGAAGACAAATCAAGTTTAGGGAACCTGGAGCGGACGCTTGCTGGAATTGATTAGAACTTTAATAGCTATGGAGGTTAGGCTGTAGAATATGTATTTATAATTTCTACTATGTTAAATTATTTAATATTCCCTTAGAACTTTTTGAAAGTGCCCGACAGTTGGGTCTTTGGCGAGAACTAATGAATCGTATAACTTGTAACTACTCTTTTTTAGCAATCCATTTATTCAGCAATTTATCGAGTGTATGCAAACATGATTCAACCATTGCTTCCTTGTTGGAATATTGATAACTGATGCATATTTGTAAATAATGATGCTTTTGAACAATAATCAATTGTAAGATTCCAAAGCCTTTTCTTGTCTAGTAGTTGGGTTACCCTTGCACTGGAACCACAAAATACTGCTAATCATTGTCCTGATTAAGTGTTGCTTGATACTTGATATCATCGCCTATACTTTGGTTCAGTTACTAACAAATAGCATCAGTTTCCATGTATTATTGCTGTATAGTTTTTTGCTTTGAGAAAAGTAAAATCTGTTCTATTGATCTGTCTAAATAAAAGTAATTGCACTTTGATTGGTTTGAAATTTCTAGGCATCAATGAAGGTTGTTACAAAGACTGGAGTCTTGATATTCATGCGGCAAGGAAGGTTAGAAAGTTGTTTGTTTCAATTTTTTACATGTTTTTTTTTTGTGTGCGCGCGCGCGCGTGTGCATGCATGCGTGTGTGGAGAGTACACTCCTTTTTATATTCTCTCAAACTTTTTTCTTTAACTGTTAGATTCTGGAAGTCGAGAGAGTACCTAGGTTTCCTCACTCTATGATTCTTGAAGGTGGAGCCATTCACGTAGATGGAGAAGGTATCATGTTTTACATTACAAGGAAATTATACATGGCCATGTTTGGCCTCTTTTAATTGATACATTTATATTTGAAGAACATTTGGTTGTTTCTCTCGCCAATTCATTCATTCGTACATATATGATAACATGCACATGTATAGTTGGCGAAGAGATTGCTTAAATTTTTTATACTGGAGGCTAGTACAAAGTTGATCCCCCTTTCTTTATTCAAGATATTCAACATGTTACAAGTGCATAAAATAGTTTTTAACAATTTCCATTTCTTACCACCTCAGCTGTAATTTGTTAAGTGTTCATAAGCCACTATGAACAAAATGATACGTATACAGAGAAATAGAAGAAGATAATTACCTGCCTTTTGGTTGCTTAGAATTGCACCAGAATTGTGTAATATAGCTGCTGCTTTGTTTTAATAGGCCTTGGTCTTAAAATTCATTTCTTATGAATGAAAAGCTAAGAATCTTTTGTAGTAGCATTATTGGACAAACAATTGACGTTGGGCAGGGAGGGACGGTGCAGGAAGGGGTTACATTAGCCGAGTAATGTAGTGCCTTATTCCAGCTGCTTATTAAAATCACTTTCATTGTCTACGAAGAAATGATATCTCTGTCACTACCGCCATAGGTGAATCTGATTTGGAAAAAACACCATGGATAGTTCTTGATACACTTGGAATTCCCTCAATATAAGTTGTACTGACACTTCGTGTTGTTAGTACAGTCTAGATGTTGGGATTATAGGGCAACATTGAACTAAAAAAAAGGGATTATTTGATGATTCATAGATCAGGCTTGAACTTTTTTGGAAACCAATTTTGATTACAATTTTTCTCATTATATTTATGCGAAAAAATACATTTTATTTTTTTTTAGAGAAAAAAGTTTAGGAATAAATACATTTTATGGATCACTTTAGATCATTAAATTTTATGTTTTGGAATGAAGTGTGACATATTTCAAAGCACATGTTCCCAATCTCCAAACCGAAATCTCTAGAATAGTAATATATTATAATCTAATAACACAAGGAATATAAAATCTATTAGGGTGATGCTTGATGATAGCTCACTATTTTTATTATTGAAGGGGCCATAGGAGTTCCTTTCCTTCTTCTCTTCCAATAATGAACCTTCATCAATCCTCTGCTTATTGTTCTTCTTTTTGTAATGATTCTTTAGGTCATATTCTATTTGTGACCATCAACTAATGCATCACTGTATAGTTTGTTTACACGAAACACATTTCAAAACTAGATTTCTAGCTGTACCCTTATGGTTTCGAATATTGCATATTTCAGATTTGTTCATAAATTGTTTCCTTCCTTTAGGGACTTGTCTTACTACCGAGGAGTGCCTCTTGAATAAAAACAGGAACCCTCATTTGACTAAAGAGCAAGTTGAGGATGAACTTAAAGCATATCTTGGAGTCAAGAAGATTATTTGGTTGCCTCATGGATTATTTGGTACCCATTCACCTTGAATATTAAGCACACATGTATAAATATTTTGCACTGAAATTTGAGATGCCCTTCCTGTATATTTCATCCATATTTTTTGGTCTACCTGGCAATCTAGATATTTCTTTAATTTGGTTGGTCTATGTGGCTATTTTTCTCATCAGGATGATGATGAAGCATTCTCATGCTTAAAAATGATGCGTTGGTGTGCAATTATGCATACGAACATGAAATTAATGTTGTATAGAGAGTTTCTGCTGAAACCGTAGTTCTGGGATTTGAACTTCAAATAAAAGTTTAACTCTGCAATTTTTGGTATCTGCTGCAATTTTTGCATTCTTTGGGTAGGTGTTGTGATGATCAGTAACTTGAATTGTAGCCTAGTCCTTTCGAGCAATGGGCTCATGCCAAGTGCTTGACTTTTTGCATATCGAGAAAGATATAAATCATAGGGCTTTATTTTATTGGAAATTTCAAGCCTGTGTCGCTTATGTTATATGGTATGAAAAGTTGTGTGTTCTGATGTTGATACCTAGAACTTAGAAGGGATACAAAATTCTGAAGTTAAATATAGACAAACCTGATATTTTCGTTTCCCTTGTATCTTGCGATATATGATACCTGTTTGTTCATATCTTGCCATTTAGCAAGTTAATATTTTTGAGGTATGTATAATCAATATGTTAATACCTTAAGCATTCATCTGGTGTTAACTTGACTTTTGTTTATCTATTAGCTGTCTTCAAATTTCCAAAGGTATAATGTACATAATTTTGCCTTTAAATATGTTTTGATATATAATTTTTTTTTTTCCTGTATTTTGTGCATTTATTGTATATAAGATTTCTGCTTTGTGTTGAGAAGGAAAAACATTGACAAAAAAATTATGTTATTTATATATTTTGCAAAGGAAATGCAGTAAGGAACGAGAGGAATTGCTATATGGACACTGCAGTCTTGAGAGATTTTGGGCTTGCTGGAAAACTCCTCCATTCTAAAAATCCTTAGAACAAATACAACAAAATCTAGCACTGCTTTAGTGGGAGAATGACTTAACTCCTTTGTGATTTTGGTTTTGAAAGTTTTGAAATTATTTAGGGGTTGTGGACAAACAGTGAGAGGCGAAGGAATAGAGTTGGTAAGACGGTTGTGACTACATATTTAGGATGGACCATCATACCGATACTTTATGAATCCTGCTAATATATGTTTCCTAGTTGCAGTTCAGAAATAGATGAAACAGAAAGATGTAATTCTGGTACCCATTATTTTGACCCTTGGTCTATGCAGGATAGCAAGCTTTGAGAGTAAAAACTTTATGCAAGGAAATGAAGTTTTCCTATCTGTTGCGACTACATATTTATCTTCATCCTGTGCCTTCTGAATCCTCATCATCTTATCTATTTTCCTACGAGGATATGGGATCAATAATCTTGATTTTGACATTAATGTGTACTAATTTGGCGTTATTTTTAATAAAAGTTTGTACATAGAAGTTGCTAGAGTTACTTTCTCCAACATGTTTGTGCTTTTTGCTGCCTCATCGTTGAAGCTTTTCCTATTGATTACTTAAGAGGAAAAAATAAAAAAGACCAAAGTTTAAACAGTATATTTTTAGTGAACCAAGGCCTTTAACATGGTGTTTTGCAAGTGATGATGAGACTAATGGTCATATCGACAACTTGTGCTGTTTTGTGAAGCCTGGTGCGGGTTTTGTTGTCCTGGACTAATGATGAATCAGATCCTCAGTATGAGCGATCTGTGGAAGCCTTTTCTGTTCTCTCTCATGTTACCGACGCTAAAGGTAGAAAACTAGAAATTATTAAAGTCCATGTGCCTGGGCCACTTTACATGACAGATGAAGAGGCAGCAAGACTAATTCAGGTAACCATGATTCTTAGAATTTTACTGTCACAACTCTGTATCCGTTCTGGCTACTCTTTATCCACTAACTGAAAAGTAAATTTACATTTTTTGAGATGTTATGCTCATGTTTACTGAACAATACTGATGGAGATCAAAATTTACTAGTTTTAGGAATGTCAATCTGCAGAACTTGAGGTCAATTTTCCTCCAACAAGAGGGGAATAACGTAATCTAGTCGATGTGAGACCCACGAGAAGATGATAAATTGATTACTAGTGTTAAGTACTTTGTCTTTGATTTAATATTTTTATATTTTCTTTCTTTTAGGACTTTTAATGGCTTTAGTGATAAGACTTGAGTCTTTTTAGGTATCTATGTTGGGTAGGAATTAGGATTGGTTTGTAAAAGTTTCCACACATTTTCATGATTATCTACAGACTACACAACCTATAAATAGGCTCTATTGTTGTAAAACGAATTTGGCATCACTTGCATGAATAAAATTAGATTTGATTGATGGATCTCTTTCCCTCTCTGTGTTGCTGTTGCTTTTTCATCCTTAATCTCTCTCTCTTCTCAGGTGGTGGTTCTCTTCTCCTCTATGTTTCTCTCGTCTTTACCTCCCTCTCTCTTCTTCACTCTTCATTTTCCCCTCTTCTCTTATATCTCCACTTTTCATATATTTATATTCTGTCTTATTCATTGTCCTTGACTTTCTTGCTATCTTTTCTCTCTTCATTATATCCTTCTTCTATTTTATCTCATTGTTCTTCTCGTCTCCTGTCTTATCTTATTCTTCTACTCTCTTTCATCTTTCTCATCTCCATCTTGTAATATGAAAAAGCAAAAAACATCATATTATTTTGCCAATCACGTGTTCGAAGAAATTCTCATGAAGGCCATGCTACTTTATGTGTGTCTGTATGTATATGTATGTGCACACATACTCATGCAAGTAAATATCAAGAATTAAGGTGTCTGCATGAGTTTTTGTCTCCTTTACAATATATATACTCTTTCACGTAAGCCGTTATGTTGACTCCTGACAAAAAAGGAGACATTGTAAATTTTGTAAATTTAGTACCTCTCTGAGAATGCGTGTATGCGATTATCTCCTGTCGTCCTGATGTTTATTTCCTGCTTTATTTTATGTGTTCTATTAATCATGTGAGACGTAAATCAAATACATTAGGTCCTCATATTGCTGATGTTTTGAGAACAGAATGGTGAGGCTAAACCACGACTTCCGGGATCAAGGATTGCTGCTTCTTATGTGAACTTCTACATTGCAAATAGAGGTATTATCACACCGCAATTTGGGGACCAGAAGTGGGATGATGAAGTTGTTCGTGTCCTTTCTCTGGCCTTTCCAGATCATGAAGTAAGTGATAGTATTAATTCGTTGTTGCCTGGTTATATCTACATGTTTTACAACCTTCATTCCTAGAACACATGAGAGTGAAATATCAAAGCTTTTTGTCTTTGTCCATATCTATCAGATTCTAAATGATTTATTGAGCCCTAAGTGTTGCCCATGTAGACACAATTCATTTTGATCAATTATGATGAATGAAAAACCGATGGATTAAAAGCTTCAAAGATTTAGGCCTCGTTCCAAAATCCTTATACCAATGTAAATCTGAACATCAAAGAAGGTAGACACACCAATGTAGGGAATGTGAGAACCAAATGTGGAATAATAAAGACAATTGACAACTAGAAATCGAATGCTATAATTAATGGTTCTAAAGTGAAAAGGATCATTTGCAAACTATTTATTTTGTTTATTTTTGACCATTTATAATAATGCCAAGGTGATTTATTTCTCTATTACAACTATGGGAAGTTGCAATAGTCCAAAATGCCAAATGGTTTGAAGTGTCCAAATATTTATTTTTCTTATGGTTTTTCTACAACATGGTACTATAAAAAGACAATTCTCTGTGTTTCTGGAGATGACTGCTAAACTAGGATTCTGGTGACTTGGGAAAAATATAATATTTTAGTACTCAGCAGACATGTGACACTGTCTCTTCACCGTGCCTGTTCGTTAAGTTTTCACAACTCAAATTGCTCCCTCCTGAGATGTTCGAGGTGTTCGCCGGGCCATCCCGTCATTGTTACACGATTTCGGCCCGCCGAGGCCTATTCTCAAGCTTAAGTGTGAAAAAAGTACCTTTTCCGACCTAGTTTTCAAACCGAAAGTCCCGCGCTAGTTCCGTAAATTTTCCAAACTTACATTGGTTTCTCTTGAGGTGTTGGAGGTGTTCCACGGGCCTTCTTGGGACTGTTACAGGATTTTGGGGGGCCCCCGATGGCCTATTTTCAAACTGAAGTGTTTAGGAAGTGCATTTTTTGACTTAGCTTTCAAACTGGGAGTCACATGCGAGTTCCGTAAGTTTTCACAACTCATGTTGGTCTTTCGCTAGGTGTTTGAGGTCTTCTCCGGACATTCTCTTGACTGTCACACGATTTTGGCCCCCCGATGGACTATTTTCAAGCTTAGGTGCGAGAAAAGTGCCGTTTCGGACTTAGTTTTCAAACCGGGAGTCCCATGCTAGTTCCGTAAGTTTCCACAACTTACATTGGTCCCTTCCGGGTTTGATGTATTTCTCGGGCCTTCTCGTGACTATTACACGATTTTGGCCCCCGATGACTTATTTTCGAGTTTAAGTGTGAAAAAAGTGCATTTTTTGATTTAGTTTTCAAACCGAGAGTCCTGTGCTAGTTCCGTAAGTCTTCACAACTTACCTTTTACACTCTCCAGGTGTTTGGGGCATTTCCCAGTCCTTCTCGTGAATGTTACACGGTTTTGGCCCCCCCCGGGTGTCCTATTTCCAAGCTTAAGTGTGGAAAAAGTGTCTCTTTCCAACTTAGTTTTCAAACCGGGAGTCCCGTGCTAGTTCCGTAAGTTTTCACAACTCGCGTTGGTCACTCCCGAGATGTTTGAGGTGTTCCCGGCCCTTCTCGTGACTGTTACACGATTTCGGCCCGCCGAGGCCTATTCTCAAGCTTAAAAAAAAGTACCTTTTCCGACCTAGTTTTCAAACCGGAAGTCACGCGCTAATTCTGTAAGTTTTCACAACTTACATTGGTTTCTCCCGAGGTGTTGGAGGTGTTCCACGGGCCTTCTCGGGACTGTTACAGGATTTTGGGGGGCCCCCCAATGGCCTATTTTCAAACTTAAGTGTTTAGGAAGTGCATTTTTTGACTTAGCTGTCAAACCGAGAGTCCCGTGCTAGTTCCGTAAGTTTCACAACTCACGTTGGTCCCTCCCGGGGTGTTTGACGTGTTCCCCGGGCCTTCTCGTGACTATTACACGATTTTGGCCCCCGACGGCTTATTTTCGAGCTTAAGAGTGAAAAATGTGCATTTTTTGATTTAGTTCTCAAACCGATAGTTTTGTGCTAGTTCCGTAAGTCTCCACAACTTACCTTTTACCCTCCCCAGGTGTTTGGGGCACTTCCCGGTCCTTCTCGTGACTGTTACACGGTTTTGGTCCCCCCTCAGTGTCCTATTTCCAAGCTTAAGTGTGGAAAAAGTGTCTCTTTCCAACTTAGTTTTCAAACCGTGAGTCCCGTTCTAGTTCTGTAAGTTTTCACAACTCGCGTTGGTCACTCCCGAGGTGTTCGAGGTGTTCCCGGCCCTTTTTGCGACTGTTACATGATTTTGGCCCCCCGATGACCTACTTCCAAGCTTAAGTGTTAGAAAAGTGTATTTTCCGACCTAGTTTTCAAATCGGGAGTCCCGTGCCTGTGCGTAAAGCTTTCACAACTCAAATTGGTCCCTCCTGAGATGTTCGAGGTGTTTCCCCGGCCGTCTCGTGATTGTTAGACGATTTTGGCCCGCCGAGGCCTATTCTCAAACTTAAGTATGAAAAAAGTACCTTTTCCAACCTAATTTTCAAATCGGAAGTCCCGCGTTAGTACCGTAAGTTTCCACAACTTACATTGGTTTCTCCTGAGGTGTTGGAGGTGTTCGACGGGCCTTCTCGGGACTGTTACAGGATTTTGAGGGGCCCTCGATGGCCTATTTTCAAACTTTAGTGTTTAGGAAGTGCATTTTTTGACTTAGCTTTCAAACCGGGAGTCCCATGCGAGTTCCGTAAGTTTCCACAACTCACGTTGGTTGGACTATTTTCAAGCTTAGATGCGAGAAAAATGCCGTTTCGGACTTAGTTTTCAAACCGGCAGTCCCGTGCTAGTTCCGTAAGTTTTCACAACTTACATTGGTCCCTCCCGGGTTTTTTAACGTGTTCCCGGGCCTTTTCGTGACTGTTACACAATTTTGACCCCCGACGGATTATTTTCGAGCTTAAGTGTGAAAAAAGTGCATTTTTTGATTTTATTCTCAAACTGAGAGTCCCATGCTAGTTCCGTGAATCTCCGCAACTTACCTTGGAACCTCCCAAGGTGTTTGGGTCAATTCCCGGTCCTTCTCGTGACTGTTGCTTGGTTTTGGGCACCCCCCCCTAGTGTTCTATTTCCAAGCTTAAGTGTGGAAAAAGTGTCTCTTTCCAACTTAGTTTCAAATCGGGAGTCCCGTGCCTGTTCGTTAAGCTTTCACAACTCAAATTGGTCTCTCCTGAGATGTTCGATGTGTTCCGCGGGCCTTCTCGAAACTGTTACAGGATTTTGGGGGCCCCCGATGGCCTATTTTCAAAGTTAAGTGTTTAGGAAGTGTATTTTTTGACTTAGCTTTCAAACCGGGAGTCCCATGCGAGTTTCGTAAGTTTCCACATCTCACATTGGTCCCTTGCTAGGTGTTTGAGGTGTTCCCCAGATTTTTTCTTGACTGTCACACTATTTTGGCCCCCCGATGGACTATTTTCATGCTTAAGTGCGAGAAAAATGTCGTTTCGGACTTAGTTTTCAAACCGGGAGTCCCGTGCTAGTTCCGTAAGTTTTCACAACTTACATTGGTCCCTCCCGGGTTTTTTGACGTGTTCCCCGGGCCTTCTCGTGACTGTTATACGATTTTGGCGCCCAACGGCTTATTTTCGAGCTTAAGTGTGAAAAAAGTGCATTTTTTGATTTAGTTCTCAAACCGAGAGTCCCGTGTTAGTTCCGTGAGTCTTCGCAACTTACCTTGGAACCTCCCGAGGTGTTTGGGTCAATTGCCAGTACTTCTCGTGACAGTTGCTTGGTTTTGGCCTTGCCCCCGATGTCCTATTTCCAAGCTTAAGTGTGGAAAATGTGTCCCTTTCCAACTTAGTTTTAGAACGGGAGTCCCGTGCTAGTTGCGTAAGTTTTTACAACTAGAGTTCGTCGCTCCCGAGATGTTTGAGGTGTTCCCGGCCCTTCTCGGGACTGTCACATGATTTTGGCCCCCCGATGGCCTATTTCCAAGCTTAAGTGTTTGAAAAGTGTATTTTCCGACCTAGTTTTCAAATCGGGAGTCCCGTGCCTGTTCCTTAACCTTTCACAACTCAAAATTGGTCCCTCCTGAGATGTTCGAGGTGTTCCCCGGGCCGTCTCGTGATTGCTGCATGATTTCGGGCTGCTGAGGCCTATTCTCAAGCTTAAATGTGAAAAAAGTATATTTTCCGACCTAGTTTTCATACCGGAAGTCCCGCCCTAGTTTTGTAAGTTTCCACAACTTACATTGGTTTCTCCCGACGTGTTGGAGGTGTTCCACGGGACTTCTCGGGACTATTACAGGATTTTGGGGGCCCCCGATGGCTTATTTTCAAACTTAAGTGTTTAGGAAGTGCATTTTTTGACTTAGCTTTCAAACCGAGAGTCCCATGCGAGTTCCGTGATTTTTCACCGCTCACGTTGGTCCCTCGCTAAGTGTTTGAGGTGTTCCCCGGATCTTCTCTTGACTGTCACACAATTTTGGCCCCCCGATGGACTATTTTCAAGCTTAGGTGCAAGAAAAGTGCCGTTTCGGACTTAATTTTCAAACCGGGAGTCCCGTGCTAGTTCCGTAAGTTTTCACAACTTACATTGGTCCATCCCAGGGTGTTTGACCTGTTCCTTGAGACTTCTCGTGACTGTTACACGATTTTGGCCCACGACAGCTTATTTTCGAGTTTAAGCGTGAAAAAAGTGCATTTTTTGATTTAGTTCTCAAACCGAGAGTCCCGTGCTAGTTCCGTAAGTCTCCGCAACTTGCCTTGGACCCTCCCGAGGTGTTTGGGGCATTTCTCGGTCCTTCTCGTGACTGTTACACGGTTTTGGCCCCTCCCTCCTGGTGTCCTATTTCCAAGCTTAAGTGTGGAAAAAGTCTCTTTCCAACTTGGTTTTGAAACCAGATGTCCCGTGCTAGTTCCGTAAGTTTTCACAACTCGCGTTGGTCACTCCCGAGTTGTTTGAGGTGTTCCTGGCCCTTCTTGCGACTGTTACAAGATTTTGGCCCCCCGATGGCCTACTTCCAAACTTAAGTGTTAGAAAAGTGTATTTTCCGACCTAGTTTTCAAATCGGGAGTCCCGTGCCTGTTCGTTAAGCTTTCACAACTCAAATTGGTCCCTCCTGAGATGTTCGATGTGTTCCCTGGGCCGTCTCGTGATTGTTACACGATTTCGGCCCGCCGAGGCCTATTCTCAAGCTTAAATGTGAAAAAAGTACATTTTCCGACCTAGTTTTCAAACCGTAAGTTTCTACAACTTACATTGGTTTCTACCGAGGTGTTGGAGGTGTTCCACGGGCCTTGTCGGGACTGTTACAAGATTTTGGGGGACCCCCGACGGCCTATTTTCAAACTTAAGTGTTTAGGAAGTACATTTTTTGACTTAGCTTTCAAACCGGGAGTCCAATGCGAGTTCCGTAAGTTTCCACAACTCGCGTTGGTACCTCACTAGGTGTTTGAGGTGTTCCTCAGACCTTCTCTTGACAGTCACACGATTTTTGCCCCCTGATGGACTATTTTCAAGCTTAGGTGCGAGAAAAGTACTATTTCGGACTTAGCTTTCAAACCGGGAGTCCCGTGCAAGTTCCGTAAGTTTCCACAACTTATATTGGTCCCTCCCGGGATGTTTGACGTGTTCCCCGGGCCTTCTCGTGACTGTTACACGATTTTGGCCCCCGACGGCTTATTTTCGAGCTTAAGTGTGAAAAATGTGCATTTTTTTATTTAGTTCTCAAACCGAGAGTCCCGTGTTAGTTCCGTAAGTCTCCGCAACTTACCTTGGACCCTCCCGAGGTGTTTGGGGTATTTCCCGGTCCTTCTCGTGACTGTTACACGGTTTTGGCCCCTTACGATATCCTATTTCCAAGCTTAAGTGTGGAAAAAGAGTCTCTTTCCAACTTAGTTTTGAAACCGGGAGTCCCGTGCTAGTTCTGTAAGTTTTCACAACTCGCGTTGGTCACTCCCTAGGTGTTTGAGGTGTTCTCGGCCGTTCTTGCGACTGTTACATGATTTTCGCCTCTCGATGGCGTACTTCCAAGCTTAAGTGTTAGAAAAGAGCATTTTCCGACCTAGTTTTCAAATCGGGAGTCCCGTGCCTGTTCGTTAAGCTTTCACAACTCAAATTGGTCTCTCCTGAGATGTTCGATGTGTTCCACGGGCCTTCTCGGAACTGTTACAGGATTTTGGGGGGCCCCCGATGGCCTCTTTCAAAGTTAAGTGTTTAGGAAGTGCATTTTTTGACTTAGCTTTCAAACCGGGAGTCCCATGCGAGTTCCGTGAGTTTCCACAACTCACGTTGGTTCCTCACTAGGTGTTTGAGGCGTTCCCCGGATTTTCTCTTGACTGTCACACTATTTCGGCCCCCCAATAGATTATTTTCAAGCTTAGGTGCGAGAAAAATGTCGTTTCGGACTTAGTTTTCAAACCGGGAGTCCCGTGCTAGTTCCGTTAGTTTTCACAACTTACATTGGTCCCTCCCGGGTTTTTTGACGTGTTCCCCGGGCCTTCTCGTCACTGTTACACGATTTTGGCCCCCGACGGCTTACTTTCTAGCTTAAGTGTGAAAAAAGTGCATTTTTTGATTTAGTTCTCAAACCGAGAGTCTCGTGCTAGTTCCGTGAGTCTCCGCAACTTACCTTGGAACCTCCCGAGAAATTTGGGTCAATTCCCGGTCCTTCTCGTGACTGTTGCTTGGTTTTGGCCCCCCCCGATGTCCTATTTCCAAGCTTAAGTATGGAAAAAGTGTCTCTTTCCAACTTAGTTTTCAAAACGGGAGTCCCGTGCTAGTTGCGTAAGTTTTTACAACTCGCGTTCGTCACTCCCGAGTTGTTTGAGGTGTTCTCGGCCCTTGTCGGGACTGTCGCATGATTTTGGCCCCCTGATGGCCTATTTCCAAGCTTAAGTGTTTGAAAAGTGTATCTTCCGACTTAGTTTTCAAATCGGGAGTCCCGTGCCTGTTCGTTAACCTTTTACAACTCAAATTGGTACCTCCTGAGATGTTCAAGGTGTTCCCCGGGCCGTCTCGTGATTGCTGCACGATTTCGGGCTGCCGAGGTCTATTCTCAAGCTTAAGTGTGAAAAAAGTACATTTTCCGACCTAGTTTTCAAATCGGAAGTCCCGCCCTAGTTCCGTAAGTTTCCACAACTTACATTGGTTTCTCCCGAGGTGTTGAAAGTGTTCCACGAGCCTTCTCGAGACTGTTACAGGATTTTGGGGGCCTCTGATGGCCTATTTTCAAACTTAAGTGTTTAGGAAGTGCATTTTTTGACTTAGTTTTCAAACCGGGAGTCCCATGCAAGTTCCGTGATTTTCCACAGCTCACGTTGGTCCCTCGCTAAGTGTTTGAGGTGTTCCCCGGACCTTCTCTTGACTGTCACACGATTTTGACCCCCCGATGGACTATGTTCAAGCTTAGGTGCGAGAAAAGTGCCGTTTCGGACTTAATTCAAACCGGGAGTCCCGTGCTAGTTCCGTAAATTTTCACAACTTACATTGGTCCCTCCCGGGATGTTTGACGTGTTCCTCAGGCCTTCTCGTGACTGTTACACGATTTTGGCTCCCGACGGCTTATTTTCAAGCTTAAGTGTGAAAAATGTGCATTTTTTGATTTAGTTCTCAAACCGAGAGTCCCGTGCTAGTTTCGTAAGTCTCCGCAACCTTGGACCCTCCCGAGGTGTTTGGGGCATTTCCCGGTCCTTCTCGTGACTGTTACACGGTTTTGGCCCCGCACCCCGATGTCCTATTTCCAAGCTTAAGTGTGGAAAAAGTGTCTCTTTCCAACTTAGTTTTGAAACCGGTAGTCCCGTGCTAGTTCCGTAAGTTTTCACAACTCGCGTTGGTCACTCCCGAGGTGTTTGAGGTGTTTCCGGCCCTTCTTGCGACTATTATAAGATTTTGGCCCCCCGATGGCCTACTTCCAAGCTTAAGTGTTAGAAAAGTGTCTTTTCCGACCTAGTTTTAAAATCGGGAGTCCCGTGCCTGTTCGTTAAGCTTTCACAACTCAAATTGGTCCCTCCTGAGATGTTCGATGTGTTCCCTGGGCCCCCTCGTGATTGTTACACGATTTCGGTCTACCGAGGCCTATTCTCAAGCTTAAGTGTGAAAAAAGTACCTTTTCCGACCTAGTTTTCAAACCGTAAGTTTCCACAACTTACATTGGTTTCTATCGAGGTGTTGGAGGTGTTCCATGGGCCTTGTCGGGACAGTTACAAGATTTTGGGGGGCCCCCGATGGCCTATTTTCAAACTTAAGTGTTTAGGAACTGCATTTTTTGACTTAGCTTTCAAACCGGGAGTCCCATGCGAGTTCTGTAAGTTTCCACTACTCACGTTGGTACCTCTCTAGGTGTTTGAGGTGTTCCCCGGACCTTCTCTTGACAGTTACACGATTTTTGACCCCCGATGGACTATTTTCATGCTTAGGTGCGAGAAAAGTGCCGTTTCGGACTTAGCTTTCAAACCGGAAGTCCCGTACTAGTTCCGTAAGTTTTCATAACTTACATTGGTCCCTCCCAGGATGTTTGACGTGTTCCCCGGGCCTTCTCGTGACTGTTACACGATTTTGGCCCCCCGACGATTTATTTTCGAGCTTAAGTGTGAAAAATGTGCATTTTTTGATTTAGTTCTCAAACCGAGAGTCCCGTGCTAGTTCCCTGAGTCTCCGCAACTTCCCTTGGAACCTCCCAAGGTGTTTGGGTCAATTCTCGGTACTTCACGTGACTGTTGCTTGGTTTTGGCCCCCCCCTCCCCGGGTGTCGTATTTCCAAGCTTAAGTGTGGAAAAAGTGTCTCTTTCCAACTTAGTTTTGAAACCGGGAGTCCCGTGCTAGTTCCGTAAGTTTTCACAACTCGCGTTGGTCACTCTCGAGGTGTTTGAGGTGTTCCCGGCCGTTCTTGCGACTGTTACATGATTTTGCCCCCTCGATGGCCTACTTCCAAGCTTAAGTGTTAGAAAAGAGTATTTTCCGACCTAGTTTTCAAATCGGGAGTCTCGTGCCTGTTCGTTAAGCTTTCACAACTCAAATTGGTCCCTCCTGAGATGTTCGACGTGTTCCACAGGCCTTCTCGGAACTGTTACAGGATTTTTGGGGGCCCCCGATGGCCTATTTTCAAAGTTAAGTGTTTAGGAAGTGCATTTTTTGACTTTGCTTTCAAACCGGGAGTCCCATGCGAGTTTCGTAAATTTTCACAACTCACATTGGTCCCTCGCTAGGTGTTTGAGGTGTTCCCCGGATTTTCTCTTGATTGTCACACTATTTTGGCCGCCCGATGGACTATTTTCAAGCTTAGGTGCGAGAAAAATGTCGTTTCGGACTTAGTTTTCAAACCGAGAGTCCCGTGCTAGTTCCGTAAGTTTTCACAACTTACATTGGTCCCTCCCGGGTTTTTTGAAGTGTTCCGCGGGCTTTCTCGTGACTGTTACACGATTTTGGCCCCTGACGACTTATTTTCGATCTTAAGTGGGAAAAAAGTGCATTTTTTGATTTAGTTCTCAAACCGAGAGTCCCGTGCTAATTTCGTGAGTCTCTGCAACTTACCCTGGAACCTCCCGAGGTGTTTGGGTCAATTCTCGGTACTTCTCGTGACTGTTGCTTGGTTTTGGCCCCCCCTCCCCGGGTGTCGTATTTCCAAGCTTAAGTGTGGAAAAAGTGTCTCTTTCCAACTTAGTTTTGAAACCGGGTGTCCCGTGCTAGTTCCGTAAGTTTTCACAACTCGCGTTGGTCACTCCCGAGGTGTTGGAGGTGTTCCCGGCCCTTCTCGCGACTGTTACATGATTTTGGCCC
Organism: Camellia lanceoleosa; assembly: GCA_025200525.1. NCBI lineage: Eukaryota > Viridiplantae > Streptophyta > Magnoliopsida > Ericales > Theaceae > Camellia > Camellia lanceoleosa. Next base: position 152,847,161 of record CM045770.1, on the reverse strand, counting down.
TCCGATGGCCTACTTCCAAGCTTAAGTGTTAGAAAAGTGTATTTTCCAACCTAGTTTTCAAATCGGGAGTCCCGTGCCTGTTCGTTAACCTTTCACAACTCAAATTGGTCCCTCCTGAGATGTTCGATGTGTTCCCTGGGCCGTCTCGTGATTGTTACACGATTTCAGCCCGCCGAGGCCTATTCTGAAGCTTAAGTATGAAAAAAGTACCTTTTCCGACCTAGTTTTCAAACCGTAAGTTTCCACAACTTACATTGGTTTCTACCGAGGTGTTGGAGGTGTTCCACAGGCCTTGTCGGGACTGTTACAGGATTTTGGGGGCCCCTAATGGCCTATTTTCAAACTTAAGTGTTTAGGAAGTGCATTTTTTGACTTAGCTTTCAAACCGGGAGTCCCATGCGAGTTCCGTGATTTTCCACAGCTCACGTTGGTCCCTCGCTAAGTTTTTGAGGTGTTCCCCAGACATTCTCTTGACTGTCACACGATTTTGGCCCCCCCGATGGACTATTTTCAAGCTTAGGTGCGAGAAAAGTGCTGTTTCGGACTTAATTTTTAAACCGGAAGTCCCGTGCTAGTTCCGTAAGTTTTCACAACTTACATTGGTCCCTCCCGGGGTGTTTGAGGTGTTCCCTGGGCCTTCTCGTGACTGTTACACGATTTTGGCCCCCGACGGCTTATTTTTGAGCTTCTGTGTGAAAAAAGTGCATTTTTTGATTTAGTTCTCCAACCGAGAGTCCCGTGCTAGCTCCGTAAGTCTCCGCAACTTGCCTTGTACCCTTCTGAGGTGTTTGGGGCATTTCCCGGTCCTTCTCGTGACTGTTACATGGTTTTGGCCCCCCTCCCTGGTGTCCTATTTCCAAGCTTTAGTGTGGAAAAAGTGTGTCTTTCCAACTTAGTTTTGAAACCGGTAGTCCCGTGCTAGTTCTGTAAGTTTTCACAACTTGCGCTAGTCATTCCCGAGGTGTTTGAGGTGTTCCCGGCCTTTCTTGCGACTGTTGCAAGATTTTGGCCCCCCGATGGCCTACTTCCAAGCTTAAGTGTTAGAAAAGTGTATTTTCCGACCTAGTTTTGAAGTCGGGAGTCCCGTGCCTGTTCGTTAAGCTTTCACAACTCAAATTGGTCCCTCCTGAGATGTTCGATGTGTTCCCTGGGCCGTCTCGTGATTGTTACACGATTTCAGCCCGCCGAGGCCTATTCTTAAGCTTAAGTGTGAAAAAAGCACATTTCCCGACCTAGTTTTCAAACCGTAAGTTTGCACAACTTACATTGGTTTCTACCGAGGTGTTGGAGGTGTTCCACGGGCCTTGTCGGGACTGTTAGAGGATTTTGGGGGCCCCTGATGGCCTATTTTCAACCTTAAGTGTTTAGGAAGTGCATTTTTTTACTTAGCTTTCAAACCGGGAGTCCCATGCGAGTTCCGTAAGTTTCCACAACTCACGTTGGTACCTCGCTAGGTGTTTGAGGTGTTTTCCGGACCTTCTCTTGACAGTCACACGATTTTTGCCCCCCGATGGACTATTTTCAAGCTTAGGTGCGAGAAAAGTGCCGTTTCGGACTTAGCTTTCAAACCGGGAGTCCCGTGCTAGTTTCGTAAGTTTCCACAGCTTACATTGGTCCCTCCCGGGATGTTTGACGTGTTCCCCGGGCCTTCTAGTCACTGTTACACGATTTTGGCCCCCTGACGGCTTATTTTCGAGCTTAGGTGTGAAAAATATGCATTTTTTGATTTAGTTCTCAAACCGAGAGTCCCGTGCTAGTTCCGTAAGTCTCCGCAACTTACCTTGGACCCTCTCGGGGTGTTTGGGTCAATTCCCGGTCCTTCTCGTGACTGTTGCTTGGTTTTGGCCCCCCCCCCGATGTCCTATTTTCAAGCTTAAGTGTAGAAAAAGTGTCTCTTTCCAACTTAGTTTTGAAAATGGAAGTCCAGTGCTAGTTCCGTAAGTTTTCACAACTCGCGTTGGTCATTCCCGAGGTGTTTGAGGTGTTCCCGGCCGTTCTTGCGATTGTTACATGATTTTGTCCCCTCGATGGCCTACTTCCAAACTTAAGCGTTAGAAAAGAGTATTTTCCGACCTTGTTTTCAAATCGGGAGTCCCGTGCCTGTTCGTTAAGCTTTCACAACTCAAATTGGTCCCTCCTGAGATGTTCGATGTGTTCCACGGCCCTTCTCGGAACTGTTACAGGATTTTGGGGGGCCCCTGATGGCTTATTTTCAAAGTTAAGTGTTTAGGAAGTGCATTTTTTGACTTAGCTTTCAAACTGGGAGTCCCATGCGAGTTTCGTAAGTTTCTACGACTCACGTTGGTCCCTCGCTAGGTGTTTGAGGTGTTGCCCGGATTTTCTCTTGACTGTCACAATATTTTGGCCCTCCGATGGACGATTTTCAAGCTTAGGTGCGAGAAAAGTGCCGTTTCGGACTTAATTTTCAAACCGGGAGTCCCGTGCTCGTTCCGTAAGTTTTCACAACTTACATTGCTCCCTCCCGGGGTGTTTGATGTGTTCCCCGGGCCTTCTCATGACTGTTACACGATTTTGGACCCCGACGGCTCATTTTCGAGATTAAGTGTGAAAAAAGTGCATTTTTTGATTTAGTTCTCAAACCGAGAGTCCCGTGCTAGTTCCGTAAGTCTCCGCAACTTGCCTTGGACCCTCCCGAGGTGTTTGGGGCATTTTCCGGTCCTTCTCGTGACTGTTACACGGTTTTGGCACCCCCCCGATGTCCTATTTCCAAGCTTAAGTGTGGAAAAAGTGTCTCTTTCCAACTTAGTTTTGAAACCGGGAGTCCAGTGCTAGTTCCGTAAGTTTTCACAACTCGCGTTGGTCACTGCCGAGGTGTTTGAGGTGTTCTTGGCCGTTCTTGCGACTGTTACATGATTTTGGCCCCTCGATGGCCTACTTCCAAGCTTAAGTGTTAGAAAAGAGTATTTTCCGACTTAGTTTTCAAATCGGGAGTCTCGTGCCTGTTCGTTAAGCTTCCACAACTCAAATTGGTCCCTCGGTAGGTGTTTGAGGTTTTCCCCGGATTTTCTCTTGACTGTCACACTATTTTGGCCACCCGATGGACTATTTTCAAGCTTAGGTGCGAGAAAAATGCTGTTTCGGACTTAGTTTTCAAACCGGGAGTCCCGTGCTAGTTCCGTAAGTTTTCACAACTTACATTGGTCCCTCTCGGGTTTTTTGACGTGTTCCCCGGGCCTTCTCGTCACTGTTACACGATTTTGGCCCCCGACCGCTTATTTTCGAGCTTAAGTGTGAAAAAAGTGCATTTTTTGATTTAGTTCTCAAACCGAGAGTCCCGTGCTAGTTCCGTAAGTCTCCACAACTTGCCTTGGACCCTCCCGAGGTGTTTGGGGCATTTCCCGGTCCTTCTCGTGACTGTTACACGGTTTTGGCCCCCCTCGATGTCCTATTTCCAAGCTTAAGTGTGGAAAAAGAGTCTCTTTCCAACTTAGTTTTGAAACCGGGAGTCCCGTGCTAGTTCTGTAAGTTTTCACAACTCGCGTCGGTCACTCCTGAGGTGTTTGAGGTGTTCCCGGCCGTTCTTGCGACTGTTACATGATTTTGGTCCCTCGATGGCCTACTTCCAAGCTTAAGTGTTAGAAAAGAGTATTTTCCAACCTAGTTTTCAAATCGGGAGTCTCGTGCCTGTTCGTTAAGCTTTCACAACTCAAATTGGTCCCTTCTGAGATGTTCGATGTGTTCCACGGGCCTTCTCGGAACTGTTACAGGATTTTGGGAGGCCCCCGATGGTCTATTTTCAAAGTCAAGTGTTTAGGAAGTGCATTTTTTGACTTAGCTTTCAAATCGGGAGTGCCATGCGAGTTTCGTATGTTTCCACAATTCACGTTGGTCCCTCGCTAGGTGTTTGAGGTGTTTCCCGGATTTTCTCTTGACTGTCACACTATTTTGGCCGCCCAATGGACTATTTTCAAGCTTAGGTGCGAGAAAATTGCCGTTTCGGACTTAGTTTTCAAACCGGGAGTCCCGTGCTAGTTCCGTAAATATTCACAACTTACATTGGTTCTTCCGGGTTTTTTGACGTGTTCCCCGGGCTTTCTTATGACTGTTACACGATTTTGGCCCCCGACGGCTTATTTTCGAGCTTAAGTGTGAAAAAAGTGCATTTTTTGATTTAGTTCTCAAACCGAGAGTCCCGTGCTAGTTCCGTGAGTCCCCGCAACTTACCTTGGAACCTCCCGAGGTGTTTGGGTAACTTCCCGGTCCTTCTCGTGACTGTTGCCTGGTTTTGGCCCCCCCCGGATGTCCTATTTCCAAGCTTAAGTGTGGAAAAAGTCTCTTTCGAACTTACTTTTCAAAACGGGAGTCCCGTGCTAGTTGCGTAAGTTTTTACAACTCGCGGTCGTCACTCCCGAGGTGATTGAGGTGTTCCCGGCCCTTCTCGGGACTGTCACATGATTTTGGCCACCTGATGGCCTATTTCCAAGCTTAAGTGTTTGAAAAGTGTCTTTTCCGACCTAGTTTTCAAATTGGGAGTCCCGTGCCTGTTCGTTAACCTTTCACAACTCAAAATTGGTCCCTCCTGAGATGTTCGAGGTGTTCCCCGGGCTATCTCGTGATTGCTGCATGATTTCGGGCTGCCGAGGCCTATTCTCAAGCTTAAGTGTGAAAAAAGTACATTTTCCGACCTAGTTTTCAAACCAGAAGTGCCACCCTAGTTCCGTAAGTTTCCACAACTTACATTGGTTTCTCCCGAGGTGTTGGAGGTGTTTCACTGGCCTTCTTGGGACTGTTACCGGATTTTGGGGCCCCCGATGGCCTATTTTCAAACTTAAGTGTTTAGGAAGTGCATTTTTTGACTTAGCTTTCAAACCGGGAGTCCCATGCGAGTTCCGTGATTTTCCACAGCTCACGTTGGTCCCTCGCTAAGTTTTTGAGGTGATCCACGGACCTTCTCTTGACTGTCACACGATTTTGGCCCCCCCGATGGACTATTTTCAAGCTTAGGTGCGAGAAAAGTGCTGTTTCGGACTTAATTTTCAAACCGGAAGTCCCGTGCTAGTTCCGTAAGTTTTCACAACTTACATTGGTCCCTCCGGGCTTTTTGACGTGTTCCCCGGGCCTTCTCGTGACTGTTACACGATTTTGGCTCCCGACGGCTTATTTTCGTGCTTAAGTGTGAAAAAAGTGCATTTTTTTATTTAGTTCTCAAACCGAGAGTCCCGTGCTAGTTCCGTGAGTCTCCGCAACTTACCTTGGAACCTCCCGAGGTGTTTGGGTCACTTCCCGGTCCTTCTCGTGACTGTTGTCTGGTTTTGGCCCCCCCTAATGTCCTATTTCCAAGCTTAAGTGTGGAAAAAGTGTCTCTTTCCAACTTAGTTTTCAAAACAGGAGTCCTGTGCTAGTAGCGTAAGTTTTTACAACTCGCGTTCATCACTCCCGAGGTGTTTGAGGTGTTCCCGGCCCTTCTCGGCACTGTCACATGATTTTGGCCTCCCGATGGCCTATTTCCAAGTTTAAGTGTTTGAAAAGTGTATCTTCCGTCCTAGTTTTCAAATCGGGAGTCCCGTGCCTGTTCGTTAACCTTTCACAACTCAAATTGGTCCCTCTTGAGATGTTCGAGGTGTTCCCCGGGCCGTCTCGTGGTTGCTGCACAATTTGGGGCCGCCGAGGCCTATTCTCAAGCTTAAGTGTGAAAAAAGTACATTTTCCGACCTAGTTTTCAAATCGGAAGTGCCGCTCTAGTTCCGTAAGTTTTCACAATTTACATTGGTTTCTTCCGATGTGTTGGAGGTGTTCCACGGGCCTTCTCGGGACTGTTACCGGATTTTGGGCACCCCCGATGGCCTATTTTCAAACTTAAGTGTTTAGGAAGTGCATTTTTTGACTTAGCTTTCAAACCGGGAGTCCCATGCAAGTTCCGTGATTTTCCACAGCTCACGTTGGTCCCTCGCTAAGTGTTTGAGGTGTTCCCCGGACCTTCTCTTGACTGTCACACGATTTTGGCCCCCCGATGGACTATTTTCAAGCTTAGGTGCGAGAAAAGTGCCGTTTCGGACTTAATTTTCAAACCGGGAGTCCCGTGCTAGTTCCGTAAGTTTTCACAACTTACATTGGTCCCTCCTGGGGTGTTTGACGTGTTCCCCGGGCTTTCTCGTGACTGTTACACGATTTTGGCCCCCGACGGTTTATTTTCGAGCTTAAGTGTGAAAAAAGTGCATTTTTTGATTTAGTTCTCAAACCGAGAGTCTCGTGCTAGTTCCGTGAGTCTCCGCAACTTACCTTGGAACCTCCCGAGGTGTTTGGGTCAATTGCCAGTACTTCTCGTGACTGTTGCTTGGTTTTGGCCTTGCTCTCGATGTCCTATTTCCAAGCTTAAGTTTTGAAAATGTGTCCCTTTCCAACTTAGTTTTAGAACGGGAGTCCCGTGCTAGTTGTGTAAGTTTTTACAACTCGAGTTCGTCGGTCCCGCGGTGTTTGAGGTGTTCCCGGCCCTTCTCGGGACTGTCACATGATTTTGGCCCCCCGATGGCCTATTTCCAAGCTTAAATGTTTGAAAAGTGTATTTTCCGACCTAGTTTTCAAATCGGGAGTCCCGTGCCTGTTCCTTAACCTTTCACAACTCAGAATTGGTCCCTCCTGAGATGTTCGAGGTGTTCCCCGGGCCGTCTCGTGATTGCTGCACGATTTCGGGCTGCCGAGGCCTATTCTCAAGCTTAAGTGTGAAAAAAGTACATTTTCCGACCAAGTTTTCAAACCGGAAGTGCCGCTCTAGTTCCATAAGTTTCCACAACTTACATTGGTTTCTCCCGAAGTGTTGGAGGTGTTCCACGGGCCTTCTCGGGACTGTTACACGATTTTGGGGGCCCCCGATGGCCTATTTTCAAACTTAAGTGTTTAGGAAGTGCATTTTTTGACTTAGCTTTCAAACCGGGAGTCCCATGCGAGTTGCATGATTTTCCACAGCTCATGTTGGTCCCTCGCTAAGTTTTTGAGGTGTTTCCCGGACCTTCTCTTAACTGTCACACGATTTTGGCCCCCCGATGGACTATTTTCAAGCTTAGGTGCGAGAAAAGTGCCGTTTCGGACTTAATTTTCAAACCAGGAGTCCCGTGCTAGTTCCGTAAGTTTTCACAACTTACATTGGTCCCTCCCGGGCTTTTTGACGTGTTCCCCAGGCCTTCTCGTGACTGTTACACGATTTTGGCCCTCGACGGCTTATTTTCGAGCTTAAGTGTGAAAAAAGTGCATTTTTTGATTTAGTTCTCCAACCGAGAGTCCCGTGCTAGTTCCGTAAGTCTCCGCAACTTGCCTTGTACCTTCCCGAGGTGTTTGGGGCATTTCCCGGTCCTTCTCGTGACTGTTACACGGTTTTGGCCCCCCTCCCCGATGTCTTATTTCCAAGCTTAAGTGTGGAAAAAGTGTCTATTCCCAACTTAGTTTTAAAACCGGTAGTCCCGTGCTAGTTCCGTAAGTTTTCGCAACTCGCACTGGTCACTCCCGAGGTGTTTGAGGTGTTCCCGGTTCTTCTTGCGACTGTTGCAAGATTTTGGCCCCCCGATGGCCTACTTCCAGGCTTAAGTGTTAGAAAAGTGTATTTTTCGACCTAGTTTTAAAATCGGGAGTCCCGTGCCTGTTCGTTAAGTTTTCACAACTCAAATTGGTTCCTCCTGAGATTTTCGATGCGTTCCCTGGGCCATCTCGTGATTGTTACACGATTTCGGCCCGCCGAGGCCTATTCTCAAGCTTAAGTGTGTAAAAAGTACATTTTCTGACCTAGTTTTCAAACCGTAAGTTTGCACAACTTACATTGGTTTCTATCGAGGTGTTGGAGGTGTTTAACGGGTCTTGTCGGGACTGTTACAAGATTTTGGGGGGCCCCCGACGTCCTATTTTCAAACTTAAGTGTTTAGGAAGTGCATTTTTTGTCTTAGCTTTCAAACCGGGAGTCCAATGCGAGTTCCGTAAGTTTTCACAACTCACGTTGGTACCTCGCTAGGTGTTTGAGGTGTTCTCCGGACCTTCTCTTGACAGTCACACGATTTTTGCCACCCGATGGACTATTTTCAAGCTTAGGTGCGAGAAAAGTGCCGTTTCGGACTTAGCTTTCAAACCGGGACTCCCGTGCTAATTCCGTAAGTTTCCACAACTTACATTGGTCCCTCCCGGGATGTTTGACGTGTTCCCCGGGCCTTCTCGTGTTTGTTGCACGATTTTGGCCCCCGACGGCTTATTTTCGAGCTTAAGTGTGAAAAATATGCATTTTTTGATTTAGTTCTCCAACCGAGAGTCCCGTGCTAGTTCCGTAAGTCTCCGCAACTTACCTTGGACGATCCCGAGGTGTTTGGGGCATTTCCCGGTCCTTCTCGTGACTTTTACATGGTTCTGGCCCCCCCCCCCCCCGGTTCATGCACTATATTTGTTCTATTGTCATCCTTTCTCCTGAATCAGTAGCCATTGTTATCCTGGTTTTAAACCTGTTTAATGAAGTATGAAGAGTTGGTTTTAGCAAATGGCTGTTAGAACTCTTGTTTCTCACCTGGAACCAAAAGAGTTGGGTTTTTCGTTTTAACCGAGTATATAAGAAAGCATCTCGTTGGATGGTTAGGATTCATTTTTGGTTAGTCGTGTTACACGGTCTTGGGTAGAACTCACCCCAAAAATTAGCTATTAAGGTGAGGGTGCCCTCATGCTTATATGCTTAATATTACTTTAATACTTAGGCGATGTGGGACTTCACTTCACAAGTCGTTCCTAGGTTTAAGGAAGAATTCTTATTTTATGTGGCCTGTTGTGACATATATAATTGGACATACATGAATTAATTGTTTTCACTAGACTTCTTTACGTCTGGAGCCTTTTTTGTACTGAAAGCTCAATTTCTTCTAACTAGTATGTTTTGGATGATCTCTAGGTTCTGCAAGTTGAATCATTAATATCAAAGACTCAGGCTTCTGGTGTGGAAATTTTCGAGCTGCTGAAATCTTCTGATCAGCATCTCCCTGTTGAATTGAATGCATCATCTCTTGAGGTATCAATTAAAGATGAGTTATTTTTATGTTTACCTTCTTGGGCTGGTTTTTAAGCTCACTTTACAATTCATCAGTGCCTAGTAAGTAGCGTTCTTTAGATGAAAACTCATCTTTGAGCATTGCATGCATTTGAAAATCTGGATCTTTGCTAAATTAAATGCTAGCACTTTTTCTTGTTTCTTGGATAAGAAAGATCTACGAGGTATTTCATTTTATGATGTCTAATTCTTGGCACAACTGGTTGCAGATTTTTGTACAGAAAATTAAGCAAATTGGTTTGGAGCAGACAACAGCTGTTATTAATAAAGCCATCAGGGAGCAAGCGGATGGCTCTGTACCCAGCTCAGAGAGCCTGGCAAAATTCGCAGATTGTCTGTTCTTAAGGTCAAACCAGGAGCTTCTGATTGAGGCTGTGGCTCTTGAGAAGCTGAAGGAGATCGCTGAACAAGCTGAAAATAATGGTGAAGCGGAGTACTTTGATCAAATTATTGCTCTTGTTAGCCACATGAATGAGTGGCTTGTTTTGATGAAACAATCCGAGAGCTCTAACCCTGTTCTGGTACCTGCTGATTTCTGTTGCCCCCTTCACTTGAGCTGATGACAGATCCAGTAATTGTGGCTTCGGGGCAAACCTATGAGCGGGCTTTTATCAGGAAATGGATTGATCTTGGGCTTACTGTATGCCCCAAGACACGACAAACTTTGGCCCACACCAATCTTATTCCTAATTACACTGTAAAGGCACTGATTGCAAATTGGTGTGAAGTAAACAATGTGAAGCTGCCCATGAAGTGTATGAGCTTGAACCGGGCGGAGAATATCACCCTTAGGGACCCACATATCCTTCCTCATGCAAGAAGCAACCAACCCCTGTCACCTGATTCAACTTGATCTACAGGTTCACTTGGAAACAACCTAATTTCATCTAGTGGTATCCATAGAGAGGGAACTTCTCCGTCACATCCACGTTCCTTTTCAGAGGGTTCCCTTCCTGCTGTATCTGGAAATGGGCACAGGTTAGATACTGCGAGATTATCACTAAACAGTTCTGAAGACAGTCTGTCTCACTCAGTAGAGCGAAGTTTGGAGTCAGCTAACCAAGCCATCTCTTCAGCGTCAATAATAGAGCAATCTAGTGCTAGTGGGGTCGATGAACAGTTGGCTCAGGGACATAATCGAACTGCCTCGGCCTCCAGCACACTTTCTAATGTGAATATTGCACAAGGGATTTCGGCTGATGGCAATGAGGTGTCTTCTTCACAGGCGACAGCCTACAATAGTGATGCTTCTGGGGAGCTGACATCAGAACCACAAGCTGCTACTACCTTGACTACCCCACAGAGAGAAAATGATTTCCCTCAAAGATTGGAGATAAGATCTCGAAGCCAAGCAATGTGGCGCCGTCCTTCTGATAGGTTTGTCCCGAGAATAGTTTCTTCTCCTGCCATTGAAACAAGGGCTGATCTTTCTGGAGTTGAAACCCAAGTCAAGAAGCTTGTTGAGGACTTGAAGACAAATTCACTCGATGCACAAAGAGATGCCACAGCTGAGCTTAGGCTACTTGCCAAGCATAACATGGATAACAGAATTGTAATTGCAAGCTGTGGAGCCATTGGGTTGTTGGTTAATCTACTTCATTCAAACGACACAAAGATTCAGGAAAATGCCACTGCACTTCTCAATTTATCAATTAATGATAATAACAAAGCTGCAATTGCCAATGCTGAAGCAATTGAACCTCTGATTCATGTTCTTGAGACAGGTAGCCCTGAAGCTAAGGAGAACTCAGCAGCCACTCTCTTTAGCCTCTCCATTATTGGGAAATGGGACTCCTAGGGGGAAGAAAGATGCGGCTACGGCTTTGTTTAATTTGTCAATATTTCATGAAAACAAGACTCGGATTGTGCAGGCTGGAGCTGTGAAATACCTCGTAGAGTTGATGGAACCGGCTGCTGGGATGGTTGATCAAGCGGTTGCTGTTTTGGCAAATCTTGCTACAATTCAGGAGGGAAGGATTGCTATTGGTCAGGAGGGAGGGATCCCTGTTCTGGTTGAGGTTGTTGAGTTGGGTTCTGCAAGGGGGAAGGAGAATGCAGCTGCTGCTCTTCTACAGCTTTGCACACACAGCAATCGATTTTGTAGCATGGTGCTTCAGGAAGGAGCTGTTCCCCCATTAGTGGCATTGTCACAATCTGGCACTCCGCAAGCCAAAGAAAAGGTATACTTCATACATTGCTGCTCAATGGTTTTTCAAAAAATTCTATTTTGGGGAACTATTTAATCATGTTTGTTAAAATCTTACGATGCACGATTCGCTTTATAAGATTTGATACACCTTACAAGTTTCAAGCAAAACAATTTGATTCGCGCAGTTGAATTTTAGATTGAGTGAATCTTATGATGTATTTGCGATTCACTTTGATTCATAATTCATTATGATTCAAGCGATTCAGTTGTGTTGGCATGATGGATGAAACGATGTCATTTTCACACACAAAAAAAAGAGAAGATAAAAAAAGAGAACTAATTATATTGATATGTGGTTTATATGTAAATACATATATATAATTTAGTTATATTGATATTTATTTCATTTTAAACAATATGTGTATTTTTATATGTATATACATATATAAAATTATATATTATGCTAAATAATATGAATCTTATGATTTATAATTCGATATGTGATTCACTATTTTAATAAAATGATTCACGATTCAATTCACGATTGGACAACAATGATTGTAATGAGTTTTTGGTTGGTTGCAGGCTCAGGCACTTCTTAGCCACTTTAGGAACCAACGGCACGGTGGTGCTGGGAGGGGCTGACCAAAAAGGGACCTTTGGATGTATCCAATGCTTTGTGGTAAGATATATAGTGTGTAAATCTATCATATTGCAAACAATGCTTAAGAAGGTCCTATTTCTTGAATGTTTTCTTGATTTGTGAAGAGAAATGAAAATGAAAATGAAAATAAAAAATGGAAAAATGATTTGTGGGGGGTTGATTGATTGCCCTCTCATGAATGACTTTCTTGTGAATGTGGGAAAAATTTGTATACCTGTAAGTCTAGTCTCTCTTCTTTTTTTTTTTTTTTTGATAAGTACTGAGTTTAGTCTTCAAGCCTTGTGTAATGTGACTTTTGGCAAGACAATTGAGATGAATACTCATTTTATTTTATTGATGTCATGCATTTTTCTTTTTCCTCCCTTTTGTTTATCAGGATTGTTATTGTTATTCTTATTGTATTTCCTTTTTATTTGTTAGTGATATAATCATGTTGCTAGGGTAGAGGAGAAGACTTCAATTGACATGAGATTTTGTAGTAAAAAACTATATGAATTAAAAGAAAGAAAGATGTATAGCCAAACTTAATTTATTGGACACAAGTCCTTGGTTTGATTGTGTTTGGTTTAATCTGTGCTCTACATATTTTGTTCCATTGTTGGTGTGCTTTGTGATATGTGCCCTCTACAAATGAATGTATTTTCGATAGAGCAGTGATATATAAATAAATAAAAATTTATTCATTTATTTAGAATGATGTAGCTTCTTGTCGCCCCTATATTTAAAATATAACCTTTATCATTATGAACAAAATTTACAAATTAAAGTATGTAGTTATCATATCATTCTGAAAGAAAATTCTGTATAAAAGTTACTGGTGATTTGGCTATTTCCATGTTGATATGTATCATTTTTATCATGATTTGGGAGTTTCAATATATTTCTACTTGTTTTCAGTTTTCAAAAACACCAGATGCTGTCCTGTTAGTGTCTGATCCCAATAGCCCTACCAACCAAATCCAATATGTAGATTCCTTTGTGGCCATGGATACCCTCCCTATTTGCGGAACACGGTGGTTTGTTGCTTGATTTATAGTGCATATATATATATATATATATATATGTATAAATGTGTGTTGAGTTGAATCCCTTGTGGGAGCTATGAGAACATTAAGTTTTGAATGATATGAATCTTTTGCCATCATGTGAACCATTGCCTGCAAAAGCTGTAACGATTCCTTCTGGATTCATCAAGGAATTTGATACAGCTGTGCTAATTCCCTTGATCCAAAAACTTAGAATTCGACATCGTCGTTGTTCTGATTGGAGAGGCCATCATTTGAATCTTCTTGTTCTCTTTTGATGTCATTTACACGAGAGGTTGACATGGGGACAATTTAGTTAGTTTGTTCAGCTTTCCCTCCTCATTTGGTTGTTCAGATCAGATTGACTAAAATATGCTGTTTTCTTCCTGCTTCATGACTATTATGTTGTTGACGTTGCAAATTGATTCATGTTAATTGTCCTTAGTTTAGGATATATGAGATGGAGAGGATCAAAATTCAAAAGCTTGGAACACAATAGGAACATAATTTATTTGTTGATCAGGAAAGGAATGGAATCAGTGGATAGGCTAGGAGGCATGTTTTGTTTGAAATAGAATTGTCATTTTATCAAAATATTCAATAAAGAGAAAAGTATTTCAAATGGAATCATTATTCACCAATTTAGAAGAAATGTTAGTCTATTGTAAGGTCAAAGAATTGCCATCCCTTCATGTTCAAAATTATTCCAGCAATCCAAACACTACCTACGATATGAGACTACAAATGAAAACAATTTTAGACTATCCACACGACATCCGAAAATTGCAATGACTCCCAAACCTTTAGGCAAGTTTGACTAAAAAGAATCACAATGCAATGTACCCCTTCAATGACACCACAATACAAATAAGTTTTATTACGTCCACAGAAAAATTACACACAATCAACAATGACTCCCAAATTTAATTACCAGCCACATAAACTTGAGACAAACATAAATTATATACCTACCCCGGCATTCTTTCAGTTAGCTTTTAGAATACACTTTTTCTCAATTTTGACAGTCAAATTTCTCATATTCAAATTATTATTTTTTTTTTTTTGGATAAATAAATAATTTCTCATATTCATTTTTGCTCTCAAAAGTGAGAAAAAGCACTTCCTTATTATTACTAACCGAAGCTTATTAAACAATTAATCAATAGCTAACTAGAACTAAGAGGAAAGTAAGAGACAAAAGTGGGGAAATGGGGGGGAGTGAATAAGCATCTCTCTCTTTAAGGGCACTTGGATGTGCCCTTGGAGTTGAGCATGTCTCTGTAACAAGGGCACTCTAACTTGTTTCCGAAAGTCCCTGATGGAACACATTCGCACTTCTTGCAGCAGATCCCGCAGTCTGTTAGGCAACGTTTCTTTTCTCCTGCCTTGGAGCACCTGTCTGTGCACTTGGAATCTCAGGGATAACCACCTTCAAAATAATCAACAAAGCAACACCAGTCAGATAATTCTGCGATGTATGTATGTATGTATGTATGTATGTATGTATGTATATATGTGTGTGTGTATATATATATAGAGAGAGAGATTACTGGGTGGGGCAGCCTGAGCCATGGTGGCTTGGAAGGAGGAGCTCAGAACCAGTGAAACAATAAGCCAAGCTGCAAAAACAAGCTTCATTTTTGCTTGTATGAAAGAGAGTTTTAAGAGAGGAGAAACTGAGAGAGACTGGAATGGCAATATAGGCTGGGAACTAAACCACTGGGATGTGTGTTGTAGATGTGATGGATCTTATTGGACTTTAGGTGGGGGTATTTACAGTGATCATGTACGGGTTTACCTATGAAATATATTAACATAATAGTATCTGTATAAAATACACTTATTCAGTATCTGTAGTATGTTCTGCGTCGGTTCTTTAAAGTTTTATATTGTCAATTTCATTTTAAAGATTTTTAATTTTAGTCAAATTAGTCTGATTTTAGATCGTCGTTTGAATCATTAATTGAAGGGTAAATTACACTTACACCTCTTGTGATTTGAATTTAATACATATCATGTTGGAATGTGCCCTACATCATCTGGAGTTGTCCTATTTGTGATAGTTATAAGGTTTCAGTTTCCCTTTCCTTAATACCTGGATTGTAAAGAGAAGTGTGGGCTGAAATTTTTAATTTATTAACCCCCTGACGTTTAAGAAATTACACTAATCTTCTGTCATTGTAATTATTTAGATAGAAGGAAGATATTAAACTTATGCACTCTCTCTTTTCTTGTTTTGTTTTACTTCTGTTTTTTTCCTTTCCTTTCCTTTCCTTTCCTTTACTTTTTTTTTTTTTTTTCAATGTAAATTTATCTATTCTTCTATTAAGAGTTGTTGTTTTTTATGCGACTATTAACCACAGAGGTGAGAATGTAACTTTTAGAATATCAGAGGGTGGGATATAATTGGACCACATCTAAGGAGGTGTCATTGTTATTTACTCTTAATTTGAATAATAATAAAATTCGACCAGAATCCCTAAAATATGTGTTCACTATCATTTAAGTCTCTTTAAATTTAATTTTATCAATTTTGACATTATAAAATTATGTTTCATTTTCCTTATTATTATTTAGCGATGAAATTTAAATTATTAAAAATTCTGAAGACCAAACTTACACCAAATACATATTTTAGGGACCAAATGATCATTCAATTAAAATTTTATACATATTTAAAATTTTATAGATAAAATTAAGAAAATTAAACATATTTTAAGACTCTAAATTCTATTTTATGAACAATAGTACACCTATTTTATTACAAACTAAAATGATATGCAATAATAAAAGGAACCTATAAAACAAAAGCAACTCAACTAAGGGCTCGGGTTATTATTCAACACTTGATATAGACAAAAGTGTTCTATGTTAGTTGTAGTTGGAGAGGATTTAGATCCTTGACTAACAAAACTTTAGAGTCACTAGTGGTTTGCTCGATTGTTAATTTCTGAATTTCAAGATTAGTCAAGATACACATAAATTGATTCGGATACTCAGTTATTATAAAAAATAAAAAATAAAAGCTGACAAAAAAGAGTTAATAAGCGACAAGGCATTCTCACTCAAGCTTAAGCATTTACTTTTCTAGTTTTAGACATTAATCCTATTAATTTATAAATTTTTTTGGTTTATAGAACATTGCTCATATTTTATTAGTATCTAACATGGAGAGAGCGAGAGAGGGGTGGGTGTTGGTGGGAAGGAGGAGAACCTACTAGGAAGGAATCCGTGATAGAATTATTTATTGTATAGAAGAAAAATAAAATAAATAAAATAAAATATATACATATATGCACGTACAGCTTCATTACAGACTATTTTGAAGTATAAACCTGTGGGGGTGATAGTGGGTGTGGTTGGTAGTGGGGAATGCGGAATGGTGTACCAGTTGTCTTTTGTTAACTCTTTTGGTTACAAAACGAGTTCTTCGCTGTTTGCGAAGCTTACTACGCAGCTTCTAAAACTTAAGATTTTCAAAAATTAAATTTCAAGAATCTTAATAAATATTACTTCAGTCAGTTTGTCGTCTATATGTCTAAATCTTTAAATAATGTCGTTTTATTTTATAATAATAGGAGGGCTTAATTCATTCTTGCAAGATTACAAGCTGTTTAGCAAACCCCCACTTGCAATTCTTTACAGTCAACCACTCAGCAGACACACCAAAGCTTCTGTTGGGAAAAATGGTTTTTTGGTGTCTTTAATTTAATATTAAAGTGTGGTGACTTTAATTAAATATTAAAGTGGGTCCCAACCATCTATTGTGTTGGGTCTAAGTGGGCCAAAAACCATTGGGTTTTGAATAAGAATTTGCATCATGATGTTAGATTCATGAATAGGATTTTAAAGGGTCTTTAAATCCTTTTTCTTGGCTAAAGGGTGTGAACCTGTTGGGCATCCAAACTTTTCATGTTTTTGAAAAGGGGCTATGCATGTTGGTTAATAGTGTTTTAATGACCAGCCTTAAAGGCTGGAGGCTCTTCCTCTCTCCCCTATACATTGAGACCCTCCTGTCAAGTCTCAATACAGACATTTTTGCTTCTATTTTACAAGTCAGTTTGCCAGAAAGTTCCTACTGTGAGAAAGTGCTGCCACTGTTTTTTGTTCGCTAAGCTAGACAGAAAGTGCTTCTGCCGTAGCTAGTTTTGACCATCGTATCCTGGGAGACAGACGTCGGGATTCCTCAAGCACTCGACCCGTGAGACGGCAAAATCTGTTTTAAGGAAACTGCTACCGTGCAGGTTTCGGTTTGGTTTCTTTACCATTTTATTATTTTGTGTATTTCTGTTGAAATTTAGTAGTAATTATCAACATATGTTCTTGGTATATAATTTGATTTCTTCATAAATCTATTTATTTAATTTCACAATTTGGACAACAACTTCTACTTCACTGCTTTGATATACATGGGTGTAAGATCATAAGTGATATTTTTAATCAGATACTAATAATACAAGGAAAGGAGATTTGACCGAAAACCCACGTGACAAATTATCTAAATTTATGAGTTTCAACCCTACTAACTCACCTCCCCCTCCATAATGTGATAGATCACTCGCAACTGGGTGTCTTTCCTGTATGATTCTAAAAAAATTACTAATCTTTGGATGGTTTAGACATCAAGATTGTGTAGCCTCCTGTCTCAGTGCAGCCAACTCTTTTTATGAAGAAATAAAGGCTCCTCGGTTATTTGAGAAACATAAAACTCGACCACAAAAATTAAACAAGAGTTTTAAGAGAGAATAATCTTTGGTGTGAAGAAGGGAATGTGACCAATGGATACAGAACTCTGCCACATAAAATAACACAAAACACTTGCAACAGTTGTGCGACAACTATGGCGCTACACTCCTATGATATGAGAGGGCCACACCACTTGTGTGAGTGTTCTATGTCACTTGGTGTTCAATCATCTGTCCCAAACAGTGTTAGAAAGGAAAAACACAACCAACTCGAGATTAAACCCACATTGAGATGCTGGACACATGAAAACAGTCACTTTCCAAGCAATTAGGCAAAAGTAATCAAGTTTTCAATATGATATATGAACTATAAAACCTCTAGGAAGTACAAGCCTCTCTATTGGTAAGGGCTCAAGTTGAAAGTCAAATTCTGTCACAACCTAAACCATCCCTATTCACACAACAGTCATTATCACCCCTCATTTGCACCATTTTTGGAGAAGTCTTGAGATAAAACCAGTATAGGACACAACTATCACTGCTGGAAAATCTACTTTTAGCGGCGTTTAAAAAACATCGCTAATTATTTTTGTGGCATTTAGTACCAAACGCCGATGACGCGGCCGTCGCTATAACTTTATGACGTTTGAAAAACGTCGTTATATTAGTATAGGAGGCGTTTTTAAAAATGCCGCCAAATGTCTACCTAACTGTAGTATGACGTCATTATGACATTTAGCGACATTTTTGAAAACGCCGTCATAAACATTTATACATTTTAAAAATCTAGCCATTGGGTGGGATATAGTGACGCTTTTTAAACGCCGCCATAGCCTTTTTTTTTAATTTTTAAATTTTGTTAATTTTATATGATTGAACAAAAAAAATACCTGTCAAACAATTATTAAGAACTAATAATTGATGTTTATTAAAATAATAAATAAACTAAGCTTGAAAACAAAATTAAAAATAAGAAACAATGCATTGCATACCCAAGAATAGCAACAATTCAAACTTTAAATACATCAATTAAAATCAAAATGGTCAAGAAGTATAATTTGCCGAAAAAAAATTAAAAAGAAATAGAAAGCTGGCTTATAATATTAAAAATACCACTTGTCTTCCAACTATATCCAAAGATGAGCCTAAACTATATGCAACAGATGATACATTTGGAACCATACAGTACGCTATAATCCAATTAAACAAGATAAAAAGAATTAGAGGGGGGAAAAAAGTAAAAGAACAAGAACAAATAAAAAAAGCTTCATCATATTCCCTCCAATGGATTTTTCCCTCTCCTCTCACATAAATTCTACATGTAGCAACTTCATATCCATCAGGATGATCATTCGGAGTTAAATAGCTTCTCACAATCAAACAGAGTTGGGTTTCAAATTATTCTGTCTTGTCTTCTTCCAAATCAACGTTTGATACCCCGTTGTTTCCATCGTGTACTAATCCGACTTCAAGTGGACTTCGAATATCCTTTGAAGGCATAGGAGATGGTTTTATGAGTGTGAGTATTATCATCCCTGTCAAACTCTTCACTTGCTTCTCCCGAGTAAGTATAGCTGCCACATGTGAAAATATTCACGTTGAGCCTGCCACATCACATCGATAAACAAATGTTACTTCGGTGGATTTTTTCATAATTCAGGCAGCAATACTTATATCACATATCAATAAAATAGCAACGTAGGTGTTATTTCAGAATGCAGCATGACATAAAATGAAAGTATTTTCCCCTCTCTCTGCAGACAATGAGGCCAAATGAAGCCCAAGCTTACTCATATAAATTCCAAGGCACAAACAGAAAAAGCGCACAAAATTTAGTCATTGGGCCCTAGCAGTGTTGAATGGGATACAAAGCACAAAATACAAGGAACACACATCACACCTTGACCTGCAAGTAAAATTTATTAAGATTCCTCACTATTTTCAATTTCAAGAGCGGGGTATGACTTCTTATTAACCAAAACTACCATCTTGCATTACATATATTAGTCTCTATATGTCCAATGTGCTTAACAATTCTTAAACCAAGCTACAAAAATGGGAAAAGAGGTATCTGAGAAATTCCTAGTTGGGATACAGGAAAATATGAAACTTTGGTGAGGGAGAGAGAGGAAATGTTGGCCAAATTAGGTGATGCCCAATCTGTATCAAAATGAAATACAAGAATACAAGACCAACCGTATGCATTAAAACAAACTACAAAATTATCAAAAGCATTACCTTAATGAGGTTAATGAGGGAAAGAGCACTGTAGCCATTTTAGGATCAGGAAAGCAAAAGGGACTCTGAAAAAAATTTCTCAAATCTTCTCTCATCAAATCCTGCAACTTCAGACACAGAAAGTTGAACAAAAGTCAGCACTTGAATTGTCAACTGCACTTCTCAAGGTTTAAAGTTGATTGAAAGAATGGATATCATTTACCAATGTGTTGCAGCAACCCTTTTCTTGTCCTCCCAAGTGGGCTTCCATTTAAGTTTAGTTGATTGAAAGAATGGATATCATTTACCAATATCCTGTTTTTCTTGTAGTGACTCCTACAATAACATTTCCCATCCTTAGAGTTTCTGTAATCACCCGTTATAATTATTCAATTAACAATTAACATTTTTTCTATGATTTAATATAAATGCTCTATGGGAAAACAATTTTTATTTATTTTTTGATAATTTGTTATTATTAGTTAGTTTTTGGTGAATAATAATGAAGAACTTACGGTTTGGGTGAATGGAAGAGATAAATAATCAGTCCAACACAGTGGCTCTCTGAGCTCATCTTTGAGTCTCTTCAGTTTCAAGTTCTCCTCCTGCCAATTATCAACCAAGCATAATGTGAAACTAACAAATAGTTAATTAACAACTATTTCTATTTATAACAAATACTTGATACATTGTGATTAGGATGGTACTATAAAATTATAATCCATATCATCTGAGTTATTTCAAAAATAAAATAAAATTTATTTTAAGGAACACTGATTTAAAATTGATTATTTATTATTATTGTAACAACACAAGTGAGGTGGAGCCTGAGGGCAATTTTAAAACTTGTGGAAAGCTCTAAAAGGACAAAGGAACCAAAAAACAAAAAAAGACAGTGAAGCTGGTAAAAAATTTGAACTGAGATTCGACAAAATAACATTTAAGTACACTCCTTGATAAAATGTAGACTTCCAAGAATGTTATAGTGGACAACAATAATAATAGCTCAAGTTGTCAACAACAAAATCATATTATTTCAAAAAATTATTCAACTAAAAAAACACACATTTTTACAACTTTTTATGTATTCACATTAATGAAAATTGGTTAGAAAAAAGAAAAGAAATGGCATACTGTTAATTGTTGGAGAGCGACCGGGCAATCTGAAAGGTATTTAACAGCAAGAGTGATGAGAACCGGGACTGAATCCTCGCCCGGTATCATCAAATCTATCATATTATCTGAAATTAGATCGTCATTTAGCTCTTCACTTGCATCATTCAGCAAAACATCAGCTACATCTTTTGCAACTTCTGATCTGCCTCTGTTCATTAGAACACAGGGCAATTTTAAACATCAGCTACATTTAAAATTCATCAGCTAAATTTAAAATTCATTAGAACACATCACATAATTCATCAAAAAAATTAAATTTGCACCATCCATTTAAATTCTCTTTAATATTTCTGATTACAAGAATAAGCATCAAGAGAAACTAGAGAAATAGCACTCATTTTTCTTTTGGGGAGAGAGAGAGAGAGCAAACATTTTTTGCTTCATCTTGGATGTATATGGGGTGATCATCTCTCCAATCCTCCATAGATTGTTGGAGATACTTGTGCATGTCTTGGGTGATCTGCGCTTTGAGATGTGAGGATTTGAAGAAAGACCCTATGAGGCCATGAATTCTCCTTTGCAAGCTTCCAGTGATGAGCAATATAGAAGACTTACCCATCAACTCAGTGAGAGATTTGTGGTAAGAAGGCACAAAAGCCTTGCCATCACTTTGCAAAACAAATCTACTCACTTCTGCATCTGTGGACACAATTGTAGGACTTCCAAATAAATGTGACTTGAACACCTTCCCATACCTACAACTAAAAATTTCTATCATAATTCATGTAATCCCAAAACTTGGTTTCATCTTAATCAAGCTATTATGTGGGTTTTGAGTCTAGCCAGTTTAGTGCAGCTTATTGTAAGTTAAAAATTAATAATTAAAAAGCAAACTCATCTATCAATTTTTAAATAATTAATTTTTTTAAACTTATTTAAACTATTAGTAAAAGTCTAAACAATCTAAAATAGATTCTTAAAATAAAAAGTAAAGAACTCAGATAAACTCTATCAAACATAGACATACATTGACGACGTCGGTCCATGAAGGTCTCAGGGTGGTCTGAGTAAGCACAGGAGATGAAGGAGATGGTTTCGCCGAGAAAAGGCCATCCAAGAGTGCCTAAAGGAAGTGGGATTGGCGATCTTCTACAACTCCTCCTCTTCTACAATTTGAGTACCTGTTGCAACTGTGATTAAAGCAGTGTAAAGCAGCCCAATAATGAGCAAGCATAAAAAAAATCGCAATTTTATGTGTTATAATGAAGTTCCACAACAAGAGTGCCCAGGTAAACCGCCAGTAAGTAATGATTAGTACAAAAAAATTCAGGAATGACAATCTCTTGACTACCCGATTTAGAAAGGTTGCAACAGATTTCATCAGAGCTATGAACAAAGCTATATTTACCAGTTTGCCCATATGCAAAACAAGTTGCTTTGGTCCGCTGAAAAATTATTGGAACAATGGGCTCCACAGTTTCGTGATAAACCTACGGAAAGATAAGAAAACCAAGATTAACTAATGCCAAATGGCCTAATAAATTATTTCCATCACACCAAAACCATAAGTAGCTTGTATTTTCATTTTAGTTTCTTATTTTTGCTTGTGCAGTGTACTCACCTCATCATTTGAGACCTCTTCATTCAGCACTACATCAAAAACAAATTCATGCTTTTCCACAAGATTCTGTTAGGTCAACCTGCTGAATTTTGAGATATAAAACTTTTAACAACGTATATGAAGTTCGAAAAAATTTGAACACAATCTATAACTGGGATAGCTTTGATATGAAAAAGGCCAAAATAAGAAAAGAGAATGGTAAAATAAAATTATATATGTTCATGTTATATAAGGACAAACAACAATGCATACAATTATACTCAAAATAAAGAATGAGGGCAAGGAGCTTTTACATCAAATTGAAATTTCAAAATAGTTAAACTTGCATTAAATTTGCAGTATAAGGCTTGACATCATTGGTCTTTTTCCATTAAATAAAACTGTGCCTATATCATTTGTAGAAAAAAAATAAATAAACAGCAAATGCCACAACCATTCTGTGAAATTAAGAACAGAAACTTAGAAGGGGCTGCTTCAGAAAGATATTCCACCCTGACAAAAAGGGATGTTTGGCTATGACAAAAACAATCTTCAAAGTAACCACTTCAAGAAATGGCATGAAATAGACCTCTCCAGTTCACTGATAAAGTGATAATAAAGGCTTTAATTATTTATTTTACAACAAATAAGAAACGTAATCAAGCATTTACTAAGAGAGAAAACCAATGGAAAAATAACACTAGAATCAACTTACGTACACATTTTGGAAAATTGTATAAAATGTAAATAAGGATTTGAACCTAAAGCATATGACTTCAGATATTAAAAAATGTTCAAAATTTAACAAACCTCATCTAGAACTCAAAGATACTTAATTGTATTCCCCCGAATGTAGCATTCTGGCATTCTCCAAAACCTATCTCATCCTACATTGAATTTTCAGTTTTAGGTTCAACAAAAACTCATAAATAAGCAAAGGGACAAAATTGATTAAAAAACATAAAATACCTTTGAGGTACATATGACTTCACGAAGATGGATATTCATCCAAGTATCACAATTCACCAAATGCCCATTGTATGTTTCCCCATTTTTAAGTTCCACCAACTATCAAAATTATAGCATTAATTAGGGGGCTTAAAAAAATATAATATGCTGTTACTATAAGTTTGCTTTGCTTCTTCAAGCTCCACCCCTTACTAACTAATCTGACAAACTTAAACTCTCAAAACCTGACCCTCCATGCGATTACGGAAATTCCTAGGAAAATAATAAATTAAATTTCAACTCTTAACTCCTACAATTCATGTTCTTTTTGTTTCAACAAGCAAAAAAACTCCATGATTTAAAAAATAATAATAAAATAATTTCAAATCAGCCAAAACTTGTTGGCTGCTAGATTCTTGGCTATTTGGGAGCCAAAATCGTGAGAAACCTAACATCATATTTTAATAAATTTCCTTTCCTATATTTCCTTTCCTATATTTCCTTCTAACAAAGCAGAGCAATAATTTAAATTCAACCCTAGTTTCTTTACATCTACATTTTCTCAGCAACCAAACAAAGACGGCATAAGTATAAAAATGCTCTCAAAAGACAGGACTCTCACCATAGGATGCCCCCGTGTAGTCTTGAGAAGAGAAAGTCGAAGCTGAAATAGACACAACCAAATCATTAAAAAATGATACGACAGATCTCCAAAGTACACCAAAACAAACCAAATCATTAAAAAATGATACCAGAGATCTCCAATGATACCACTTGCCTCTGGTCTCATACCACACACACAGCCACGCAGAGAGAGACAGAGTGCACAGAGATGGCTGCACAGTGGTGAGGTGGTGGTTAGAGTGAAACACAGATAAGAAGATGAAAAATGAAAAAATATATATATTGGAAAAGAGCATTAAGCAATTTTGCCCCCCTAAATTAGTTCCAGCACAACACCACATGCCTAAATAATGCATGAGCTTCACACACTCTAATTTTTGAATTAAGAGTTTATGTTAATTTTGTACAAGGACCACAAGGATTTATGAGGAAACATGTATTTTAGAATGAAAATCTCATATCTAAAAGGATATTGTTTCGAATGAAAATTTTTAATGAGAAATTTCAAATCATAAACATATATTTTCCAATGAGAAATCTCATATGTGAAACATGTGTTTTTGAATAAGAAATTCCAGATCTCAAACATATTTTTGAATGAGAAATCTCAGATCCGAAACATATGTTTTTGAATAAGAAATCTCAAATCCCAAATAGATTTTTGAATGAGAAATCTCAGATCTGAAACACATATTTTTGAATGAGAAATCTCAGATCTGAAATCTTGAACTTATGTAAACCCTAGGAGAAGAATCGACGGAAGGAAAAGCTTGAGAGAGAGAGAGAGAGTGAGAGAGAGAGAAGAATACGAAATTGAGATTGTAGACGATGCTGCTCACCTTAGTCAACGGTGGTGATGGTGGTGGCGGTGGAGCTTCGAAATCGAAAGAGAGAGAACTTCGAAATCGAAATCACTTTGAGATTGGATCTGAGATGAAACCGAGCTGAAGAAGGTTGAATCTTAATCTCTGAGACTGAAGGGTTTAGAGAGAGAGAGAGCAATCGAGTGAGTGAGAGATTTGAGGGATTGGTTTCTCTGAAACTGAAGGTTTCCAGATTCAAAATGAGGGCCTGAAGAGAGAGAGACAGTGAGAACGGTTCTGATTCTCACAGAGCTAAGAGAGAGGGAGGAATAACATTGTAACACATGTGAAGGCGTTAAAAAAACGACTTCTATTCCTTAAACGGTACCATTTTAATTAAAATAAAAGGCGACGTTTAAAAAACGTCGTTAAAGGTTAGAAACAGTGGCATTTAAAAAACGTCCCTAAATAAACGCCATTAAATGCTATATTTCCTGTAGTGTATATAGCCACCAAAAAGAATACAAATTATATATACTAATTTCATACAACAAACGTACACTTCTCAACATTTACATAGATTTGGAGATGTATACATACATTCATATACATATTTACATTAATAAACAGAAAAGAGATATCCATCAACCTCCCAAACCAGAGGAAGGGCTAAAATGACGATCACATGAATATTCTTTTGTGTCGTGGCTGGATGCAAGCAAATTGACCTGCGTAGAGACCTATTGATATTAATTGTTCTAAAGAAGAGCTTCCACAGATAACACAAACGATGAGAATGCATAAAAGTTACCTTGATGATATCTGACTTTGAGCTGGGATGCGTAAAGGTTGATAAGATAGCTATTTGAAAATCCTGGTTTTTAGATTCCCAAAGAAACAAAAAGAGCAGATATATGCTCAGATTCTTATCTCCACAAGGAAAGAATATGAATATTTTTAACTCCTAGAAATATTCATGATGTTTATAGAGGGATGATAACTCTTCAAACAACAGGGGTCGAACAACTTTTGCAGAAATTCCAAGTTCAAAAGAACTATCTATAATGCTATTATGATAACACATTAAATTTGAAGCAAAGATAACTTACTCTGAAAGGATCGCCCCTTAAGGATTGCACAAACATTGAGTTTCCTGAGCCCCTACCGTGCAATGAACAAAATGCACTTGACATCTTCAAAATGGCAGTTATTAACAAGTAGTGAAGAGCGCAGGCGTGGTTATGTTTATGTGAGAAATGTAGCTCCAAATAAACATCCCTAAGTCGCCTTCCAGTTTGAGCACAACAAACTCGAACAACAGGTTCATCACAACTCCCACTGATGATATAGTCCCTTCCATTCATGTAATATGACCGAGTATAATTGTGGGCACTTCCTGTTGAAGGCAGGTCAAACTTTGTGTGAAGCCTCCCATCTACCACCATAAGCTGTTTAACCTGGTACCTTAACAGCTGTTAGTCCCAATCTTGTACCATCAAAGAACACCGTTTATGGTAACTCACTGCCTATGCAACAGAACTTAGCTGAGTCCCAACATCTTCAGTTTCAAGAGGTTGAAAAAGTTCGGAGTAAACTAAAATTGTGAAACGATTAAATGGTTATTATGATCAATCTATTTGTGTGCCATTATTATACTCTATTAATGGGTCCTCGATGTATATCTTTGAATAACTGTAAACACTTTCCACTGTCAATGTCATACAGCGCAACATGTTTTGAGTAACCACTAGTAAGAAACTGATCATTCGTTGAATTGACATGAACAGATGTCAGCTGCTCAAAGTTACCAAAAGTAACATTACTGGGAGAAGCATAGCCATCCGCAATATTCGGCAACATATGGTTAACGTCAAATAATCTCAAGGAACCATTATCTGAACCAGTAAGGAACTGATTACCCAATTCAAAAAAAACAACAAATATTAGCAATTTCCATCTGATAAAGGTCACTTTTGAATGCTGTAATAGTAAAAATTGAAGTGCTCTTGTTCAGAACTAGTGGATACTGAATATTCAAATAATGAAGTTCAATGATTTTAAGAGAATGGAGAGTGTTGTTCAAGGATAATTGCATCAAAATGCTCCTCTGAAGCATTTGTTCATAAGCCTATCTCCACAGACCAGAGTTTTCTGGCTGCGTTGCTCTTCTTTTTATATTCAATAGTATTTTTTCACAAAGAGAGCGAGAGGGGGAGAGAGAGAGACTTTGCCTCGAACACACCTGATGCATATAAAGAATTATTGCTGTAATTTGATTAACAAAATTTGATAAAAGATTGGCTAACATGGTGAACCATATTGGGTTTTGATTCTTAAACCCAAGGCATGTATCCTACAGGAAATGGAAAGCATTTCAAGTGCATTTTGCATCATAACATTTGGCTTTAAATATATATATATATATATATTGTGCTTCTAGACAACATAAATACCCCTAAAAAAAATTGGGAAACTAACTGCACAGTGGGTGCAGGAAAAAAAATTTACAAAAATATGAAAAAGTTAATACATTTTAATAACTGAAATAATATACTTTTTCATGTTTTTGTAATTTCTTTTTGCTGCACCTACTATGCAATTATTTCCCCAAACAAATTTGGAAACAATCTAAAAATGCCAAAAAGGCACTACCAACAAGTCAACTATTCTCTCTATTTTTTTGTGTGTCTTTTCATAAAAAGTCAAAAACCCAACTAAAATAATCACTTCCCAAAACAAAGTGGAAAGCAAGATTCTGATATAATATGCATCTAAAGATAGTTATTGGGAAGCAAACTGAATTCTCCATCATATAATTTATTAAAGTTAACTGCATACCTTGGATGGATACTTCTTAAGCCAACAGAGGCCCAGAAAACTATTCATAGGTCCAAGGGATGGGAGATAACCAACAATATGCCCATTCTCATGGTTGATAACGACTATTTCCCCATCTAGAGTTCCGAAAACCATAAGACTAGAGTTTGATGGATGATACTCAAACTGCCTTGGCCGAAGGCTCTTAACTTCTTCTTTGACAATGTGGCAAATGTTAGACACTGGATGTAAGAGCGGCCATGCAGAAGACCCAAGTTTGGCAGCACAAAGAGACCTAGAGTAGAAATGTTGGCTTTTTCTATGAGACAGCGGCTGCCTTGGCCAGGATGAGTTTTGGTGGTGAATCCTACTCACTCCAGTTTCACGCATATGTAAAACGCTGACAACACTCTCTTTGTGCTGTCGTTTATATGGTAAGAACTCATAACATTCCGAAAAGATAATCTTGGCCATTTCCCTTTCCAACTTTCTGATTGGCAGATTATCTAAAACGGCCAAGCGAGGCAATGAGACAATCATGTACTCCCTATAATATTTCTCAAAGCAGAGAGGCGAAGGATGATGTGAAACATAATTCTTGAATGTGGTAGAGGCATCCTCTAACTCGAAGTTGTAGTTAAGTGCACTAGTAGGAGATTCATCTCCGTCTTGAGTACACAATTTGCTAAAAGCAACTTGCTAAAAAGATTTGAAAATCCATTAGCAAGAGATAGTTTCTTGTTGAAATAGTAAAATCGACAATTTCACTAGAGAAACAATGTTTTAACCTCAATCGGCAAATTAGACTTTCCATTCGGATGATTGCTCCACTAAACCTGGTGTTTGAAGATGACCTGAAAATTCAACCACACAATGATCTAATGAATCTTCAGTCATGCTTTGAGTCTCACGAACCATAAACAAATAACAAATAGAGTACAAGTTCCAGTTCATCCCTTAAATGTACAATTTTTTCTTCAAATACCTGACTCAGTTCTGTCACAATCAAGATCTGTTATTGCACTGGATGACACAGGGCAAGGACCAGTCCCTTTGCAACACAAACAATTTTGAAACCAGAGTTCCACCAATGAAGGAATTTTTGATAAGGCAGCACTAGTTGTCCACAGATCAGCAACTCTTGTTTCACACATTGAAAGACGCTTCAGATTCGGCAAGCAAGCGAAACAATCCTTCTGCATACTTGTAAGAGAAGTACAAAAGTCCAGATTAAGGGTGTGTAGTTGCTTGAACATTCCTGCTATATAGAGCTCTCGGATCTCAGAAGACCTCAGGTTCAAAACTTGGCAAGACAAACCACCCCTAGAGAAATCCCAAATTGATCAAGGAGTTAAAATCAATAACCTTAGATTAGTAGAAACCATCCATTTAACTCTTGTTATTAGCCCACACAAATATTTTCTATTCCTACTGCTCGATTTGAGTGTTACAAAAAAATTGTGCTGAATGTCTGAAAACTCTCTTTGCCTCGTTTTTAAAATTTTCACATAGAGAGCGACAAAGGGTAAACTGGAAGATTAGCAAAATTTAAACCATATTCATGATTAATGCACAGGAACTCTAGATCATTTGAAAGTATTAATGTTCAGGAAAGCACTGACACAAAACAGAAGAAGTCGTCCACAAGTGACATATCCTTGAGATCAATGATTCGGAGCTTTGAATTGATCGTACGCAACAAAGACATAACATGATCTTTGTTTATGGCACAGTGTGATTCCTGAATTATGTCAACTGCATCAATTTCAGAAGAGTCAATTGCCAGGAAAACATCGATAAGTGGAGAGAAATCAGCATCCTTTAGGTCATCCAATATAATGACCATATTACACTTCTGGTAAATGGATTTCTGAGTCTTTGCCTGAGTGATAAGGAAAAATGTTAGTCAATGCAACAAACTTCATCACCCTTAACAGAAAAATGGGGCAAGCTTTAAAGAAGTCAAAAACTGAAGTTCTGTAACCAAATGGAAAAAAATTAATGTCATAACAGTATAACAAACAGATGGGGTTCATTTGCATGGTATAGTAAGAGAAGATTCATATTTCATTGTCGAAAGAACAGAAAGTATGACATCCCACCAATGCAGTACTTCAAGACTAAAAGAATAGTTATCCATACCCCCTACGCATTGTGAAGGAAAAAAAAACTATAACAAAAATCCAAAGCATAAGTAACTATTGATATCATAAATCTTTTCATCCTCCAGCATAGTTTAATTTAGTGAAAAGACAATAAAGGATGACCTCGTAAAACCATGATAAAACTGTTGAATTCGGGAGCACCTCTTGTCTCTTGCAAGAATCAAGATACCTAGCACCCAAATCAATGAGAAATGTGCATTAAGAAAGCATCAAAAGGAATACAAATTGCAATATCAATCTAGGTTCATTAGTGTATAGAAAACAGAGAAAGCATTGAAATAATAAAAACATTGAAGCTATCAACTCTTAACAACTATTTTCCTTCATTTTAGTTATATATATAATGCAGTTCATAAGAATCAATGGTTAGAAACTGGTCCACATATGAGAAATGACAGGTAGCAATGATTAGCGAGAAAATTAATAAAAAATCATTTAATAAGGTCCACTTATTTGCACACTAGTGACAAGTAACTCAACTCGAATTAAAGGTGGCACAAGAATAAAATGCATTTATGATTAACAAAGGATGTGGCTCGAGCAAAATAGCAGAAAAACATTCAAGCAACATATCCTAAGGAAAGGAAAATACACAAAATTGCTTCATTACTTTTCAAGGGGTTTTCATCACTTCATCTTCTCTCTGAAAGAAGGCGAAAAGCTTCATGCATCCAAACCTGATCAAGTATGATCCTTCAAATGGAAAAAAGAGCTTCCCTTCAATTTTGAAGGGCTGTCATCTTTTCTTTTCTATGTTTTTGTTTCCCTTGTTCCAAAAGCATATCAAGTCTTATAGGCTGAAAAGCATAGTTGTCAAATAGAAATTTGAATCGTGAATCGAAATAGTTTCGTACCGAGTCGTGAATCATGAATCGTAAAGATTCGGTCACTTTTACTAAATTACTTTAAAAAATATATTTACACACTTAGATGTTAAATATATCTTAGGAATACGAAATATTTAAACTTAAATCAATGAAAATGTTATTTTGAATGATGATCATATAGTTTAATAGACAAGAAGTTCATAAAGATTACTATGTAAGATAACCATCTTACATTTTCCTTTTTCTAGATATTTCTTATCAACCATTCTTAATAAAGACAATAAACAAAGACAAACTCTCAATTTTCAAAGTAACAATAATTTGACAACGATATTGATATTTGGACAATAAGCATATATACTTTTCAAAGTAACAATGACCAAATAATAAGAAAGCATTATTTATGATCTTTTTTCTAGAACATTTTAAAATGTATAAGTAACCTCACCCATGTAATATTTAACTATATTTAATTTAATAAAATAGCAATAGATAATTTACGGTGTAAGTTACTTTAATCTTGAATATATTTAGAAGATATATTATGATTTTTTAATAGAAAAAAAAAAGAAAAGAAAGAGAAGAAAGCTTAAAAACATATTGGGTCTGACTCAATCTGATTGGATTCTATTAAAAACTCTATAATCACAAAAATAACAACAAATCATGTATATATATTATTTTGGTACTAAATGCTCTTAGAGATTGTGTTATGTCACTTTCAATAAAAAGATAGAGAAAGAAAGAGTTGAACATATGTCGGATATAATAGTTTCAAGAATTGCATGAATCGTAAAAGTGAATCGAATTATGAATCGATTGTGAATCGTACGATTCACTTCCAAGGTAGATTCCCTCGTAGGTTTCATGAATGATGCAATTACCAAGATGCTAACTTACAGGCAGACTTGCCAATGAATATTGTGTTGGGCCATACAAGGACATGTATTTTTAAATGGATTTTGAATTCAAATTTGTTTCATTCATTCTCATTATTTTTCTTCAAAATGGCTAATCTCTACCAATTCCTATCGTTTTTTATAAAAATTAATTGAACTACTACTAAAATATCCTATATTTCAACTCATTTCCATATAAACATTTAAGAGACTTTCTCATTGTATCCGTGTACAAAACCCATGTTGGATGGGTCGTACATGAGTGCATCAAGGCATCAAAGCACCAAATTTACCGTGTTGAGCCTCTCCATAAAGTTCTGTTCTGCTGATGGGTATCTCCTTGCCAACCATTTTGACTAGCACTTCATTCTTAAACCTCTTTTTTCTTTTTCTTTTTCCCCTTTTCCCCATATAATTATTTCTTTTCTTCATCTGATTGTTCATTTTCTGTACCTACCCTGTTTGTTTCTTTTTTTATTGTTTCTTTATTTTATATATATAAATAGTTGTTAAAATCTAATTAGACTTCTTCTCCAGTAACCTTTATAGCCATCCTTTTTTTTTTTTTTGATCAAAGAGGCAGAGGTTTATATAAAAATGATGTTGCTGACAGTTTGGCTAAGAAATTAAATATATACCAACAACAACATTTCCATATTCTACAGCTGGCACTAACCTACTAGAAGCCTCCGCTTTTATGACGGAATTGGGATTTAAGAAATTAAAAATTCAAGGCTACAAAATCACAGAAGGATTGGCTTGGACCATGGCTCATGAATTTCAGGACATTGGCCCAGGAACCATTTTAGGTATTTTAGTTTATGTTTGAACTTTTTACAAAAATACTTTAAAAAAAAAATTAAAAAGAGTGATGTGATAATTTATAGTGATTATTTTGATTTTTTTTTTTTTGGACTAAAAACTCTAAGTCCCCAAAGGAGGAATAAACTATGTTTTTGGCTTTAAAAAGCCAAAGTAAATGACGCAGGCAGGTTGTTTTTCTGCTAAAATAATAGAGTAGGGGTAATATAATATTTTTTTCAAAAAAAAAAAGACAAAAGATACAAAACTCTCTCCTTAACAAAAATAAAATAAAATTAACATAGTGTCATCACACTGTAGTAGAGGTAGTTAAAATTAATTATAAATTAATAAAAAAATTATAATTATAATTATTAATATTTATAATATCTTTTACTTTTCGTAATTTTTTTTTTTCTGACATTACTGTCAGTTAGTTTCCCCAATTAAAAACTAACAAAGGCTTAAATTATTATTATTATTTTTAAATTCTAATAACATAAAAAGTTACTAAATAAACAATTGCCAAATTGCACCTAATTCATTTGATTTCAATTAAATGAGGATTGTTTGTTTATGACAAGGTACTTTATTTAGCCCTAATAAATCCATTACAAAATTTCACGAGTTGTGATAGTACAGAGGAGTCGAATAACAAGACAGACACACGAAAAATAAGAGAAACGAAAGAAGACCAAAGGAACAAATCAAGGAACAAAATTTATAAGAATATTGATAGATTGATTGATAATCAAATGATTATTTCTTCACATTAGCCATTAGTTAGTCAATCTCCCTCCGCCAGTCAATCATATGATCATCCATCTACCGATCAAAGAAATTTGTCAATGAATCAAACAATTTGTTTGAGATGTTCCTGGCCCTTCTTGCGACTGTTACATGATTTTGGCCCCCCGATGGCCTAATTCCAAGCTTAAGTGTTAGAAAAGTGTATTTTCCGACCTAGTTTTCAAATCGGGAGTCCCGTGCCTGTTCGTTAAGCTTTCACAACTCAAATTGGTCCCTCTTGAGATGTTCGAGGTGTTCCCTGCGCTGTCTCGTGATTGTTACACGATTTCGGCCCGCCGAGGCCTATTCTCAAGCTTAAGTGTGAAAAAAGTACCTTTTTCTGACCTAATTTTCAAACCGGAAGTCCAGCGCTAGTTCCGTAAGTTTCCACAACTTACATTGATTTCTCCCGAAGTGTTGGAGGTGTTCCACGAGCCTTCTCGGGACTGTTACAGGATTTTGGGGGGCCCCCGATGGCCTATTTTCAAACTTAAGTGTTTATGAAGTGCATTTTTTTACTTAGCTTTCAAACCGGGAGTCCCATGCGAGTTCCGTAAGTTTCCACAACTCATGTTGGTCCCTCCCTAGGTGTTTGAGGAGTTCCCCGGACCTTCTCTTGACTACCACACGATTTTGGCCCCCCGATGGACTATTATTTTCAAGCCTAGGTGCGAGAAAAGTGCCGTTTCGAACTTAGTTTTCAAACCGGGAGTCCCGTGCTAGTTCCGTAAGTTTTCACAACTTACATTGGTCCCTCCCGGGGTGTTTTACGTGTTTCCCGGGCCTTCTCGAGATTGTTACATGATTTTGGCCCCCGGCAGCTTATTTTCGAGCTTAAGTGTGAAGAAATTGTATTTTTTGATTTAGTTCTCAAACAGAGAGTCCCGTGCTAGTTCCGTAAGTCTCCGCAACTTACCTTAGACCCTCCCGAGGTGTTTGGGGCATTTTCCGGTCCTTCTCGTGACTCTTCCACGGTATTGGCCCCCCCGGTGTCCTATTTCCAAGCTTAAGTGCGGAAAAAGTGTCTCTGTCCGACTTGGTTTTCAAACCGGGAGTCCCGTGCAAATTCCGTATGTTTTCACAACTCGCGTTGGTCACTCCCGAGGTGTTTGAGGTGTTCCCGGCCCTTCTTGCGACTGTTACATGATTTTGGCCCCCCGATGGCCTACTTCCAAGCTTAAGTGTTAAAAAAGTGTATTTTCCGACCTAGTTTTCAAATCGGGAGTCCCGTGCCTGTTCGTTAAGCTTTCACAACTCAAATTGGTCCATCCTGAGATGTTCGAGGTGTTCCCCCGGCCGTGTCGTGATTGTTACACGATTTCGGCCCGCCGAAGCCTATTCTCAAGCTTAAGTGCGAAAAAAGTACTTTTCAGACCAAGTTTTCAAACCGGAAGTCCCGCGTTAGTTCCGTAAGTTTCCACAACTTACGTTGGTTTCTCCCGAGGTGTTGGAGGTGTTCCACGGGCCTTCTCGGGACTGTTACAGGATTTTGGGAGAGGAAGTGCATTTTTGACTTAGCTTTCAAACCGGGAGTCCCATGCGAGTTCCGTAAGTTTCCACAACTCACGTTGGTCCCTCGCTAGGTGTTTGAGGTGTTCCCCGGACCTTCTCTTGATTATCACACGATTTTGGCCCCCCGATAGACTATTTTCAAGCTCAAGTGCGAGAAACGTGCTGTTTCGGACTTAGTTTTCAAACCGGGAGTCCCGTGCTAGTTCTGTAGGTTTCCACAAATTACATTGGTCCCTCCCGGGGTGTTTGACGTGTTCCCCGGGCCTTCTCGTCACTGTTACACGAGTTTGGCCCCCGACAGCATATTTTCGAGCTTAAGTGTGAAAAAGTGCATTTTTTGACTTAGTTTTCAAACCGTGAGTCCCATGACAGTTCCGTAAGTTTCCACAACTTGAATTGGTCCCTCCCGATATGTTTGAGGTGTTCCCCGAGCCTTCTCGTGACTGTTACTCGATTTTGGCCCCGCAACGGCCTATTTTCAAGCTTAAGTGTGATAAAAGTGCCTTTTTCAACTAAGTTTTTAAACCTGAAGTCCAGTGCTATTTCCGTAAGTTTTCACCACTTGAATTTGTCCTTCCTGAAGTGTTTGATGTTTTGCTCGGGCCTTCTCGTAACTGTTACACGATTTTGGCCACCGATAGCCTATTTTCAAGCTTAAGTGTGAAAAAAGTGTCTTTTTCAACTTAGTATTCAAACCGGAAGTCCCGTGCTAGTTATTTAAGTATTGAAAACTTACATTGTACCCTCCCAAGGTGTTTGATGTATTCCCTGATCCATCTCGTGACTGTTACACGATTTTGTCTCCCCGATGGCCTATTTTCAAGGTTAAGTGTTCAAAAAATGCCTTTTTCGACTTAGTTTTCAAACCAAAAGTCCCGTGATAGTTTCGTAAGTTTTCAAAACTTACATTGGTCCCCCCCGAGGTACTTGAGGTGTTCCTTGGGCCTTTTTGTGACTGTTACACAATTTTGGCCCCCCGATGACCTATTTTCAAGCTTAAATGTGAAAAAAGTGCATTTCTTGTCTTAGTTTTCAAACCGGGGGTTCCCGTGCTAGTTCCGTAAGTTTCCACAACTTACACATTGGATCCGCCCCAGGTATTTAAGGCGTTTCCCCGCCCTTCTCGTGACTGTTACACGATTTTGGCCCCCCAATAGCCTATTTTCAAGATTAAGAAAGTGCCTTTTTCGACTTAGTTTTCAAACTGCGAGTTCCGTGCTAATTCCATAAGTTTCCACAACTTACACATTTCCCTCCCGAGGTGTTTAAGGTGTTCCCCAGCTCTTCTCATGACTGTTGCACGATTTTGGGCCCCGATGGCCTATTTTAAAGTTTAAGTGTGAAAAAAATGCCTTTTTGGACTTAGTTTCCAAACCGGAAGTTCCGTGCTAGTTACGTAAGTTTTCACAACTTACGTTGGTCCCTCCCGAGATGTTGGAGGTGTTCGCGAGGCCTTCTCATGACTGTTACACGATTTTGGCACCCGATGGCCTATTTTCAAGCTTAAGTGTGAAGAAAGTGCCTTTTTTGACTTAGTTTTCGAAAAGTGCATTTTTTTACTTAGTTTTCAAACCGTGAGTCTTGTGCTAGTTCCGTAAATTTCTTCAACTTAAATTGGTCCCAATCGAGATGTTTGAGGTGTTCCCCGGGACTTCTCGTGACTGTTACACGATTTTGGCCCCCCGACGGCCTATTTTAAAGCTTAAGTGTGAAGAAAGTGCCTTTTTCGACTTAGTTTTCAAACCGAAAGTCCCGCGCTAGTTCCGTAAGATTCCATAACTTACATTGGTTCCCTTCTGAGGTGTTTGATGTGTTCCCCGAGCCTTCTCGTGACTGCTGCACGATTTTGGCTCCCAATGGCCGATTTTCAAGCTTACGTGTGAGAAAAGTGCCTTTTTGGACTTTGTTTTGAAACCAGGAGTTCCGTGCTAGTTCCTTCAGTTTTTATAAATTACGTTAGTCCCTCCAGAGTCGTTCGAGGTATTCCCCAGGCCTTCTCATGACTGTTACACGATTTTGGCCCCCGATGGCCTATTTTCAATTCGAAAAGTGCATTTTTTGACATAGTTTTCAAACCGTGAGTCTTGTGATAGTTCCGTAAGTTTTCACAACTTGAATTGGTCCCTCCCGAGATGTTTGAGGTGTTCCCCTGGCCTTCTCGTGACTATTACTCGATTTTGGCCCCCCAACGGCCTATTTTAAAGCTGTAAGTGTGATAAAAGTACATTTTTCGACTAAGTTTTCAAACCGGAAGTCCCGTGCTAGTTCTGTAAGTTTCCACAACTTACGTTGCTCCCTCCCGAGGTGTTGGATGTGGACCCCGGGCCTTCTCGTGACTGTTACACGATTTTGGCCCCCGATGACCTATTTTCAAGCTTAAGTGTTAGAAAAGTGTATTTTTTGACTTAGTTTTTAAACCGGGAGTCCCGTGCTAGTTCCGTCAGTTTCCACGACTTGAATTTTGTGCTTCTTGAGGTGTTTGATGTTTTGCTCGGGCCTTCTCATGACTATTACACGATTTTGGCCACCGATAGCCTATTTTTAAGCTTAAGTGTGAAAAAAGTGACTTTTTCAACTTAGTATTCAAACCGGAACTCTCGTGCTAGTTCTTTAAGTTTTGAAAACTTACATTGGTCCCTCCCAAGGTGTTTGATGTATTCCCTGATCCTTCTCGTTACTCTTACATGATTTTGCCCCCCCCCCCGATGGCCTATTTTCAAGGTTAAGTGTTCGAAAAGTGCCTTTTTCGACTTAGTTTTCAAACCAGAAGTCCCGTGATAGTTCCGTAAGTTTTCACAACTTACATTGGTCCCCCCCGAGGTGCTTCAGGTGTTCCTCGGGCCTTTTCGTGACTGTTACACGATTTTGGCCCCCGATGACCTATTTTCAAGCTTAAATGTGAAAAAAGTGCATTTCTTGTCTTAGTTTTCAAACCGGGGGTCCCCGTGCTAGTTCCGTAAGTTTTCACAACTTACACATTGGATCCTCCCCCAGGTATTTAAGGCGTCTCCCGGTCCTTCTCATGACTGTTACACGATTTTGGCCCCCCGATGGTCTACTTTTACGCGTAAGTGTAAAAAAAGTGCCTTTTTTGACTTAGTTTTCAAACTGCGAGTTCCGTGCTAATTCCATAAGTTTCCACAACTTACACATTTCCATCCCGAAGTGTTTGAGGTGTTCCCCAGCTCATCTCATGACTGTTACACGATTTTTGGCCCCAATGGCCTATTTTTAAGTTTAAGTGTGAAAAAATGCCTTTTTGGACTTAGTTTCCAAATTGGAAGTTCCGTACTAGTTCCGTAAGTTTTCACAACTTACGTTGGTCTCTCCCGAGGTGTTGGAGGTGTTCGCAGGGCCTTCTCGTGACTGTTACACGATTTTGGCCCCTAATGGCCTATTTTCAAGCTTAAGTTTTCGGAAAATGCATTTTTTTACTTAGTTTTCAAACCGGGAGTCCCGTGCTAGTTCCGTAAGTTTCTTCAACTTAAATTGGTCCCTATCGAGATGTTTTAAGGGTTCCCCGAGACTTCTCGTGACTGTTATACGATTGTGGCCCCCCGACGGCCTATTTTCAAGCTTAAGTGTAAAGAAAGTGCCTTTTTCGACTTAGTTTTCAAACCGGAAGCCCGCGCTAGTTCCGTAAGATTTCATAACTAACATTGGTCTCTTCTAAGGTGTTTGATGTGTTCCCCGGGCCTTCTTGTGACTGTTGCATGATTTTTGGCTCCCGATGGCCGATTTTCAAGCTTACGTGTGAGAAAAGTGCCTTTTTGGACTTTGTTTTCAAACCGTGAGTTCCGTGCTAGTTCCTTAAGTTTTTATAAATTACGTTAGTCCCTCCCGAGTCGTTCAAGGTGTTCCCCGGGCCTTCTCGAGACTGTTACACGATTTTGGCCCCCGATGGCCTATTTTCAGTTTGAAAAGTGCATTTTTTGACTTAGTTTTCAAACCGTGAGTCCTGTGATAGTTCCGTAATTTTCCACAACTTGAATTGGTCCCTCCCGAGATGTTTGAGGTGTTCCCCAAGCCTTTTCGTGACTGTTACTCGATTTTGGCCCCTCAACGGCCTATTTTCAAGCTTAAGTGTGATAAAAGTGCCTTTTTCAACTAAGTTTTCAAACCGGAAGTCCCATACTAGTTTCGTAAATTTCCACAACTTACGTTGGTTCCTCCCGAGGTGTTGGATGTGGTTCCCGAACCTTCTCGTGACTGTTACACGATTTTGGCCCCCGATGACCTATTTTCAAACTTAAGTGTTAGAAAAGTGTATTTTTTGACTTACTTTTCAAACCAGGAGTCCCGTGCTAGTTCCGTAAGTTTCCACAACTTGAATTTGTCCTTCCTGAGGTGTTTGATGTTTTGCTCGGGCCTTCTCGTGACTGTTACACGATTTTGGCCACCGATAGCCTATTTTCAAGCTTAAGTGTGAAAAAAGCGCCTTTTTCAACTTAATATTCAAACCAAAAGTCCCGTGCTAGTTCTTTAAGTTTTGAAAACTTACATTGGTCCCTCCCAAGGTGTTTGATGTATTCCCTGATCCTTCGCGTGACTGTTACACGATTTTGTCCCCCCGATGGCCTATTTTCAAGGTTAAGTGTTCGAAAAGTCACGTGATAGTTCCGTAAGTTTTCACAACTTACATTGGTCCCCCCTAAGGTGCTTGAGGTGTTCCTCGGGCCTTTTCGTAACTGTCACACGATTTTGGCCCGCGATGACCTATTTTCAAGCTTAAATGTGAAAAAAGTGCATTTCTTGTCTTAGTTTTCAAACCGGGGGTCCCCGTGCTAGCTCCGTAAGTTTCCACAACTTACACATTGGATCCTCCCCAGGTATTTAAGGCGTTGCCCGGTCCTTCTCGTGACTATTACACGATTTTGGCCCCCCGATGGCCTATTTTCAAGCTTTAGTGTGAAAAAAGTGCATTTTTTGACTTAGTTTTAAAACTGTGAGTTCCGTGCTAATTCCATAAGTTTCCACAACTTACACATTTCCCTCCCGAGGTGTTTGGGGTGTTCCCGAGCTCTTCTCGTGACTGTTACACGATTTTGGGCTCCGATGGCCTATTTTTAAGTTTTAAGTGTGAAAAAAATGCCTTTTTGGACTTAGTTTCCAAACCGGAAGTTCCGTGCTAGTTCCGCAAGTTTTCACAATTTACGTTGGTTCCTCCCGAGGTGTTGGAGGTGTTCGCGGGGCCTTCTCGTGACTGTTACACGATGTTAGCATTCAAGCTTAAGTTTTCAAAAAGTTTATTTTTTTACTTAGTTTTCAAACCGGGAGTTCTGTACTAGTTCTGTAAGTTTCTTCAACTTAAATTGGTCTCTATCGAGATGTTTGAGGTGTTTCCCGGGACTTCTCGTGACTGTTACACGATTTTGGCCCCCCGACGGCCTATTTTCAAGCTTAAGTGTGAAGAAAGTGCCTTTTTTGACTTAATTTTCAAACCGGAAGTCCCCCGCTAGTTCCGTAAGATTCCATAACTTACATTGGTCCCTTCTGAGGTGTTTGATGTGTTCCCCGGGCCTTCTCATGATTGTTGCACGATTTTGGCTCCCAATGGCCGATTTTCAAGCTTACGTGTGAGAAAAGTGCCTTTTTGGACTTTGCTTTCAAACCGGGAGTTCCGTGCTAGTTCGTTAAGTTTTTATAAATTACATTAGTCCCTCTCGAGTTGTTCGAGGTGTTCCCCGGGCCTTCTCGTGACTGTTACACGATTTTGGCCCCCGATGGCCTATTTTCAGTTTGAAAAGTGCATTTTTTGACTTAGTTTTCAAACCGTGAGTCCCATGATAGTTCCGTAAGTTTCCACAACTTGAATTGGTCCCTCCCGAGATGTTTGAGGTGTTCCCCGAGCCTTCTCGTGACTGTTACTCGATTTTGGCCCCCCAACGGCCTATTTTCAAGCTTAAGTGTGATAAAAGTGCCTTTTTCGACTAAGTTTTCAAACCGGAAGTCCCGTGCTAGTTCCGTAAGTTTCCACAACTTACGTTGGTCTCTCCCGAGGTGTTGGATGTGGTCCCCGGACCTTCTCATGACTATTACATGATTTTGGCCCCCGATGACCTATTTTCAAGCTTAAGTGTTAGAAAAGTGTATTTTTTAACTTAGTTTTTCCCATGCAAGTTCCGTAAGTTTCCAGAACTTACGTTCATCCCTCCCCAGGTGTTTGAAGTGTTTCTTGGGCCTTCTCTTAACTGTTACACGATTGGTCCCCGAAGGCCTATTTTAAAGCTTAAGTGTGAAAATAGTGTATTTTTCAACTTAGTTTTCAAACCGGGAGTCTCGTGCTAGTTCAATAAGTTTTCACAACTTATATTGGTCCCTCCCGAAGTGTTGGAGGTGTTCCCCATCCCTTCTAGTGATTGTTACACGGTTTTGGCCCCCTGATGGCCTATTTTCAAGCTTTAGTGTGAAAAAGTGCATTTTTGGACTTAGTTTTCAAACTGGAAGTTCCGTGCTAGTTCCGTAAGTTTCCACTACTCACGTTGGTCCCTCCCCAGATGTTTGAGGTGTTCCCCGGGCCTTCTCTTGACTGTTACACGATTGGCCCCCGAAGACCTATTTTCAAGCTTAAGTGTGAAAAAAGTGCATTTTTCGACTTATTTTTCAAACCGAGAGTCCCGTGCTAGTTTCATAAGTTTTCACAACTTACATTGGTCCCTCCCGAAGTGTTGGAGGTGTTCCCCATCCCTTCTAGTGATTGTTACACGGTTTTGGCCCCCGATGTCCTATTTTCAAGTCTAAGTGTGAAAAAATGCCTTTTTGGACTTAGTTTTCAAACTGGAAGTTCCGTGCTAGTTCCATAAGTTTCCATAACTTACATTGGTCACTCTTGAGGTCTTTGAGGTGTTCCCCGAGCATTCTCTTGATTGTTACACGATTTTGGCTCCCGATATCCTATTTTCAAGCTGAAGTGTGAAAAAAGTGCCTTTTTCGACTTAGTTTTCAAATAGGGAGTCTCGTGCTAGTTCCATAAGTTTCCACAACTTACATTGGTCCCTCCCGAAGTGTTTGAGGTGTTTCCCAGTCCTTCTCGTGACGGTTACACGATTTTAGCCGCCGATGGCCTATTTTCAAGCTTAAGTGTGATAAAAGTGCATTTTCGACTTAATTTTCAAACCGGAAGTCCCGTGCTAGTTCCGTAAGCTTCCACAGCTTACACTGGTCCCTCTCGAGATGTTTCAATTGTTCCCCAGGCCTTCTCGTGACGGATACACGATTTTGGCCCCAATGGCCTATTTTCAAACATAAGTGTGAAAAAAGTACATTTTTTTACTTAGTTTTCAAATCGGGAGTCCCGTGTTAGTTCTGTAAGTTTCCAAAACTTAAATTGGTCACTCCCGAGGTTTCTGAGGTGTTCCCCGGGCCTTCTCGTGACTGTTACACAATTTTGGACCCCGATGGCCTATTCACAAGCTTAAGTGTGAAAAAAGTGCCTTTTTCGCCTTAGTTTTCAAACCGAAAGTCTCGTGCTACTTCTCTATGTTTTCACAACTTGCATTGGTCCCTACCGTGGTGTTGGAGGTGTTACCCGGGTCTTCTCGTGATTGGTACACGATTTTGGCCCCCGATAGCCTATTTTCAAGTTTAAGTGTTTGAAAAATTCATTTTTTGACATAGTTTTCAAATCGGGAGTCCCGTGCTAGTCCTGTAAGTTTCCACAACCTACATTGGTCCCTCCCGAGGTGTTTGAGGTGTTCCCAAGGGATTCTCATGACAGTTACACGATTTTGGCCACCGATTGACTATTTTATAGCTTCAGTGTGAAAAAAGTGTCTTTTTCGACTTAGTATTCAAACCGGAAGTCCCGTGCTATTTCCGTAGATTTTCACAACTTACATTGGTCCCTCCCGAGGTGTTTGACGTATTCCGCGAGCCTTCTCGTGACTGTTACACAATTTTGGCCCCCGATGGCCTATTTTCAAACTTAAGTGTGAAAAAAGTGCATTTTTTCACTTAGTTTTCAAACCGGGAGTGCCGTGTTAGATCCGCAAGTTTTCACAACTTACATTGGTCCCTCCCGAGGTGTTTGAGGTGTTTCCCGGGCCTTCTTCTGACTGTTACACGATTTTGTCCCCTGATGGCCTATTTTCAAGCTTATGAAAAGTGTATTTTTTGACTAAGTTTTCAAACCACGAGTCCCGTGTTAGTTCCGAAAGTTTCCAAAACTTACGTTGGTC
Organism: Camellia lanceoleosa; assembly: GCA_025200525.1. Taxonomy (NCBI): domain Eukaryota; kingdom Viridiplantae; phylum Streptophyta; class Magnoliopsida; order Ericales; family Theaceae; genus Camellia; species Camellia lanceoleosa. The sequence continues at coordinate 152,804,315 of CM045770.1, read as the reverse complement.
CCTCCCAAGGTGGTTGATGTGTTTCCCAGGCCTTCTCGTGACTGTTTCACGATTTTAGCCCCCGATAGACTATTTTCAAGCTTAAGTGTGAGAAAAGTTCCGTTTCGAACTTAGTTTTCAAACCGGAAGTCCCGTGCTTGTTCTGTAAGTTTTCAAAATTTACATTGGTCCCTCCCGAGGTGTTTGATATGTTCCCCGGGCCTTCTCGTGACTGTAATACGATTTTGGCCCATCGCCTATTTTCAAAAGTTTAAGTGTGAGAAAAGTGCATTTTTGGACATATTTTTCAAACCGGGAGTCCCGTGCTAGTTCCGTAAGTTTCCACAACTTACATTGGTCCCTCCCGAAGTTTTTGAGGTGTTCCCCGGGCCTTCTCGTCACTGTTACACGATTTTGGCCCTCGATAGCCTATTTTCAAGCTTAAGTGTGAAAAAAGTGCATTTTTTCACTTAGTTTTCAAACCGGGAGTCTCGTGCTAGTTCTGTAAGTTTTCACAACTCACGTTGGTCCCTCCCGAGGTGTTGGAAGGGTTCCGCGGGCCTTCTCTTGACTGTTACACGATTTTAGCCCCCGATAGCCTATTTTCAAGCTTAAATGTGAAAAAAGTGTTTTTTTCGATTTAGTTTTCAAACCGGGAGTCATGTGCTAGTTCCGTAAATTTTCACAACTTACATTGGTCCCTCTCGAAGTGTTTGAGGGGTGTTCCTTGGGCCTTCTTGTGACTATTACACAATTTTGGCCCCCGATAACCTATTTTCAACTTTAAGTGTGAAAAATGTGTCTTTTTCGACTTAGTTTTCAATCCGAAAGTCCCGTTCTAGTTCCGTAAATTTCCACAACTTACGTTGGTTCCTCCCGAGGTGTTGGAGGAGTTCCGTGGGCCTTCTCTTGATTATTACACGATTTTGGCCCCCCGATGGCCTATTTTCATACGTAAGTGTTTGGAAAGTGCATTTTTTGACTTAGTTTTCAAACCGGTAGTCCCATGCAAGTTTCGTAAGTTTCCACAACTTACGTTGGTCCCTCTTAAGGTGTTTGAGGTGTTCTCCGGGCCTTCTCTTGATTGTTATACGATTTTGGCCCTCGATGGCCTATTTTCAAGCTTAAGCGTGAAAAAAATGCTTTTTTCGATTTAGTTTTCAAACTGGGAGTCCCGTGCTAGTTCCATAAATTTTCACAACTTACATTGGTCTCTCTTGAGGTGTTGGAGGTGTTCCCCAGCCCTTCTCGTGATTGTTACACGATTTTGGCCCCCAATGGCCCATTTTTTAAGTGTGAAAAAAGTGTCATTTGGACTTAGTTTTCAAACTGGAAGTTCCGTGCTAGTTCCGTAATTTTCCACAACTTACATTGGTCCCTCCCGAGGTGTTTGAGCTGTTCGCGGGCCTTCTCTTGACTGTTACATGATTTTGGCCCCCGATGACCTATTTTCAAGCTTAAGTGTGAAAAAAATGCATTTTTTCGACTTAGTTTTCAAACTGGGAGTCCCGTGCTAGTTCCATAAGTTTCCACAACTTACACTAGTCCCTCCCGAGGTGTTTGAGGTGTTCCCCAGCCCTTCTCGTGACTATTACACGATTTTGGGCCCCGATAGCCTATTTTCAAGCTTAAGTGTAAAAAAAGTGTCTTTTTGGACTTAGTTTCCAAACCGGAAATTCCGTGCTAGTTCCGTAAATTTTCAATACTTACATTGGTCCCTCCCGGGGTGTTTGAAGTGTTCCTCGGGCCATCTTGTGACTGTTACACAATTTTGGCACCCGATGGTCTACTTTTAAACTTAAGTGTGAAAAAAGTATATTTTTTGACTTAGTTTTCAAATCGGGAGTCTCGTACTACTTCCGTAAGTTTCCGTCACTTACATTGGTCCCTCCCGAGGTGTTTGAGGCGTGCCCTGGGCCTTCTCGGGAATGTTACACGATTTTGGCCCCTGACGACCTATTTTCAAACTTAAGTGTGAAAAAAGTGCCCTTGTTGACTTAGTTTTCTTACCGGAAGTCCCGGGCAAGTTTAGTAAGTTTACACAACTTACGTTGGTCTCTCCCGAGATGTTGGAGGTTTTCCCCGGGCCTTCTCGTGACTGTTACACGATTTTGTCCCTAATGGCCTATTTTCAAGCTTAAGTGTTAGAAAAGTGCATTTTTTCACTTAGTTTTCTAACCGGGAGTCCCGTGCTAGTTCTGTAAGCTTCCAAAATTTACATTTGTCCCTCCCGAGATGTTTAAGGCTAAAGCAAAACTCCCCCTGATCTACCAACTAAAGGCAAACAAACCCATCTCCTATGTTTAACTCCTAAAGACTTTTCATAAACCTCCTATCACACGCTTCTACTTTAGATTCCTAGAAAACAACTATGTTTGATTGATGACTCCTTAGAAAATCCTTAATAACACTCCTCTTTCTCCGATAACCTAACCCCCTCACATTCCAACTAATAATCTTCATTGGGAAACACTTTCACCCCTAACCTCCTCTCGCCTCCTCTCATAGTTAATTTTATTTCAAATTCTTTTCCAAAACTCTCAAAACATGGAATTTAACTTCAAAACCTTATGAATTATGAATGTATGTATGATATAACTTCTAATTTCAAAATAGATGATATGAATCATGCTCAAAGTTATGAAATGCAAAATTATGCATGCATGTATGAATTGATCTCAATTTCAACAATCTTAGCTCAATTCACACAATTAATCACATAATCTCTTGAATTCACTCATTAGATGACTTCAATTCATGAATTAGGAATTAAACACATACCTAAAGTCTTCAAGAACACTAATTCTAACAATTTCTTAAGTTGTCTTCCTCAATTCTTCAATTCTCAAGCAAAATTCCAAGCTTCCAAGCTCTTCTCTCTAAAATTGAGTTTCCTCTCTCTCTAAACTTAATTGTTGGCAGATTTTTGTGTCTAAATGAGATTAATTAACATTTCTCATAGATTAGCTTAGGGCCTTAATTAGGAATCAAGTTAGTTAAATAGAGCTTATGACTAATTAATCAAGGCTTAATCTAATTGATTTAATCTAATTAATTTAATCTGAATAAAATTTTAATCAAACTTCTCATTACGCTCTAAAAATTATACCATTCATAATAAACTAGCCAATTTCGGTTTCTGATATCATTAAGGCATTCAATTTCAAATTATAACAGAAATCACAATAGATATTCCTACAGCTAACAGATATGAACCTAAAAATCATATTAAACACATAATAAGCATTCAAATTCACACAAAGCACTTAAATAACATTCAAAACCAATGATTAACAGGGTTGTCACAAGATCAATATTGCTTACCAACAACAAAATGCTTACTGGATTTTATAAATCAAAATGGGAAAAATGGATAATCAAATTAAGTCACACATCGCTCCATAAAAGACAACTTTGAGGGCAAAACTTAATTTATATGACACAAAATACAACAATTATTTCGTTGTGGTACACAAGAATAGTAAATATAAGTTAGATTCTAGAAGCGCACAAGGACCAAGCTTTCCTTCCACCACACTCCAGGTAAGATAAAAATTTCCACAGCAAAATGTTTACTCATAATGGGAAAATTGGATGACCAATTTAAATCACACAGTTCTATAAAAGACAACTTTGAGGGCAAAACTTAATTTGTATGACACAAAATACAACAATTATTTTGCTGTGGTGATAAAATACATATACAAGAATAAGTAAATATAAGTTAGACGCTAGTAGTAGTGCACAAGGGCCAAACTTTCCTTCCCAACACCCCATGTCAGATAAAAGTTTCAAAAGTGTGAAATAGCTTGGTCTAAGCAATATCATTTATCAAGAGCTTGTGCCGGTTGTAATGCATCTCCAGGAAGAGCTTTGAAGCCCTGTCAAAGTGAACCAATTTTTCTAGTGTTTGGACCTCTAGCTCAACAAAATGAACCAATTTTACCAGACAAAAGAGAGAGAGTTCCTCGAGAGAGGAGAGTCATTGAAAAAACAAATGGAGATTCTCATGGAGGTTAAAAGTGCACTGAAGAAACAGCATGGGAAAGTCTCTTCCTCCTTGGACTCAAAGGAGGATGACTCCATTTCGGGCACCATTTCCTGCGGTATAGCCCATTTCCCGCGTTTCAAATATTAAAATAAAATGAACTTCAAATTAATTAATTTGTGGGTTTTTTTTTTATTTATTATTTTTTATTATTATTTTGATCAATCACATTATGTTGTCACACATACATACATGCATCTATTTATGCGATAAGTTTCAAATTTGTTGTAATTGCCTTATGAAAGTAAGTTATACTAATAATACCTTGCAAAACAACAATAACAATGGCATCAGAATCAATCTTCTTTAGATGGAAGTTAATATTGTTTTTATCAGAAGAATAAAAAAATTGGTAGTATTCAAAGTACATGATTTTTTTTTATGCATCCTTGGAATATATCTTCTTATGTTGAACTTTTTCCGGTACAGATGAAGAGTGCATCAGAGACAAAACAGAGCAAGAACCGGGGCAGGACAGTGCGACCGAAGAGTTCGAAAAAAATGATGCCCAATTCTCTGACTCGGCAAAGTTATGAGGAGATAGGAAAATCATTGAGCATGAAAAGGGAGGAAGGAAAAATGAGGGCACTCTCGGGACGTGTATTCAATTTCCAAGGCAAAAACTTAAGAATTCACATTCCTCTGACTAACCCATAGTCTAATTTAGAAGCCAAATTGAACACAAAAATGAATATATAGAATCAAATTCTACAGATATAAGTTGAGAATTCAAACAACTAAATTTGGCACAATTAATATGTATATATGTAAATATATAGCACATATTATGTATGTAAAATTACTAACCTTGTCAATTGTGGCGAAAATGGACATGTTCTTGAAATCCCTGGACCTGAGCCGTGACCTCCCAATCCCCAGCCGCCGAATCAGCGCAGACGACATCCGGGTGGGGTGGATGCCGCCACAGCAGGAAGAAGCGATTTCCTCTCAACCCACTTCCGGTGGTGGTGGCGTCGTTTTGCCAACTGCGAAAGCTCTTTCTTCGCGGTGGATCCCGAACCCACTTCCGCAAATTTCTTCAGCAGTTCATCTGATGAAGCCTTCGTTAAATGCTGAACTTTCGCTGTTACTGGTGCACTCCCCATTCGAGAGAGAGAGAGAGAGAAACCCTAACCAAAACTTTTCAGAGATCATTTGTCTCCGTTGCAATTTTGTGAGAGAAATGCCGTTGCGTGGGGGCGGTGGTGAATATAGCCGTTGTTGGGTAGTACCCTATCCATAGCTCAAAAATTCTAATAAAAATTTTAGTAACCAAACTTTTTTGGAATTGTAATTCTAATAAAAAAAAAAATTTAAATTCTTTTCTAAATGTGTAACTAAACACATAACTCAAAATTTAATTTAAATTTTTTTTCAAAACTCATAACTAAACTCTTTTTAAAATTTTATTTAAAGAAAAATTTTAAAAAATATTTTTTTATTTTATGTTTTAAAATCGTGATTTTATTTTTTAAATATTTAATTTTTTTTTAATTTCAGAAAAAAATAGATGGCCATATATATCTACGGGAAAATTAGTATAGAGTCCTTCTCCCACTTTCCGTAGTGGAAGAAATCCACAAATTTATTTTTGATCTCTAAAGTCCCTAAACATATATCAAAGAATTTAACTTTTAGAACTAAATGAAGAAATGGCCAAAATGTTGTTCCCAAAGAGGCGACTCTGCTTCTGCGTCCTTTGTCTCGATGGTTCGAACAGATCAGCGGCGGTGGGAGTGCAGTGGTGGCAAAGAATGAGGATGAAGGAGGAGGAGGAGATGTGATGGGATCGGGGGATCAACGCTCTAAAGAAGCTTTGACAGTGGTCGGAGATCGTCACCTTGAAGCCGTGAGAGAAACCACTCTCAGAAGCAATCAATTCCCAAGGCCTAGGCAGAAGCCATAGAACTTCCAGCTTCAGGTTCTCAAACAGTGAGGCGAAGTTCGTGTCGACTGCCATTAGAAGATCTGCAGAGACTTTCCAACTTTCAAATTGAAATTGATCACTCTCTTTCTCTCTCTCTCTCTGTGCAAATCAAGTTCTAGAAATCCCCAATTCCTGTGTTCGCCTATTGTTCTTGGGAGATAAAGTAGTATTCTGATCCCAAATTCAAACACATTGAAAACTAAAGAGTGAGTTGCAAAGGAGAAGCACAAAGGACGAAGAGGTACTGATCTGGAGGTCAGAGAGAGAGATGAAGAAAATAAGAGGCAGTTTGTTTAATACACTCAGTGAAATTTACTGAGACAACTCAGTGAAATTTACTGAGACAACTCAGTGAAATTTCAATAAAACAAACTCAGAGAAATTTGTTTAATTTTCTCTGTCTTTAACTGAGTAAATTTGGTGAAGTCAATTTTCTCTGGGTTTGGGAAATCCAAAATTTATCAATTTTCTCTTGTTTGAAAATTGGTCAAATTGAATCCAGAGAAATTCTTTGGAAGTCCAGAATTTCTCTGGTCTAGAATTTCTCTGGATCAACTTGAAGGATCTCAGATATTATGAAAATATTAGATGTCCTTTACGCTATAAAATCTTAATACGAAGGACCTTAAAAAAAAAAAACCTATATCTAAACCATAACAAATTATTTGGCCAATACCTAAAAAAATAACAAAAAATATTTTTCAATAAAATAAAAAAATAAAAAAATAAATATTTTGATTAAAAAGGTTTTGAATTGAGTTTTGAGTTATGTGTTTGGTTATGAGTTTTAAAAATAGTTTTTGAATTGAGTTTGGAGTTATGTGTTTGCTTATGATTTGAGTGTGGAGTTGTGTTTTGAATTTAAAAAATTTACAAAAATGAAATAAAATATTTAAAATGAAAAATAAATTTTTCTTAAATGTTTTTAAATATTTAAAAGAAATAAATTCGAAAAATTTCAAAATACAACTCAAAATTCAAAAACTTAAAACTCAAAATACAACTTTAAACTCTTTTCAAAACTAAAAATTCAAAAACTCAAAAATATTTTCAAAACTCATAACCAAATAAATTTTTATTTTTTTAAAACTGAACTCACAACTCCACAATTAAAATCACAATTTCACACTTAAATCATAATTATAAAATTAAACTAAACGAATTTTACCCTTAACTTTTACACTCACTAATATGCCTTGTGCGCGCGCGCGCGCGCGCACACACACACACACACTCTCTCTCTCTCTCTCTCTCATACAGAGACGAAATTAGGATTTTATTATTATATGAGTTAAAAGATAAATAATATTTTTTTACTATATAGACAAATACACATATATGTACAATATGATATATAAATTATATATATACACATAAAAAAAATTTAAATATCATCTAAATAATCTCCAATAGAATAAATAAATTTTTTTCTAGAAAAATAACAGAGAATAAAAGATGAGAAAATAATGAAGTATATATCTTTTATACTAAGATGCTATTTTATTTATAAAATAATACATACATATATATATATATTTAGAAGTACTACGAAAAAGAAAATTTTCACAGAGAGGTCATGACCCCTCATAATCTTCTCCTAGTTCTATCCCAGCACACATACACTCACCTCATTCTTTTAATAAATAAAAAAAAATCTTTATATTTTTAAATTTATTTTATTTTATTAAAATATATTTAATATTTAATATACAAATTCTATTTTTTTTTTAAATTGATATTGCTCTAAAAATATATTTAAAATTTTAAAATGCAACTAATATTTCACATATTTAATAAAAATTTAAATTAATAATCTAAAATATATAAAAATTTATAAAATTAAAATAATTTGTATGACTTAAGTTAATATAAATAATAAATTACTTTTCTAATCAATATATATATATATTGGTAGGAGAAATCGTTTAGAATAATACAAATGTAAATAAAAATATATTAATTCAAACCACGCAAATAATAACTCAAACCAAAATAATAATATAATAAAAAAAATAGTGGCCATGTTTGATTCCACACACAAAGTGTGATAACCGTGTCCTGTACTATGTTAATTAATCATGATTATGTTTGTAATTATGTGCTTAATGTGAATTTGGGTGTTAATTGCATGATTATATGTGATTTTGGCTTTGTATTTGTTCACCGTCGGAAAATCTGTTAGAATTTGTGCTTTGAACTGAAAATTGAAGGCCTTCTCGGCTATAGAACCCGAAATTGATTACGCCATTGTGATTAGCGTAATTTTTAGAGCCTACGGTGAAATTTAATTGAAAATTGATTCGGATTAAAATAATTAGATTTAGAACGATTAATCAAGTGCTATTAATTAGCTATAATCAAATTGGATTAAGAGAGGGACTATATAAGGGCCTTATTACACTTAAGACCCTCATTTGGTGAACTCAAAATCTGAATTTGCTCTCTAGAGAGAGAGTGTGTCGATTCTAGAGAGAGAAAGAGGGAGAATTGTGCATTTTGACTCAAAAATTGTGGATTGGGAACCTACACTCAAGATTAACAAGAATTTGTGAAGTTTGAAGCTCCTAGATGAATATTTGAGCATAAATTTATAAGTCAAGTTTGTAATTTTGTGAATTCAAAGAGAGTATGTGATCAAGAATAAGAATTGTGTTATAATTGAAGAATTTAAAGCTTATATGTACATGTGTAAGAATTTGCCATGAAGTTGTGTAATTGAGCATGAAAAATATGATCCATGTAGAATTGTTGTTAAAATTCATGCTTTTGATCATCAGTTGTATCATTTAAGTTGGAAATAGAAGTTGTAACTCACATGCAAGTGCAATTCATAGAAGCATGAGTGTTGGATGCATGAAATTGAAGTATTGATGATGGGTTTGATATAAATCATGTGTATGTAAGTAATTCATAGAAATTAAGCTTCATAATGTTGTAATCTAGCATTTGTATCATGTTAGAAGGGTTGCATGTGAAGTATAAGTCATGGTGTGCAAGTTATTTGAGTTTGAATGCAAGATCGAGCCTCAAGAACAATTCTGGAACACCCAGAATTTGGCATGTCTGCTTGAGCGAGGAAAACGCCAGTCGAGCGGGAAATACGACCTCCTAGTATTTTTGCAGACATTGATGTCCGCTCGAGCGGGGAAGTTCACGCTCGAGTGGGGAGCTATGTACAGTGACTTTCAGCTCGAGCGTCCGAATTCACGCTCGAGCGTAAAAACGAGGCAACCAGTATTTTTACAGACCTAATGGGTCCGCTCGAGTGGGGACCCCTGTTTCTGAAATTTTGTAAATGTGTTCTGTGTTTCATTTTCCGTTCTCTTTCACTTCTAAGTACTCTTAGGCATGCATTGAGCACTATGAATGAATCAAAAGAATAAGAAAGAAGCCTAAGAGGGATATATGAATTAAGGAGCGGATTGAATCGTTTGTGACCCATGTGTGCTATGTAATATGTAGGGACAAGCTCAAGGGTGAATCCACAGACAGAACACTGCGAGTAATATCTTAATAAAGGTATCTGAAGTATGTTATTTGTCCAATCGCTTACTTTTATGTAAGTCTTACAAGTTCGTTAATTTAAATGGTAGACAAATGTTTACTATGCCAAATGAATGGGCCAAAGGCCAGTCTGACATGAATAAAATAATGAATGGGCCAAAGGCCAGTTTGACATGAATAAAAGTATGGTTGGGCCAACGGCCAATCTGACACGAATGGAAGAATGAATGGGCCAAAGGCCAGTCTGACATGAATAAAAGAATGAATGGGCCAAAGGCCAATCTGACATGAATGAAAGAATGGTTAAGCCAAAGGCCAGTCTGACATGAATGGAAGAATGAATGGGCCAAAGGCCAGTCTGACATGAATGAAAAAATGAATGGGCCAAAGGCCAGTCTGACATAAATGGAAGAATGAATGGGCCAAAGGCCAGTCTGGCATGAATGAAAGAATGAATGGGCCAAAGGCCAGTTCGACATGAATGAAAGAATGGATGGGCCGAAAGCCACCTGACATGAATGGAAGATAAATGGGCCAAAGGCCGTTTGACGTGAATGGATTGGGCCCGAGGCCGTTTGATGTGTTTGGAACCACAGTTACTTGACCTATATATGTATGTATATACTAGATAGAAATATGAATTGAGCCCAAGGCGATGCATATCGTTCTAAATACTGTTCGTGTATCTTCTTTATTTAATATTATTCACTGGGCTTTCGCTCACGCTCATTCATGTGTCTGTAGGTGAGCCAAGGGAGGTCCAAACCCAGCCTCAGTGAAGTTTGTGAGAAACAGTCAAGGTTTTGAAGAGTCAGCCTATATGTCTCACGCACGAGACTTGTTTTCGCCCTTTTGCTATTTTTTATATTTTGTCATGTTGGCGAGAACTTTGGATCACGGCTGTATATAGTTTTGACTGACTGGCTTAGACTTGATTGATCCTGTTTGTACAGAATTTTATGTTATTACATATTCTGATGTGGGTTATTAACATGTATATGTATGGATTGTTATGGTGTGCCATGTAAGCACAGCTCTATGGACAAAAGTTTTGAAATTGCTTCCGTTTGGCCCCTTTACTCTGACGATTTATGTCTGGTTTGGTTTGAGGCCGTAGGTAATCCCTTGATTACTGGCCGGTTATGTCCTTAATCCATAGGGGTGGGTTCGGGTCATGACACAAAAGTAAGACTTGCACCCACACAAACTAAACTTACACTTCACATAGACTAGACTTGTATCCCTACACATATTAGACTTGCACCCCACACCCTACATAGATTAAACTCGTGTCCTACATAGATTAGACCTGCATCTCTACACAGATTCAACTTGCACCCCTCACAAATTAGACTTGCACTTCACACTAACTAAACTTTCACCTCCACACAGATTCAACATACACGCCAACACAGACTAGACTTGCACTACTACACAGATTTGACTTGCACACCCTATGCATACTGAATATGGATCCCTACATAGACTAAGGTCTCGTTTGGCAAGTGGTGATTTTAGTCAAAAAGCCAAAAAGTCACTAAAAAAATCAAAAAACCAACAACTTATACCAAAAAGTCAAAGATTTCATTTTTCTCTCTACTTATTGCACATCTTTTCGTAAAAAAATTCAAAAACTCATCTCAAACATACTAGTTTTTTTAATATCATATTTTAGCCAAAAAGTCAAAAAATTACTAAAAAAGTCTGTTCCCAAACAAGGTTTAAACATACGCCCCACACAGATTGGATTTGCACCCTTACACAAATTCAACTTGCACCCTTCATAGATTTAGTTGTACCCTAAACAGACTAAGCTTGCACTCCCATATAGATTTGACTTGTACACCACATAGACTAAACTTGCACCCTCACATAAATTCGACTTACATGCTAACACATACTAGACTTGCACCACTACATAAGTTTAGCTTGGACACCACACATACTAAACTTGCACCTACACATAATGAACATGCACCTCCACACATAATGGACTTGCACCTTACAAAGTACTTTAAAATATATATATACATCTGAGTTATTTATAAATGAAAAAGATATTACAAAAATATTTCTAATATTTTATATTATTTTTTTTAATTAATTTTTAAATAAAAAATATTATTTTATCTGCGAAGAAAAAACGTAGAGACTAATAAAAATATTAACTCAAATTATACAATTAATATAAAAATATTATTTAAACATACAACTATTATTTTTGTTAAAAACAAAAATAGAATCATATGAAAATGAAAACGATATTTTTTTTATCAAGCTACTTTTAATTTTTTTTTTATAAATAAAAGACAAAATTTAAAAATTCAACCAAACAATTTACATTTCAAACTTAAAACTAGTTTAAAAAAAATTAATCGCATAACATATTTCAATTTTATAAATAGTTATAAAAATAGTAAAAATTAGTCACAGGAAAAAAAAAATTCACATAATATTGTAGACACCCCATTTTGACCGGCCCTAAGACTTGGGCGCTTTCTTTTGATTACCAGATGATGACAATCAGAATGCGTTTCTCACAAAATTATTAGTAAGAGAGCTTGGAATTTGAGCTTTATTCCTAACCCTAAGCCTATATCGGCCAAGTGTTTAAGCCCTGTGGGACACCCGGAGTGAAATGGGACCAAACCGGAGCGAAACAAGACCGAACCGGAGCAAAAAGGGACAAAATCCACCATAGCCGGTCAACCGGTAGCACCATCGCGGGCACTACCAATGTGATCGCGGGTGCAACTTGCCTTACTACGGTCGTGACCTATTCACATTGGGCGAGTTTTTTTTACTGTGTGGGGCACTTTGTGATGTTATTTCTTACCTATTTTCGCATCAAATGCATGCTTACTCATCCTCCATTGACTAGTGCTTGAGCCAACGAGGATAATGCTCCATTTTAGTGCCCCATTAGCTCCATTATCTTCTCTAAATGATCCATTTTGTCTTCCACCATTGCCCCACTAGCATTGCCTATATAATGAGAGTTGTAGTCTTGAGTTTGAGGAGATGAATTAGAAGAGAAGTGTAGAGAGAATACTAAATTTGAGTTAGAATTTGAGAAAAACACAAAGCCTTGAAAGCAAGAGAGTTGTCTTTCCAAATTAGTGAAGTTATAAAGCCTCTATACATCTCATATTTCCTTGCAAACACCACTCAAGAACCAAGTCGTAAAGCTTTGACCAAAGTGAGAGTAGTCTTGCTAAGTTAAAGAAGATTAAACGGTGATCATTCACTTGTCCAAAACATTATTCTAAGATCAAATTCCAAGCTCTTGAATTGAGGATTGAGATCAAAATTCACAACATTGAGGGTGATCAAGATGAAGTTTGGAAATCGAGAAGTTCAATCTTTCTCTGGAAGGTGAATTTCAAGTCTTTCATTTTCTTTATATTTTCTATTTCATAATTATTTTCTTACTTTCGATTTCATAGTATTTTGTTATAATCTAATTGGAAGTAGTTAGTTTAGTTCATATTTATTTTCTTACTTCATATTTTAAAGCGTTTTGTTGTAATCCAAGTGGTTAGTTTAGCTCATATTTATTTTCTTACTTTTTATTTCATAGTGTTTTGTTGTAATCCAAGTAGTTAGTTTAGCTCATATTTATTTTCTTGCTCTTGTTTCATATTGTTTTGTTGTAATCTAACTGGAAGCGGTTAGTTTTCAATTCTTTCATTTTCTTGCACTTTCAATCTTATAGTCATTTTCTTGTTTTAAGTTGTATATTAGTTTTGTTGTAAGCTAACCGGAAGTAGTTAGTTGAGTCGCCTACATATTTCTTGTCTGTTCTTTTCTCGGTGTTGCAACAAGATAGGTTTTGCTAGGCCTAGGCCAGACGGTTAACTTCTTTTTGATAAAACGGCGTAATCTTCCAATGTTGACCAATTTTCGGTGGTTTCCAAGACGCATGAAACTTCTATTTTGTTTTTTATTTTATTTGAGTATTTTGTGAGGTTTTTATTTTGTTGTAATATTTTCCTCCTCTCTCTCTAATTTGGTTTGTAATTATTCTTTCAAGTGTTGTAATAATTCTCCGCCTTGCTTCTTTCTATCCTATTCTTTTACTTGCTTTCCTTATTTGTGCATAAGCATCATATTTTTTTTTTAATCATATCCATGCTTTGCATCCATGTTTCAAGCACCTTAATTCAGCTAAGTTTGCATTTGTGGTTTTAATCAATTCCTATGTGTGCGCTACCTCATATTCTTGAGATGATTCACATGTCATATCTTAGAAGTCAAATCTTTAATTGCATTTCATGAGTGAATTGTATTAGAATTGTGTATATAAGATCATGCATAGTTTTCTAACGTTGTTTTGTAGCTGTTTGCGAGACGTCGGTAAATATGTAAGTTTTTCATGCTTTAGCATCCCACATGTGTGTGTTTTGTTTACTATGTTTAAGTATCTTACCATATGGCTACTTGCTTATTTGATATAATTGTATGAATGCCGATGGATGAGGTTATGTCGCTTAATTTGGAATGATGTTAATTTTCATGATTGTAAACTTAATTTCTTTTAGTTGTACATCTTCAAAACTTTTTCAAAACATATGAAATCACGTTGTTCTAAAATGAATGGCATAGTCTATATTTGTATGCTTCACATAGTAACTTTTAAGATTTATTTAATAATCAGAATATAAACATATAAAGTTAATAAAACTCATATCATCGTTTAGTAGAGGCCGATCTTTAATCGGGTGAGCGGGGGTGCTCAATTAATAACCTTCCTCTCTCATACCTAAGGTTCTGAGCGAAGCATCTTTGGTTACGAGGAACAATGGCCTTGGTAGGAGTCATTGGTTTTCTAATTTTCCCAAACTGACTCTAAGATCTGGTGATGCAGTCCATTTCTGGCAATGGTTTTGCGATAAAATGGATTTTCTATAAAAGTTGCCAAATCTGGACTTTCATCTATGTTTCACATTGCACTCGTGAGACTAGATCAAATAAATAGAGGGCCCGAACTGTTTAACGCCCATGGGTACCCCTCGGGCATGTGACAGTTTTTGGTGACTTCGTTGGGGATATTCAGAAACCTTGACTCGACCTCTATGATATGAATTTTATTTTCAATTATATATTCATTGCATTGCATGCAATGGTGAACTTAAAGTTCCTGTGTTGCCTAGATTTTGGTGGGAATGCAGGCAAACTTTTTGTGACACTATACCTATCTCTACGTTACTTTAGAACCCTTGTGTTATAACTTTTTGAGATCTGTCAAAAAGGTAGTTCTGCTATCTAAGGTTCTCAGATTTCGATGAGAGGCTATATTGACTCTTCTGATTTCTTGGGATCTTCATTGGTTATTACCCAAAGGGCTCTTTCGTAGCGTCACCTTGACATTAACCCCTAGAGTAGAGCCAACCTTATGCATATAGTGAGCTATAGTACCTTTCAAAATTAGGATAGGATGCTTTCCCATTTCTAGGATTTATGATATCGCTTGTTTGAATAGTGAAGCCTTAGATCAATTCAAAGCTAGGAGAGGGTAACCCTAGCCCCTATAGGGGTGTTTGTTCTTTTTCCTGCTATGTGTTATGTGCAATGTATGGGGATTCTCAGATTCAGATGAATGGTTCAGGCATTTCAGTTTATGGGGTTTGAGTTCATTTTTTCAGTGTGATTTAGTAGTAATCAATTGAACCGGCATGCTGCTGAAATTTGATTGGGGGTTCTGTTTTATTTTTGCAAGGTAGTTGGGCACCATAGTTTCAGAACAGTCAAATATACCCATGTTCTGTGGACTCGTGTTGGTAGACTTTGTAAGACTACATATTTGGTTTAAAGATAGCCAGTGTTAGTTTCTTTGCCACCGATCACACGAAGCAGAAGAACAAAAGCCGCATCAACTGTTTAGAGTACCCTTTCTTCACTAGCTAGATCATCCCCACTTAGTTTATCAGCATCATTGATGGCTCCAGTTCTGGAAAATATAGTGGACATATGTTGTTGGCCCTTCAACAAAGTTTGGCGTAATCTTCCCCGGGCCTTCTCGTGACTGTTACAGGATTTCGGGCCCCAATGGCTTATTTTAAAGCTTAAGTGTGAAAAAAATACCTTTTTCGACTTACTTTTCAAACCGGGAGTTCCGTGCTGGTTCTGAAAGTTTCCACAAGTTACATTGGTCCCTCTCAAGGTGTTTGAGATATTCCCCCCGCCTTCTTATGATTGTTACACAATTTTGGCCCCTGATGGCCTATTTTCAATCCTAAGCGCGATAAAAGTGCATTTTTTGACTTAGTTTTCAAACTAGGAGTCTCGTGCTAGTTTCATAAGTTTCCACAACTTATATTGGTCCCTCCCGAGGTGTTTGATTACTTCCCGGGGCTTTCCTATGACTGTTACACGATTTTGGCCCCCCCGATGGCCTATTTTCAAGCTTAAGTGTAAGAAAAGTGCCTTATTGGATTTAGTCTTCAAACCGGGAGTCTCATGCAAGTTCCGTAAGTTTTCACAACTTACATTGGTCCCTCCTGAGGTGTTTGAGGTGTTCCCTGGGACTTCCCGTGACTGTTACACGATTTTGGCCCCTAGTGGCCTATTTTCAAGTTTAAGTGTGAACAAAGTGCCTTTTTCGACATAGTTTTCAAACTAGAAGTCTCGTGCTAGTTTCATAAGTTTCAACAACTCCAAAGATGTTTGATGTGTTCCTGGGGCCTTCTCGTGACTGTTACACGATTTTGGCCCCCAATGGCCTATTTTCAACCTTAAGTGTGAGAAAAGTGACTTTTTGGACTTACTTTTCAGACGGGGAGTCCCGTGGTAGTTCCGTAAGTTTTCACAACTTACATTGGTCCCTCCTGAGGTGTCTGAGATGTTCCCCAGGCCTTCTCATGACAGTTACACAACTTTGGCCCCCGATGACCTATTTTCAACCTTAAGTGTGAAAAAAATTCATTTTTTAACTTAGTTTTAGAATCGGAAGTCCCGTGCTAGTTCCGTAAGTTTTCACAACATACATTGGTCCCGCCCGAGATGTCTGATATGTTCCTTGGGCCTTCTCGTGACTGTTACACAATTTTGTCCCCCGATGGCCTATTTTCAAGCTTAAGTGTGAGAAAAGTTCATTTTTTGACTTAGTTTTCAAACCGGGAGTCCAGTGCTAGTTTCGTAAGTTTCCACAACTTACATTGGTCCTCCCGAGGTGTTTGAGGACTTCACTGGGCCATCTCGTGACTGTTACACGATTTTGGCCCCTGATGGCCTATTTTAAATGTTAAGTGTGAAAAAAGTGTCTTTTTTGACTTATTATTCAAACCGGAAGTCCCGTGATAATTCCGTAAGTTTCGAAAACTTACATTGATCCCTCCTGAGGTGTTTGATGTGTTCCAGGGCCTTCTCGTGACTGTTACACGATTTTAGCAACCGATGGCCTATTTTCAAGCTTAAATGTGAGAAAAATGCCTTTTTGGACTTAGTTTTCAAATCGGGAGTCCCGTACTAGTTCCGTAAGTTTTCACAACTTACATTGGTACCTCCTGAGGTGTTTGAGGTGTTCCCCAGAACTTCCTGCTACTGTTACACGATTTTGGCCTCCGATGGCCTATTTTCAACCTTAAGTTTGAAAAAAGTCCATTTTTTTACTTAGTTTTCAAACCGGGAGTCCCGTGCGAGTTCCATAAGTTTCCACAACTTACAATGCTCCTTCTTGAGATGTTTGAGGTGTTCTATAGGTCTTCTCGTGACTGCTATACTATTTTGGCCCTCGATGGCCTATTTTAAAACTTTAGTATGAAAAAAGTGTCTTTTTTTCAAGTTACTTTTCAAACCGGAAGTCCCGTGCTAGTTCTATAAGTTTCCACAACTTACATTGGTCCCTCCCGAGATGTTTGATGTGTTCCCGGGGCCATCTCGTGACTGTTACACGATTTTGGCCTCCGATGGCCTATTTTCAAGCTTAAGTGTGAGAAAAGTGCCCTTTTGGACTTAGTTTTCAAACCGGGAGCCTCGTGCTAGTTCTGTAAGTTTCCAAAACTTATATTGGTCTCTCTTGAGGTGTTTGAGGTGTTATGCAGCCCTTCTCGTGACTGTTACACGATTTTGGCCACCGATGACCTATTTTCAACCTTAAGTGTGAAAAAAGTGTATTTTTTGACATAGTTTTCAAACCAGTAGTCCCGTGCCAGTTCCGTAAGTTTCCACAACTTACATTGGTCCCCCTCAAGGTGTTTGAGGTGTTCCCCTGGCCTTTTCGTAATTGTTTCATGATTTTGGCTCCCGAATGCCTATTTTTAAGCTTAAGTGTGAAAAAAGTGTCTTTTTCGACTTAGTTTTCAAACCGGGATTCCCGTACTAGTTCTGTAAGTTTCCACGACTTAGATAGGTCCTTTTCAATGTGTTTGAGGTGTTGCCCTGGCCTTCTCGTGATTGTTACACAATTTTGGCCCCCTGATGGCCTATTTTCAAGCATAAGTGTGAAAAAAGTTAATTTTTTGACATAGTTTTCAAATGGGGAGTCCCATGCTAGTTTAGTAAGTTTTCACAAGTTAAATTGGTCCATTCCGAGGTGTTTGATGTGTCCCTGGGCCTTCTCGTGATTGTAGCACGATTTTGCCCCCGATAGCCTATTTTCAACCTTAAGTGGGAAAAAAAGTGCCCATTTGGACTTAATTTTCAAACCAGGAGTCCCATGCTAGTTCCGTAAGTTTCCACAACTTACATTGGTCTCTCCTAAGGTGTTTATGGTGTTCCCCGAGACGTCTCGTGACTGTTACAGTATTTTGGCTCCCGATGGCCTATTTTCAAGCTTAAGTGTGAAAAAATGCCTTTTTTGACTTAGTTTTCAAACCGGAAGCCCCGTGCTAGTTCCGTAAGTTTCCACAACTTACATTGGTCCCTCATGAGGTGTTTGATGTGTTACCGGGGCCTTCTCGTGACTGTTACACGATTTTGGCCCCGATGGCCTATTTTTAAGCTTAAGTGTGAGAAAAATGTTTTTTTGGACTTAGTTTTCAAACCGGGAGTCCTGTGACAGTTTCGTATGTTTTCACAACCTTCATTGGTCTCTCCTAAGGTGTTTAAGATGTTTCCAGGCCTTCTCGTGACTGTTACACGATTTTGGCCCCCGATGGCCTATTTTCAAACTTAAGTTTGAAAAAAGTGCCTTTTTCAAGTTAGTTTTCATACCGGGAGTCCCGTGCTAGTTCGGTAAGTTTCCATAACTTACATTGGTCCCTCTCGAGGTGTTTGAGGTGTTCATCGGGCTTTCTTGTGACTGTTACACAATTTTCGCCCCCGATGGCCTGTTTTCAAACTTAATAGTGAAAAAGTGCATTTTTTGACTTAGTTTTGAAACCAGTAGTCCCGTGCCAGTTTCGTAAGTTTCCATAACTTACATTGGTCCCACTTGAGGTGTTTGATATGTGCCCCAGGCCTTCTCGTGACTGTTACATGATTTTTGCCCCCGATGGCCTATTTTCAAGCTTAAGTGTGAAAAAAGTGCATTTTTTGACATAGTTTTCAAATCGGGAGTCCCGTGCCAGTTCCGTAAGTTTTCATAACTTACATTGCTCCCTCCCGAGGTGTCTAAGTTGTTCCCAGGCCTTCTCATGATTGTTACATGATTTTGGCCCCCGATTCCCTATTTTAAAGCTTAAGTGTGAAAAAAGTGTATTTTTCGACTTAGTTTTCAAGCCGGGAGTCCTGTCCCAGTTCTATAAGTTTCCACAACTTACATTGGTCCCTCTCGAGGTGTTTGAGGTGTTTCACAGGCCTTCTCGTGATTGTTAAACAATTTTGGCCCCCGATGGCCTATTTTCAATCTTAAGTGTGAAAAAAGTGCATTTTTTAAGTTAGTTTTTAAGCTGGGAGTCCCATGCCAGTTCCGTAAGTTTCCAAACCTTACATTGCTCCCTCCCGATATGTTGCAGTTGTTCCCCGAGCCTTCTCATGATTGTTACACGATTTTGGCCTTCGATGGCTTATTTCAAGCTTAAGTTTGGAAAAAGTGCATTTTTTGAGTTAGTTTTAAAACTGGGAGTCGTGTGCTAGTTTCGTAAGTTTCCACAACTTACATTGCTCCCTCCCGAGGTGTTTCAAGTGTTCCCCGGGCCTTCTCGTGACTGTAACACAATTTTGACCCCCGATGCCCTATTTTCAATCTTAAGTGTCATAAAAGTGCATTTTTTGACTTAGTTTTCAAACCAGGAGTCCCGTGCTGATTCTGTAAGTTTCCACAACTTACATTGGTCCCTCCTGAGGTGTTTGAAAATAGTCCATCAGGGGCCAAAATCTTGTAACAATCACGAGAAGGCCCAGGGAACACCTCAAACACCTCGGGGGGGGGGAATAACGTAAGTTGCGAAAACTTACGAAACGAGCTTGGGACTCCCAGTTTGAAAACTAAGTCAAAAAATGCACTTTTTCACACTTAAGCTTGAAAATAGGCCATTTGGGGCCAAAATTGTGTAACAGTCACGAGAAGGTCCGAGCAACACCTTAGACACCTCGAGAGGGACCAATGCAAGTTGTGGAAACTTACAAAACTAGTACGGGACTCCCGGTTTGAAAACTAAGTCGAAAAAGGAACTTTTTTCACACTTAATCCGGAAAATAGGCCGTTGTGGGCCAAAATTGTGTAACAGTCACGAGAAGGCCCGAGGAACACCTCAAACACCTCGAGAGAAACCAATGTAAGTTGTAGAAACTTACAGAACTGGCTTGGGACTCCCGGTTTGAAAACTATGTAAAGAAATGCACTTTTCTAACACTTAAGCTTGAAAATAGGCCATCGGGAGCCAAAATCGTGTAACAGTTACGAGAAGTCCTGAGGAACACCTTAAACACCTAGAGAGAGACCAATGTAAGTTATGGAAACTTACAGAACTGGCTCGGGACTCCTAGTTTGAAAACTAAGTCGAAAGAAGCACTTTTCTCACACTTAAGCTTAAACATAGGCCATCGGCAGCCAAAATCGTGTAACAGTCACGAGAAGGCCCGGCGAACACCTCAAATATCTCAGAAGGGACCAATATAGGTTGTGGAAACTTACGAAACTAGCACGAGACTCCCGGTTTGAAAACTATGCATAGAAATGCATTTTTCAAACACTTAACCAATGAAAATAGGCCATCGGGGACCAAACTCGTGTAATAGTCGCGAGAAGGCCCAGCGAACACCTCCACCACCTCGGGAGAGACCAATGTAAGTTGTGAAAACTTAAGGAAATATCACGGGACTCCTGGTTTGAAAACTAAATCAAAAAATGCACTTTTCGAACACTTAAGAATGAAAATAGGCCATCGGGGGCCAAAATCGTATAACAGTCACGAGAAGGCCCGGGGAACACCTCAAACACCTCAGGAGGGACCAATATAAGTTGTGAAAACTTACGGAACTAACACGGCACTCCTGGTTTGAAAACTATGTAAAGAAATGCACTTTTCTAACACTTAAGCTTGAAAATAAGCCATCGCGAGCCAAAATCGTGTAACAGTCACGAGAAGTCATGGAGAACACCTCAAACACCTCGGGAGGAACCAATGTAAGTTATGAAAACTTACGAAACTTGCACAAGACTCCCGGTTTGAAAATTAAGTAAAAAAAGACACTTTATTAACACTTAAGCTTGAAAATAAGCCATCGTGGGCCAAAATCGTGTAACAATGATGAGAAGGCCTGGAGAACACCTCCAACACCTTGGGAGAGACCATTGTAAGTTGTGAAAACTTAAGGAACTAGCATGGGACTCCCGATTTGAAAACTATGTAAAGAAATGCCTTTTTCTAACACTTAAGGTTGAAAATAGGCCATCGGGGGCCAAAATCGTGTAACA
The DNA here is from genome assembly GCA_025200525.1 of Camellia lanceoleosa. NCBI lineage: Eukaryota > Viridiplantae > Streptophyta > Magnoliopsida > Ericales > Theaceae > Camellia > Camellia lanceoleosa. The sequence continues at coordinate 152,783,057 of CM045770.1, read as the reverse complement.
GTCATGAGAAGGCCTGGGGAACACCTCCAACACCTCTGGAGGGACCAATGTAATTTGTAGAAACTTACGGAACTTGCACAAGACTCCCGGTGCGAAAACTAAGTCAAAAAAGGCACTTTACTAACACTTAAGCTTGAAAATAGGCCATCGAGGGCCAAAATTGTGTACCAGTGATGAGAAGGCCTGGAGAACACCCCCAACACCTTAAGAGGGACCATTGTAAGTTGTAAAAACTTACGAAACTGGCACGGGACTCCCGATTTGAAAACTAAGTCTATACATGCACGTTTCTAACAGTTATGCTTGAAAATTGGACTTTTTCACAGAGTCTAAAAAGGCACTTTTTCACACTTAACCTTGAAAATAGGCCATCGGGTAACGAAATCGATTTACAGTCACGAGAAGTCCCAGAGAACATCTCAAACACCTCGGGAGGGACCAATGTAAGCTAATTGTCACAGGACTCCCGGTTTGAAAACTAAACCAAAACACGCACTTTTTTCACAATTAAGGTTAAAAATAAGCCATCGATGGCCAAAATCGAGTAATAGTCACGAGAAGGCTCAGGGAACACCTCAAACACCTCGAGAGGGACCAATGTATGTTGTAGAAACTTACGGAACTAGAACAGGACTCACGGTTTCAAAACTAAATCAAAATATGCATTTTTTTCACACTTAAGCTTGAAAATAGGCCATCGGGGGACAAAATCGTGTAACAGTCTCGAGTAGGTGTGGGGAACACCTCAAACACCTCAAGGGGGACCAATGTAAGTTGTGGAAACTTACAGAACTAGCACGGGACTCCCGGTTTGAAAACTAAGTCAAAAAAGACACATTTTTCACACTTAAGCTTAAAAATAGTCCATCAGGGGCCAAAATCGTGTAACAATCACGAGAAGGCCCAGGGAACACCTCAAACACCTTAGGAAGGACCAATGTAAGTTGTAAAAACTTATGGAACTGGCACAAGATTCCGGTTTGAAAACTAAGTAAAAAAATGCACTTTTTTCACACTTAAGGTTGAAAATAGGCCATCGGAGGCTAAAATCGTATAACAGTTATGAGAAGGCTCAGGAAACACCTAAAAAAAAACATCGGGAGTGACCAATGTAAGTTTTGAAAACTTACGGAACTAGTACAGGACTCCCGATTTGAAAACTAAGTCCAAAAAGACAATTTTCTCACACTTAAGCTTGAAAATAGGTCATTAGGGGCCAAAATTGTGTAACAGTCACGAAAAGGCCCAGGGAACACAAAAAACAACTCGGGAGGCACCAATATAAGTTGTGGAAACTTACGGAATTAGCACGGGACTTCCGGTTTGAAAGCTAAGTCGAGAAAAGCACTTTTTTCATACTTAAGCTTGAAAATAGGTCATCAGGTGCCAAAATCGTGTAACAATCATGAGAAGGCCCAAGGAACACCTCGAACACCTTGGGAGGGACCAATGTAATTTGTGGAAACTTATAGAACTAACACGGGACTCTCGGTTTGAAAACAATGTCAAAAAATGCACTTTTTTTTTTTGGGTGGGTAAGTAATAAATTAAAGACAAAAGTTTACACATTTACAAGGGGCATACCCCAGGTAATACAATAAAACCTCACGCCCCCCAAAAAGTGGGGGGGACTAAAGTAAATAAATAAAAAAACTAATTAAAACACTACAACATAACCCAACAGAATTACTAAAAAATAAATTTAAATTTGCCCATAGATTATTTTAATCCCAAGTAACCCCTACCATAAATAGATAAAAACTTGGAAATAATATATAGGCAAATAAAAATTTACAACAAATCAGCTCAATATTCAACCACCAAGATAGGCGGGAAGACTGAAAAACAAAACGCTACGGTGTAACGCAGCACAACACAAAAACCCTGGGCCCACCAACCAAATACAAATATATGACCTGTTGAAACAAGTTAGTGGGCCCAATCATGATACACTCCACGTGAGGCTTGAAACTTAGCTCCTACTTCCTGCACGTTTTCCAACTCGGTGGACCACTTCCCAATATATATATATATAAATAACCACATCAACTATTTATATATATATAAGTTGACAGCCAATAGCTAACCGTCCCAAGCACGCTACCAAAAGCAGTGGGTTTACATACCACCCACGTGTATTACTCTTCCCCATGTACCAAACCAAAAAACTCAGCTACGCGCTGGACTTGCGTGAACCTACACAGCTCATTTTCACTTTCACCATTCACACAGATCAACGGCACCGGGAAAATCCCACGCGCCCAAGACTCATGAAACGCACTTCAACGCCTTCGTAGCTCATGCATTAAACATACACCAGCGTCGGAAAGTCACCATGGCCGGCGAAGCTTGATTACCAAGAACATAACCTGCCGTCGGAAAACCCAGCACCGCCAGCCAAACACATGCCATGCCAAAGCATGGCAACCTACCTGCAGAACCCCCCAAAAGAAAAAACACGTTGCAGTGAGCAGATTGCCTCACCATTCACAAAATCGAGAACAAAACCAGAGGACCCGTCGATGTAGAAACAGAACGAGCACGCCGGTGTAGAAACCACGCACACCAACCACGGAGAAACGTCCAGCAGTTTATCGAAGTCATTTTCAGACCTCTCCTTTCAGTAACTAGGTTACTCAAGCACAGTAACCATCAACAGTCAAAGAACCCACCAAACAGTGGCCAGACTCCAAAAATGGACGATTTGACCAATGGGGGTGACAAATGAAAGTCATGGCTAATCCGAAACTCAAGAGACCATGGATACTGAATGTAAGATTGGACAAGAAAACCTCTCAAAACGACCAGAGAACTCCAAACAAATATAAAAATTTCAAACAAAAGTCAGCAACACCCCGAACCAGGGCTTACTAGACCTAAAACAAACTCACTCACCCTCAGAAATGCAGGTAGAGGAGCTAAAAAAAAAAAAAGAAAAAAAAAGAAAAAAAAAAAGCACTTTTTCACACTTAAGCTTGTAAATAGGTTATCGGGGGCCAAAATCGTGTAGCAGTCACGAAAATCTCCGGGGAACACCTCAAACACCTCAAGAGTGACCAATGTAAGTTGTGGAAACTTACAGAACTTCAACGGGACTCCCGGTTTGAAAATTAAGTAAAAAAATGCATTTTTTTCACACTTAATCGTGAAAATAGGCCATTGGGGGCCAAAATAGTGTAACAATCACGAAAAAGCCCGAGGAACAGCTCAAACACCTCGAGAGCGACCAATGTAAGTTGTGGCAACTTACCGAACTAGCACAGGACTCCCGCTTTGAAAACTATGTCGAAAAAGTCGCTTTTCTCATACTTAAGCTTAAAAATTGGATATTGGGGCCAAAATCGTGTATTTTTCGACCTAGTTTTCAAATCGTTAGTCCCGTGCCTGTTTGTTAAGTTTTCACAACTCAAATTCGTCTCTCCTGAGATGTTCAAGGTGTTCCCCAGGCCTTCTCGTGATTGTTACACGATTTCGGCCTGCCGAGCCCTATTTTCGAGTTTAAGTGTGAAAAAAGTACCTTTTTCAACCTAGTTTTCAAACCGGAAGTCCTGCGCTAGTTCTGTAAATTTCCGCAACTTACATTGGTTTCTCCCAACATGTTGGAGGTGTTCCACGGGCCTTCTAGGGACTGTTACAGGATTTTGGAGGGCGCCCGATGGTCTATTTTCAAACTTAAGCGTTTAGGAAGTGCATTTTTTGACTTAGCTTTCAAACCGGGAGTCCCATGCGAGTTCCGTAAGTTTCCACAACTCACGTTGGTAGGTGTTTGAGGTGTTCCCTGGACCTTCTCTTGACTGTCACACGATTTTGGGCCCCCGATGGACTATTTTCAAGCTTAGGTGCGAGAAAAGTGTCGTTTCGGACTTAGTTTTCAAACCGGGAGTCCCGTGCTAGTTCCGTAAGTTTTCACAACTTACATTGGTCCCTCCTGGGGTGTTTGACGTCTTCCTCGGGCCTTCTCGTGACTGTTACACGATTTTTGGCCCCAACGGCTTATTTTTGAGCTTAAGTGTGAAAAAAGTGTATTTTTTGATTTAGTTCTCAAACCGAGAGTACCGTGCTATTTCCGTAAGTCTCCGCAACTTACCTTGGGCCATCCCAAGGTGTTTGGGGCATTTCCCGGACCTTCTCATGACTGTTACACGATTTTGGCCCCCCCAGGTGTCCTATTTTCCAAGCTTAAGTGTGGAAAAAGTGTCTTTTTCCAACTTAGTTTTGAAACCGGGAGTCCCGTGCTAGTTCCGTAAGTCTTCACAACTCGCGTTGGACACTCCCGAGGTGTTTGAGGTGTTCCCGGCCCTTCTTGCGACTGTTACATGATTTTGGCCCACCGATGACCTACTTCCAAGCTTAAGTGTTAGAAAAGTGTATTTTCTGACCTAGTTTTCAAATTGGGAGTGCCGTGCCTGTTCGTTAAGATTTCACAACTCAAATTGGTCCCTCCTGAGATGTTCGAGGTGTTCCCCAGGCCTTCTCATGATTGTTACACAATTTCGGCCTGCCGAGGCCTATCAAGCTTAAGTGTGAAAAAAGTACCTTTTCCGACATAGTTTTCAAACCGAAAGTCCCGCACTAGTTCCGTCAGTTTCCACAACTTACGTTGGCTCTCCTGACGTGTTGGAGGTGTTCCACGGGCCCTCTCGGGACTGCTACAGGATTTTGGGGGGCCCCCGATGGCCTATTTTCAAACTTAAGTGTTTAGGAAGTGCATTTTTTGACTTAGCTTTCAAACCGGGAGTCCCATGCGAGTTCCGTAAGTTTGCACGACCGGGACTCCCTCCCTAGGTGTTTGAGGTGTTCCCTGGACCTTTTCTTGACTATCACACGATTTTGGCTCCCCGATGGACTATTTTCAAGCTTAGGTGCAAGAAAAGTGTTGTTCGGACTTAGTTTTCAAACCGGGAGTCCCGTGCTAGTTCCGTAAGTTTTCACAACTTACATTGGTCCCTCCCAAGGTGTTTGACGTGTTCCCCGGGCCTTCTCGTGACTGTTACACGATTTTGGCCCCCCAACGGCTTATTTTCGACCTCAAGTGTGAAAAAAGTGCATTTTTTGATTTAGTTCTCAAACCGAGAGTCCCGTGCTAGTTCCGTAAACTTACCTTGGACCCTCCTGAGGTGTTTAGGGCATTTACCGGTCCTTCTCATGACTGTTAAACGGTTTTGGCCCCCCCTGGTGTCCTATTTCCAAGTTTAAGTGTGGAAAAAGTGTCTCTTTCCAACTTAGCTTTCAAACGGGGAGTCCCGTGCTAGTTCCGTAAGTTTTCACAACTCGCGTTGCTCACTCCCAAGGTATTTTGAGGTGTTCCCGGCCCTTCTTGCGACTGTTACATGATTTTGGCCCCCCAATGGCCTACTTCCAAGCTTAAGTGTTAGAAAAGTGTATTTTCCGACCTAGTTTTCAAACCGAGAGTCCCGTATCTGTTCGTTAAGCTTTCACAACTCAAATTGGTCTCTCCTGAGATGTTTGATGTGTTCCCTGGGCCGTCTCATTATTGTTACACGATTTCGGCCGGCCGACGCCTATTCTTAAGCTCAAGTGTGAAAAAAGTACAATTTCCGACTTAGTTTTCAAACCGAAAGTCCTGTTCTAGTTCCATAAGTTTCCACAACTTATATTGGTTTCTCTCGAGGTGTTGGAGGTGTTTCACGAGCCTTCTCGGGACTGTTATAGGATTTTGGGGGCCCTTGATGGCCTATTTTCAAACTCAAGTGTTTAGGAAGTGCATTTTTTGACTTAGCTTTCAAACCGGGAGTCCCATGCGAGTTCTGTAAGTTTCCATAACTTCTCGTTAGTCCCTTCCCAGGTGTTTGAGGTGTTCCCAGGACCTTCTATTGACTGTCACACGATTTTGGCCCCCCGATGGACTATTTTCAAGCTTAGGTGCGAGAAAAGTGCCGTTTCAGACTTAGTTTTCAGATCGGGAGTCCCGTGCTAATTTCGTAAGTTTTCACAACTTACATTGGTCCCTCCCGGGGTGTTTGACATGTTCCTCGGGCCTTCTCGTGACTGTTACACGATTTTGGCCCCTGACGGCTTATTTTCGAGCTGAAGTGTGAAAAAAGTGCATTTTTTGATTTAGTTCTCAAACCTAGAGTCCCGTGTTTGTTCCGTAAGTCTCCGCAACATACCTTGGACCCTCCCGAGGTGTTTGGGCATTTCCCGATCCTTCTCGTGACTGTTAAACAGTTTTGGCCCCCCCCAGTGTCTTATTTCCAAGCTTAAGTGTGGAAAAAGCGTCTCTTTGCAACTTAGTTTTAAAGCCGGGAGTCCCGTGCTAGTTCTGTAAGTTTTCACAAATTACATTGGTCCCTCTCGGGGTGTTTGACGTGTTCCCCGGGCTTTCTCGTGACAGTTACACGATTTTGGCCCCCGACGGCTTATTTTCGAGCGTAAGTGTGAAAAAAATGCATTTTTTTATTTAGTTCTCAAACTGAGTCCCGTGCTAGTTCCATAAGTCTCCGCAACTTATCTTGGACCCTCCCGAGGTGCTTGGGGCATTTCTCAGTCCTTCTCGTGACTTTTACACGGTTTTGGCCCCCCCAATGTCCTATTTCCAAGCTTAGTGTGGAAAAAGCGACTCTTTCCACATTAGTTTTCAAACTGTCAGTCCTGTGTTAGTTCCTTAAGTTTTAACAACTCGCGTTGGTCACTCCCGCAGTGTTTGAGGTGTTCCCAGCCCTTCTTGCGACTGTTACATGATTTTGGCCCATCCGATGGCCTACTTCCAAGCTCAAGTGTTAGAAAAGTGTATTTTCTGACCTAGTTTTCAAATCGGGAGTCCCGTGCCTATTCGTTAAGCTTTCACAACTCAAATTGGTCCCTCTTGAGATGTTCGAGGTGTTCCCCGGGCCGTCTCGTGATTGTTACACGATTTTGGCCTGTCGAGGCTTATTCTCAAGCTTAAGTGTGAAAAAAGTACCTTTTCCGACCTTGTTTTCCAACCGGAAATCCCACGTTAGTTCCGTAAGTTTCCACAACTTACATTGGTTTCTCCCGAGGTGTTGGAGGTGTTCTACGGGCCTTCTCGGGACTGTTACAGGATTTTGAAGGGCCCTCGATGGCCAATTTTCAAATTTAAGTGTTTAGGGAGTGCATTTTTTGACTTTGCTTTCAAACTGGGAGTCCCATGCGAGTTCCGTAAGTTTCCACAACTCACGTTGGTCCTTCCCTAGGTGTTTGAGGTGTTCCCCGGACCTTTTCTTGACTGTCACACGATTTTGGCCCCCCCGATGGACTTTTTTCATGCTTAGGTGCGAGAAAAGTGTCGTTTCGCACTTAGTTTTCAAATTGGGAGTCCTGTGCTAGTTCTTTTAGTTTTCACAACTTACATTGATCCCTCCCGGGGTGTTTGACGTGTTCCTCGGGCCTTATCGTGACTGTTACACGATCTTGGCCCCTGACAGCTTATTTTCGAGATTAAGTGTGAAAAAAGTGCATTTTTTGATTTAGTTCTCAAACCGAGAGTCCTGTGCTGGTTCCGTAAGTCTCCGCAACTTACCTTGGACCCTCCCGAGGTGTTTGGGCATTTCCCGGTCCTTCTCGTGACTATTACACAATTTTGTCCCCCCCCCGGTGTCTTATTTCCAAGCTCAAGTGTCGAAAAAATGTCTCTTTGCAACTTAGTTTTCAAACCGAGAGTCCTGTGCTAGTTCCGTAAGTTTTCACAACTCGCGTTGGTCACTCCCAAGGTGTTTGAGGTGTGCCCGGCCCTTCTTGCGACTGTTATATGATTTTAGCCCACCGATGGCCTACTTCCAAGCTTAAGTGTTAGAAAAGTGTATTTTTCGATGTAGTTTTCAAGCCGGTAGTCCCGTGCCTGTTCGATAAGCTTTCACAACTCAAATTGGTCCCTCCTGAGATGTTCGAGGTGTTCCCCAAGCCGTCTCGTGATTGTTACACGATTTTGGCCCGCCGAGGCCTATTCTCAAGCTTAAGTGTGAAAAAAATACATTTTCCAACCTAGTTTTCAAACTGGAAGTCTCGCGCTAGTTCCGTCAGTTTCCACGACTTACATCCCGAGGTGTTGGAGGTGTTCCACGGGCCTTCACGGGACTGTTATAGGATTTTTGTGGGCTCCCGATGGCCTATTTTCAAACGAAAGTGTTTAGGAAGTGCATTTTTTGACTTAGCTTTCAAACCGGGAGTCCCGTGCGAGTTCCGTAAGTTTTCACAACTCACGGCGGTCCCTTGCTAGGTGTTTGAGGTGTTCCCCGGACCTTCTCTTGACTGTCACACAATTTTGGCCCCCCGATGGACTATTTTCAAGCTTAGGTGCGAGAAAAGTGTCGTTTCGCACTTAGTTTTCAAACCGGGAATCTCGTACTAGTTCCGTAAGTTTCCAAAACTTACATTGGTCCCTCCTGGGGTGTTTGACGTGTTCCCTAGGCCTTCTCGTGACTGTTACACGATTTTGGCCCCCGACGGCTTATTTTCGAGCTTAAGTGTGAAAAGAGTGCATTTTTTTTATTTAGTTCTCAAACCGAGAGTCCCGTGCTAGTTCCGTAATTCTCCGCAACTTACCTTGGACCCTCCAGAGGTGTTTGGGGCATTTCCCGGTCCTTCTCGTGACTGTTACATGATTTTGGCCCCCCCAGGTGTCCTATTTCCAAGCTTAAGTGTGGAAAAAGTGTCTCTTTCTAACTTAGTTTTCAAACCGGGAGTCCCGTGCTAGTTCCGTAAGTTTTCACAACTCGCGTTGGTCACTTTTGAGGTGTTTGAGGTGTTCCCGGCCCTTCTTGCGACTGTTACAAGATTTTGGCCCCCTTATGGCCTACTTCCAAGCTTAAGTGTTAGAAAAGTGTATTTTCCGACCTAGTTTTCAAATCGGGAGTCCCGTGCCTGTTCGTTAAGCTTTCACAACTCAAATTGGTCCCTCCTGAGATGTTCGAGGTGTTCCCCGGGCCGTCTCGTCATTGTTACACGATTTCAGCCCGCCGAGGCCTGTTCTCAAGCTTAAGTGTGAAAAAAAAGCCTTTTCCGACCTAGTTTTCAAACTTGAAGTCCCACGCTAGTTCCGTAAGTTTCCACAACTTACATTGGTTTCTCCCGAGATGTTGGAGGTGTTCCACAGGCCTTCTCGAGACTGTTACAGGATTTTGGGAAGCCCCAGATTGCCTATTTTCAAACTTAAGTGTTTAGGACACTACTAGAAAAATGAGCATTTGACACGGAACTATTTGCGACTGTTTAAGTGCCGTCGCAAAAAATGGGTGTTTGCGACGGCACTTAATGACGTTGCGAAATTATTTTTGTTGCGACGGAAAAACTAAACCCGTTGCAAAAAGTAAGGTTATATGCGATGGTACGTTAAACCAACAATGTCACTCTAGTTCTCCCTCCGGCATCCAGGTATAGCCTTCCTTTGCTTTCCTCTGCTCTCCTCTTTCCTTCTATCGTCTGTTTCTCCTTGCTCATCAATTCATTGAAACTCTTTTCATTAAGAATAAAACAGTTCAAGAATTTGTGTTGGTATGTGTGTGTTTGATTTGTGCGAAAATTGTTGACCAGTTTAGAGTTATTAGGTTTTTGCATTACTCGAAAAGGACACAACTTTTTATTTTTTGTTTCATGCAACAAAAAATTCACATTATCATGGTGTAAATGGAGGTTGAATTTGCATGTCTAGGGCCATATCTTCTGCATTTGGCATTTTTTGATGTTTTTCTATACATATATGAGGATTCTTTTTAATATCTTGATTAGGCTTTCCTTGGATTTTTGGAAAGAGAAGACAAAATATATGAAATTGCTGCGTTCTTAGGCTTTTATTTTATTTATAAATATGGCGTCTTTACTTTTCCTCTCATTTCGAAAAAACAAATGCAAGGCCAATTGATTACCTAATATTTGGATCTTTGTGAGACGGTTTGTTTTCTTTCTTTCTTTACTTTTCAAATTTCATTAATTTATTCACACCTTTGGTTTTATGGACTTTTTTTGGCAATTTCTTCTTGTTTGAAACAATCATTTGGGGGACACTATGATAATGATACACAGTTTGACTAACTTGTCACAAGAGGAAGAAATGAAAGAAAAATAAAAAACACAGATTACTTGATATGCATGTAACTAAGAGCAACTCTTCAATATCTACTGTGAGCCCACAATTGACCACTTAGGTTTGTATACCTCATAGAGTGAAGTAAGTACTGTGGAGGTTGTTCTTAAGAGAATTACTATATTCCATTTGGAAGCTTGACCATTAGACCATGTTCAAGATTTTCAACATTAACGTTGAAGTTCAAATAGATAATTTTCCAAAAATTTTCAGATTGTGTTTGATTCATAATTGGCATATGTTGTAATTTCCTGGGATGACAAGTTAATAAGTGGCATATGTTGTTTAAAGCAATCCTCTATCAACATGATCACCATTCACTGCATCCATCCACATACCGGATAAAAGACTCAAAAAGTTCATTTTTGTTTTCTCCTACGCATTTGTGTGTATGTTTGGATCCATATTTCTGCTGCCAATGCACATCTCTGTTGCACCAGGGTGAGAGAGAGCTTTCACATCACTTTGTTATCATGGAAAAGTGGGTCCACCATCAAACCAGCGGATCAATAATTAGACAACGAAATGCATTGCAAATTGTGGCTTACAGATCGAGTTTATCTTTTGGATTATGTAGTAGCTGTAGTTAATAGTGTGCACTCTTTCTTTTGTTTCTAATGTGGAGCATTTAAATCTTGTCCAAAGCATCTATATATTTTTTTTTCTTTATTAGTAATTGGTGAGATTGTTTGATCATTATACACTACAGGAAAAAGGGGATATGGCGGCGTTTTTTTAACGAAGTTTTTTTAAACGTCATTGTTATTAGTATTTAACGGCGTTTTATAAACGCCGCATATTCTATTAGACAAAACAGCACCGTTTTATAATGGGAAAACGCCTCCAAATGCTGTAGCCACACGCGCCTCTTTTGTGAAACTTTATTTTGAATCAGAACCCTCTCTAAGCATTTCGATCGAAGATTTAGAACTCTCTCCCTCTCAACCCTTATACGCACACATCTCTCTCTCTCCCTTTCAACCCTCTCAAAGCTCCATCGAAGCGATTTCGAAGCTCCATCGAAGATTCAGATCGAAGCTCCATCGAAGCGATTTTGAAGCTCCATCGAAGATTCAGATCGAAGCTCCATCGAAGCGATTTTGAAGCTCCATCGAAGATTCAGATCGAAGCTCCATCGAAGCGATTTTGAAGCTCCATCGAAGATTCATACCTAAGCTCCATCGAAGATTCAGATCGAAGCCCCATAGAAGCGATTTCGAAGCTGCACCGGCGAGGTAGCGAGCTCCACCGTCTCATTTGCAAAGATTCAAAGATTCAGTGATTTCCAAAAGCTCAGATCTGAACTCTGACCCCTCGATTACTCGCATTTCAAGCTCCGATGGCGGCGAATAGTCTACTTTGTTTCTGAACTTTAATCAGTACTCTCTCTCTCTCTCTCTCTCTCTCTCTCTCTCTTCTCGGTTTGTTCATGTAGACAAATTGTCCTTTCGTTTGACTGCATTTGTACATGCTATTAGTTGGCTGTAGTTTCTCTCTAGCTCGAAACTGCTGTTTGAAAGAGAGAAAAATGGTGGCACCTGAAGCTCCTATTTGCTACGTCGGAATCGTAAGAAAGTCTGCCGCTTTCCGTCTCATGAAATAAATGGTTAGTTCTCTCTCTCTCTCTCTCTCTCTCTCTCTCTCTCAGTATAAGATTACCAAAAATAAAAAATAAAAAAAAAAATTTGAAATTTCAGAACACAGTTGCTTCAGCTCAGGTTTGAATCTGTATGTATGTGTAATGTGTGTGTTCAATGAATTTTGATGGTGTGGAGATGGAGGCTTGGGAAAGAGAAGCAAGGGATCAAAGGATATGTCAAGGTTAAGGACAAACAGGACACTGCAGGTTCTTTTTTTGCTCTGATTTTTGTTTATTTATCAAATTCATCCTCTATTTTGTTGCCTAGAACAGAGAGTTCTTTTACTTTTATTTTCTTAATTGTGTTATGAATCAAAGGAGCTAATAACGTTAAACTTGTTGTGGGATGAGTTTTTCATTTATTAGAAGAATAAGAACAGTTCAAGACATATAGAGCAGTTTGACAGTTTAAAAAGTACAATAGGTATGTATGTAGATGAACCTAAAAATAATTGGGCGTTTGATACATCACAGTTTGATAACATCCTAAAGAGATTGAAAGTGGTAATTCTCACATTTATCTTCGAATTAGATTTAATAAGCTTTAAAAAAAAAATTGTTCTTATGTTTTTCTGTCTGTAAATCTTTCTTTTTATTTTTGCAGCAAGCAGCAGAAATCAAGGATGAAGGTACATCAAGATGAAAATGAATTTAGATTGCACTTAATAATATCATGATAGTTTGATGTGGATACTCTTTGTATGCATCTTGCAGCTGTTGAAAAGGATGATGTTCAAGATGTTGATACTGATGCCACCACAGAGACTAATACAGTTGTCAAGTCTACTCGGCCCCAAGGAAGGTCAATATGGTTGCCCACATCAATGCTAGATCATTTTTTTTTTTTTTGAAATTTATTTACTTGTTTATTTTTGTTTCCTTCTTTAATAATCACCAGGTATAAGAAAAGAGAGAGAGGGAAACTTGTCCATGCATATTCTTCCGAGGATCTTGGAGGAATACTTGTGAGTTACTAACCTTTATAATTTAGGCCCTTCTGTTTTCATTTTATAGAGTTGATTGAAAAAATTTCGGAGCTCTTTTCTTCACTCTCATGAGTGTATTGTTTAACGGGTTGACAGAGGTTGCATTGACTGTTTTGAGGCTTCCTGTATTCTATAAACAGAGGGATTTCTTATTCTATCCTCCATGGGCTTTTGGGTTGCCAATTTGGGTCCTCAGTATACCTCTCTCCTTAGTGGAATCAGCAATATGGATCAGTCTTACATATTACACAATTGGGTTTGCTCCAGACACCAGCAGGTAGTAGTGGTCTGCTTGTTCTTGGTTTCTCGTGATAGTTTTTCATGTTTTTACTTTTGCTTACTAACTTAAATTCTTTATTAGAAATTTATTCTTCCTACTCTGCATTTAGTGATCACTTGAACCTGATAATTTATTCACTGATAAATACCTACCATCTTATTCAGGTTTTTCCAACAGTTATTGGCATTGTTCAGTATACATCAAATGTCTCTCTGTCTCTTTCGCTTTGTTGCTGCAGTGGGAAGAAAGAAAGCTGGTTGTTGTATGCACTTTAGGAACCTGCACATTGATAATGAATATTCTGCTTGAAGGATTTATAGTTGCCCAAAGTAAGCTGCCTGATTTCTATTTTCACTTTGAGCCTATCTTGAATTAGAATGAGCTTTTAATTTACCAATCTTTATACCACATTGTTGAATATTGCTTGACATTTAGCCAAGTAAGTTGTGGATTCTTTCATGTGATTGTTTATATATTCAATGATCAAAGCACTACATCTACAACCATTCATTTCCTTTTGTACAATATGTACAATAATAACCATTATAGAATATTGACTTCCATTCTTGGCCATCGCAGGTGGGCAGTCGTCATTAGCTGACTATTGCACTTATTATGTAGCTTATTCTGATGGATCATGCACAGACATGAACAGTGCTCAAGCACCTAACAGAATGTTGGGTGAGGTGAGAGGACATAGCTCAAGGTGAGATATGCTTATGGAACTTTTTTGAGATTCTCACATTTGAATTATGCATTGGCATAACTTCTGTTCATTCTTGTAGGCGTATGGCCTCATCATTAGTACGGACTGTGTTTGTAAGGGGTTCCATAACCCAAGGAAATGGTTGTTATCAGCACAGGTGTATAAATAATTCACTGGAGGTATAATTTGGACCTTTAACTTTAGTTTTTAATACAAGGATTCTGACCTCATTTATGTTGAATAGAATGGCCGCAACGAAACGTTGTACAAGTTCGATTTTGAATTTATTTCCTTCAAAGAATGCTACTGATACCATCTCTTTTAGGACCATTATGGAAAATTTGTCTTTACATTGAAAAACCAATTCCTTGGCAAAAGTATAATTATCTTTAAATTATAAAATTTTCCTAATCATGATCGACTGAGCCGTATCGTTTCTTTATTTATGTTCAGCAATGAGTTAAGGACTCACTTTCGAACTGCATGTTGTCAATTTTTTATGCCATATTCCAATGTAACTGTGAACTTCTTCGCTAAGTAGTTTAATCCTTTGTTCGAATAGCCTTTCTATTGTTGATTCACATGAACTCCCGCTTCCAACATTGTCCTAAGATGCTCTCCTCTCTAGCTTTTGTATTTCATATTGTGTGGGTTTTAGCTCCATACACTGAAGTCTGGTTAGTCATGCACTCTTCCCTCGGTGAGCATGAATTTCAAATTTGAGGAAACCGTTCGTTGATCTCTGTGTTTGGTTTCTTTGAGAACACTAATTTATTTTGTTTGTTCCCAACAGCATGTCATTAATCATTGTGTACAACTATTTATCTTCTATTCATTCTGTTGGATCTCAATTTATTTTACATCCCAATGCTGCCTTCCTTCTCATAAGATTCATGAAAGCATGTAAAGAGCAAATCGTGCTTCTTCAGCAGTTTTAAATTGACGTTTCACCAAACAACCTAATCCTGTTGTTGTATTTGATCGTTAGTTATTGTCAGCAAAGTGAATTTCTTGTATTTTCCTATGATGTTGTAGTTCATTAACATATTTTATACTGTTTGAACTTGAATTTTTTTTTTGTCCCTCTTGTATGCTTTTTGCCAGTTGCCCATAACCCAGTTAAGATTTAAACAATTCTGGAAAAAAAAAAGCAAGTGCTTCTCATTGTTGATTTTTTTAGTTATTTTCTCAGTTATATGGTGTACATGTATGCATTGAACTGTTGAAATTTCCTGTGTCAATAACAACATAGTTCATGTTTGCTTAGTTATCAACATATTGGTATTCTTGTGCAACACAAAATTTATTTGTTGCTGTTACAAAGCCATCTGTTACATCTATGAAAATATTCATGCTTCTGTTTTCATGAAATCGGATGTAGTTAGTTAATTATTGGAATTCAAATCAGGTTAGACGAGAAACTCACCAATATAGAATCAGAGAATAAGGTCCTTCATCAGCAGGCTGTCTCCATGGCACCTAATAAGATCCTCTCAGGACGCTCCAGATCAATTCTTCAAGTTCTCCCTGAAATCAATCTTCTTCAAATCATGAACTAATGTTGTGGATGTTTTATGAAATTTTCATGTTTTCATCTATTGGCAGAGAGGTGGTGAGAGTGGTCATTTGTTTGTGGATACAAAGACAACTTTGGTAAATTTTCATGTTTTATGAAATTTTCATGTTTTAATCAATCCTTTTTTTAAACATGCATTTTTGTTGATTACTGTTAAAAATGCCTTAGGATCTGCATAGCCCTTCATTAAACCAAAGGGATCTTTCAGAAGTAGAGGACAAACCACAAAAATCTCTTAATGAGAAACAGCAAGAGAATCAGGAGCTTCTTATCCGATGTATTGGACAACACCTAGGCTTCGCAGGGAACAGACCAATTGCTGCTTGTATCATCTACAAATGCCTTCTACAGTGGAGATCTTTTGAAGTTGAGCGGACTAGTGTGTTTGACCGAATCATTCAGACCATAGGCCATGCAATCGAGGTTTGACTAATCTAATCCTATATGCTATTAGTGTGTCTTGTTTTCGCTTTTTGTCATAATTGGCTTCTCATAACTAAGTATTATTATTTGGATTAAAGACCCAGGATAACAATGACATCTTAGCCTATTGGTTGTCCAATTCCTCGACTCTTCTGCTGCTACTCCAGCGTACATTGAAGACCCAGAACTTCGGGGGCAAGCTTGGTTAAGGGATCATCACGCTCGATTGTAACTACAAAGAAGACAAAGCGTTGATTACTCACTGGCAAGGGATTGTGAAGAGCCTGGGAATTTTCTTGAACAGTCTGAAAACAAATCATGTCAGTAAAATTTGTCACTGCTTTCATTCCTTGTTATGTCATTTTTTTTTCCCCATTACCCGTTTCGATAAAATTGGTGTCTTTGTCTGGCTTCTTGACATTGTTTTTATTTGTCTGCTTCCAACCCACTTCAGCTCTCCAAACATGGCACTTAAATGTGCCATTTACATAGTTGACTGGCTTGGATTTTAGGGGAATGCTTATGTTTCTATTTACTGTGCATAGATTTTCTCCTGAAGCACCCTTTGGCACAATTAACATTTTTTTTTTTTATGTGGAAGCAACGCTTTCCCAATGAAGCACCTTGTTGTCTCTTCAGATGGTCAATTCACCATAATTTCTCTTTAGAAGCTTAAGCTGTCTCTTAATAGTTTACATAAGCCTTCACCAATAGAAGGCTCTTGAAAATGGTTCCACTAAACAGAAACATTTTTCAATTTGGTTATAGAAATTGTTGCCTCCCATGGACCAAATGCATGCAAAAACTCTGTCGTGTGGTGTCTTTTTGCTAAATTCTGCAATTCAGTTTTGTCTCTTTCTCTTTTATTTTTTTTTCTTTCGTAATCAGCATTTGTGAGCTTATATTTTTCTACACATTGATGATGCATGTAGGGGCCATGGTTTCAAAGAATCAAGATTTGGTCCTCGAGCAGTATCTTGTGTGACCGTATTTCGTTGATATTTTTGTCCTTGCTTTGCCATTTTGAGTTTCCATGTTCTTTTTTGGTTCTTAAATACTTTCGATGAAGTCCAGTACCTCAAGTCTCTCAAGGTTGAAGTGCGTAAAATTGGAGTTGGACACCAGAGAATTAAGCTTGAATCTTTCTTTCGGTAACAATGATTGAACCTCCTAGTTTTACCATTAGTATAAGTTCATGCTCTCTCTCTTCCTCTCTCTCTCTTTCTCTCTGAGCAGGTTGGATGTACAAAAGGTGATGATGTCGGTCTTTCAAATGCACATGATTATGGCGAGATTCCAAATGCTTGAAGCGGTGGTATAGGTGCGTGATCGGGGTGAAAAATAAATTTCTAGCAGTATGGTGGTTCTTGCTTTATGTAGGAAGGGTAATATTTGATGTGTATTATTAATACTCTGTTCAACTCTGGAAATTTGGAGACATTGATTAGAAAATCTGGACATGAATGCTTGATGCTTTGTGTCTGACCCAATGAATATGAAGGCATAATTATTTCTTGGCTAAACACAACTTTTAAGGTCGTAATCTGACCCAATGACAAATTTTATCTGTCCCAACTCATTTTATTTGAGTAGTGGAAATCATTATAACTTCTTCCCAACCCTATTGCCTTAGGCACTACTACTTTTTATTATTCAACTGGTAATTTCACTTTTATCTTTAAATTATTCTCATTTTATTTTTGGGATTGAACTTATTGGATTTTTTTCTTGAAGGATGTTGTGTGGGGTACTATTATAGATGCGAGGGAATAGTAATCTCACATAAATATATGTCTACACAAAGTTTTATTCATTATTGCTATTTTACAAGTACATTTTTTAAGTTAAATCTCACAAAATTAGTAGTTCAAAAAAAAAGATCTATTGCGGCAATTTTCAAAACGCCACTATAGTTATATTTTTAAAATAACAAAAAAGCTATTACGACGTTTTTGAAGCGTCGCTAAATGCCTATGTGACGTCATGTTACCGTTGACTGCCAGCATTTTTATCAACGCCGCCTATACTAATTTTGCGACGCTTTTAAAGCGTCATAAACTTACAGCGACAGCCGCGTCCTCGGCGTTTGGTAGTAAGTGTCACTAAAGGAATTAACGGCGTTTTTCAGACATATAGCGGCATTTTAAAAATGCCGCTAAAAGTCATTTTTCCAGCAGTGATACTAAGGTTAATGTATTTGGAGTTTATTTCAGTACAGACAATGTTGCAGAGTAGCAACATTAATTGCAATCGTGTCTTAAAACATTCCTTTTGCCCAGCTGATCTGGGATGGAAATAGGACGATTAGGCAACCTGAATCACCAACCTCTGTACAGAACAGAGTTGGAGATTTTATAAAGTAGTGGTTCGATGCGACTTAAAGACACTTTCCCAGCTCTGATTAAGGACAGGCAAGGGTTTGGTCCTTGTTCCAACTTCTACATATACATTATTTTTTGTTATTCTCATGGGGCCTCTGTCAGTAAACTAAGATCTTATGGGCATGTTGCTTTAGTTTTTTCTTTTTTCTTTTTTAATCAAAATTAAAAGATTTTCCTTGAGATGAGTTTAAACTATTGTTTGGTGGATTGTATTGCTCGGGGAACTACAATCTTTTGTTTCTTTTTATAATGTTGGACGTGTGTGGGAATACTTGTCTAGTGAGCCCAAAATAAATGAAGGATAGTAGCAAAAGGGATTAGGGCTGCTTTTGCTTATGTGGGGTAATTTATTCAAAGGTTTGTATGAGATAATGGTCCCGTTTGGTGTAACTGTTAAAACAGATTATAGATTATAGTCTAATAGATTATAGATTATGACTTTAATCAGAAACTGTTAATCTGTTTGGTGTAACTGTTGGATTATAGATTTAAGTTCCTGAGTAGTGCTTGTTAAATATGCTGTGAAATAGCTTTTTCAATTGACTTTTATTTGTTGTTATTCACTACTTGTCTACATTTCTCATAAAAAATAATAATAACAATCTATAGTCCATTTGGGTCTTTTTTTATTTTTAAAAAAATAAAAAAATCTAAGAGTATAACCGTAAATTAACATATCCACAGCAGAAGTTGATAATTAGAAGTAAGGAGTGAGCAGCTTCTTAGAATCAATTTTTTTTAGTTAAAATAAGTTGCTAGAATCAGAAGTTGTTTAAAATAAGTTTAACCAAACAATCTAAAATAGCTTTTCTAAAGTTAGAAGTTATAAGTTGGCTCAAAAAAGCCCAAACAAACACCCTCAATAAAGGGATAAGGGTTGTGAAAAGATGGAGTTTAACGTTGCAAATTTTGGATTTTTGATATCATTGTATAATTGAATGAAGAGATAGTTTAGACTTTGCCGATGCAAGGTTAAGGGTAATAGGAAAGTTATTCAGATCTTGTTTTAGGTTCTTAAAAGCTTAAAATCAGATAAATTTGTAGTGTAGAAGAAGAAAAGTTTAGGCATTACACCTCCAATCCCATTGGCATTGCCCCTAACTAAGGTTTGATTGCATCACACAATTTGAAGAAAGCTTTAGCTTTGAAAATTCTCTAAAATATCAATACTATGAATTATTAACATTCCATGGAAGACTTTAAAGAACTTCTCTTAGGGTTGGTTTGGGGTGTACTAAAAAAGTGCACTTTTTGTCTTTTTACGAAAAGATGTGCAGAAAAGTAGAGAGGTGATGTGATGGAAAAAAGACAAAAAGATTTAGATTTCTTATTTAGAAACAAAAAAAGATCCATAAACAAATACCCATGTCTTCCAAGATACCTTTAATATTTAACCCAAATTACCATAATATATTATTCTAAACCTATAGTCTTGGACTAACTTTAACTGCGCTCGTTCAAAAAAAGTGGAAACCTTTGTCCATTTTTCACCGCACCCAGGCGTCGATGTGCCCCTTGCTCACTTTTTGAAACACCCGTAGACAGGCACAACGTGTCACTTTAGGAGAACGACCTAACATTTAATCGATTCAAAGAATAATTCATCTAGCCGACCCTATTTGATGAGACTTAAGGCTTGGTTTGGTTTGGTTTGGTTACCATAATATATTATTCTAACTAGACTAGAAATGTAACCATTTTAGTTGCTTCCTTAAATTTACTTCTTTTTTTATTTTTTTATTTTTTTATTTCTATGTGTGTGGCTCTTTGTGGGCTGCACCATTGTGATTGAGACTACTATGAACATGAGATGGAGTCTAGAAGTATAGGTTGTTAATGCTGTGTAATTACTATTTCTTGGTTATTTCACATGTCGTGTATATATATATTTGGATAGAGAAAATGGTTCATAATTCACTAGATTAGCTGACAACCTTGTTTATACCGTGTTTGTGTGTGTGATTCTGTGTACCTGTATTTTCTATAGTGTTTGATTGGTATGGAAGCAAATGTATGTAATATTTTCATTTAATTTACTTGCAAAATGGTTTAGATTATTTACGATTTTATACATGCTTATGGATCTCACAACGTTGTGCTGATTAGATAAGACCACTGCCTGCTTTCAATATTTAGCACAAGCTAAATCAATATACATTATGATTGTAAGTATATCATTTCTATATATTTTCAATATAAGAACAAAGATTCAAAATGTGGCATATATGTTGAACATTTTGTTATTAGATGCTAAATAGATTACTTGATCTTACAGGTGCAGGAGCACAATCATCCCCATATTCTTCTTCTGCAAATTGGAAAAACATTTTGCAAACTACCTGGTGGGCGTCTAAAGCCTGGGGAGGCTGGTGCAATTTTATTCTATTTCCCTTTATGATTGTTATGGAACTCGTTTATGCTGTACAAAAGCCCACGAGATTAATTTTTGTTTTGAGTGTTGATTCTAGCATCCATTCTCATTTATCAATGTTACAGAGGTTGAAGGTTAGAAAAGAAAGCTAAATGGCAAACTTGGCGCAAATTCACTCGCTTTAGCCAGGCGGTATGGTTAGTTGAATAGTTTGTGTGAGTGCCAGTTCATAATATAAATGGGCAACATACAAAATTCCACTAGCAGTCAGTAGGGACACGTGAAATTCCATAATTTATATGTATTGGGTACATTTCGCTGCAAATTAATAACTGGATGCCATATTTTTTTTTCCTTTGACTCCATTATGTGTTTATAATATATGATAGTCTTTAATGGATCCTTATTCTTGTAGTACGGTCATGCCATTGCAGATAGGTGAGTGTGTAGCTGTCTAGTGGAGACCAAATTTCAAAACCATAATGTACCCATACTACCCTCCCCATATTACAAAACCAAAGGTAAACTTGCCAAGTACAATGGAATTGCATTATGATTTTTTCATTTTATTTTGTTGTTTGACTGGATTGCTTCACCTCTCTTGTTTGCCTACTATTTTTAAGTTATAAACTTCTAGTTAATCATTTTACCTGGGAAATGCAAGAATGCAAGAAACTTTTCCTTGTTCACCTTTCTGAAAGAGAGTACTTTGCAGTGCCAAAAAATTTGAAACTTCTTGCTGTTCCGTTGTTTGAACTCTACGATAATGTTCAGGTATGGTAGGAAACAGAATTTTCCTGTTGTTAGAAGTTATGTGGGTATAGACTACTCCAATGCATCATTTCAAATTTGCATTAAGATTTCAATTTTACCTAAATCTGGTTGTTGGAGTCAAATTTATGACTTCATTGCATTTAATCGTTGTCTGGAAACTGGAGGTTCCTTTCAGATCATTATTGACATTGATTTTCTAACATCTTTTGATATATGTAGGAAAATCATATATAATAGAAATTAGTTGACAAAAATAAACACCAAATAAACACTCTTTTCCTTTTCGATTCCCGGTTTTGAATCTAGAACCTAATTTCCGTTTATGAAAACTTGTTATTTAATAACTCTAAGCCGGTTGACACACTAAAATGCTCAAACGGGTTCGGATGTCAACGAAACTTGACACGCACAACATACTAGGCACACATGACTTGTAGGATAAGACGGAACTCGAAACCAATTCCCGGTTTTGAATCTAAAGCCTAATTTCCGTTTATGAAAACTTGTTACTTAATAACTCTTTTAGGATAAGACAGAACTCGAGACCGATTCCCGGTTTTGAATCTAGATCCTAATTTCTGTTTATGAAAACTTGTTACTTAATAACTCTAAACCGGTTGGCACACTAAAATGCTCAAACGAGTTCGGATGTCAGCGAAACTTGACACGCACAACATACTAGCCACACATGACTTATAGGATAAGACGAAACTCGAAATCGATTCCCGGTTTTGAATCTAGAGCCTAATTTCCATTTATGAAAACTTGTTACTTAATAACTCTAAACCTGTTGGCACACTAAAATGCTCAAACGGGTTCAGATGTCAACGAAACTTGACACGCACAACATACTAGGCACACATGACTTGTAGGATAAGACGGAACTTGAAACCGATTTCCGGTTTTGAATCTAGAGCCTAATTTCCGTTTATGAAAACTTGTTACTTAATAACTCTAAACCGGTTGGCACACTAAAATGATCAAACGGGTTCGGATGTCAGCGAAACTTGACACGCACAACATACTAGGCACACATGACTTGTAGGAGAAGACGGGGCTCGAAACCGATTCCTGGTTTTGAATCTAGAACCTAATTTCCGTTAATGAAAACATGTTACTTAATAACTCTTTTTCAAACCGGCTGACACACTAAAATGCTCAAACGGGTTCGGATGTCAACGAAACTTGACACACACAACATACTAGGTACACATGACTTGTAGGATAAGACGGGACTTGAAACCGATTCTCGGTTTTGAATCTAGAGCCTAATTTTCGTTAATGAAAACTTATTACTTAATAACTCTTTTTCAAACCGGATGACGCGCTAAAATACTCAAACGGGTTCGGATGTCAACGAAACTTGACACGCACAACATACTAGGCATACATGACTCGTAGGAGAAGACGGGACTCGAAACCGATTCCCGATTTTGAATCTAGAGCCTAATTTTCGTTAATGAAAACTTGTTACTTAATGACTCTTTTTCAAACCGGTTGATACACTAAAATCCTAAAACGGGTTCGGATGTCAACGAAACTTGACACGCACAACATACTAGGCACATATAACTTGTAGGATAAGATAGAACTCGAAACCGATTCCCGGTTTTGAATCTAGAGCCTAATTTCCGTTTATGAAAACTTGTTACTTATTAACTCTAAACCGGTTGACACACTAAAATGCTCAAACGGGTTTGGATGTCAACGAAACTTGACACGCACAACATACTAGCCACACATGACTTGTAGGATAAGACGAAACTCGAAATCGATTCCCGGTTTTGAATCTAGAGCCTAATTTCCGTTAATGAAAACTTGTTACTTAATAACTCTAAACCGGTTGACACATTAAAATGCTCAAACAGGTTCGGATGTTAACGAAACTTGACACGCGCAACATACTTGGCACACATGACTTGTAGGAGAAGACGAAACTCGATGAAAACTTCTTCTTTACAAACTCTTTTTGTGTTTATTCGATTATTGTTATAGATTATAGCTCAATGTGTACAATCACTGCCTATTTTTAATAGTATTATCATCATTGTAGGATGTAATTAAAGTTTTTTTGGAGAGTTCTTTAATACCAAGAGTCCAATTGGCAGAGGGACTTCTTATTAGTGTTGATTCGTTGTGTGAAATTGATGGAGTTCCAATTGGCCCTGGATTTTGCAAAGTTTTTGTTTTAAAAGCGAACAAGCCAAACGCTATTTTGGAAACAACATCCTGATGTCTAAGAACAGTTGGAGAAGCTGCGGGAAGATACATTGTGTGGCGCTCGATTCATGTATATGTTACAATCTTATTTATTTATTTATTGAAATAAATATCAAATGTTTTACATTTTTTGTAAGCTTGAAATTAATTATATTGTAAATTTTTTTTTTTTTTTTGGTTTTTTTTTTTTTTTTTTTGTGCAGGTGCAACCCTTTTGAGCACGTGATGATATCTTCGCATATCGATATTAGAGTTTACAATCTTATTTATTTATTTATTTATTGAAAAAAATATCAAATATTTTACATTTTCTATAAGCTCGAAAATAATTATGTTGTAAATGTTGATTTTTTTCTTCTTTTTTGTTTCTTTTTGCAGATGCAAACCTTTTAAGTACGTGATATCTTCGCATATTGATCTGGGAGCTTACTATTGATATCAAAACAAGCTACATTATATATGTTTTTATTTTTTTATTTCTATTGTCAATACTAAAAATTTGAGTTCTTGAATTTCAAAAATTATTAGTATTGTTAGATGTTATTTTATATATTTTTGTAAATAATATTTGATTGACAATTGTTACAAGATACATATATTATTCTTGGTATATGATTTTTTGAATGTGAATTTGGATGTGGATGTGAATGTGGATGTGGATGCATTTTTAAAAATATTAATAATTTGTATAGGAAATATTTAATAAAATATGACTTTATAAAAAATAATTTTATTGCGACAATAATAAACCGTCGCTAATGTAATTCTCATTTCTTTATATTTTATTAGCGACGGATTAACCTGTCTCATATACATATTAGTTCTAATCTTGTCACAAATAAATCTTTTACGGCGATTTAAACTGTTGCCAATATGGCATTAACTTAATACTACTTTTTTGGCGACATTTTAGACCGTCGCTAATGATACGTTTTGGCTCCAGTTTGGTCTTGTTTTGCTCTGGCTTGGTCCCACTTCACTCCGGGGGACGGGGCTTAAAAACTTGGCTGATATAAGCTTAGGGTTAGGAATAAAGCTCAAATTCCAAGCTCGCTTAATGATAATTTTGTGAGAAACACATTCTAATTGTCATCATCAGATAATCAAAATTGCCCAAGTCTTAGGGCCGGTCAAAATGGGGTGTCTACAATATTATGTGAATTCTTTTTTCTTTTTTTCTTTTTTCCTGTGACTAATTTTTACTATTTTTATAACTATTTATAAAATTGAAATATATTGTGCGATTAATTTTTTTAAAACTAATTTTTGTAACTATTTTTAAGTTTGAAACATAAACTATTTGGTTGAATTTTTAAATTGTCTTTTATTTTATTTTTTTAAAATTAAAAATAGCTTGATAAAAAAATATCATTTTCATTTTCATATGATTCTATTTTTGTTTTTAAGGAAAATAATATTTGTATGATTGAATATTATTTTTATATTAATTGTATAATTTGATTTAATATTTTTACTAGTCTCTACATTTTTTCTTAACAAATAAAAAAATATTTTTATTTAAAAATTAATTTTAAAAAAATAATATAAAATGTTAGAAATACTTTTGTAATATCTTTTTCATTTATAAATAACTCAGATATATATATTTTAAAGTACTTTGTAGGGTGCAAGTTTATTATGTGTCATTATGTGTAGGTGCAAGTTTAGTATGTGTGGTGTACAAGTCAAATCTATGTAGTGGTGCAAGTCTAGTCTGTGTTAGCATGCAAGTCGAATCTGTGTGAGGGTGCAAGTTTGGTCTATGTGGTGTACAAGTCAAATTATTGTAGTTGTACAAGTTTAGTCTATGTTGGCGTGCAAGTCAAATCTGTGTGGGAGTGCAAGTTTAATTTGTGTGGGGTGCAATTAAATCTATAAAGGGTGCAAGTTGAATTTGTGTAAGGGTGCAAATCTAATCTGTGTGGGACGCATGTTTAGTCTGTGTAGGGGTGCATATTTAGTATGTGTAGGGTGTACGTCTATTCTGTATGGTGTGCAAGTCAAATCTGTGTAGTAGTGCAAGTCTAGTCTGTGTTGGCGTGTATGTTGAATCTGTGTGGAGGTGAAAGTTTAGTCAGTGTAGAGTGCAAGTTTAATTTGTGAGGGGTGCAAGTTTAATTTGTGTAGGGATACAAGTCTAATATATGTGGGACACAAGTTTAATCTGTGTAGGGTGTGGGGTGCAAGTCTAATATGTGTAGGGATACAAGTCTAGTATGTATGAAGTGTAAGTTTAGTTTGTGTGGGTGCAAGTCTTACTTTGTGTGTGGGATCAAACATGGCCATTATTTTTATTATTATTATATTATTATTTTGGTTTGAGTTATTATTTGCATGATTTGAATTAATATATTTTTATTTACATTAGTATTATTCTAAATATATATTAATTAGAAAAGTAATTTTATTATTTATATTAACTTAAATCATACAAATTATTTTAATTCTATAAATTTTTATATATTTTAGATTATTAATTTAAATTTTTATTAAATATGTGAAATATTAGTTGCATTTTAAAATTTTAAATATATTTTTAGAACAATATCAATTCTATAAAAATAGAATTTGTATATTAAATATATTTTAATAAAATAAAATAAATTTAAAAATATAAAGATAAATTTTATTTTATTTTTGTTTTTTTTAATAAAAAGAATGAGGTGAGTATGTGATGGATAGAACTAGGAGAAGATTATGAGGGGTCATAACCTCTTTGTCACTGTGAAAATTTTATTTGTCATAGTACTTCTAAATATATATATATATATATTTTTTTTTTGATCGGCAAAATATATATATATATTATTTTATAAATAAAATAGTATCTTAGTATAAAAGATATATACCCCATTATTTTCTCATCTTTTATTCTCTGTTATTTTTCTAGAAAAAAATTTATTCATTCTATTAGAGATTGATTATATAATATTTAATTTTTTTTATGTGTATATATATATAATTTATATATCATACTATACATATATGTGTATTTTTCTATACGGTAAAAAAATATTTTTTTATCTTTTAACCCTTGTAGTAATAAAATTTTAATTTCATCTCTGTATGAGAGAGAGAGAGAGAGAGAAGGTGTGAGTATGTGCAAGGTGTATTAGTGAGTGTAAGAGTTAAGGGTAAAATCCGTTTAATTTAATTTTATAATTATGATTTAAATGTGAAATTGTGATTTTAAGTGTGGAGTTATGAGTTGAGTTTTGAAAAAATAAAAATTTGTTTGGTTATGAGTTTTGAAAATATTTTTAAGTTTTTGAATTTTAAATTTTGAAAAGAATTTTGAGTTTTGAAAAGAGTTTTAAGTTGTATTTTGAGTTTTAAGTTTTTGAATTTTGAGTTGTATTTTGAAATTTTTCGGATTTATTTCTTTTAAATACTTAAAAGGGAAAATTATTGATAAATCCCATTTAGAAGTGTTTTAACCCAAGAAGTCCATGAAGGAATTTTTTAACCCATTTAGTCCCATGTATGTATAGTTTTATTCCATAAAGTCATTTTTCTGGATTTACACTATTTTCTTGGACACTTGTGCCCTTATATTTAATTTTGATACCCTTATAAATATTTTTTGAACGGTTAGCAATTTTATGATGTGAACATTCATATTTTAAAATTCACATTGGTAGGAATGTAAAATTGGCCCGTGGGCAGCCCGAAACCCACCCGCGAATCGGCGCGGGCCCGATCCGTTAACAATGTGAATATTCACATTAACATGTTAACAATCACATTAATAGGAGTGCAAAATTGGCCCGCGTCCCGTGGCAGCACGAACCCACCCGCGGCCCGGGGCGGGCCTAGTCCAGCCCGTTGACAGTGTGAATATTCACATTGACATGTTAACATTCACATTGATAAGAGTATAAAATTGGCCCGCTGTCACGACCCAAACCCGGCCCTATGGGTTTAGCATCAGAATCGCGGCGATGTCCGAGATTACCAAAGGCACGCCAATCGATGTCTGATAAATCTGAGTTCAGGGCCTGGCGGAAGCCAAAACAGTAAAAACTAGTGTCCATAGAGCTGTGTTAATCTGTATGCCAAAAACATTTTTCATACATTTATGCATTCAAGCCAGTACAGTATACACAATCATTACAGACGTTCAGTACGGGAACTCGATCCCTCGATAACAGTACAGTTAAACAGTCTATACAGTAACGCACAACAGTACAAAACAGTAAGGAGACCTATGGGGACACAAAAACACCCCAAGCCATGGCATGGCGTCTCGGAACCTCACAGTGAGGCACAAAGGCTGGCTGACAAAACTGGGGACCAATCCCACGCTCCTAGCTCGGTCGGTGGTGAGCACCTACATATATATATAAACAGTGAGCTAAAGCCCAGTTAATAACATACAGTGTAAAGAGGTTATGAATGATGTCCTTACAGTAATGAAATCAATTCATTATACAGTATTGCAATCTTTCAGTATTTCAGTCAATCAGTATTTCAATCAATCAGTCATATGTGGTACATCCATTAGCCTATAAACAGTAGGTCCAAAAGGACCGGGCCTTTGCAGACCCAACAATAATGATGGCCATCAGTCAGCATGGTTCCACAAGGAAACCGACAGAGCTCTGTAACAGTCAATAACGATGGGTGCTAAGGATGCCACTGTCTGATTAATACGGGACATACATTCATTCAATAAACAATATCAATTCAATAAACAGTTCAGTTCAGTAATCAAAATATAACCATTTTGAACATATCTTTACACAATCTGTTACTCACAGTGATTGGGCTATCAGTAGCTAGAGCGCGTCCTCGAGAGCCAACCCTAAGCGATCAATCAAATAGAACACACACTAAGTTTCTGATTTGGAAAGGATGATAATTAAATCCCTAAATTCCCGGTGTGGTTCTATGTCTACATCCTCATTAAGATGCTCTAAACTAGGCCTAAGAATGCCTAGGATGCGATGAGGATGCAAAATGCACTTAGAAAACAATTTGAGAATTTTTTGATTGAGCAGGGGCCTCCGCTCGGCGCAGGTTTACATCACGACCCAAACCCGACCTATGGGTTTAGCATGTGAATCGCCAAGAATCCGAGATTCAAAGGCCTCTGAGCGATATCTGATGAAACGAGTTCGGGAACTGGCGGAAGCCAATACGATATATAACTAGTGTCCATTGAAATGAAAATCATATGCCAAAAACATTTTTCATACATATATGCATTCAACCAGTACAGTATATACAATCAGTACAAACATTCAGTACGGGGACTAAATCCCTCGATTACGGTCAAGATAAAGCAGTCTATCTGATCTATCTGATAGCGTGCAACAATACAAAAGCAAGAGGAGACTAGTGGGGACACAAAAACACCCCAAGGCATGACATGGCGTCTCGGAACCACACAGTGAGGCACATAGGCTGGTTGACAAAACTGGGGACCAATCCCACGCTCCTAGCTCTGGTTAAATTCCGAGAACCTACATATATATATAAACGGTGAGCTAAAGCCCGGTGAATAACAATAAGCGTAAAGAGGTTATGAATGAATGTCCTTACGATAATGAAATCGGTTTTAAACGATGAGTTCGATCTTCTGAGATTTGATCAAGCGGTCATATGTGGTCCATCCAATAGCCTATATACAGTTGGTCCAAATGGTCCGAGTCTTAACAGACCCAACAGTAATGATGGCCATCAATCAGTATGGTTCCACAAGGAAGCAAGCGAGCTCATGTGATAAATAACAATGGGTGCTAAGGATGCCTGTCTGATTCAGAAATAGGACATACATTCATTCATAAATAACATCGATTCGATAAGCAGTTGATTAGCAGTATTCAAAAGATAACCATTTGAACATATCTTTACACATTTACTCACGGTGATTGGGCTATCAATAGCTAGAGCGTCCCGTGAGTCAACCCTAAGCGATCAATCAATAGAACACACACTAAGTTTCTGATCGGAAAGGATGATAATTAAATCCTAAACTTCCTCGGTGTGGTTCTATGCTTAAATCCTCAATAAGATGTCTTAAACTAGGCCTAAGAATGCCTAGGATGCGATGAGGATGCAAAAATACGGTTGGAAGGCACTTTCAAAAGTTCTTTAGCAGGGGTCTCGCCGGCGAGCCTTCCTTCGCCGGCGAGCTTCCAAAATCAAAGGCTTCGCTCGGCGAACAACCCTTCGCCGGCGGAAAACTTCGGTTGCTCGATTTTTACGCGATACCACGCTCGATGCCGCTCGGCGGAGCCACTGAATAAAGGTGCTCGCTCGGCGAGAATCCTTCGCTCGGCGAGGAAGCAAAATGGGATTTCAGTTGTCTCCCAAGTTCGAACCAAGCATTCAATCATCAAAACTCATCCTCTTGGCCCCATTTACGGAAAAACACTTCAAACTCAATGTATAACAAGTTTCAAAAACTATTTTGCACATGCAAGGGCCAATGGTTGGTCAATCAAAGTCATTTTCAAACCCATTTTCAAACATGTTTTCCAAACATGAAATGTATGAACTTTAAACCAATTTTAGCTTCAATTCTTGTTGAATGGACTCATTGGCTGGAAAACAAAGTGAAAACATGGATTTAAACATGATTATGAACATGCATGCAACATTTACCATGAAATCATCTCAAAGCTCATCAAATTCAACATGCATGCAACAATTGAGCTTCAATTCAACATGTATGAGCTAGAACATGGCCTAACTCTACAATGGAACATGAGTCATGCAAGAATGATGCAAGGGACAACATAAACTCAACATTTGAGAGGTTATAATCCTTACCTAGGTCTCAATTCAAGATGAACAAGCTCAAATATGCCCTACACACATCAATCTTCAAGCAATAACCAAGTAATTCTAGCCAATTCAACTAAGTGAGCTCAAATCTCTCTCACTCTCTCTATTCCTCTTGTTTGGTCGGCAAAGGCAAGGAGAAATGGCTGATCAATTGCCTAACTTAAGTGTATAGGCTCAAGTATAAGTGATTAAACAAAGACCCACTCAAGTGGCAAACATGTAATTAAATCAAACTCTTTAATTGACTTAATTTAATCTAATTTAATCATTCCTAACCAATTTTCAGATAAAAATACCATAAAATCATAAATATTATACTGAGTCTAAAACTTCAAACGGTTCCTAAATCGGCCGCCGATAAGGCCTTCAATTAACAGTTTAAACACATACATTTAAACAGGTAGTCAAACAATCAGCAGATAAAACATGCAATTGGTATGTAAACTTATTGATTAGGTTTGATTTCAATCGATGCATCGATACTTTAATCGGCTCAATTATCGGTCATTAACGATCCGGTTTATCGATGAATCGATATATATTTGATGGTTTACGATAATCGATGCGAGGTTATTCTGATCTCCTCCTTATAAGGAGTTTAGTCCTCTAAACTTCGGGTTACCTTCGATGCGGAAAACAGGTTCGTGAGGAACAAATCCGGATATCGCCTAGCCATGTCATCTTCCCTTTCGGTGGCATACACACCACCATGGTTACGCGATCAACTTTCACTAGTGGAATTTCCTTGTTCTCGGTTTCTTGATCCGTCGATTTACAATCTGCATAGGCCGTTCCTCGTAAGTGTAGTCATCACTCAACACGACACGGGTAGGCTCGATCACATAAACGGATCACGAAGATAGTCTCTCAACATCGAAATGTGGAAGGCGTTATGCATATGCTCCATTTGAGGAGGGGCGCGCAACTTGATACGCCGGATTGATTTTCTCAATAATCGTCACGGTCCGACATACCTCGGCGCTAACTTGCCTTTGACTCCAAAGCGAGTCGGCCTCTCATTGGTGTCACTTTCACAAAACGTGATCACCCACTTCATACTCTCTATCCCGTCTTCGACATCTGCATAACTCTTACTCTACTGCATGCGGTTTCGGTCTTTCTTTATGTCGATTTTACCTTTTCGGTTGTTTCATAAACAATTTCGGGCCCAAACAACGGCCCATCTCCAACTTCACGCCAGTGATTGGAGATCTACATTTCTGCCATACAATGCCTCGAAAGCGCCATTCCAATACTCGAATGGTAATTTGTTGTTGTAAGGAATTGATATGACAAATGACTTTCCCAATTTCACGAAAGTCCGATTACACACATTCTCGATGGGTCCTCTAGAGTTTGGATGGTCCTTACATTTGTCCATCTGTCACGAGGATGATAGGCACTACTCAGCCTCAATTCAGTACCCAATGCAGTCTGTAGGCTCTGCCAGAACCTCGATGTAAACTTCGAATCCCTGTCAGAAACAATAGAAACAGGCACTCCGTGCAATCTCACAATTTCATCAATATAGATAATGACCAATTTATCCGCATTATAGATTGTCTTGTGGTAGGAAGTGTCAGATTTAGTCGATCTATCAACAATAACCCAAATAGAGTCCATACCTTTCTGGGCGAGGTAATCCAACGATAAAATCCATCGTGATATGCTCCATTTCCATTCGGTATGGGTAAGGGTTGCGATAATCCGGCAGTCGTTGATGTTAACTTTGACACTGTTGACAATGGAACACTTAGACACAAAGTCGGCGATCTCCTTCTTCATTCTGCCACGAAATGTTGTTTCAAATCTTGGTACATTTTCGTATTCCTGGGTGAATAGAGAACTTGAGCTGACCTTCTTGCGAACTCTTCTTTTCAATTGGTGTCATTTGGTACACTGATCTGTCTTGGAATTTCAAGACATTGTTCTCAAATTTGAACCGGTCTCGGTTTTGAATCCCTTTCTTGATAACCTTCTTCAAGTAATCATCCAGTTGTTGTTTTCTTTAATTTCCTCAATCAAAATTTGGTTGGCGAAATAGCGACTAAGGTTCCACCTTGTTCCTTCAAAAGCGATTTCAATTTGATTTTCGGATCAAGAAGCAACTCTTTACATCGATCGACCAAAGCAGGCTAAGTTGGCAATCGATTTTTCGGCTCAAAGCATCGGCAGCGGTATTGGCTTTTCTGGATGGTCTGAATCTGTAAGTCATAGTCTTTGATCAATTCAAGCCATCTCATTGTCTCATATTCAGTTCTTTACGGTGAAAAAGTACTTTAGGCTCTTGTGGTCGGTGTAGACTTCACATGTTACTCCATACAAATAGTGTCGCCAAATTTTCAACGCGAAAACCATCTGACAAGCTCTAAATCATGTGTTGGGTAGTTCTTTTCATGTGGTCTCAACTGCCGGGAAGCATAAGCAATAACTCTCCCATTACGCATTAAAACACACCCTAAACCTTTATGAGAAGCATCACTAAACACAAGATAACCATCCGCACGAAGGTAAGGTCGAATCGGTCTTGATCACAAGTCCGGTTTTCAATTCTTGAAATGTTGATTCATTTGGTCATCCGGTCAAATGATACCCCTTTCAGTGTCAATCGATTGGTAAGGCAATCTTAGAGAAATCTTTGACAAATCTTCAGTAATATCCACCAATCCCAAAAAGCTTGGACTTGATCACATTTGTTGGTCTAGGCGATTCACTCTGACTTCAATTTTACGTGGATCAACAAATTCCATCTTTGCTAACAACATGTCCCAAAAACATCACATGGTCAAGCCAAAACTCACACTTAGACAATTTAGCATACAGTTTCTGTTCTCTTAAGGTTTGCAAGGCTAACCTTAGATGATGTTCATGGTCTTCAACAGTCTTAGAATAAATCAATATGTCATCAATAAATACCACAATAAAATCGTCAAGGTATGGTTTAAAAATTCTGTTCATAAGGTCCATAAATGCAGCTGGGGCATTCGTGACTCCGAATGGCATAACTAGAAATTCATAATGGCCATACCTTGTTCTGAAAGCAGTTTTGTCAATGTCTTCCGGTTTGACTTTCAGTTGGTGATACCCCGATCTAAGATCAATCTTGGAAAACACTTGTGCACCCTGTAACTGATCAAATAAGTCATCAATACG
This sequence comes from Camellia lanceoleosa, assembly GCA_025200525.1. NCBI lineage: Eukaryota > Viridiplantae > Streptophyta > Magnoliopsida > Ericales > Theaceae > Camellia > Camellia lanceoleosa. The sequence continues at coordinate 152,749,696 of CM045770.1, read as the reverse complement.
CGGTAATGGGTATTTATTCTTTACAGTTACCTTGTTCAGTTCACGATAGTCAATACACAGTCTCAATGAGCCGTCTTTCTTTTTCACAAACAAAACAGGTGCACCCCACGGTGAAGTACTGGGCCTGATAAACTTCTTGTCTAACAGTTCCTGCAATTGTACCTTCAGTTCTTTCAGTTCGGTTGGAGCCATTACAGAGGAGCTTTAGATAACTACGGTACCCAGACTACGTCAACAAGAACTCAATCTCCTGTCAATCAAATCCTCGGTAGATCATCCGAAATACATCCGAATTCTCTAACTATAGGAATGCAATTCACATCAGTTTTAACATTATCGAGAGCAGATACAACAAGACTGAACACGATATCCCTTACACCCTTTCTAATCAATTTGGCGGCCTTCTACGAAGAAATCGGTATGGAGGAGGTACTACTCCACTCCCAAAACACAAATTCGCAAACCCGGTGGACGAAAAAACTACTTGTTTTGTTACACGGTCTATAGTAGCATGATATTTCAGAGCCAATCCATCCCCAATATCACATCAAAATGATCTATATTCAACGGTAGCAAATCAATAAACAGTGCATATCCCCAACAATAATCTCACAAGGGATACATATATGCACATGTCATGGATCCCCAACGGTGATGATCTGACTAACAAGTAATTCATGGGTTCTAAGGGTCTATTCAATTTACGAAAAGCATGTGACACATAAGAATGTGTAGACTGAATCAATCAATACATATGCATTTTGAGCACAAATAGAGAGGATACGACACAACGGTCTCGATTACAACGCCTCTCCGATACTAGGGCAAATACTCGCCCCGCCTCATAGGCTCTTTCCTAGAGTTTTGGGGTTAGGCTTGATTGCTACATTTGATCTTTGCGCTTGGTGCGCTTTTTACCACTAGCCGGTGGAAGAGGCGATCTTTAATCTGTGGCCCACTTTGCCACATCTGAAACAAGCTCGAAACACGATAGCAAACTCCCTTGTGCTTGTTGCCACATGTAGAGCACGGTGGAGTAAACCCACTCCCTTGGCTGGGGCTAGTCGTCGACCCCGTATTCTCTTTCTTGTTGGTTGGGTTATGCTTGCCTTTCTTAAATTTGAAACCCCGCTTTTTCCTTGCCACTCACTTGTCGGTGCTTCGATTGTTTCACCGCTACAATATTTACCTCGCCATCAAAGCCCGGTCAAGACCACCTACATAAGTTGGCATTTTCAAAACATTTATCCGATCCTGTATAGCAGCATTGAGGCCGCCTTCAAATCTCCTGGCCTTCTTGTAATCGGTATCCACCATATGTGGTGCATACCTAGCAAGTTCGATAAATTGCTTCATACTCTGAATGACAATTTGCCTGTCAATTGTTCAAACTTCGATCACTTTTCTCGTCACGATGCACCGAGGAAAATATTTTTCAAAGAAGGACTCCTTGAATCGAGCCCAAGTCATTACAATGTTTGCATCACGGGTTAACATCCACCACCTTCTAGCTTCTTCTGCAGGTAAAGGTGGCTAACAATACCTTGTGTGCTTCGAGCACGGAAACACTTCAACAACTTTTTCGGTTTCAAGAACCCAAGCTTGACCTTTAACGGTTCTAAGCCTCACGAAGGACCGGCGGTTTCATTTTGTGAATTTCGAGTCAAGGCAATGATATCCATCTCATTAACATTCACATTTTGTACATTTGGTGCATTCTCGGTTGCACGGAGGAGGAGGAGGTGGGGCGGTTGGTTACATTGTCGGTCCGATCTTTCAATTACAGTTCCATCATTTGTTCGATGGGCCATTCGGCCTCGAGAGGATGATGCTTGATTTCATTTGCATTATCCATTTCACTATAAGCGATTATCTGATTATCATTATAAGCAACAGCAATTAAGCAGTTTAGCAGTTTAACATATAATCAGTCAGTCAAAAGCACACACTTTTCAATTTCATGAGATGCCCTACTTGCTTTTCTAGGACACCCTATAGCTCATTTGGACACGTGTGTGCGATATAACTCGTGGTTAAGTATCGCTCTGATACCACTCTGTCACGACCCAAACCCGCCCTATGGGTTTAGCATCAGAATCGCCAAGAATCCGAGATTAGAAGGCCTCTGAAACGATGTCTGATGAGAACGAGTTGAGGTTCGGAAGCCAATACAAGATATAACTAGTGTCCATTGAAATGTGAAAATCAGATGCCAAAAACATTTTTCATACATATATGCATTCAACCAAGACAAGATATACAATCAAGACAAACATTCAAGACGGGACTAAATCCCTCGATTACGATACGGTATACAGTCTGATCTATACAAAGAACGTGCAACAATACAAAACAAGAGGAGACTAGTGGGGACACAAAACACCCCAAGCCATGACATGGCGTCGGAACCTCACAAAGGAGGCACATAGGCCGGCCGACAAACTGGGGACCAATCCCACGCTCCTAGCTCTGGTTAGAATTTCGAGAACCTACATATATATATAAGCAGTGAGCTAAAGCCCGTGAATAACAATAAGCGTAAAGAGGTTATGAATGAATGTCCTTACGATAATGAAATCGATTTTAAACAATGAGTTCGATCTTACAAGATTTGATCAAACATCATATGTGGTACATCCAATAGCCTATAAACAGTTGGTCCAAAAGGACCGAGTCTTAACAGACCAACGATAATGATGGCCATCCATCAGTATGGTTCCACAAGGAAACCGACAGAGCTCTGTAACAGTAAATTACAATGGGGGCTAAGGATGCCACAATCTGATTCAGAAATAGGACATACATTCATTCAAGAATAACATCGATTCAAGAAATGCTTAAGAAAAGATTCAAAAGATAACCATTTGAACATATCTTTACACATCATACTCACGTGATTGGGCTATCAATAGCTAGAATGGCGTCCCGTGAGTCAACCCTAAAGGTCAATCAATAGAACACACACTAAGTTTACAGACGGAAAGGATGATAATTAAATCCCTAAACTTCCTCGGTGTGGTTCTATGCTTAAATCCTCAATAAGATGTCTTAAACTAGGCCTAAGAATGCCTAGGATGCGATGAGGATGCAAAAATACGGTTGGAAGGCACTTTCAAAGTTTCTTTGAACAGGAGTCTCGCCGGCGAGCCTTCCTTCGCCGGCGAGCTAAAATCAAAGGCTTCGCCGGCGAACAACCCTTCGCTCGAGCGGAAAACTTCTGGTTGCTCGATTTTTACGCGCGATACCACGCTCGATGCCGCTCGGCGAGCTCGAATAAAGGTGCTCGCTCGGCGAGAATCCTTCGCTCGGCGAGAAGCAAAATCTGGGATTTCAGTTGTCTCCCAAGTTCGAACCAAGCATTCAATCATCCAAAACTCATCCTCTTGGCCCCAATTTCTGGAAAAACACTTCAAACTCAATGTATAACAAGTTTCAAAAACTATTTTGCACATGCAAGGGCCAATGGTTGGTCAATCAAAGTCATTTTCAAACCCATTTTCAAACATGTTTTCCAAACATGAAATGTATGAACTTTAAACCAATTTTTAGCTTCAATTCTTGTTCGAATGGACTCATTGGCTGGAAAACAAAGTGAAAACATGGATTTAAACATGATTATGAACATGCATGCAACATTTACCATGAAATCATCTCAAAGCTCATCAAATTCAACATGCATGCAACAATTGAGCTTCAATTCAACATGTATGAGCTAGAACATGGCCTAACTCTACAATGGAACATGAGTCATGCAAGAATGATGCAAGGGACAACATAAACTCAACATTTGAGAGGTTATAATCCTTACCTAGGTCTCAATTCAAGATGAACAAGCTCAAATATGCCCTACACACATCAATCTTCAAGCAATAACCAAGTTATTCTAGTCAATTCAACTAAGTTAGCTCTAATCTCTCTTACACTCTCTATTCCTCTTGTTTGGTCGGCAAAGGCAAGGAGAAATGGCTGATCAATTGCCTAACTTAAGTGTATAGGCTCAAGTATAAGTGATTAAACAAAGACCCACTCAAGTGGCAAACATGTAATTAAATCAAACTCTTTAATTGACTTAATTTAATCTAATTTAATCATTCCTAACCAATTTTCAGATAAAAATACCATAAAATCATAGATATTATACTGAGTCTAAAACTTCACACGGTTCCTAAATCGGCCGCCGATAAGGCCTTCAATTAACAGTTTAAACACATACATTTAAACAGGTAGTCAAACAATCAACAGATAAAACATGCAATTCAGTATGTAAACTTATTGATGCGATTTGATTTCAATCGGTACATCGATACTTTAAATCGGCTCAATTATCGGTCATTACGATCCGGTTTATCGATGTCGATATATATTTGATGGTTTACGATAATCGATGCGAGGTTATTATTTCGCTTTCGGCGGACAAGCATTAAAGGTCATTTCGGCGTCAACTTCCCTTCGGCGGTGATACCTGATGCAAGAATCTTTGGATCGCGCGATTTTCCTTCGGCGTTAAAATCCCTTTCGGCGGTGTAAAACAATGCGAAAAATCTGGAGCATGCATTTCGCCGAAGCACTTCCGCCATTCGGCGGACGTCCAAAATCTAGAAAATCCAAATTCGACCTCAGAGTTCAAACCAAGTTTTGATGCTCCAAATCCGATCCTCTTGGGCCCATTTTCTGGAAAACCCTTTCAAACACATAGAATAACAAGTTCTAAAACTCAATTTAAGAAATCAAGGCCCAAGGGTGTTTCAATTAAACTCAATTTCAAACCATTTTTAAGAACACTTTCAAACAATGACATGCATGATCTTTAAACCAATTCTAAGCTTCCAATCATGCTCAAATGAGCTCAATTCTTTGAAAAGCAAGTTGAAAACATGGACTATGATAACAACATGGACATGCATGTGACAATCCTCCAAGAATTCAACTCAAACTCATCAATATAAACATGCATGCATGAATTTGACTTCAATCCAACATATATGAACAATTCCATGACTTAGCTCTACAATGATGCATAAAACATGCAAGGTTTGCTCAAACACAACATGAAGAAGGCAAGATCCTTACCTAAGTCTCAATTACAAGCTTTAGGAAGCTAGATTAGCAAATATACTTCAATTTCTTCAACTATTTGAGCTTAATTCTTCAAGATGAACTCTCTCTCTCTCTATGCTCTCTTGTTGGTCGGTTATAAGGGGAGGAGAGTGGCTGATCAAATAAGTGTATAGGCTCAAATGATAGAAAATAAACAAGACCCACTCAAGGGCAATTCGGTAAATATATCTAAGTTTGCAATTAACTCGATTCAATCTAATTTAATCATTCCTAATCAATTTTCAGATAAATATATCATTAAATCAGAAATATTATGCTGATTACAAAACATCAAACGGTTTCTAAATCGGCCGCCGATAAGGCCTTCAATTAACAGTTTAAACATAAAATGCAAACAGATAATCACACAAGTCAACAGATACAATATGTAATTAAATAGACAAACTCATTCAGCGGTTTTGATTTCATTCGATTTGTTCAAGAGTTCATCCGGTTCACTTATCGATCATTAGCGATTCGGTTTAGCAATGATCGAGGTAATTGATGGGTTTAACGAATCAAGACGAGGGTTATTACGCCTCTCCTTATAAGGAGTTTAGTCCTCTAAACTCGAGTTACCTTCACCGAAGAGAACAGATTCACGAACAAATCCGGATATCGCCTAGCCATGTCATCTTCCTTTCCCAAGTGGCATACACACCACCATGGTTACGCCACAACTTTCACTAGCGGAATCTCTTTGTTTCTCGTTTCTTGATCCGTCGGTTCACAATCAGTATAGGCCGCTCGTAAGTGTAGTCATCACTCAACACAATGCGAGTAGGCTCAATCACATGAAACGGATCTCGAAGATAGTCTCTCAACATCGAAATGTGGAAGGCGTTATGCATATGCTCCATTTCGGGAGGGAGCAACTTGATACGCCACCGGATTGAATTTCCCAATAATCTGATTCGGTCCGACATACCTTGGCGCTATCTTGCCTCTGACTCCAAAACGAGTCTGGCCTTGCATTGGTGTCACTTTCACAAACACGTGATCACCCACTTCATACTCTCTATCCGTCTTCGACATCTCGCATAACTTTTCAATCTCTTTTGTATCAATTTTACTTTCTCAATCGTTTCGTACACAATCTCTGCCCAAGCGGCCCATCTCCAACTTCTTGCCAGATTGGAGATCTACACTTTCGCCATACAATGCCTCGAAGGCGCCATACCGATACTCGAATGGTAGTCATTGTTGTAGGCGAATTCACCAACGGAAAATGACTTTCCCAATTCGAAAGTCCAAGACACACATTCTCGAGAAGTCCTCTAGAGTTTGGATGGTCCTTTCTGACTGTCCATCTGTCTGAGGATGATAGGCACTACTCAAATTTCGATTCTCCAATGCGGTCAGAGGCTCGCCAGAACCTCGATGTAAACTTGAATCCTGTCAAAACAATAGATCTGCACTCCTGCGATCTAACAATTTCATCAATATAAATAATGACCAATCTATCTGCATTATAGATTGTCTTGACAGGTAGGAAGTGTGCAGATTTAGTCAGTCTATCAACAATAACCCAAATAGAGTCCATACCTTTCCTGGAGCGCGGTAATCCGACGATAAAATCCATCGTGATATGCTCCCATTTCCACTCTGGTATGGGCAAGGGTTGCAGTAAGCCTGCAGGTCGTTGATGTTCAAATTTTGACCGGCGATGAAGGCATTTAGACACAAAGTCGGCAATTTCCTTCTTCATTCCTGGCCACCAGAAATTCTGTTTCAGATCTTGGTACATTTTCGTATTCCCTGGGTGAATAGAAAACTTTGAATTGTGGCCTTCTTGCAGAACTCTTCTTTTCAATTCAGTGTCATTCGGTACACACAGTCTGTCTTGAAATTTCAGTACATTGTTCTCAAACTTGAATCCCGGTTTCGGTTTTGAATCCCTTTCTTCAATGATTTTCTTCAAGTAATCATCCAGTTGTTGTTTCTCTTTAATTTCTTCAATCAAAATTTGGTTGAGCAAGAATAGCAGCCTAAGGTTCCACCTTGTTCTTTCAATACAATTTCAATTTCAGACTTTTCCAGATCAAGAAGCAACTCTTCTCCGATCAACAAACAAGGCTAAGTTCCCAATCGATTTTTGGCTCAATGCATCTAAGCGGTGTTGGCTTTTCCCGGATGGTACAAAATCTGTAGGTCATAGTCTTTTATCAGTTCAAGCCATCTCCGCTGTCTCATATTCAGTTCTTTCTGAGTGAAAAAGTATTTCAGGCTCTTGTGGTCAGTATACACTTCACAGGTTGCTCCATACAAATAGTGACGCCAAATTTTCAGTGCAACCACTACTGCAGCAAGTTCTAGGTCATGGGTTGGGTAATTCTTTTCATGCGGTCTCAACTGTCGGGAAGCATAAGCAATAACTCTCCCATTCTGCATTAAAACACATCCCAAACCCTTATGAGAAGCATCACTAAAAACAGTATAACCATCCGTACCTGAAGGTAGAGTCAAAATCGGTGCAGTCACAAGTCTGGTTTTCAATTCTTGAAATGCTGATTCCCTCTGGTCAATCCAGTCAAATGATACCCCTTTCTGTGTCAACTGAGTCAGTGGTAAAGCAATCTTGGAGAAATCTTTGACAAATCTTCTGTAATATCCAGCCAATCCCAAAAAGCTTCGGACTTCAGTCACATTGGTTGGTCTAGGCCAGTTTACTACAGCTTCAATTTTCATGGGATCTCTGAGAAATTCCATCTTTGCTAACAACATGCCCCAAAAACATAACATGGTCAAGCCAAAATTCACACTTAGACAGTTTAGCATACAGTTTCTGTTCTCTTAAGGTTTGCAGGGCAAGTCTCAGATGGTGTTCATGTTCTTCTACAGTCTTAGAATAGATCAATATGTCATCAATAAATACCACAATAAAATCGTCAAGGTATGATTTAAAAATTACTCATGAGGTCCATAAATGCGCAGGGCATTCAGAATCTTAACGGCATAACTAAAAATTCAAAGTGGCCATACCTCGCTCGAAGCGCTTTTATCAATGTCTTAGGTTTGACTTTCAATTGGTGATACCCGATCTAAGATCAATCTTGAAAACACTTGTGCACCTCAGAATCGGTCAAATAAATCATCAATACGCGGTAATGGATATTTATTCTTTACGCTACCTTGTTCGATTCACGTAATCAATGCACGCCTCTGAGCCGTCTTTTCTTCTTTACAAACAAAACAGGTGCACCCCACGGTGAAATCTTGGTCCGATAAACTTCTTGTCTAACAGTTTCCTGCAATTGTACCTTCAATTCTTTGATTCGATGAGCCATTCTATAGGGGGCTTTAGATGTCTGGGTACGGAACCACATCCACAATAAATTCAATTTCACAATCAAATCCTCGCAATTCATCCGAAATACATCCGGGAACTCTCGACTATAGGAATACAATTCACATCGCTTTTAACATTATCATTAGCGGTACATCAATACGTAATACGATATCCTTTACACCCCTTTTCTAATCAATTTGATGCCTTTACAGAAGAAATCGATATGGAGGAGGTACTCCATTCCCATTAAACACAAATGGGCAAACCCGTGGACGGAAAACTACTTGTTTTGTTACACAGTCTATAGTGGCATAATATTTTTGTAGCCAATCCATCCCCAATATTACATCAAAATGGTCTATGTTCAATGGCAGTAAATCAATAAATAGGTGCATATCCCCAACAATAATTTCACAAGCAGGATACATATATGCACATGTCATGGATCCCCAACAGTGATGATCTGACTAACAAATAGTTCATGGGTTCTAAGGGTCTATTCAAGTTACGCGAAAAAGCAGGCGACACATAAGAATGTGTAGACCCCGAATCAATCAATACATAAGCATTCTGAGCACAAATAGAGAGGATACCTGACACAACGGTCTCAAGAGTTTTGCACGCCTCTAAGATTAGGGCAAACACTCGCCTGCCTCATAGGCTCTTTCCGTAGCTTTGGGGTTCGGTTTTGGTGCTACATTCGATCTCGCTGCGCTTGGTGCTTTTTACTACTAGTCAAGCGAAGGGCGATCTTTGATTCTGGGCCCACCTTGCCACACCAAACAAGCTCCGAAACCCGTAGCAAACCCTTTGTGCTTGTTGCCACATATGGAGCAGGTGGAGTAAATCCACTCCCTTGGTCAGCTAGTGGTTGACCCCAGATTCTCGCTTTCTTGTTTGTTGGGTTATGCTTGCCTTTCTTAAACTTAAAACCTGTCTTTTCCTTGCCACTCACTTGTCGGTGTTTGATTGTTTCATCGCCGCAATATTTGTCTCGCCATCAATGCGGTCGAGAACACCTACATAAGTTGGCATTTTCAAAACATTTATCCGGTCCCGATAGCAACACTAAGGCCGCCTTCAAACCTCTGGCCTTCTTATAATCGGTATCCACCATGTGTGGGGCATACCTAGCAAGTTCAAGAAATTGCTTTTCATACTCGCAACAGATGTTTTGCCTGTCTCATTGCTCAAACTCACCACTTTTTCCGTCTCGATGCCTTCGGGAAAATACTTTTCAAAGAAGGACTCCTTGAACTGAGCCCAAGTCAGAATGGTATTTGCATCACGGGTCAACATCCACCTCCTTCTGGCTACTTCCTGAAGGGTGAAGGTTGCCAACAATACTTTGTTTGCTTCAGAGCACGGAAAACCTCAAACAACTTTTTCGGTCTCAAGAACCCAAGCTTGAAATTTTAACGGTTCTAAGCCTCCTTGAAAGGGCGGCGGTTTCATTTTGTCAATTTCGAAGTCAAGTAATAATGTCCACCTCATTAGCATTCACATTTTGGTTACATTCTGCTTTGCACCGAGGAGGAGGAGGGCCGTTGGTTCGGTTGTTGTTCGAGTCTTTCAATTATCAGTCCCATCATTTGTTCAAGTCTGGCCATTCTGGCCTCAGAGGATGATGCTTCAGTTTCATTTGCATTATCCATTTCACTATAAGCAGTTATACAGTTATCATTATAAGCAGTTGTACAATTAAACAGTTTAACATTTTATCATACAATCAGTCAGTCATAAGCACACACTTTTCAAATTCATGAGATGCCCTAATCGCTTTTCTAGGACACCCTATAGCTCATTTGGACACGTGTGTGCGGTATAACTCGTGGTTAACTCGCTCGATACCAATGTCACGACCCAAACCCGCCCTATGGGTTTAGCATCAGAATCGCCAAGAATCCGAGATTACCAAAGGCACGCCAATCAAGAATACAAGAAATCTGAGTTCGGATTCTGGAAGCCAAAACAAGAAAAACTAGTGTCCATAGAGTGTTAATCAGATGCCAAAAACATTTTTCATACATTTATGCATTCAAGCCAGTACAGTATACACAATCATTACAGACGTTGAAGACGGAACTCGATCCTCGATAACGATGCAGAAACAGATCTATACAAGAACGCACAACAAGACAAAACAAGAAGGAGACCTATGGGGACACAAAACACCCCAAGCCATGGCATGGCGTCTCGAACCTCACAAAGGAGGCACAAAGGCCGGCCGACAAAAGCGGGACCAATCCCACGCTCCTAGCTCCGGTCTGGTGGCTGAGCACCTACATATATATATAAACAGTGAGCTAAAGCCCAGTGAATAACATACAGTGTAAAGAGGTTATGAATGATGTCCTTACAGTAATGAAATCAATTCATTATACAGTATTGCAATCTTTCAGTATTTCAGTCAATCAGTATTTCAATCAATCAGTCATATGTGGTACATCCATTAGCCTATAAACAGTAGGTCCAAAAGGACCGGCCTTTGAACCAACAATAATGATGGCCATCAATCAAGATGGTTCCACAAGGAAACCGACAGAGCTCAGAATACCAATAACGATGGGTGCTCAGGATGCCACAATACAGTTCGACATACGGGACATACGTTCAGGCAATAAACAATAGCAATTCAATAAACAGTTCAGTACAATAACCAAAATATAGCCCTTTTGAACATATCTTTACACAACTGCTACTCACAGTGATTGGGCTATCAAGAGCTAGAGCGGCCCCAGAGAGTCAACCCTAAGCAAATAATCAAATAGAACACACACTAAGTTTACTTTGGAAAGGATGATAATTAAATCCCTAAATTCCCGGTGTGGTTCTATGTCTACATCCTCATTAAGATGCTCTAAACTAGGCCTAAGAATGCCTAGGATGCGATGAGGATGCAAAATGCACTTAGAAAACAATTTAAATTTTTGATGAACAGGGCCTCCGCCGGCGCAGTTTCGCTCGGCGGACAAGCACAAAGGTCCCCGCCGGCGTCAACTTCCGCCGGCGGTGATCTGATGCAAGATCTTTGGATGCGCGATTTTCCGCCGGCGTTAAAATCCGCCGAGCGATCAGAAACAATGCGAGAAAATCTCGAGCATGCATTCCGCCGAAGCGCACTTCGCCGAAGCGGACGTCCAAAATCTGGAAAATCCAGATTCGACCTCAGAGTTCAAACCAAGTTTTGATGCTCCAAATCCGATCCTCTTGGGCCCATTTTCTGGAAAACCCTTTCAAACACATAGAATAACAAGTTCTAAAACTCAATTTAAGAAATCAAGGCCCAAGGGTGTTTCAATTAAACTCAATTTCAAACCATTTTTAAGAACACTTTCAAACAATGACATGCATGATCTTTAAACCAATTCTAAGCTTCCAATCATGCTCAAATGAGCTCAATTCTTTGAAAAGCAAGTTGAAAACATGGACTATGATAACAACATGGACATGCATGTGACAATCCTCCAAGAATTCAACTCAAACTCATCAATATAAACATGCATGCATGAATTTGACTTCAATCCAACATATATGAACAATTCCATGACTTAGCTCTACAATGATGCATAAAACATGCAAGGTTTGCTCAAACACAACATGAAGAAGGCAAGATCCTTACCTAAGTCTCAATTACAAGCTTTAGGAAGCTAGATTAGCAAATATACTTCAATTTCTTCAACTATTTGAGCTTAATTCTTCAAGATGAACTCTCTCTCTCTCTATGCTCTCTTGTTGGTCGGTTATAAGGGGAGGAGAGTGGCTGATCAAATAAGTGTATAGGCTCAAATGATAGAAAATAAACAAGACCCACTCAAGGGCAATTCGGTAAATATATCTAAGTTTGCAATTAACTCGATTCAATCTAATTTAATCATTTCTAATCAATTTTCAGATAAATATATCATTAAATCAGAAATATTATGCTGATTACAAAACATCAAACGGTTTCTAAATCGGCCGCCGATAAGGCCTTCAATTAGCAGTTTAAACATAAAATGCAAACAGATAATCACACAAGTCAACAGATACAATATGTAATTAAATAGACAAACTCATTCGATTTGATTTGATTTCGTTCGGTTTGTTGATAGTTCATCGGTTCACTTATCGATCGATAGCGATTCGGTTTAGCAATGATCGAGGTAATTGATGGTTTAACGATGTCGATGCGAGGTTGTTACATGCAACCTAGACGGCCAAAAGCCCGCATGAGGGCTAGGCATGCCCAGCCCGTTGACAATGTGAATATTCATATTGACATGTTAACATTCACATTGATAGGAGTGTAAAATTAGCTCGCCTTGGTCGCCCAAAACCCGCGGCCGTGGCGACCGGCGGGCGGCCGACATTAACAATGTGAATATTCACATTGACATGTTAACATTTACATTGATAGGAGTGCAAAATTAGCCCCCCTCTCGTGGCTGCCCAAAACCCGCCCATGGCCGGTGCGGCCCGGGGCGGGCCTGGTTCGACCTGTTGACAATGTAAATATTCACATTGATATGTTAACATTCACATTGATAAGAGTATAAAATTGGCCCAGTAAGCGGCCCGGCATGATTGTCACGGACTTGGCTTGACCCGTGACAATGTGAATATTCACATTGACATGTTAACATTAACATTGATAGGAGTGTAAAATTTGCCCGCTGCCCAACGCTTGCCCCCGGCCCGTTGACAATGTGAATATTCACATTAACATGTTAAAATACACATTGATAGGAATGTATAATTGGTCTGCGGCCCGTGGGTTGCCCAAAACCCGCCCACGGCTCGGGGCAGGCTCATTTTGGTCCGAGTCCGAGCATGTCCGAGACCCTAGGTTAGGGCCTAGGCCATCACTTTGAAGCTCGGCTCGGCCCATCGGCCCGCTTAAGACCCATTCAAGGCTCGATCTGAGGCCCAGCCCGCCCCAAGGCGCAATGTATTTTTTTGTGGAAAATAATAAAATTTTGATAAAAATAATTAAAAAAAATGGCCAGGCCTGCCTATGCCCGACCTAAGCTCGAGACTAGGCCTAGGCCCACCGGCCCCACTCAAGACTCGATCCATCTGCCTATCCAAAAGTTCGAATACCCTTGTGTCAGGGCTAGGGCCTAGGCCTAATTTTTTTCCCCGTGAGCGGGCCCGACCAGACCTGACCCTAGAAAATGCTCGTTTGGGCCCAGGCTCGAGCCTAGTCCGAGACCCTAGGCTAGGGCCTGGGCCATCACTTTGAAGCCTAGTCCGGCCTATCGGCCCGGTTAAGGCTCATTCAAGGCTCGGTCCGAGGCCCGACCCGCGCGCGAGGCCTAGTTTCTTTTTTTGTGGAAAATAATAAAATTTTGGTAGAAAAAATTTAAAAGAATTAAAAAAAAGGCCTCAGCCGCCCACGCGTACGGCGGATGGTTTCAGCGACCACGAGGCACGGGCTAATTTTACACTCCTATCAATGTGAATTTTAATATGTCAATGTGAATATTCACATTGTCAACGGGCCGGGCCGGGCCAGCCTTAGGCCGCTAGCCAATTTTATACTCTTATCAATGTGAATGTTAACATATTAATGTGAATATTCACATTGTCAACAGGTCGGGCCGTGGGAGAGTTTCGGGCAACCACGAGGCGCGGGCTAATTTTACACTCCTATCAATGTGAATGTTAACATGTCAATGTGAATATTCACACTGTCAACGGGCTGGGCCGAGCCCGCTCCGGGCCTCAAGCGGGCTTTTGGTCGCCCATGGGCCGCTGGCCAATTTTATACTCTTATTAATATAAATATTCACATTGTCAATGGGTCGGACCGGGCCCACCCGGGCCGCCCATGGGCCGCGGGCGGGTTTCGCGCTGCCGCGAGACGCGGGCCAATTTTACACTTATAGCGACCTGGTTGTTTCCCATTTGATTATTATATCCGGACTTATGTTCCGAGGATTCTTTTGTCATATTATTGTCGTTGTCGTCCTATATTTTCTTATTTGGAGTTATAGGATGTGTTGGGCGGGTTTGGAACAGGTTGGTTGAGCTTCGGAACAAAAACTAGTTGCCCAGATTTTGGCGGCGGCGAGTTTAGCTTCTAGCGGGGGACTGTTTTGTTTGCTTGTCCTTTCGCGCGGGGTTTTAAGCGCTTCGGCGAAAAACACCCATCCATCCAAGTATTTCTTGTGCGAGGTTGGGCCTTTCGGCGGGAGTTTGGCGCTCGGCGGGAAGCTCTAATGTCTTGCTTCGCCGAGGAGTTGGGCCTTTCGGCGGAGAGCTGTATCTTGAAATCTTTGAGAGTGTGCATTCGCCGCTCAAGCGGGGGTTTGGCCGCTCGAGCGGGGCGGCTAGGTATAAAATCGTGTTTTGACGTTTTAAAGCAGTTTTTTCATCCTCTTTTCAGATTCCAAACCCTAGGTTACGAATTCTCTCTCTCCCAACTCACCTTCTCCCCTAGGATTGATCTATCTAGAGTGGATTTCTACCCCAGTTCCTTCACAAATAAGATAGAGGAGAGTGAGAGCTTTCATTTAATCTGAGCAATTGTCAGTTTGGAGCACTTTGGAGTTTTGGGCAACATCTTCATCTTCTTCTTGCTGAGTTATATCTTCGAGGTAGGGATTTCCTACTCCATTTATACGTTTTAATCATAAGTGTTGGTATTTTGGTATATGGGGTGGTTTGGTAATTTTGGGAGAAACCCTAGGTTCTGACTTAGATTAATTTGTGTAATTAATTTAAGGGAAATATGTGGAATTGGGTTTAATTTATGAAATTGGGGGAATTATGAGGTAAATTGATGTAGTTGGCTATTTATTTACTCATCTGTGGAATTTGGATTATATGTTGTATATTTATTTCTGCTTAGAAATAATTGTTTTGAGCTATCGGTGGAGGATAGCTATTGATTGTTGTAGACCTTGCATGTGGCTTAGGTATAACTGGAATTGAGTCATTTATTTGACTGTTGAATTAATACAGAATATTGCTTGTATTGATTATGTGTTGTATATGGCAAGTATTGATTATGTTGCATATGCATTTGGTTGTGGAGGAGATAGGGGATGAACTCCCGGTTTAGGGGAAGAAAGGGGATGGACTTCTAAACCGAAATTGTTGGAGGGTTTAGGGGAAGAAAGGGGATGGACCTCTAAATCAGATTTTGTGGGAGGAGAAAGGGGATGGACTCCACTAGCATCACATATACGTGTGCTTATTGTTAATAGAAGTATTTCTATTTATTGTTGTTATGATACATCACCACCATGTGTATCAGTTGGGAAGTGTGGAAGTGGATGTGATACAATACCAAAGATGTGTATTTGTTATGTTCTGAGAGGTTTAACTTGATTTGTTATCTCTGTTGAATTGGAAAGATGGTTAATAAGAGATGAAATTCACGTTGAGTTATTTGGCCAGGTTCTGAGCCATAGGAGGAAAGTAAGATGTGCCATAGACAATGTGTCATAGGCAATATAGACATTCGTGTCATGAAAAGTGTAACTGGATTATAGTGTGTTAACCATGTATCAGATGCTAATACTTTAGTTAATTCTTATGCTTGGTTTAGTATTTCTCTATTGGGCTGTGGCTCACCCTTTATGGGAACTTCATTTTTCAGGTACAGGTGGTTCACTACCTCCAAGGACTTAGCTTGTGAGGAATTGGAACTTGAAGACTTATTCTTAGTTTATTTGCTTTTATATGTAAAACACTCAAGCCTAGGGCTTTATTTGTTTTTGAGTTAGAACTCATGGATTTGTGTCCAAGTATTGGCTTGGCAAGATGTAAGCCCGTGGGGCATTTATTCTGATATTTTATTTCATAATACTCTGATGAATAGAATTATATTCTTGTTTATTTATTCTGATATTTTATTTCATAATACTCTGATGAATAGAATTATATTCTTGTTTTAATATAATGATGCATGTTTATATTATGTATTATGGGAGTTATTTTGAGGGCGTTACAACTTCTATTAATGTAAATGTTAACATGTCAATGTGAATATTCACATTGTCAATGGGCCAGGCCCGCCCCAACCCCGACTCGAATTTTTCCTGGCATCCACGAGGATCGACATGGGCCGGGCCCCTATGCATTGACGATATGAACATTCACATTAGGGTTATTTTGGTAATTATGTCACCCATAGGACTTATTTAAACATAAGAAAATAATGTGAACTAAATGGAACATAAGTAGATGAAAAGGACATTTTGGTCTTCTTATCTCAAATAGGACCTAATGGAATAGTCAAAAAGAATATGGGTTGGATGGAATAAAACTCTTAAGAAAGTGGATTTATAAAAAAAGCTCCCTATTTAAAAACGTTGAAGAAAAATTTATTTTTTATTTTAAATATTTTATTTCATTTTTGTAAATATTTTAAATTCAGAACATAACTCCACACTCAAATCAGAAGCAGGCACATAATTCAAAAACTATTTTTAAAATTTTAAAACTCATAACTAAATACATAATTCAAAATTCAATTAAAAAACTTTTTAATCAAAATATTGTTTTTATTTTTTATTTTTAAATAATTTTTGTTATTTTTTTAAGTATTGGCCAAATAATTTGTTATGGTTTAGATATATATATGGCGATCCAATTTTTTTTTGAAATTAAAAAAATAAAATATTTAAAATATATTTAAAATATATTTTTTTAAATAAAATAAAATATTTGAAATAAAAAAATTTATATATTTAAAAAAATACAGTGCAAATTCATAGCCAAACAAATTTTTCTCTTTTCAAAACTCAACTCAAAATTCATAATTAAAAATACAACTCTACACTCAAATCATGATTTTAAAAAATAAAATAAAAAAATATATCTTTTAAAATTTTTCTTTAAATAAAATTTTGAAAAGAGTTTGGTTGTGAGTTTTGAAAATAATTTTGAATTAAATTTTGATTTGTATGTTTGATTACACATTTGGAAAAGAATTTTGAATTTTTTTTTTATTCGGTAGTATTACATGTACCAATTAGTGTACTAACTAGTACACCAACACTAGTTATAATATTATTATTGACCCTCCACTCATTAATAACATTACAAATACTAAAAATATCTTAAATTATGTCACATCATCAATTGGTACATTAATTAATACATATAATATTATTCTTATTTATTAGAATCACAATTCCAAAAGTAAACCACATGCAACCGAAATCAATACAAAAAATATCATTTTCTTGTATAATTTTTGTACTCTTTATTGTTGTTAAAAAAAAATCAGTGACTGTTAATAACTTTTCTCAAAGTCCACGATTAATTAATTATCCCTTATTTTATTGGGTTGTAGTCAGCATTGTTGCCAGCAAGTACGAATATGTGGGAGGCGCCTAATTGTCTATTAGGATCCTCTAGATTGGGATTCTCTGAAGTGAGTGATCCAACGGTTCAAAATAAAACTAACCAAAACGACGTCGTTTTGGTTAGTAATTTCAAAAAAAAAAAAAAAAAAAAAAAAAAAAAAACAACAACAACAACAACAAACAGAAATCAACTTTCTGGGTTCGCTTTCACTAGTTCGTGGGAGAGTTTAAGAGAGAGAGAGAGATAAGGGACCAGAGCAACAGAAGGGACAGAGCTTTGATTTTGAGTTGAGACTCTACTTCATTTTAAAAATCTTTTTGATTCAAGTGGATAGTGAGTGGTTCTTGTTCTTGATCTATATACTAGTGCTTCACAAATCAGGCCTTGATGATCATGATGAACATCCCTTGTTCAAGTCAGCCATGGAAGACCTTCTGTCACTGATTTCCTCCGCCGATCTCCATGTCCGTTGATCGGATCTGTTGATTTTGTTGCTCACTTTGATTTTGATGATGATGATGATGATACAGATCTGAATCAATCTTTGGTGCTTGCACTATGGGGTCTGTAAATATACATATATGCATATAGAAAGACCTATCTGAATCAATCTTTTGATGATGATGATGATAAAGATCTGAATCAATTTTATTATCGAATCGATTTAATCTTCTTCGCAAGGTCTGTATATATATATATAGAAATGCATATCTAGATCAATCTTTTGATGATGATGATGATGGTGATACAAATCTGAATCAATCTTATTATCAATGAATCGATTTAATCTTTTGAAGCCTCTTTCTCATTTTTTTCACGGGTTTTCTTCAATCTTTTGATGATGACGATGATATATATCTGAATCAATTTTATTATTGAATCAATTTAATCTTATTTTTTATTTATTTAGATTTCACAAATCAAAATCCATGATAAATGATACAATTTGAAGCTTCTTTCTCATCCTGTTCACATTTTTTCTTCAATCTTTTGATGATGATGATGATGATGATGATACATATCTGAAACAATCGTATTATCGAATCGATTTAATCTTTTTATTTATTTATTTAGATCTCACAAATCAAAATTCATGATGATGGTACAGTTTGAAGCCTCTTTCTCATTCTGTTCATGTTTTTTCTTTTTTCTTCATTGTTTTTTTTTTTTTTATTTATAATTTTCCCCCACCAAAACGTCATGGTTTTGGCGAGAATTTATCTGAAACTTTCATTCCGTTAGCGGGACACGTGTCGGATCCATCTCATTCACTCTAGAGGATCCTAACCTAACGCCCTAATTGTTTCTTTTGTATTCTCCCAACCCAACAACGGCTACATTCACCACCGCCCCCGCCCCATTTCTCTCACAAAATTGCAACGGAGACAAATGTTCCTTTTACATCTTTCTATCCTCCTCTCTCCTCATTACGATTAAGCTCACATCCGCTTCCTGCCTATAGCTCTCTGAAAAGTTTTGGTCACAGTTTCTCTCTCTCTTTCTCTAGAATGGACAGTGGGAGTGAAGGCTTCATCAGATGAGCTGCTAAGGAAATTTGCGGAAGTGGGTTCGGGATCCAAAGACAAGGCCACCGCGAAGAAAGAGCTTTCGCAGTTGGCAAAACGACGCCGCTACCACCGGAAAAAAATCACCAGAGAAAATGACGATGATGATGAGCAGTACTGTGAGAGCCCCTCCACCTCCTCCTTAAGCCGCTGGGCCAGTTTGGTTAGGGTTTCTCTCTCTCTCGAATGGACAGTGGGAGTGCACCAGTAACAGCGAAAGTTCAGCGTTTAACGAAGGTTTCATCAGATGAACTGCTAAGGAAATTTGCGGAAGTGGGTTCGGGATCCACCGCGAAGAAAGAGCTTTCGCAGTTGGCAAAACGACGCCACCACCACCGGAAGTGGGTTGAGAGGAAATCGCTTCTTCCTGCTGTAGCGGCATGCACCCCACCCGGATGTCGTCTGCGCTGATTCGGCGGCTGGGGATTGGGAGGTCACGGCTCAGGTCCAGGGATTTCAAGAACATGTCCATTTTCTCCACAATTGACAAGGTTAGTAATTTTACATACATAATATGTGCTATATATTTACATATATACATATTAATTGTGCCAAATTTAGTTGTTTGAATTCTCAACTTATATCTGTAGAATTTGATTCTATATATTTATTTTTGTGTTCAATTTGGCTTCTAAATTAGACTATTCCAAGGATGAGAATATTCGAGATGGGTTAGTCAGAGGAATGTGAATTCTTAAGTTTTTGCCTTGGAAATTGAATACACGTCCTGAGAGTGCCCTAATTTTCCCTTCCTCCCTTTTCATGCTCAATGATTTTCCTATCTCCTCATAACTTTGCTGAGTCAGAGAATTGGGCATCATTTTTTTCGAACTCTTCGGTCGCACTGTCCTGCCCCTGTTCTTGCTCTGTTTTGTCTCTGATGCACTCTTCATCTGTACCGGAAAAAGTTCAACATAAGAAGATATATTCCAAGGATGCATAAAAAAAATCACGTACTTGGAATACTACCAAATTTTTTATTCTTCTGATAAAAATAATATTAACTTCCATCTAAAGAAAATTGATTCTGATGCCATTGTTATTGTTGTTTTGCAAGGTATTATTAGTATAACTTACTTTCATAAGGCAATTACATCAAATTTGAAACTTATCACATAAATAGATGCATGTATGTATGTGTGACAACATATTGTGATTGATCAAAATAATAATAAATAAAAAAAAAAAACCCACAAATTAATTAATTTGAAGTTCATTTTATTTTAATATTTGAAACGCGGGAAATGGGCTATACCGCAGGAAATGGTGCTTGAAATGGAGTCATCCTCCTTTGAGTCCAAGGAGGAAGAGACTTTCCCATGCTGTTTCTTCAGCGCACTTTTAACCTCCATGAGAATCTCCATTTGTTTTTTCAATGACTCTCCTCTCTCGAGGAACTCTCTCTCTTTTGTCTGGTAAAATTGGTTCATTTTGTTGAGCTGGATGTCCAAACACTAGAAAAATTGGTTCACTTTGACAGGGCTTCAAAGGTCTTCCTGGAGATGCATTACAACCGGCACAAGCGCTTGATAAATGATATTGCTTAGACCAAGCTATTTCACACTCCGGAAATTTTTATCTGACCTGGGGTGTTGGGAAGGAAAGTTTGGCCCTTGTGCACTACTAGCGTCTAACTTATATTTACTTATTCTTGTATATGTATTTTTTCACCACAGCAAAATAATTTAGTTGTTTGAATTCTCAACTTATATCTGTGTAGAATTTGATTCTCTTTGTGTTATATATTCATTTTTGTGTTCAATTTGGCTTCTAAATTAGACTATTTAATCTTGGATTAGAAAACTTAGGCTGTCATTGATTTACTAGTACTAGAGGGCCAACATCAATCATTATATTCTCCTATGTGTTGGAGAGGGCTAACAAGAATTTGAATCAAATGGAAATTGATTGGATGGGATTTTGGTGTGCTGAGACGTTGATGTACAAATGCCTAGGACTAGCTCCAACCTTCAAAATCACAATTGAAGAAATAATACCTATTGGGAGCAAATATCAATAATTTTATTCCTCATTTGTGTCTGCTTAGCAAAATCATACAAGAAATTATAATACATATTGGGAGCAACTAGAATGGAAAGAACCCTCCTTGTGTGACTGCTTAGCAAATTGGGAGCAACTGTGAGTATCTGTGAGTATCTTCCTTCTTATTGGTAATGCTTTTCTTGATATTGTTATGGACTGAAAAGTTTATTTTAACCTCTAAAATGATGACATCTGTTTGGGTAGTTTGACGTAAGAGACAACAAATCAAGTTTGGGGAACCTGGAGCGGATGCTTGCCGGAATTGATTGGAACTTTAATAGCTATGGAGGTTAGGTTGTAGAATATGTATTTATAATTTCTACTATGTTAAATTATTTAATATTCCCTTAGAACTTTCTGAAAGTGCCCGACAGTTGGGTCTTTGGCGAGAACTAATGAATCGTATAACTTGTAACTACTCTTTTTTAGCAATCCATTTATTCAGCAATTTATCGAGTGTATGCAAACATGATTCAACCATTGCTTCCTTGCTGGAATATTGATAACTGATGCATATTTGTAAATAATGATGCTTTTGAACAATAATTAATTGTAAGATTCCAAAGCTTTTTCTTGTCTAGTAGTTGGGTTACCCTTGCACTGGAACCACAAAATACTGCTAATCATTGTCCTGATTAAGTGTTGCTTGATACTTGATATCATCGCCTATACTTTGGTTCAGTTACCAACAAATAGCATCAGTTTCTATCTATTATTGCTGTATAGTTTTTTGCTTTGAGAAAAGTAAAATCTGTTCTATTGATCTGTCTAAATAAAAGTAATTGCACTTTGATTGGTTTGAAATTTCTAGGCATCAATGAAGGTTGTTACAAAGACTGGAGTCTTGATATTCATGCGGCAAGGAAGGTTAGAAAGTTGTTTGTTTCAATTTTTTACATGTTTTTTTTTTTGTGTGCGCGCGCGTGTGCATGCGTGTGTGTGTGGAGAGTACACTCCTTTTTATATTCTCTCAAACTTTTTTCTTTAACTGTTAGATTTTGAAAGTCGAGAGAGTTCCTAGGTTTCCTCACTCTATGATTCTTGAAGGTGTAGCCATTCACGTAGATGGGGAAGGTATCGTGTTTTACATTACAAGGAAATTATACATGGCCATGTTTGGCCTCTTTTAATTGATACATTTATATTTGAAGAACATTTGGTTGTTTCTCTCGCCAATTCATTCATTCGTACATATATGATAACATGCACATGTATAGTTGGCGAAGAGATTGCTTAAATTTTTTATACTGGAGGCTAGTACAAAGTTGATCCCCCTTTCTTTATTCAAGATATTCAAGATGTTACAAGTGCATAAAATAGTTTTTAACAATTTCCATTTCTTACCACCTCAGCTGTAATTTGTTAAGTGTTCATAAGCCACTATGAACAAAATGATACGTATAGAGAAATAGAAGAAGATAATTACCTGCCTTTTGGTTGCTTAGAATTGCACCAGAATTGTGTAATATAGCTGCTACTTTGTTTTAATAGGCCTTGGTCTTAAAATTCATTTCTTATGAATGAAAAGCTAAGAATCTTTTGTAGTAGCATTATTGGACAAACAATTGACGTTGGGCAGGGAGGGACGGAGCAGGAAGGGGTTACATTAGCCGAGTAATGTAGTGCCTTATTCTAGCTGCTTATTAAAATCACTTTCATTGTCTACGAAGAAATGATATCTCTGTCACTACCGCCATAGGTGAATCTGATTTGGAAAATACACCATGGATAGTTCTTGATACACTTGGAATTCCCTCAATATAAGTTGTACTGACACTTCGTGTTGTTAGTACAGTCTAGATGTTGGGATTATAGGGCAACATTGAACTAAAAAAAAGGGATTATTTGGTGATTCATAGATCCGGCTTGAACTTTTTTGGAAACCAATTTTGATTACAATTTTTCTCATTATATTTATGTGAAAAAATACATTTTATTTTTTTTTAGAGAAAAAAGTTTAGGAATAAATACATTTTATGGATCACTTTAGATCATTAAATTTTATGTTTTGGAATGAAGTGTGACATATTTCAAAGCACATGTTCCCAATCTCCAAACCGAAATCTCTAGAATAGTAATATATTATAATCTAATAACACAAGGAATATAAAATCTATTAGGGTGATGCTTGATGATAGCTCACTATTTTTATTATTGAAGGGGCCATAGGAGTTCCTTTCCTTCTTCTCTTCCAATAATAATGAACCTTCATCAATCCTCTGCTTATTGTTCTTCTTTTTGTAATGATTCTTTAGGTCATATTCTATTTGTGACCATCAACTAATGCATCACTGTATAGTTTGTTTACACGAAACACATTTCAAAACTAGATTTCTAGCTGTACCCTTATGGTTTCGAATATTGCATATTTCAGATTTGTTCATAAATTGTTTCCTTCCTTCAGGGACTTCTTACTACCGAGGAGTGCCTCTTGAATAAAAACAGGGACCCTCATTTGACTAAAGAGCAAGTTGAGGATTTACTTAAAGCATATCTTGGAGTCAAGAAGATTATTTGGTTGCCTCATGGATTATTTGGTACCCATTCACCTTGAATATTAAGCACACATGTATAAATATTTTGCATTGAAATTTGAGATGCCCTTCCTGTATATTTCATCCATATTTTTTGGTCTACCTGGCAATCTAGATATTTCTTTAATTTGGTTGGTCTATGTGGCTATTTTTCTCATCAGGATGATGATGAAGCATTCTCATGCTTAAAAATGATGCGTTGGTGTACGAACATGAAATTAATGTTGTATAGAGAGTTTCTGCTGAAACCGTAGTTCTAGGATTTGAACTTCAAATAAGAGTTTAACTCTGCAATTTTTGGTATCTGCTGCAATTTTTGCATTCTTTGGGTAGGTGTTGTGATGATCAGTAGCTTGAATTGCAACCTAGTCCTTTCGAGCAATGGACTCATGCCAAGTGCTTGACTTTTTGCATATCGAGAAAGATATAAATCATAGGGCTTTATTTTATTGGAAATTTCAAGCCCAGGCTGCTGCTTATGTTATATGGTATGAAAAGTTGTGTGTTCTGATGTTGATACCTAGAACTTAGAAGGGATACAAAATTCTGAAGTTAAATATAGACAAACCTGATATTTTCGTTTCCCTTGTATCTTGCGATATATGATACCTGTTGTTCATATCTTGCCATTTAGCAAGTTAATATTTTTGAGGTATGTATAATCAATATGTCAATACCTTAAGCATTCTTCTGGTGTTAACTTGACTTTTGTTTATCTATTAGCTGTCTTCAAATTTCCAAAGGTATAATGTACATAATTTTGCCTTTAAATAAGTTTTAATATATAATTTTTTTTTTCCTGTATTTTGTGCATTTATTGTATATAAGATTTCTGCTTTGTGTTGAGAAGGAAAAATATTGACAAAAAAATTATGTTATTTATATATTTTGCAAAGGAAATGCAGTAAGGAACGAGAGGAATTGCTATATGGACACTGCAGTCTTGAGAGATTTTGGGCTTGCTGGAAAACTCCTCCATTCTAAAAATCTTTAGAACAAATACAACAAAATCTAGCACTGCTTTAGTGGGAGAATGACTTAACTCCTTTGTGATTTTGGTTTTGAAAGTTTTGAAATTATTTAGGGATTGTGGACAACAGTGAGAGGCGAAGGAATAAAGTTGGTAAGACGGTTGTGACTACATATTTAGGATGGACCATCATACCGATACTTTATGAATCCTACTAATATATGTTTCCTAGTTGCAGTTCGGAAATAGATGAAACAGAAAGATGTAATTCTGGTACCCATTATTTGACCCTTGGTCTATGCAGGATAGCATGCTTTGAGAGTAAAAACTTTATGCAAGGAAATGAAGTTTTCCTATCTATTGCGACTACATATTTATCTTCATCCTGTGCCTTCTGAATCCGCATCATCTTATCTATTTTCCTACGAGGATATGGGATCAATAATCTTGATTTTGACATTAATGTGTACTAATTTGGCGTTATTTTTAATAAAAGTTTGTACATAGAAGTTGCTAGAGTTACTTTCTCCAACATGTTTGTGCTTTTTGCTGCCTCATCGTTGAAGCTTTTCCTATTGATTACTTAAGAGGAAAAAATAAAAAAGACCAAAGTTTAAACAGTATATTTTTAGTGAACCAAGGCCTTTAACATGGTGTTTTGCAGGTGATGATGAGACTAATGGTCATATCGACAACTTGTGCTGTTTTGTGAAACCTGGTGCGGGTTTTGTTGTCCTGGACTAATGATGAATCAGATCCTCTATATGAGCGATCTGTGGAAGCCTTTTCTGTTCTCTCTCATGTTACCGATGCTAAAGGTAGAAAACTAGAAATTATTAAACTCCATGTACTTGGGCCACTTTACATGACAGATGAAGAGGCAGCAGGACTAATTCAGGTAACCATGATTCTTAGAATTTTACTGTCACAACTCTGTATTCATTACGCTACTCTTTATCCACTAACTGAAAAGTAAATTTACATTTTTTGAGATGTTATGCTCATGTTTACTGAACAATACTGATGGAGATCAAAATTTACTAGTTTTAGGAATGTCAATCTGCAGAACTTGAGGTCAATTTTCCTCCAACAAGAGGGGAATAACGTAATCTAGTCGATGTGAGACCCACAAAAAGATGATAAATTGATTACTAGTGTTAAGTACTTTGTCTTTGATTTAATATTTTTATATTTTCTTTCTTTTAGGACTTTTAATGGCTTTAGTGATAAGACTTGAGTCTTTTTAGGTATCTATGTTGGGTAGGAATTAGGATTGGTTTGTAAAAGTTTCCACACATTTTCATGATTATCTACAGACTACACAACCTATAAATAGGCTCTATTGTTGTAAAACGAATTTGGCATCACTTGCATGAATAAAATTAGATTTGATTGATGGATCTCTTTCCCTCTCTGTGTTGCTGTTGCTTTTTATCCTTAATCTCTCTCTCTCTTCTCAGGTGGTGGTTCTCTTCTCCTCTATATTTCTCTCGTCTTTACGTCCCTCTCTCTTCTTCACTCTTCATTTTCCCCTCTTCTCTTATATCTCCACTTTTCATATATTTATATTCTGTCTTATTGATTGTCCTTGACTTTCTTGCTATCTTTTCTCTCTTCATTATATCCTTCTTCTATTTTATCTCATTGTTCTTCTCGTCTCCTGTCTTATCTTATTCTTCTACTCTCTTTCATCTTTCTCATCTCCATCTTGTAATATGAAAAGCAAAAAACATCATATTATTTTGCCAATCACGTGTTCGAAGAAATTCTCATGAAGGCCATGCTACTTTATGTGTGTCTGTATGTATATGTATGTGCACACATACTTATGCAAGTAAATATCAAGAATTAAGGTGTCTGTATGAGTTTTTGTCTCCTTTACAATATATATACTCTTTCACGTAAGCCGTTATGTTGACTCCTGACAAAAAAGGAGACATTGTAAATTTTGTAAATTTAGTACCTCTCTGAGAATGCGTGTATGTGATTATCTCCTGTCGTCTTGATGTTTATTTCCTGCTTTATTTTATGTGTTCTATTAATCATGTGAGACATAAATCAAATACATTAGGTCCTCATATTGCTGATGTTTTGAGAACAGAATGGTGAGGCTAAACCATGACTTCCGGGATCAAGGATTGCTGCTTCTTATGTGAACTTCTACATTGCAAATGGAGGTACTATCACACCGCAATTTGGGGACCAGAAGTGGGATGATGAAGTTGTTCGTGTCTTTTCTCTGGCCTTTCCAGATCATGAAGTAAGTGATAGTATTAATTTGTTGTTGCCTAGTTATATCTACATGTTTTACAACCTTCATTCCTAGAACACATGAGAGTGAAATATCAAAGCTTTTTGTCTTTGTCCATATCTATCAGATTCTAAATGATTTATTGAGCCCTAAGTGTTGCCCATGTAGACACAATTCATTTTGATCAATTATGATGAATGAAAAACCGATGGATTAAAAGCTTCAAAGATTTAGGCCTCGTTCCAAAATCCTTATACCAATGTAAATCTGAACATCAAAGAAGGTAGACACACAAATGTAGGGAATGTGAGAACCAAATGTGGAATAATAAAGACAATTGACAACTAGAAATCGAATGCTATAATTAATGGTTCTAAAGTGAAAAGGATCATTTGCAAACTATTTATTTTGTTTATTTTTGACCATTTATAATAATGCCAAGGTGATATATTTCTCTGTTACAACTATGGGAAGTTGCAATAGTCCAAAATGCCAAATGGTTTGAAGTGTCCAAATATTTATTTTTCTTATGGTTTTTCTACAACATGGTACTATAAAAAGACAATTCTCTGTGTTTCTGGAGATGACTGCTAAACTAGGATTACGTGACTTGGGAAAAATATAATATTTTAGTACTTTCACAGACATGTGACCGTCTCTTCACCGTGCTGTTAAGTTTAAGTTTTCACAACTCAAATTGCTCCCTCTGAGATGTTCGAGGTGTTCAGGGCCATCCGAGTCATTGTTACGATTTGACCGCCGAGGCCTATTCTCAAGCTTAAGTGTGAAAAAAGTACCTTTTCCGACCTAGTTTTCAAACCGGAAGTCCCGCGCTAGTTCCGTAAGTTTTCCAAACTTACATTGGTTTCTCCCGAGGTGTTGGAGGTGTTCCACGGGCCTTCTCGGGACTGTTACAGGATATTGGGGGGCCCCCGATGGCCTATTTTCAAACTGAAATGTTTAGGAAGTGCATTTTTTGACTTAGCTTTCAAACCGGGAGTCCCATGTGAGTTCCGTAAGTTTCCACAACTCACGTTGGTACCTCGATAGGTGTTTGAGGTGTTCCCCGGACCTTCTCTTGACAGTCACACAATTTTTGCCCCCCAATGGACTATTTTCACGCTTAGGTGCGAGAAAAGTGCCGTTTCGGACTTAGCTTTCAAACCGGGAGTCCCGTGCTAGTTCCATAAGTTTCCACAACTTACGTTGGTCCCTCCCGGGATGTTTGACGTGTTATCCGGGCCTTCTCGTGATTGTTACACGATTTTGGCCCCCGACGGCTTATTTTTGAGCCTAAGTGTGAAAAATGTGCATTTTTTGATTTAGTTCTCAAACCGAGAGTCCCGTGCTAGTTCCGTAAGTCTCCGCAACTTGCCTTGGACCCTCCCGAGGTGTTTGGGGCATTTTCCGGTCCTTCTCGTGATTGTTACACGGTTTTGGCCCCACCCCCGATGTCCTATTTCCAAGCTTAAGTGTGGAAAAAGTGTCTCTTTCCAACTTAGTTTTGAAACCGGCAGTCCCGTGCTAGTTCCGTAAGTTTTTACAACTTGCGTTGGTCACTCCCGAGGTGTTTGAGGTGTTCCCGGCCGTTCTTGCGACTGTTACCTGATTTTGGCCCCTCGATGACCTACTTCCAAGCTTAAGTGTTAGAAAAGAGTATTTTCCGACCTAGTTTTCAAATCGGGAGTCCCGTGCCTGTTCGTTAAGCTTTCACAACTCAAATTGGTCCCTCCTAAGATGTTCGATATGTTCCACGGGCCATCTCGGAACTGTTACAGGATTTTGGGGAGCCCCCGATGGCCTATTTTCAAACTTAAGTGTTTAGGAAGTGCATATTTTGACTTAGCTTTCAAACCGGGAGTCCCATGCGAGTTCCGTAAGTTTCCATAACTCATGTTGGTCCCTCGGTGGGTGTTTGAGGTGTTCCCCGGATTTTCTCTTGACTGTCACATTATTTTGGCCCCCCGATGGGCTACTTTCAAGCTTAGGTGCGAGAAAAATGCCGTTTCGAACTTAGTTTTCAAACCGGGAGTCCCGTGCTAGTTCCGTAAGTTTTCACAACTTACATTGGTCCCTCCTGGGTTTTTTGACGTGTTCCCTGGGCCTTCTCGTGACTGTTACACGATTTTGGCCGCCGACGGCTTATTTTCGAGCTTAAGTGTGAAAAAAGTGCATCTTTTGATTTAGTTCTCAAGCCGAGAGTCCCGTGCTAGTTCCGTGAGTCTTCGCAACTTACCTTGGAACCTCCCGAGGTGTTTGGGTCAATTCCCGGTCCTTCTCGTGACTGTTACACGGTTTTGGCCTCCTCTCCCCCCCTGTTGTTCTATTTCCAAGCTTAAGTGTGGAAAAAGTGTCTCTTTCCAACTTAGTTTTGAAACTGGGAGTCCCGTGCTAGTTCCGTAAGTTTTCACAACTCGCGTTGGTCACTCTCGAGGTGTTTGAGGTGTTCCCGGCCGTTCTTGCAATTGTTACATGATTTTGGCCCCTCGATGGCCTACTTCCAAGTTTAATTGTTAGAAAAGAGTATTTTCCGACCTAGTTTTCAAATCGGAAGTCCCATGCCTGTTCGTTAAGCTTTCACAACTCAAATTGGTCCCTCCTAAGATGTTCGATGTGTTCCACGGGCCTTCTCGGAACTGTTACAGGATTTTGGGGGGCCTCCGATGACCTATTTTCAAACTTAAGTGTTTAGGAAGTGCATTTTTTGACTTAGCTTTCAAACCGGGAGTCCCATGCGAGTTCCGTAAGTTTCCACAATTCACGTTGGTCTCTCGCTAGGTGTTTGAGGTGTTCCCCGGATTTTCTCTTGACTGTCACACTATTTTGGCCCCCCGATGGACTATTTTCAAGTTTAGGTACGAGAAAAATGCCGTCTCGGACTTAGTTTTCAAACCGAGAGTCCCGTGCTAGTTCCGTAAGTTTTCACAACTTACATTGGTTCCTCTTGGGTTTTTTGACGTGTTCCCCGGGCCTTCTCGTGACTGTTACACGATTTTGGCCCCCGACGGCTTATTTTCGAGCTTAAGTGTGAAAAAAGTGCATTTTTTGATTTAGTTTTCAAACCGAGAGTCCCGTACTAGTTCTGTGAGTCTCCGCAACTTACCTTGGAACCTCTAGGGGTGTTTGGGTCAATTCCCGGTCCTTCTCGTGACTGTTACACAGTTCCCCCCCCCCCGGGTGTCCTATTTCCAAGCATAAGTGTGGAAAAAGTGTCTTTTTCCAACTTAGTTTTCAAACCGGGAGTCCTATGCGAGTTCCGTAAGTTTCCACAACTCACGTTGGTCCCTCGCTAGGTGTTTGAGGTGTTCCTCGGATTTTCTCTTGACTGTCACACTATTTTGGCCCCCCGATGGACTATTTTCAAGCTTAGCTGCGAGAAAAATGCCGTTTCGGACTTAGTTTTCAAACCGGGAGTCCCGTGCTAGTTTCGTAAGTTTTCACAACTTACATTGGTCCCTCCCAGGTGTTTCACTGGCCTTCTCGTGATCATATTACGATTTTAGCCTCTGACAGCTTATTTTCGAGCTTAAGTGTGAAAAAAGTGCATTTTTTGATTTAGTTCTCAAACCGAGAGTCCCGTGCTAGTTCCGTAAGTCTCCGCAACTTGCCTTGGACCCTCCCGAGGTGTTTGGGGCATTTCCCTGTCTTTCTTGCGGCTGTTACACGGTTTTGCCCCCCCCCGGTGTCCTATTTCCAAGCTTAAGTGTGGAAAAAGTTTCTTTCCAACTTAGTTTTGAAACCGGGAGTCCCGTGCTAGTTCTATAAGTTTTCACTACTCGCGTTTGTCACTCCCGAGGTGTTTGAGGTGTTCCAGGCCCTTCTTGCAACCGTTAAAAGATTTTGGCCCCCCGATGGCGTACTTCGAAGCTTAAGTGTTAGAAAAATGTATTTTCCGACCTAGTTTTCAAATCGGGAGTCCCGTGCCTGTTTGTTAAGCTTTCACAACTCAAATTGGTTCCTCCTGAGATGTTCGATGTGTTCCCTGGGCCGTCTCGTGATTGTTACCTGATTTCGGCCCGACGAGGCCTATTCTCAAGCTAAAGTGTGAAAAAAGTACCTTTTCCGACCTAGTTTTCAAACCGTAAGTTTCCACAACTTACATTGGTTTCTACTGAGGTATTGGAGGTGTTCCACGGGCCTTGTCAGCACTGTTACAAGATTTTGGAGGGCCCCCGATGGCCTATTTTCAAACTTAAGTGTTTAGGATGTGCATTTTTTGACTTAGCTTTCAAACCGGGAGTCCCATGCGAGTTCCGTAAGTTTCCACAACTCACGCTGGTACCTCGCTAGGTGTTTGAGGTATTCCCCGGACCTTCTCTTGACAGTCACACGATTTTTGCCCCTCGATGCACTATTTTCAAGCTTAGGTGCGGGAAAAGTGCCGTTTCGGACTTATCTTTCAAACCGGGAGTCCCGTGCTAGTTTCGTAAGTTTCCACAACTTACATTGGTCCCTCCCAGGATGTTTGACGTGTTCCCCGGGCCTTCTTGTGATTGTTACACAATTTTGGCCCCCGACGGCTTATTTTCGAGCTTAAATGTGAAAAATGTGCATTTTTTGATTTAGTTCTCAAACCGAGAGTCCCGTGCTAGTTCCGTAAGTCTCCGCAACTTGCCTTGGACGCTCCTGAGGTGTTTGGGGCATTTTCCGGTCCTTCTCGTGACTGTTACACGGTTTTGGCCCCCCCCCGATGTCCTATTTCCAAGCTTAAGTGTGGAAAAAGTGTCTCTTTCCAACTTAGTTTTGAAACCGGGAGTCCCGTGCTAGTTCCGTAAGTTTTCACAGCTCGCGTTGGTCACTCCCGAGGTGTTTGAGGTGTTCCCGGCCGTTCTTGCGACTGTTACATGATTTTGGCCCCTCAATGGCCTACTTCCAAGCTTAAGTGTTAGAAAAGAGTATTTTCCGACCTAGTTTTCAAATCGGGAGTCCCGTGCCTGTTCGTTAAGCTTTCGCAACTCAAATTGGTCCCTCCTGAGATGTTCGATGTGTTCCCTCCTGAGATGTTCGATGTGTTTCACGGGACTTCTCGGAACTGTTACAGGATTTTGGGGGCCCCCGATGGCCTATTTTCAAACTTAGGTGTTTAGGAAGTGCATTTTTTGACTTAGCTTTCAAACCGAAAGTCCCATGCGAGTTCCGTAAGTTTCCACAACTCACGTTGGTCCCTCGCTAGGTGTTTGAGGTGTTCCCCGGATTTTCTCTTGACTGTCACACTATTTTGGCGCCCCCCGATGGACTATTTTCAAGCTTAGGTGCGAGAAAAATGCCGTTTCGGACTTAGTTTTCAAACCGAGAGTCCAGTGTTTGTTCCGTATGTTTTCACAACTTACATTGGTTCCTCCCGGGTTTTTTGACGTGTTCCCCGTGCTTTCTCGTGACTGTTACACGATTTTGGCCCCCGACGGCTTATTTTCGAGCTCAAGTGTGAAAAAAGTGCATTTTTTGATTTAGTTCTCAAACCGAGAGTCCCGTACTACTTCCGTGAGTCTCCGCAACTTACCTTGGAAACTCCCGAGGTGTTTGGGTCAATTCTCGGTCATTCTCGTGACTGTTACATGGTTTCCCTCCCCCCCGGTGTCCTATTTCCAAACTAAAGTGTGGAAAAAGTGTCTCTTTCCAACTTAGTTTTCAAAACGGGAGTCCCGTCCTAGTTGCGTCAGTTTTTACAACTCGCGTTCGTCACTCCTGAAGTGTTTGAGGTGTTCCCGGCCCTTATTGCGACTGTTACAAGATTTTGGCCCCCCGATGGCCTACTTCCAAGCTTGAGTGTTAGAAAAGTCCATTTTCCGATCTAATTTTTAAATCGGGAGTCCCGTGCCTGTTTGTTAAGCTTACACAACTCAAATTGGTTCTTTCTGAGATGTTCGATGTGTTCCCTGGGCCGTCTCGTGATTGTTACCCGATTTCGGCCTGCCGAGGCCTATTCTCCAGCTAAAGTGTGAAAAAAGTACATTTTGCGACCTAGTTTTCAAACCGTAAGTTTCCACAACTTACATTGGTTTCTACCGAGGTGTTTGAGGTGTTCCACGGGCCTTGTCGGGACTGTTACAAGATTTTGGAGGGCCCCCGAAGGCCTATTTTCAAACTTAAGTGTTTAGGATGTGCATTTTTTAACTTAGCTTTCAAACCGGGAGTCCCATGCGAGTTCCGTAAGTTTCCACAACTCACGTTGGTACGTCGCTAGGTGTTTGAGGTGTTCCCCGGATCTTCTCTTGACAGTCACACAATTTTTGCCCCCCGATGGACTATTTTCAAGCTTAGGTGCAAGAAAAGTGCCGTTTCGGACTTAGCTTTCAAACCGGGAGTCCCGTGCTAGTTCCGTAAGTTTCCACAACTTACATTGGTCCCTCCCGGGATGTTTGACGTGTTCCCCGGGCCTTCTCGTGACTGTTACACGATTTTGGCCCCCGACGGCTTATTTTCGAGCTTAAGTGTGAAAAATGTGCATTTTTTGATTTAGTTCTCAAACCGAGAGTCCCGTGCTAGTTCCGTAAGTCTCCGCAACTTGTCTTGGACCCTCCCGAGATGTTTTGGGCATTTCCCGGTCCTTCTCGTGACTGTTACACGGTTTTGGCCCCCCCCTCCGATTGTCCTATTTCCAAGCTTAAGTGTGGAAAAAGTCTCTTTCCAACTTAGTTTTGAAACCGGGAGTCCCGTGCTAGTTCCGTAAGTTTTCACAACTCGCGTTGGTCACTCCCGAGGTGCTTGAGGTGTTCCCGGCCGTTCTTGCGACTGTTACATGATTTTGGCCCCTCGATGGCCTACTTCCAAGCTTAAGTGTTAGAAAAGAGTATTTTCCGACCTAGTTTTCAAATCGGGATTCCCGTGCCTGTTCGTTAAGCTTTCACAACTCAAATTGGTGCCTCCTGAGATGTTCGATGTATTCCACGGGCCTTCTCGGAACTGTTACATGATTTTGGGGGGCCCCCGATGGCCTATTTTCAAACTTAAGTGTTTAGGAAGTGCATTTTTTGACTTAGCTTTCAAACCGGGAGTCCCATGCGAGTTCCGTAAGTTTTCACAACTCACGTTGGTCTCTCGCTAGGTGTTTGAGGTGTTCCCCGGATTTTCTCTTGACTGTCACACTATTTTGGCCCCCAGATGGACTATTTTCAAGCTTAGGTTCGAGAAAAATGCCGTTTCGGACTTAGTTTTCAAACCGGGAGTCCCGTGCTAGTTCCGTAAGTTTTCACAACTTGCATTGGTTCTTCCCGGGTTTTTTGACGTGTTTCCCGGGCTTTCTCGTGACTGTTACACGATTTTGGCCGCCGACGGCTTATTTTCGAGCCTAAGTGTGAAAAAAGTGCATTTTTTGATTTAGTTCTCAAACCGAGAGTCCCGTACTAGTTCCGTGAGTCTCCGCAACTTACCTTGGAACCTCCCGAGATGTTTGGGTCAATTCAGGTCCTTCCGTGGTATTGCTCTTGGTTCCCCGGTCCTATTTCCAAACTAAAGTGTGGAAAAAGTGTCTCTTTCCAACTTAGTTTTCAAACGGAGTCCTGGCCCTAGTTCTGGTTTTTACAACTCGCGTTCGTCACTCCTGAAGTGTTTGAGGTGTTCCCGGCCCTTCTTGCGACTGTTACAAGATTTTGGCCCCCCGATAGCCTACTTCCAAGCTTGAGTGTTAGAAAAGTGTATTTTCTGACCTAGTTTTCAAATCGGGAGTCCCGTGCCTGTATGTTAAGCTTTCACAACTCAAATTGGTTCCTCCTGAGATGTTCGATGTGTTCCCTGGGCCGTCTCGTGATTGTTACCCGATTTCGGCCTGCCGAGGCCTATTCTCAAGCTAAAGTGTGAAAAAAGTACCTTTTCCGACCTAGTTTTTTCTAGTAAGTTTCCTGATTGGTTTCGTGTTCCAGGATCAAGATTTTGGAGGGCCCCCGAAGGCCTATTTTCAAACTTAAGTGTTTAGGATGTGCATTTTTTAACTTAGCTTTCAAACCGGGAGTCCCATGCGACTTTCGTAAGTTTCCACAACTCACGTTGGTACCTCGCTAGGTGTTTGAGGTGTTCCCCGGACCTTCTCTTGATAGTCACACGATTTTTGCCCCCCGATGGACTATTTTCAAACTTAGGTGCGAGAAAAGTGCCGTTTCGGACTTAGCTTTCAAACCGGGAGTGCCGTGCTAGTTCCGTAAGTTTCCACAACTTACATTGGTTCCTCCCAGGATGTTTGACGTGTTCCCCGGGCCTTCTCGTGACTGTTACACGATTTTGGCCCCTGACGGCTTATTTTCGAGCTTAAGTGTGAAAAATGTGTATTTTTTGATTTAGTTCTCAAACTGAGAGTCCCGTGCTAGTTCCGTAAGTCTCCGCAACTTGCCTTGGACCCTCCCAAGGTGTTTTGGGCATTTCCCGGTCCTTCTCGTGACTGTTACACGGTATTGGCCCCTCCCCCGATGTCTTATTTCCAAGCTTAAGTATGGAAAAAGTGTCTCTTTCCAACTTAGTTTTGAAACCGGGAGTCCCGTTCTAGTTACGTGAGTTTTCGCTACTCGCGTTGGCCACTCCCAAGGTGTTTGAGGTCTTCCCGGCCGTTCTTGTGACTGTTACATGATTTTGGCCCCTCGTTGGCCTGCTTCCAAGCTTAAGTGTTAGAAAAGAGTATTTTCCGACCTAATTTTCAAATCGGGAGTCCCGTGCCTGTTCGTTAAGCTTTCACAACTCAAATTGGTGCCTCCTGAGATGTTCGATGTGTTCCACAGGCCTTCTCAGAACTGTTACAGGATTTTGGCGGGCCCCCGATGGCCTATTTTCAAACTTAAGTGTTTAGGAAGTGCATTTTTTGACTTAGCTTTCAAACCGGGAGTCCCATGCGAGTTTCGTAAGTTTCCACAAATCACGTTGGTCTCTCGCTAGGTGTTTGTGGTGTTCCCCGGATTTTCTCTTGACTGTCACACTATTTTGGCCCCCTGATGGACTATTTTCAAGCTTAGGTGCGAGAAAAATGCCGTTTCGGACTTAGTTTTCAAATCGGGAGTCCCGTGCTAGTTCCGTAAGTTTTCACAACTTACATTGGTTCCTCCCGGGTTTTTTGACGTGTTCCCCGGGCCTTCTCGTGACTGTTACACGATTTTGGCCCCCGACAGCTTATTTTCGAGCATAAGTGTGAAAAAAGTGCATTTTTTGATTTAGTTCTCAAACCGAGAGTGCCGTACTAGTTCCGTGAGTCTCCGCAACTTACCTTGGAACCTCCCGAGGTGTTTGGGTCAATTCCCGGTCCTTCTCGTGGCTGTAACACGGTTTTCCCCCCCCCGGGTGTCTTATTTCCAAGCTTAAGTGTGGAAAAAGTGTCTCTTTCCAACTTAGTTTTCAAAACGGGAGTCCTGTGTTGGTTGCGTCAGTTTTTACAACTCGCGTTCGTCACTCCCGAGCTGTTTGAGGTGTTCCCGGCTGTTCTTGCAACTGTTACATGATTTTGGCCCCTCGATGGCCTACTTCCAAGCTTGAGTGTTAGAAAAGAGTATTTTCCGACCTAGTTTTCAAATCGGGAGTCCCGTGCCTGTTCGTTAAGCTTTCACAACTCAAATTGGTACCTCCTCAGATGTTCGATGTGTTCCACGGGCCTTCTCGGAACTGTTACAGGATTTTGGGGGCCCCCGATGGCGTATTTTCGAACTTAAGTGTTTAGGAAGTGTATTTTTTGACTTAGCTTTCAAACCGGGAGTCCCATGCGTGTTCCGTAAGTTTCCACAACTCACGTTGGTCCCTCGCTAGGTGTTTGAGGTGTTCCCCGGATTTTCTCTTGACTGTCACACTATTTTGGACCCCCGATGGACTATTTTCAAGCTTAGGTACGAGAAAAATGCCGTTTCGGACTTAGTTTTCATATCGGGAGTCCCGTGCTAGTTTCGTAAGTTTTCACAACTTACATTGGTTCCTCCCGGGTTTTTTGACGTGTTCCCCGTGCATTCTCGTGACTGTTACACGATTTTGGCTCCCGACGGCTTATTTTCGAGCTTAAGTGTGAAAAATGTGCATTTTTTGATTTAGTTCTCAAACCGAGAGTCTCATACTAGTTCCGTGAGTCTCTGCAACTTACCTTGGAACCTCCCGAGGTGTGTGGGTCAATTCTCGGTCCTTCTCGTGACTGTTACACGGTTTCCCCCCCCTCGGTGTCCTATCTCCAAGCTTAAGTGTGGAAAAAGTGTCTCTTTCCAACTTAGTTTTCAAAACGGGAGTCCTGTGCTGGTTGCGTCAGTTTTTACAACTCGCGTTCGTCACTCCCGAGCTGTTTGAGGTGTTCCCGGCCCTTCTTGCGATTGTTACAAGATTTTGGCCCCCCGATGGCCTACTTCCAAGCTTGAGTGTTAGAAAAGTATATTTTCCGACCTAGTTTTCAAATCGGGAGTCCCGTGCCTGTTTGTTAAGCTTACACAACTCAAATTGGTTCCTCCTGAGATGTTCGATGTGTTCCTTGGGCCGTCTCGTGATTGTTGCCCGATTTCGGCCTGCCGAGGCCTATTCTCAGGCTAAAGTGTGAAAAAAGTACCTTTTCCGACCTAGTTTTCAAACTGTAAGTTTCCACAACTTACATTGGTTTCTGCCGAGGTGTTGGAGGTGTTCCACGGGCCTTGTTGGGACTGTTACAAGATTTTGGAGGGCCCCCGAAGGCCTATTTTCAAACTTAAATGTTTAGGATGTGCATTTTCTGACTTAGCTTTCAAACCGGGAGTCCCATGCGAGTTCCGTAAGTTTCCACAACTCACGTTGGTACCTCGCTAGGTGTTTGAGGTGTTCCCGGACCTTCTCTTGACAGTCACACGATTTTTGCCCCCCGATGGACTATTTTCAAGCTTAGGTGCGAGAAAAGTGTCGTTTCGGACTTAGCTTTCAAACTGGGAGTGCCGTGCTAGTTCCGTAAGTTTCCATAACTTACATTGGTCCCTCCCGGGATGTTTGATGTGTTCCCCGGGCCTTCTCGCGACTGTTACACGATTTTGGCCCCCGACGGCTTATTTTCGAACTTAAGTGTGAAAAATGTGTATTTTTTGATTTAGTTCTCAAATCGAGAGTCCCGTGCTAGTTCCGTAAGTCTCCGCAACTTGCCTTGGACCTTCCCGAGGTGTTTGGGGCATTTCCCGGTCCTTCTCGTGACTGTTACACGGTTTTGGCCCCCCCGGTGTCCTATTTCCAAGCTTAAGTGTGGAAAAAGTGTCTCTTTCCAACTTAGTTTTGAAACCGGCAGTCCCATGCTAGTTACGTGAGTTTTCGCTGCTCGCGTTGGTTACTCCCGAGGTGTTTGAGGTGTTCTCGGCCGTTCTTGCGACTGTTACATGATTTTGGCCCCTCGCTGGCCTACTTCCAAGCTTAAGTGTTAGAAAAGAGTATTTTCCGACCTAGTTTTCAAATCGGGATTTCCGTGCCTGTTCGTTAAGCTTTCACAACTCAAATTGGTCCCTCCTGAGATGTTCGATGTGTTCCACGGGCCTTCTCGGAACTGTTACAGGATTTTGGGGGGCCCCCGATGGCCTATTTTCAAACTTAAGTGTTTAGGAAGTGCATTTTTTGACTTAGCTTTCAAACCGGGAGTCCCATGCGAGTTCTGTAAGTTTCCACAACTCACGTTGGTCCCTCGCTAGGTGTTTGAGGTGTTCCCCGGATTTTCTCTTGACTGTCACACTATTTTGGCCCCCCGATGGACTATTTTCAAGCTTAGGTGCAAGAAAAATGCCGTTTCGGACTTAGTTTTCAAACCGGGTGTCCCAGGCTAGTTCCATAAGTTTTCACAACTTACATTGGTTCCTCCCGGGTTTTTTGACGTGTTCCCCGGGCCTTCTCGTGACTGTTACACGATTTTGGCCCCCGACGTCTTATTTTCGAGCTTAAGTGTGAAAAAAGTGCATTTTTTGATTTAGTTCTCAAACCGAGAGTCCCGTACTAGTTACGTGAGTCTCCGCAACTTACCTTGGAACCTCCCGAGGTGTTTGGGTCAATTCTCGGTCCTTCTCGTGACTGTTACACGGTTTCCCCCCCCGGGTGTCCTATTTCCAAGCTTAAGTGTGGAAAAAGTGTCTCTTTCCAACTTAGTTTTCAAAACGGGAGTTCCGTGCTAGTTTCGTCAGTTTTTACAACTCGCGTTCGTCACTCCCGAGGTGTTTGAGGTGTTCCCGCCCCTTCTTGCGGCTGTTACATGATTTTGGCACCCCGATAGCCTACTTCCAAGCTTGTGTTAGAAAAGTGTATTTTCCGACCTAGTTTTCAAATCGGGAGTCCTGTGCCTGTTTGTTAAGCTTTCACAACTCAAATTGGTTCCTCCTGAGATGTTCGATGTGTTCCCTAGGTCGTTTCGTGATTGTTACCCGATTTCGGCCCGCCGAGGCCTATTCTCAAGCTAAAGTGTGAAAAAAGTACCTTTTCCGACCTAGTTTTCGAACCGTAAGTTTCCACCACTTACATTGTTTTCTACCGAGGTGTTGGAGATGTTCCACGGGCCTTGTCGGGACTGTTACAAGATTTTGGAGTGCCCCAGATGGCCTATTTTCAAACTTAAGTGTTTAGGATGTGCATTTTTTGACTTAGCTTTCAAACCAGGAGTCCCATGCGAGTTCCGTAAGTTTCCACAACTCACGTTGGTACCTCGCTAGGTGTTTGAGGTGTTCCCCGGACCTTCTCTTGACAGTCACACGATTTTTGCCCCCCGATGGACTATTTTCAAGCTTAGGTGCGAGAAAAGTGCCGTTTCGGACTTAGCTTTCAAACCGGGAGTCCTGTGCTAGTTCCGTAAGTTTCCACAACTTACATTGGTCCCTCCCAGGATGTTTGACGTGTTCCCGGGCCTTCTCGTGACTGTTTCACGATTTTGGCCCCCGACGGCTTATTTTCGAGCTTAAGTGTGAAAAATGTGCATTTTTTGATTTAGTTCTCAAACCGAGTCTCGTGCTAGTTTTGTAAGTCTCCGCAACTTGCCGTGGACCCTCCCGAGGTGTTTGAGGCATTTTCCTTCCCTTCGTGGTATTACGGTTTGGCCCCCCGATGTCCTATTTCCAAGCTTAAGTGTGGAAAAGGTCTCTTTCCAACTTAGTTTTGAAACCGGGAGTCCCGTGCTAGTTCCGTAAGTTTTCACAACTCGCGTTGGTCACTCCCGAGGTGTTTGAGGTGTTCCCGGCCGTTCTTGCGATTGTTACATGATTTTGGCCCCTCGATGGCCTACTTCCAAGCTTAAGTGTTAGAAAAGGGTATTTTCCGACCTAGTTTTCAAATCGGGAGTCTCGTGTCTGTTCGTTAAGCTTTCACAACTCAAATTGTTCCCTCCTGAGATGTTCGATGTGTTCCACGGGCCTTCTCGGAACTGTTACAGGATTTTGGGGGGCCCCCGATGGTCTATTTTCAAACTTAAGTTTTTAGGAAGTGCATTTTTTACTTAGCTTTCAAACCGGGAGTCCTATGCGAGTTTCGTAAGTTTCCACAACTCACGTTGGTCCCTCGCTAGGTGTTTGAGGTGTTCCACGGATTTTCTCTTGACTGTCACACTATTTTGGCCCCTCTATAGACTATTTTCAAGCTTAGGTGCGAGAAAAATGCCGTTTCGAACTTAGTTTTCAAACCGGGAGTCCCGTGCTAGTATCGTAAGTTTTCACAACTTACATTGGTTCCTCCAGGGTTTTTTGACGTGTTTCCCGGGCCTTCTCGTGATTGTTACACGATTTTGGCCCCCGACGGCTTATTTTCGTGCTTAAGTGTGAAAAAAGTGCATTTTTTGATTTAGTTCTCAAACCAAGAGTCCCATACTAGTTCCGTGAGTCTACGCAACTTACCTTGGAACCTCCCAAGGCGTTTTGGTCAATTCCCGGTCCTTCTCGTGACTGTTACACGGTTTTTTCCCCCCCCGGTGTCCTATTTCCAAGCTTAAGTGTGGAAAAAGTGTCTCTTTCCAACTTAGTTTTCAAAACGGGCGTCCCGTGCTAGTTGCGTAAGTTTTTAAAACTTGCGTTCGTCACTCCCGAGGTGTTTGAGGTGTTCCCAGCCCTTGTCGGGACTATCACATGATTTTGGCCCCCCGATGGCCTATTTCCAAGCTTAAGTGTTTGAAAAGTGTATTTTCCGACCTGGTTTTCAAATCGGGAGTCCCGTGCCTGTTCGTTAACCTATCAGAACTCAAATTGGTCCCTCCTGAGATGTTCGCGGTGTTCCTCCGGCCGCCTCGTGATTGTTACACGATTACGGCCCACCGAGGCCTATTCTCAAGCTTAAGTGTGAAAAAAGTACATTTTCCGACCTAGTTTTAAAACCAGAAGTCCCGCACTAGTTCTGTAAGTTTCCACAACTTACATTGGTTTCTCCCAAGGTGTTGGAGGTGTTCCACGGGCCTTCTCGGGAATCTTACAAGATTTTGGGGGCCCCCGATGCCCTATTTTCAAACTTAAGTGTTTAGGAAGTGCATTTTTTGACTTAGCTTTCAAACAGGGAGTCCCATGCGAGTTCCGTGATTTCCCACAGCTCACGTTGGTCTCTCGCTAAGTGTTTGAGGTGTTCCCCGGATCTTCTCTTGACTGTCACACGATTTTGGCGCCCCGATGGACTATTTTCAAGCTTAGGTGCGAGAAAAGTGCTGTTTCGGACTTAATTTTCAAACCGGAAGTCCCGTGCTGGTTCTGCAAGTTTTCACAACTTACATTGGTCCCTTCCGGGGTGTTTGACGTGTTCCCCGGGCCTTCTCGTGATTGCTACACGATTTTGGCCTCCGACGGCTTATTTTCGAACTTAAGTGTGAAAAATGTGCATTTTTTGATTTAGTTGTCAAGCCGAGAGTCCTGTGCTAGTTCCGTAAGTCTCCGCAACTTGCCTTGGACCCTCCTGAGGTGTGTGGGTCATTTTCCGGTCCTTCTCGTGACTGTTACACGGTTTTGGCCCCCCTCCACCCCCGGTGTCCTATTTCCAAGCTTAAGTGTGGAAAAAGTTTCTTTCCAACTTAGTTTTGAAACCGGGAGTCCCGTGCTAGTTCCATAAGTTTTCACAACTTGCGTTGGTCACTCTCGAGGTGTTTGAGGTGTTCTCGGCCCTTCTTGCGATTGTTACAAGATTTTGGCCCCTCGATGGCCTACTACCAAGCTTAAGTGTTAGAAAAGTGTATTTTCCGAACTAGTTTTCAAAATCGGGAGTCCCGTGCCTGTTCGTTAAGCTTTCACAACTCAAATTGGTCCCTCTTGAGATGTTCAATGTATTCCCTCGTCCGTCTCGTGATTGTTACACGATTTCGGCCCGCCGAGGCCTATTCTCAAGCTCAAGTGTGAAAAAAGTACATTTTTCGACCTAGTTTTCAAACTGTAAGTTTCCACGACTTACATTGGTTTCCACCGAGGTGTTAGAGATGTTCCACGGGCCTTGTTGGGACTGTTACAAGATTTTGGGGGGCCCCCGATGGCTTATTTTCAAACTTAAGTGTTTGGGAAGTGCATTTTTTGACTTAGCTTTCCAACCGCGAGTCCCATGCGAGTTCCATATGTTTCCACAACTCACGTTGGTACCTCGATAGGTGTTTGAGGTGTTCCTCGGACATTTTTTTTGACAGTCACACGATTTTTGCCCCCCGATGGACTATTTTCAAGCTTAGGTGCGAGAAAAGTGCCGTTTCGGACTTAGCTTTCAAACCGGGAGTCCCGTGCTAGTTCCGTAAGTTTCCACAACTTACATTTGTCC
This sequence comes from Camellia lanceoleosa, assembly GCA_025200525.1. Taxonomy (NCBI): domain Eukaryota; kingdom Viridiplantae; phylum Streptophyta; class Magnoliopsida; order Ericales; family Theaceae; genus Camellia; species Camellia lanceoleosa. The sequence goes on along the minus strand of CM045770.1, from coordinate 152,707,005 downwards.
CTCCCGGGATGTTTGACGTGTTCCCCGGGCCTTCGCGTCACTGTTACACGATTTTGGCCCCCCACGTTTTATTTTCCAGCTTAAGTGTGAAAAATGTGCATTTTTTGATTTAGTTCTCAAACCGAGAGTCACGTGCTAGTTCTGTAAGTCTCCGCAACTTACCTCTGAACCTCCCGAGGTGTTTGGGGCATTTTTCGGTCCTTCTCGTGACTGTTACACAGTTTTGCCCTCCCCCCCCCCCCGGTGTCTTATTTCCAAGCTTAAGTGTTGAAAAAGTGTCTCTTTCCAACTTAGTTTTGAAACCGGGAGTCCCGTTCTAGTTACGTGAGTTTTCGCTACTCGCGTTGGCCACTCCCAAGGTGTTTGAGGCGTTCCTGGCCCTTCTTGCGACTGCTACATGATTTTTGCCCCCCGATGGCGTACTTCTAAGCTTAAGTGTTAGAAAAGTGTGTTCTCCGATCTGGTTTTTAAATCGGAAGTCCCGTGCCTGTTCGTTAAGCTTTCACAACTCAAATTGGTCCCTCCTGAGATGTTCGATGTGTTCCACGGGCCTTCTCGGAAATGTTACAGGATTTTGGGGGGGCCCCGATGGCCTATTTTCAAAGTTAAGTGTTTAGCAAGTGCATGTTTTGACTTAGCTTTCAAACTGGGAGTCCCATGCGAGTTCCGTAAGTTTCCACAACCCACGTTGGTACCTCGCTAGGTGTTTGAGGTGTTCCCGGACCTTCTCGTGACAGTCACACGATTTTTGCCTCCCGATGGACTATTTTCAAGCTTAGGTGCGAGAAAAATGCTGTTTCGGACTTAGCTTTAAACCAGGAGTCCCGTGCTTGTTCCGTAAGTTTTCACTACTTACATTGGTCGCTTCCGGGTTTTTTGACGTGTTCCACGGGCCTTCTCGTGACTGTTACACAATTTAGTGTGAAAAAAGTGCATTTTTTGATTTAGTTCTCAAACCGAGAGTCTCATGCTAGTTCCGTGAGTCTCCGCAACTTACCTTGGAACCTCCCGAGGTGTTTGGGTCAATTCCCGATCCTTCTCGTGACTGTTACACGGTTTTAGCCCCGCCCCCGGTGTCCTATTTCTAAGCTTAAGTGTGGAAAAAGTCTCTTTCCATCTTAGTTTTCAAAACGTGAGTCCCGCGCTAGTTGTGTAAGTTTTTACAACTCGCGTTCGTCACTCCCGAGGTGGTTGAGGTGTTTCCGGCCCTTGTCGGGACTGTCACATGATTTTGGCCCCCTGATGGCCTATTTCCAACCTTAAGTGTTTGAAAAGTGTATTTTCCGGCCTAGTTTTCAAATCGGGAGTCCCGTGCCTGTTCGTTAACCTTTCACAACTCAAATTCGTCGCTCCTGAGATGTTCGAGGTGTTCTCCGGGCCGTCTCGTGATTGCTGCACGATTTCGGGCTGCCGAGGCCTATTCTTAACCTTAAGTGTGAAAAAAGTACATTTTCCGACCTAGTTTTCAAACCGGAAGTCCCGCCCTAGTTCCGTAAGTTTCCACAACTTACATTGGTTTCTCCCGAAGTGTTGGAGGTGTTCCACGGGCCTTCTCGGGACTGTTACAGGATTTTGGGGGGGCCCCGATGGCCTATTTTCAAACTTAAGTGTTTAGGAAGTGCATTTTTTGACTTAGCTTTTAAACCGGGAGTCCCATGCGAGTTCCGTGATTTTCCACATCTCACGCTGGTCCCTCGCTAAGTGTTTGAGGTGTTCCTCGGACCTTCTCTTGACTGTCACACGATTTTGGCCCCCCGATGGACTATTTTCAAGCTTAGGTGCGAGAAAATTGCCGTTTTGGACTTAATTTTCAAACCGGGAGTCCCGTGCTAGTTCCGTATGTTTTCACAACTTACATTGGTCCCTCTCGGGGTGTTTGACGTGTTCCCCGGGCCTTCTCGTCACTGTTACACGATTTTGGCCCCCGACGGCTTATTTTTGAGCTTAAGTGTGAAAAAAGTGCATTTTTTGATTTAGTTCTAAAACTGAGAGTCCCGTGCTAGTTCCGTAAGTCTCCGCAACTTGCCTTGGACCCTCCCGAGGTGTTTGGGGCATTTCTCGGTCCTTCTCGTGACTGTTACACTGTTCCCCCCCCCCCGGTGTCCTATTTCCAAGCTTATGTGTGGAAAAAGTCTCTTTCCAACGTAGTTTTGAAATCGGAAGTCCCGTGCTAGTTTCGTAAGTTTTCACAACTCGCGTTGGTCACTCCCAAGGTGTTTGAGGTGTTCCCGGCCTTTCTTGCGACTGTTACATGATTTTGGCCCCCCGATGGCCTACTTCCAAGCTTAAGTGTTAGAAAAGTATATTTTCCGACCTAGTTTTCAAATCGGGAGTCCCGTGCCTGTTCGTTAAGCTTTCACAACTCAAATTGGTCCCTCTTGAGATATTCGATGTGTTCCACGGGGCTTCTCGGAACTGTTACAGGATTTTGGGGGGCCTCTGATGGCCTATTTTCAAACTTAAGTGTTTAAGAAGTGCATTTTTTGACTTAGCTTTCAAACCGGGAGTCCCATGCGAGTTCCGTAAGTTTCCACAACTCACGTTGGTCCCTCGCTAGGTGTTTGAGGTGTTTCCCGGATTTTCTCTTTGCTGTCACACTATTTTGGCCCCCCGATGGACTATTTTCTAGCTTAGGTGCGAGAGAAATGCCGTTTCGAACTTAGTTTTCAAACCAGGAGTCCTGTGCTAGTTCCGTAAGTTTTCACAACTTACATTGGTCCCTCCCGGGTTTTTTGACGTGTTCGCCGGGCCTTCTCGTGACTGTTACACGATTTTGGCCTCTGACGGCTTATTTTTGAGCTTAAGTGTGAAAAAAGTGCATTTTTTGATTTAATTCTCAAATCGAGAGTCCCGTGCTAGTTCCGTGAGTCTCCGCAACTTACCTTGGAACCTCCCGAGGTGTTTGGGTCAATTCCTGGTCTTTCTCGTTACTGTTGCTTGGTTTTGGCCCCCCCCGGTGGGCTTAAGTGTGGAAAAAGTGTCTCTTTCCAACTTAGTTTTCAAAACGGGAGTCCCGTGCTAGTTGTGTAAGTTTTTACAACTTGCGTTCGTCACTCCCGAGGTGTTTGGGGTGTTCCCGGCCCTTCTCGGGACTGTCACACGATTTTGGCCCCCCGATGGCCTATTTCCAAGCTTAAGTATTTGAAAAGTGTATTTTCCGACCTAGTTTTCAAATCGGGAGTCCCGTGCCTGGTCGTTAACCTTTCACAACTCAATTTGGTCCCTCCTGAGATGTTCGAGGTGTTCCCCGGGCCGTCTCGTGATTGTTGCACGATTTCGGGCTGTCGAGGCCTATTGTCAACCTTAAGTGTGAAAAAAGTACCTTTTCCGATCTAGTTTTAAAACCGGAAGTCCCGCCCTAGTTCTGTAAGTTTCCACAACTTACATTGGTTTCTCTCGAAGTGTTGGAGGTGTTCCACGGGCCTTCTCGGGACTGTTATAGGATTTTGGGGGCCTCCGATGGCCTATTTTCAAACCTAAGTGTTTAGGAAGTGCATTTTTTGACTTAGCTTTCAAACCGGGAGTCCCATGCGAGTTCCGTAAGTTTCCACAGCTCACGTCGGTCCCTCGCTAAGTCTTTGAGGTGTTCCCCAGACCTTCTCTATACTGTCACACGATTTTGGCCCCCCGATGGACTATTTTCAAGCCTAGGTGCGAGACAAGTGCCGTTTCGGACTTAGTTTTCAAACCGGGAGTCCCGTGCTAGTTCTGTAAGTTTCCACAACTTACATTGGTATCTCCCGGAGTGTTTGATGTGTTCCCCGGGCCTTCTCGTGACTGTTACACGATTTTGGCCCCGGACGCCTTATTTTCGAGCTTAAGTGTGACAAATGTGCATTTTTTGACTTAATTCTCAAACCGAGAGTCTCGTGCTAGTTTCGTAAGTTTCCGCAACATACCTTGGACCCTCCCGGGGTGTTTGGGGCATTTCCCGTTCCTTCTCGTTACTGTTACACGGTTTTGGCCCCCCCCGGGTGTCCTATTTCCAAGCTTAAGTGTGGAAAAAGTGTCTCTTTCCGACTTAGTTTTCAAAACGGGAGTCCCGTGCTAGTGCCGTAAGTTTTCACGACTCGCGTTGGTCACTCCCGAGGTGTTTGAGGTGTTCCCGGCCCTTCTTGCGGCTGTCGCATGATTTTGGCCCCCCGATGGCCTATTTCCAAGCTTAAGTGTTTGAAAAGTGTATTTTCCGACCTAGTTTTCAAATTGGGAGTCCCGTGCATGTTCGTTAACCTTTCACAACCCAAATTGGTCACTCTTGAGATGTTCGAGGTGTTCCCCGGGCCGTCTCGTGATTGTTGCACGATTTCGGGCTGCCGAGGCCTATTCTCAAGCTTAAGTGTGAAAAAAGTACATTTTCCGACCTAGTTTTAAAACCGGAAGTCCCGCCCTAGTTCCGTAAGTTTCCACAACTTACATTGGTTTCTCCCGAGGTGTTGGAGGTGTTCCACAGGCCTTCTCGGGACTGTTACAGAATTTTGGGAGCCCCCGATGGCCTATTTTCAAACTTAAGTGTTTAGGAAGTGCTTTTTTTGACTTAGCTTTCAAACCGGGAGTCCCATGCGAGTTCCGTAATTTTCCACAGCTCACGTTGGTCCCTCACTAAGTGTTTGGGGTGTTCCCTGGACCTTCTCGTGGCTGTCACATGATTTTGCCCCCCCGATGGACTATTTTCAAGCTTAAGTGCGAGAAAAGTGCCGTTTCGGACTTAGTTTTCAAACCGGGAGTCCCGTGCTAGTTCCGTAAGTTTCCATAACTTACGTTGGTATCTCCCGGAGTTTTTGACGTGTTCCCCGGGTCTTCTCGTGACAGTTACACGATTTTGGCCCCGACGGCTTATTTTCGAGCTTAAGTGTGAAAAATGTGCATTTTTTGATTTAGTTCTCAAACCGGGAGTCCCGTGCTAGTTCTGTAAGTCTCCGCAACTTACCTTGGACCCTCCCGAAGTGTTTAGAGCATTTCCCGGTCCTTCTCGTGACTTTTACACGATTTTGGCCTCTCCCCCGGTGTCCTATTTCCAAGCTTAAGTGTAGAAAAATTGTCTCTTTCTAACTTAGTTTTCAAACCGGGAGTCCCGTGCTAGTTGCGTAAGTTTCCACAACTCACTTTGGTCGCTCCCGAAGTGTTTGAGGTGTTCCCGGCCCTTGTTGCAACTGTTACATGATTTTGGGCCTCCGATGGCCTACCTCCAAGCTTAAGTGTTAGAAAAGTGTATTTTCTGACTTAGTTTTCAAATCGGGAGTCCCGTGCCTGTTCGTTAACCTATCAGAACTCAAATTGGTCCCTCCTGAGATGTTCGCGGTGTTCCTCCGGCCGCCTCGTGATTGTTACACGATTACGGCCCACCGAGGCCTATTCTCAAGCTTAAGTGTGAAAAAAGTACATTTTCCGACCTAGTTTTAAAACCAGAAGTCCCGCACTAGTTCTGTAAGTTTCCACAACTTACATTGGTTTCTCCCAAGGTGTTGGAGGTGTTCCACGGGCCTTCTCGGGAATCTTACAAGATTTTGGGGGCCCCCGATGCCCTATTTTCAAACTTAAGTGTTTAGGAAGTGCTTTTTTTGACTTAGCTTTCAAACCGGGAGTCCCATGTGAGTTCCGTAAGTTTCCACACCTTACGTTGGTCCCTCCCTAGGTGTTTGAGGTGTTCCCCGGACCTTAGCTTGACAGTCTCACGATTTTGGCCCCCCGATGGACTATTTTCAAGCTTAGGTGCGAGAAAAGTGCCGTTTCGGACTTAGTTTTCAAACCGGGAGTCCCGTGCTAGTTTCGTAAGTTTCCACAACTTACATTGGTCCCTCCCGGGGTGTTTGACGTGTTCTACGGGCCTTCTCGTGATTGTTACACGATTTTGGCCCGCGACGGCTTATTTTCGAGCTTAAGTGCGAAAAATGTGCATTTTTTGATTTAGTTGTCAAACCGAGAGTCCCGTGCTAGTTTCGTAAGTCTCCGCAACTTACCTTGGACCCTCCCGAGGTGTTTTGGGCATTTCCCGGTCCTTCTCGTGACAATTACACGGTTTTGCCCCCCCCGGTGTCCTATTTCCAACCTTAAGTATGGAAAAAGTATCTCTTTCCAACATAGTTTTCAAAACGGGAGTCCCGTGCTAGTTCCGTAAGTTTTCACAACTCGCGTTGGTCACTCCCGAGGTATTTGAGGTGTTCCCGGCCCCTCTTGCGACTGTCACATGATTTTGGCCCCCCGATGGCCTATTTCCAAGCTTAAGTGTTTGAAAAGTGTATTTTCCGACCTAGTTTTAAATCCGGGAGTCCCGTGCCTGTTCGTTAAGCTTTCACAACTCAAATTGGTCCCTTCTGAGATGTTCGAGGTGTTCCCCAGGCCGTCTCTTGATTACTGCACAATTTCGGGCTGCCGAGGCCTATTCTCAAGCTTAAATGTGAAAAAAGTACATTTTTCGACCTAGTTTTCAAACCGGAAGTCCCGCCCTAGTTCCGTAAGTTTTCACAACTTACATTGGTTTCTCCAAAGGTGTTGGAGGTGTTCTACGGGCCTTCTCGGGACTGTTACGGGATTTTGGGGGCCCCCGATGGCCTATTTTCAAACTTAAGTGTTTAGGAAGTGTATTTTTTGACTTAGCTTTAAAACCGGGAGTCCCATGCGAGTTCCGTGAGTTTCCACAGCTCACATTGGTCCCTCGCTAAGTGTTTGAGGTGTTCCCCGGACCTTCTCTTGACTGTCACACGATTTTGGCCCTCCGATGGACTATTTTCAAGCTTAGGTGCGAGAAAAGTGTCGTTTTGGACTTAATTTTCAAAGCGGGAGTCCCGTGCTAGTTCCGTAAGTTTTCACAACTTACATTGGTCCCTCCCGGGGTGTTTGATGTGTTCCCCGGGCCTTCTCGTGACTGTTACACGATTTTGGCCCCCGACGGCTTATTTTCGAACTTAACTGTGAAAAAAGTGCATTTTTTTGATTTAGTTCTCAAACCGAGAGTCCCGTGCTAGTTCTGTAAGTCTCCGCAACTTGCCTTGGACCCTCCCGAGTTGTTTGGGGCATTTCTCGGTCCTTCTCGTGACTGTTACACGGTTTTGGCCCCCGCCAATGTCCTATTTCCCAGCTTAAGTGTGGAAAAATTCTCTTTCCAGTTTAGTTTTCAAACCGGGAGTCCCGTGCTAGTTCCGTAAGTTTTCACAACCCGCGTTAGTCACTCCCGAGGTGTTTGAGGTGTTCCCGGCCCTTCATGCGACTGTTACAAGATTTTGGCCCCCCGATGGCCTACTTCCAAGCATCGGTGTTAAAAAAGTGTATTTTCCGACCTAGTTTTCAAATCGGGAGTCCCGTGCCTGTTCGTTAAGCTTTCATAACTCAAATTGGTCCCTCCTGAGATGTTCGATGTGTTCCCTGGGCCGTCTTGTGATTGTTGCACGATTTCGGCCCGCCGAGGCCTATTCTCAAGCTTAAGTGTGAAAAAAGTACCTTTTTCGACCTAGTTTTCAAACTGTAATTTTGCACAACTAACATTGGTTTCTACCGAGGTGTTGGAGGTGTTCCACGGGCCTTGTCGGTACTGTTACAAGATTTTGGAGGGCCCCCGATGGCCTATTTTCAAACTTAAGTGATTAGGAAGTTCATTTTTTGACTTAGCTTTCAAACCGGGAGTCCCATGCAAGTTCCGTAAGTTTCCACAACTCACGTTGGCACCTCGCTAGGTGTTTGAGATGTTCCCCGGACCTTCTCTTGACAGTCACACGATTTTTGCCTCCCGATGGACTACTTTCAAGCTTAGGTGCGAGAAGTGCGCTGTTTCGGACTTAGCTTTCAAACCAGGAGTCCCGTGCTTGTTCCGTAAGTTTTCACAACTTACATTGGTCCCTCCCAGGTTGTTTGACGTGTTCCCCGGGCCTTCTTGTGACTGTTACACGATTTTGGCTACCAGCGACTTATTTTCGAGCTTAAGTGTGAAAAATGTGCATTTTTTGATTTAGTTCTCAAACCGAGAGTCCCGTGCTAGTTTCGTAAGTCTCCGCAACTTACCTTGGACCCTCCCGAAGTGTTTGGGGCATTTCCCAGTCCTTCTCGTGACTGTTACACGGTTTTGGCCCACGCCGATGTCCTATTTCCCAGCTTAAGTGTGGAAAAATTCTCTTTCTAACTTAGTTTTCAAACCGGGAGTCCCGTGCTAGTTCCGTAAGTTTTCACAACTCGCGTTGGTCACTTCCGAGGTGTTTGAGGTTTTCCCGGCCCTTCTCGTGACTGTTACATGATTTTGGCCCCCCGATGGCCTACTTCCAAGCTTAAGTGTTAGAAAAGTGTATTTTCCGACCTCGTTTTCAAATCGGGAGTCCCGTGCCTGTTCATTAAGCTTTCACAACTCAAATTGGCCCCTCCTGAGATATTAGAGGTGTTCCCTCGACCGTCTCGTGATTGTTACACGATTACGGCCCACCGAGGCCTATTCTCAAGCTTAAGTGTGAAAAAAGTACCTTTTCCGACCTAGTTTTCAAACCGGAAGTTCCGCGCTAGTTCCGTAAGTTTTCACAACTTACATTGGTTTCTCCCAAGGTGTTGGAGGTGTTCCACGGGCCTTCTCGGGAATCTTACAGGATTTTGGGGGGCCCCCGATGGCCTATTTTCAAACTTAAGTGTTTAGGAAGTGCATTTTTTGACTTAGTTTTCAAACCGGGAGTCCCATGTGAGTTCCGTGAGTTTCCACAGTTCACATTGGTCCCTCGCTAAGTGTTTGAGGTGTTTACCGGACCTTCTCTTGACTGTCACAGGATTTTGGCCCCCCGATGGACTATTTTCAAGCTTAGGTGCGAGAAAAGTGCCGTTTCGGACTTAATTTTCAAACCGGGAGTCCCGTGCTAGTTCTGTAAGTTTTCGCAACTTACATTGGTCCCTCTCGGGGTGTTTGACGTATTCTCCGGGCCTTCTCGTGACTGTTACACGATTTTGACCCCCGATGGCTTATTTTCGAGCTTAAATGCGAAAAATGTGCATTTTTTGATTTAGTTGTCAAACCGAGAGTCCCGTGCTAGTTCCGTAAGTCTCTGCAACTTGCCTTGGACCCTTCCGAGGTGTTTGGGGCATTTCCCGGTCCTTCTTGTGACAGTTACACGGTTTTGCCCCCCCACCCGGTGTCCTATTTCCAAGCTTAAGTATGGAAAAAGTGTCTCTTTCCAACTTAGTTTTCAAAGCGGGAGTCCCGTGCTAGTTCCGTAAGTTTTCACAACTCGCGTTGGTCACTCCCGAGGTGTTTGAGGTGTTTCCGGCCCTTCTGGCCCCCCGATGGCCTATTTCCAAGCTTAAGTGTTTGGAAAGTGTATTTTCCGACCTAGTTTTCAAATCGGGAGTCCCGTGCTTGTTCGTTAACCTTTCATAACTCAAATTGGTACCTCCTGAGATGTTCGAGGTGTTCCCCAGGCCGTCTCGTGATTATTGCACGATTTCGGGCTGCCGAGGCCTATTCTCAAGCTTAAGTGTGAAAAAAGTACCTTTTCCGACCTAGTTTTAAAACCGGAAGTCCCGCCCTAGTTCTGTAAGTTTCCACAACTTACATTGGTTTCTCCCGAGGTGTTGGAGGTGTTCCACGGGCCTTCTCGGGACTGTTACAGTATTTTTTGGGGGGGGGCCCGATGGCCTATTTTCAAACTTAAGTGTCTAGGAAGTGCATTTTTTGACTTTGCTTTCAAACCGGGAGTCCCATGCGAATTCCGTAATTTTCCACAGCTCACGTTGGTCCCTCGCTAGGTGTTTGAGGTGTTTCCCGGACCTTCTCTTAACTGTCACACGATTTTAGCCCCACGATGGACTATTTTCAAGCTTAGGTTCGAGAAAAGTGCCGTTTCGGACTTAGTTCTCAAACCTTGAGTCCCATGGTAGTTTCGTAAGTTTACACAACTTACGTTGGTATCTCCCGGGGTGTTTGACGTGTTCCTCGAGCCTTCTCGTGACGGTTACACGATTTTGGCCCCCGACGTTTTATTTTCGAGCTTAAGTGTGAGAAATGTGCATTTTTTGATTTAGTTCCCAATCCAATAGTCCCGTGCTAGTTTCGTAAGTCTCCGCAACTTACCTTGTACCCTCCCGAGCTGTTTGGGGCATTTCCCGGTCCTTCTCGTTACTTTTACACGGTTTTGGCCCCCCCCGGGTGTCCTATTTCCAAGCTTAAGTGTGGAAAAAGTCTCTTTCTAACTTAGTTTTCAAACCGGAATTCCCGTGCTTGTTGCGTAAGTTTTTCACAACTCGTGTTGGTCACTCCCGAGGTGTTTGAGGTGTTCCTGGCCCTTCTTGCGACTGTTACATGATTTTGGTCCCCCGATGGCCTACTTCCAAGCTTAAGTGTTAGAAAAGTGTATTTTCCGACCTAGTTTTCAAATCAGGAGAGCCGTGCCTGTTCGTTAAGCTTTCATAACTCAATTTGGTCCCTCCTGAGATGTTCGATGTGTTCCCTGGGCCGTCTCGTGATTGTTACACGATTTTCGGCCCGCCGAGGCCTATTCTCAAGCTTAAGTGTGAAAAAAGTACCTTTTCTGACCTAGTTTTCAAACCGTAAGTTTTCACAACTTACATTGGTTTCTACCGAGGTGTTGGAGGTGTTCCACGGGCCTTGTCGGTACTGTTACAAGATTTTGGAGGGCCCCCGATGGCCTATTTTCAAACTTAAGTGATTATGAAGTGCATTTTTTGACTTTGCTTTCAAACCGGGAGTCCCATGCGAGTTCTGTAAGTTTCCACAGCTCACGTTGGCACCTCGCTAGGTGTTTGAGGTGTTCCCCGGACCTTCTCTTGACAGTCACACGATTTTTGCCCCCCGATGGACTATTTTCAAGCTTAGGTGCAAGAAGTGTGCCGTTTCAGACTTAGCTTTCAAACCGGGAGTCCCGTGCTAGTTCCGCAAGTTTCCACAACTTACATTGGTCCCTCCCGGGATTTTTGACGTGTTCCCGGGCCTTCTCGTCACTGTTACACGATTTTGGACCCCGACGGCTTATTTTCGAGCTTAAGTGTGAAAAATGTGCATTTTTTGATTTAGTTCTCAAACCGAGAGTCTCGTGCTAGTTCCGTAAGTCTCCGCAACTTACCTTGGCTCCTCCCGAGGTGTTTGGGGCATTTCCCGGTCCTTCTCGTGACTATTACACGGTTTTGGCCCCTGTCGATGTCCTGTTTCCCAGCTTAAGTATGGAAAAATTCTCTTTCCAACTTAGTTTTCAAACCGGGAGTCCCGTGCTAGTTCCATAAGTTTTCACAACTCGCGTTGGTCACTCCCGAGGTGTTTGAGGTGTTCCCGGCCCTTCTCGCGACTGCTACATGATTTTGGCCCCCCGATGGCCTACTTCCATGCTTAAGTGTTAGAAAAGTGAATTTTTCGGCCTAGTTTTCAAATCGGGAGTCCCATGCCTGTTCGTTATGCTTTCACAATTCAAATTGGTCCCTCCTGAGATGTTCGAGGTGTTCCCCGGGCCATCTCGTGATTGTTACACGATTATGGCCCGCTGATGCCTATTCTCAAGCTTGAGAGTGAAAAAGGTTCATTTTCCGACCTAGTTTTAAAACCGGAAGTCCCGCGCTAGTTCCGTAAGTTTTCACAACTTACATTGGTTTCTCCCGAGGTGTTGGAGGTGTTCTACGGGCCTTCTCGGGAATCTTACAGCATTTTGGGGGGCACCCGATGGCCTATTTTCAAACTTAAGTGTTTAGGAAGTGCATTTTTTGACTTAGCTTTCAAACTGGGAGTCCCATGCGAGTTCCGTTAGTTTCCACAACTAATGTTGGTCCCTCCATAGGTTTTTGAGGTGTTCCCCGGACCTTCTCTTGACAGTCACACGATTTTGGCCCCCCGATAGACTATTTTCAAGCTTAGGTGTGAGAAAAGTGTCGTTTCGAACTTAGTTTTCAAACCGGGAGTCCCGTGCTAGTTCCGTAAGTTTCCACAACTTACATTGGTCCCTCTCGGGGTGTTTAACGTGTTCCTCAGGCCTTCTTGTGACTGTTACACGATTTTGGCCCCCGACTGCTTATTTTCGAGCTTAAGTGTGAAAAATGTGCATTTTTTGATTTAGTTGTCAAACCGAGAGTCCCGTGCTAGTTCCGTAAGTCTCCGCAACTTACCTTGGACCCTCCCGAGGTGTTTGGGGCATTTCCCGGTCCTTCTCGTGACTGTTACACGGTTCAAGGTGTCCTATTTCCAAGCTTAAGTGTGGAAAAAGTGTCTCTTTCCAACTTAGTTTTCAAACCGGGAGTCCCGTGCTAGTTAAAATCAGAGTTTTGACATTCGCGTTAACCACTCGGTCTTGGGTGTTCAGCTCAGGTGTTGCACTGTTACATGATTTTGGCCCCCCGATGGCCTACTTCCAAGCTTAAATGTTTGAAAAGTGTATTTTTCGACCTAGTTTTCAAAGCGGGAGTCCCGTGCCTGTTCGTTAAGCTTTCACAACTCAAATTGGTCTCTCCTGAGATGTTCGAGGTGTTCCCCGGCCCGTCTCGTGATTGTTGCACGATTACAGCCCGCCGAGGCCTATTCTCAAGCTTAAGTGTGGAAAAAGTACATTTTCCGACCTAGTTTTCAAACCGGAAGTCCCACGCTTTTCTACAACTTAATTGGTCCCACATTGGTTTTGGAGGTTTTGGAGGTGTTCTCCACTCGGGACTATTACAGATTTTGGGGCCCCAATGGCCTATTTTCAAACTTATTTAGAAGTGCATTTTTGTAGCTTTCAAACCGGGGAGTCCCATGGAAGTAAGTTTCACAACTTCATGTTGGTCCTCCCTACGTTATTGAGGTGTTGTGGGGACCTTCTTCTTCATGCTTTACAACTTTTTGTCCCCGATGGACTATTTTCAGCTTAGGTGCACACAATTTTTGCCGTTGGGCGGGGTATTTTCTTAGTGCAAGAAAAGTGCTAGTTTGGACTTAGTTTTCAATCCCGAAGTTTTCAAACTTACATAGTTCCCTCCCGGGGTGTTTGACGTGTTTCCTAGGCCTTCTCGTGACTGTTACATGATTTTGGCCCCCGACGGCTTATTTTCGAGCTTAAGTGTGAAAAATGTGCATTTTTTGATTTAGTTTCAAACCGAGAGTCTCGTGCTAGTTCCGTAAGTCTCCGCAACTAACCTTGGACCCTCCTGAGGTGTTTGGGGCATTTCACGGTCCTTCTCGTGACTTTTACACGGTTTTGGCCCCCCCGATGTCCTATTTCCAAGCTTAAGTGTAGAAAAAGTGTCTCTTTCTAACTTAGTTTTCAAACCGGGAGTCCCGTGCTAGTTCCGTAAGTTTTGACAACTCGCGTTGGTCACTCCTGAGGTGTTTGAGGTGTTCCCGGCCTTTCTTGCGACTGTTACATGATTTTGGGCCCCCGATGGCCTACTTTCAAGCTTAAGTGTTAGAAAAGTGTATTTTCCGACCTAATTTTCAAATCGGGAGTCCCGTGCCTGTTCGTTAAGCTTTCACAACTCAAATTGGTCTCTCCTGAGATGTTCGAGGTGTTTCCCGGGCCATCTCGTGATTGTTACACGATTACGGCCCGCCGAGGCCTATTCTCAAACTTAAGTGTGAAAAAAGTACCTTTTCCAACCTAGTTTTCAAACCGGAAGTCTCGCGCTAGTTCCGTAAGTTTCCACAACTTACATTCGTTTCTCCCGTGGTGTTGGAGGTGTTCCACGGGCCTTCTCGGGACTGTTACAGGATTTTGGGGGACCCCCGATGGCCTATTTTCAAACTTAAGTGTTTAGGAAGTGCATTTTTTGACTTAGCTTTCAAACCAGGAGTCCCCTGCAAGTTCCGTAAGTTTTCACAACTCACGTTGGTCCCTTGCTAGGTGTTTGAGGTATTCCCCGGACCGTCTCCTGATTGTCACACGATTTTGGCCCCCCAATGGGCTATTTTCAAGCTTAGGTGCGAGAAAAGTGTCGTTTCGGACTTAGTTTTCAGATCAGGAGTCCCGTGCTAGTTTCGTAAGTTTCCACAACTTACATTGGTCCCTCCCGGGGTGTTTGACGTGTTCCCCGGGCCTTCTCGTGACTGTTACACGATTTTGGCCCCCGACGGCTTATTTTCGAGCTTAAGGTGAAAAAAGTGCATTTTTTTATTTAGTTTTCAAACCGAGAGTCCCGTGCTAGTTCCGTAAGTCTCCGCAACTTACCTTGGACCCTTCCGAGGTGTTCGGGGCATTTCCCAGTCCTTCTCGTGACTATTACACGGTTTTGCGCCCCCCCCCCCCCCCTATCCTATTTCCAAGCTTAAGTGTGGAAAAAGTGTCTCTTTTCAACTTAGTTTTCAAACCGGGAGTCCCGTGCTAGTTCCGTAAGTTTTTTATGCAGCTCTTGAGGTTAGCATGGCCCATCTTGCCACGCTTGTCTCTGTTCATATCCCCAAACACCTGCTCTATCACAAACGCAACCCTTATTTGTCCCTTTATTAGCACTCAAAACCTTCTAGAATTCATTTATCAATATAAAAATAAAAATAAAAAAATCCTCCTACAATTCAGTATGCTATGTGTACTACTTCCTGTTTAAATCTGCCATTCACCAGACTATGCCCTCATCTTAAGGTCTGCTGCTGGAAAATCTGGTGTAGAACGTAGAGATGCTGTGATTTTGTGGTCAACATTGATCACACAACTGCTTTTCTAGGTTTCAATGTTGGATCTGGTGCGAGATTTATGCATGTATATATGTGGAGGGCATTCGTTTATGGGAGTTTCGGTGTCTAAGTTGAGGAAACATGATATGTTATAGGAATGACAATCATTGCATAATGTTCCTTCAGCAAACTTGATTTGTTGGCGACTGGGTATAGACGCTGTCATTTCATGATGTTGCTTTTGGTGACTTACCTGGTAATAATATTATTTATTTTTATTTTTTTCACAGGGCATCGCTGGACGGAGAATTTAAAATTTGGAGATCCTCCCGTATGAGTTTAATCTTTTGAACCTCTAGGGCATGCGTTCTTCTTGAGAGTGTTGGAAAAAAATGTTTTCTCCTGTTTATATTTTAATTTATCAAGGAATGTGAGGATAATCACTGGAGCTATTAAGTTGCTTGTGTCAAAAAAAGGTTTGTGTCTTTCTTCTCTTTGATTAATAATGTGGTTATTACTTGCGTCAAGATTTGATGAATTTCTATGCTTAAGCATATGTCTTTTATTTTGTGTTCAATACTTCGATTCATTTTTATTACTCTTTTTAGGGCTGATACTTTGTTTACATTTCAGTGCTCAGAGTTGTTTATGACATGCATGTTTGCTTTCATGGTTCAATGCATTTGCAATTTTACAGTAGCCTTTTATATAGTGTTGGAGGTGCCACATTCATCAACAATTATTGCTTTTGATTTTGTTTCGGTCTTTTTCATATTATTCTAGGAAAATTACCTTGACTTTCAAAAGTGCACTTACTACCTCTATAGTCCTAGTAATTTCACTGACCCCTATTGTCGGTTTGTTGGGTAGGTTATTGGAGACAGTGAAATGATAAATGACAGTTCTATCTGGCTTTGTTTGAACATATTTTAATTCAAAAATAAGATGATTGAGTCAAAAAGTCAACAAAATACAAAAATATTTACTCTCTCTTTGTGTGAACAGAAACTAGTTACCACCACCACCACCTTTTCCCACCTCCATTCCAAGGTGGCTGGTGTCTTCTTCATCACAGTGGCCATCCTCCATGATTTTCTTGGGCATCTTTGCACCATGTACAATATATATTTTTTTCTTTTGGAAATTAAGAAAAAAAAATAATAACCAAGAAATACAGAACGTTGCAGACCCAATTTTTGTCTCTTACTGTCTCTGCCATTAAAATCAAAGAGAATTTTTTAGTATGAGATTGAAGAGATTACTCTCTCTCTCTCTCTAAACATGTGCGTTCATGGACAGTGGATTTGGAAAAGGCTCTCTCATCCATAATCATTTCGCCTCAAATCACCATCATTGAATGTCCACCAACATAAGACACTAAATATATTATTTTTGTCTCCAAACATATATGTTTGTGTGAGAGAGAGAGAGAGAGAGAGAGAGAAGCTATGGCTGTTATGACAAAGACTTGCTTACATTGGTATTGGGTTTAGAAGAAGAGGGGCTGATAATCTCAACAATTGCCAAATGCCACCAACCGTCGCTCCTAACCAAGTTTAAACCCCCCATTTTTGAACCCTGGTTTGGACCCCACTGCCAATAATCACCATAAAGCCTCCGTTACTGCCAACTACCATTAAATTGACAATTTAGAAAAGTGGCTTTGAATGGCCAACCCTAGAACACCTTTTGATTGACATTCAACACGGCTCCTTAGAATGAAAAATAATGGGGGGGAAAAAAACTGGAGATGGAGGTAGAGAACTCAAAGATTTGTTTAAAGTAAAATCATAATAGACTAATTGATTCTTTGTACCAGAGTGCCAATGACGAATTAGGTTTGAGTTTTTTTAATTATTTGCATCAGTGTGTTGTTAACAAATCAGATTGTGAGAGAAAATTTGGTTGTTTTGGTGCAACCTTGGCGTGCCAAACCATCATCAAGCTACTGAAGAAATTGTTGAGAGAGAGAGAATAAAAACTTTTGAGAGTTGCAGAAGTTTTAGAGATGAGAGAAAATTTACAGAATTAAAGAGAAAATGTGGAAATATTTAAAGAGGACAGACATTCTAGAGGGAGAAGGGAATTTAGAGTAGTTACAATCATCCACTCATGACCGCCTTCCCATCACAACCATCACCACTCACCTTCCTTTGTCACCAAATCAATTCAAAACTACCACACGAATCTCGAAGTTCATCAATGAGGGAGCATTCTTGCCACCAAGAAATCCAAATCACTCTTATCATAAGAAGCACGAACATGGACACACCAAATTTTCAAACGTGTAGGACATGACATGTGGGGGATGTGTAAAATAAATAGTTTCATATTTTTATTATATGGCATATATATATGGGTATTTCATTCAAAGACAATTAAAAAAATACAATATAATACTAATTGATGAAGTTTAAAGTATGTATTTACCTATAGGTGTTTTTCTTATATCATTAGATCCTAAATTATTTTGTTCAAACTTGTAATGCATTTCACTTGTCTGAATGATGGGTGCGTATGTTCCCTAATTGTCTGTAGCGTGTCTGGTTCTAATTTTTTTAAAAAAAAATAATAGGACACATTTGGAGGTGTGTCTGACACATGTGGAGAAGTGTTTGATGGCTGTTAGTGTTTGACACAAACACACCACATTCTG
Source organism: Camellia lanceoleosa (assembly GCA_025200525.1). Lineage (NCBI taxonomy): Eukaryota > Viridiplantae > Streptophyta > Magnoliopsida > Ericales > Theaceae > Camellia > Camellia lanceoleosa. Next base: position 152,689,807 of record CM045770.1, on the reverse strand, counting down.
ATAAGTGTCCATGCTTCGTAGCTCATATTATTGTAATTTAAAACAAACTAAATTTATTTACACAAAGCAATAATTTTGTGCACGAGGTGATCTATATCAAAAACACCTAAAAGTGTATGTTAGGCTATGGCTTTGACGGTGGACAGCAGTCATGCAAGGGAGTTATAATGGTGTTCATGGTGAGTGATGGAGTGGGCAAGGAACTGGAACTGGGGATTTTGATGTGCCATGAGGTTGATGAATGATGGAGGTGATGGTATGGTTGCTAGAAGAATGTGATTGATTGGGTTTGATGATTATGATTTATGAATATGATTGGTTTAGATGCACCCTTGTTAACAACATACCAATGGTTCACTGATTAGTGATATTTTACACCTGGGTGATGGCAATAATCATTGTTGGCTGAACTTAATAGTATGCATTATCAATTAGCATTGTTCTCATTAATGGCTTGTTAACAGGAGACGAGTATCTGTTGCAGACAACTAAAAAAGAACAGAAATCACCAATCAAAAAACTGAAACAGAACAGAAACCAGTGTAACTTCCAGGACGACAGGAGCACCAAGTGTATTTTTTGACAAACCTCAGGAGAGGTCAAGGTGATTCACCCAATTCTTTTTTTCTCTTGTGCTCCATTGCTGTATATGCTGAGGTGGTCATGCTTTTAGTTTGATAACTGGGTATGGAATCTATCTTATATATGGGGTGTGTCTGCTGGTTGTGCCTCCTCTTGGTGGATTTTGATTGATACATATTCAAACTCAGCACTAGAGTTTACAACTCATAGACTGGTGTTTTATCTTAAATATATTGCTTCCATCTCTCTCTCTCCCCTCTTTATTGCTGGTTGGACTTGCGATTGGTAGTGTTCCTTCTGTCCATTGAGCATCTATGCAGATGTTGCACACATATATTTTGGTTTACTATTATCTTTGCTACCCTGAAATCATGGTTTAAACTTTCTAGACTAGCATATCAATTCTAATTTTTTTTTTGTTGATAAATTGCATATCAATTCTAATTAACCTCGGCAGGGATTTGTCTCCAGCTTGATCTTATGTGTGAAGTCCCAAATATATTTATTGCCCCCTCCTGCCTGCACTTCGAATGAATGGCTTCATTGTTGGAGTTTGTAACTCATGGATGTCACTCGTGTTAATAGCAAGTGTGGTTTCACTTTAGAATGGTTCTCATTGTTTTTGTTAAAGATTTCATAAATTTTGTATGTTATTTCCATTTTCACTAGTGATGGAGCTTTGACCTTCAGTCGCAAAACCTTGATTGTGAAAAGCCTATAACAGCTTAGGCTACATGGCCAATTTTGGATTGCTATTGTTTGTGACAATTTTTCTGGTGAAAGTTAATTTAAAATCCTTTTTCCTTTTTCCTTTTTGAAGTCAGAGCTGTTCCTAGAATCATGAACAAATGTGCTCTCTTTGATTGAAATTTAATAATAACATCGTCACATTTCCATTTTTTCATTGAAGAGGATTTCTCGTCCTCTTTTTGTTTCTCTTTTATTTTTCTAATCAATGAAATCTATTTCTTGCTGATAATATATATATATGTGCTTGCTTTGTTATTTTATTGCAGTAGATTGCCGTGTAATTTGTACATCATATTTGCAGTTTCATTGTAGTTTTTGAGCCAATGTTGGTACTAAAATTTATCACTGATGATCAATAACTAATTAGTTGTTCTGTTCTGTTCTTGAAACAGGCGTGATGGAGATATCATTGTTAAAAGTACTTCTTAACCATATCTCTTCTTTCTTTCATTTATCATCTCATGAAAACATAAATCATGAACTGGCTCAGAAATATTACCAAAAGATTGAAGAGATATTGAAGCTTTTAAGGCCTGTGCTTGATGCAATTTTTGATGCTGACATAATGTCTGAAGAATCGCTTCAAAAGGCTTTTGCAGAAATGGGTCATTTTGTCAACGAACTGAGAGAGCTATTTGAAAATTGGCATCCATTGAGGAGTAAAATTTATTTTGTATGTTTCAGGCTTTTATATATGCGGTTTTTGTTTTCTGAATTTTAGAAAAGTAGATATACCTTGCTTTATAATTTAATAGAGGTAAAATACTGCAAGTCCTTTACTTGTAGGATCAACATTCTTAGAATGTGTAGAATGTTGATCAGTACAAGATTGAATATGCCCTTAATTTGTAGTAGCGATTGTACTTTTGATCAACACATTTATCAAGGGGTGGAATTGTCTTTTAGTTTCCAAATACAAGTGATATGGATACTTTTGTTTAAAAACCTTGTTCCATAAGCAAAACAGCATCTTGTTGTGATGATTCACTTTCATGCACTATATTTGTTCTATTGTCATCCTTTCTCCTGAATCAGTAGCCATTGTTATCCTGGTTTTAAACCTGTTTAATGAAGTATGAAGAGTTGGTTTTAGCAAATGGCTGTTAGAACTCTTGTTTCTCACCTGGAACCAAAAGAGTTGGGTTTTTCGTTTTAACCGAGTATATAAGAAAGCATCTCGTTGGATGGTTAGGATTCATTTTTGGTTAGTCATGTTACACGGTCTTGGGTAGAACTCACCCCAAAAACTAGCTATTAAGGTGAGGGTGCCCTCATGCTTATATGCTTAATATTACTTTAATACTTAGGCGATGTGGGACTTCACTTCATAAGTCGTTCCTAGGTTTAAGGAAGAATTCTTATTTTATGTGGCCTGTTGTGACATATATAATTGGACATACATGAATTAATTGTTTTCACTAGACTTCTTTACGTCTGGAGCCTTTTTTGTACTGAAAGCTCAATTTCTTCTAACTAGCGTGTTTTGGATGATCTCTAGGTTCTGCAAGTTGAATCATTAATATCAAAGACTCGGGCTTCTGGTGTGGAAATTTTCAAGCTGCTGAAATCTTCTGATCAACATCTCCCTGTTGAATTGAATGCATCATCTCTTGAGGTATCAATTAAAGATGAGTTATTTTTATGTTTACCTTCTTGGGCTGGTTTTTAAGCTCACTTTACAATTCATCAGTGCCTAGTAAGTAGCGTTCTTTAGATGAAAACTCATCTTTGAGCATTGCATGCATTTGAAAATCTGGATCTTTGCTAAATTAAATGCTAGCACTTTTTCTTGTTTCTTGGATAAGAAAGATCTACGAGGTATTTCATTTTATGATGTCTAATTCTTGGCAAAACTGGTTGCAGATTTTTGTACAGAAAATTAAGCAAATTGGTTTGGAGCAGACAACAGCTATTATTAATAAAGCCATCAGGGAGCAAGCGGATGGCTCTGTACCCGGCTCAGAGAGCCTGGCAAAATTCGCAGATTGTCTGTTCTTAAGGTCAAACCAGGAGCTTCTGATTGAGGCTGTGGCTCTTGAGAAGCTGAAGGAGATCGCTGAACAAGCTGAAAATAATGGTGAAGCGGAGTACTTTGATCAAATGATTGCTCTTGTTAGCCACATGAATGAGTGGCTTGTTTTGATGAAACAATCCGAGAGCTCTAACCCTGTTCTGGTACCTGCTGATTTCTGTTGCCCCCTTTCACTTGAGCTGATGACAGATCCAGTAATTGTGGCTTCGGGGCAAACCTATGAGCGGGCTTTTATCAGGAAATGGATTGATCTTGGGCTTACGGTATGCCCCAAGACACGACAAACTTTGGCCCACACCAATCTTATTCCTAATTACACTGTAAAGGCACTGATTGCAAATTGGTGTGAAGTAAACAATGTGAAGCTGCCCATGAAGTGTATGAGCTTGAACCAGGCAGAGAATATCACCCTTAGGGACCCACATATCCTTCCTCATGCAAGAAGCAACCAACCCCTGTCACCTGATTCAACTCGATCTACAGGTCCACTGGGAAACAACCTAATTTCATCTAGTGGTATCCATAGAGAGGGAACTTCTCCGTCACATCCTCGTTCCTTTTCAGAGGGTTCCCTTCCTGCTGTATCTGGAAATGGGCACGGGTTAGATACTGCGAGATTATCACTAAACAGTTCTGAAGACAGTCTGTCTCACTCAGTAGAGCGAAGTTTGGAGTCAGCTAACCAAGCCATCTCTTTAGCGTCAATAATAGAGCAATCTAGTGCTAGTGGGGTCGATGAACAGTTGGCTCAGGGACATAATCGAACTGCCTCGGCCTCCAGCACACTTTCTAATGTGAATATTGCACAAGGGATTTCGGCTGATGGCAATGAGGTGTCTTCTTCACAGGCGACAGCCTACAATAGTGATGCTTCTGGGGAGCTGACATCAGAACCACAAGCTGCTACTACCTTGACTACCCCACAGAGAGAAAATGATTTCCCTCAAAGATTGGAGATAAGATCTCGAAGCCAAGCAATGTGGCGCCGTCCTTCTGATAGGTTTGTCCCGAGAATAGTTTCTTCTCCTGCCATTGAAACAAGGGCTGATCTTTCTGGAGTTGAAACCCAAGTCAAGAAGCTTGTTGAGGACTTGAAGACAAATTCACTCGATGCACAAAGAGATGCCACAGCTGAGCTTAGGCTACTTGCCAAGCATAACATGGATAACAGAATTGTAATTGCAAGCTGTGGAGCCATTGGGTTGTTGGTTAATCTACTTCATTCAAACGACACAAAGATTCAGGAAAATGCCACATTGCACTTCTCAATTTATCAATTAATGATAATAACAAAGCTGCAATTGCCAATGCTGAAGCAATTGAACCTCTGATTCATGTTCTTGAGACAGGTAGCCCTGAAGCTAAGGAGAACTCAGCAGCCACTCTCTTTAGCCTCTCCATTATTGGGAAATGGGACTCCTAGGGGGAAGAAAGATGCGGCTACGGCTTTGTTTAATTTGTCAATATTTCATGAAAACAAGACTCGGATTGTGCAGGCTGGAGCTGTGAAATACCTCGAGAGTTGATGGAACCGGCTGCTGGGATGGTTGATCAAGCGGTTGCTGTTTTGGCAAATCTTGCTACAATTCAGGAGGGAAGGATTGCTATTGGTCAGGAGGGAGGGATCCCTGTTCTGGTTGAGGTTGTTGAGTTGGGTTCTGCAAGGGGGAAGGAGAATGCAGCTGCTGCTCTTCTACAGCTTTGCACACACAGCAATCGATTTTGTAGCATGGTGCTTCAGGAAGGAGCTGTTCCCCCCATTAGTGGCATTGTCACAATCTGGCACTCCGCGAGCCAAAGAAAAGGTATACTTCATACATTGCTGCTCAATGGTTTTTCAAAAAATTCTATTTTGGGGAACTATTTAATCATGTTTGTTAAAATCTTACGATGCACAATTCGCTTTATAAGATTTGATACACCTTACAAGTTTCAAGCAAAACAATTTGATTCGTGCAGTTGAATTTTAGATTGAGTGAATCTTATGATGTATTTGCGATTCACTTTGATTCATAATTCATTATGATTCAAGCGATTCAGTTGTGTTGGCATGATGGATGAAACGATGTCATTTTCACACACAAAAAAAAGAGAAGATAAAAAAAGAGAACTAATTATATTGATATGTGGTTTATATGTAAATACATATATATAATTTAGTTATATTGATATTTATTTCATTTTAAACAATGTGTATTTTTATATGTATATACATATATAAAATTATATATTATGCTAAATAATATGAATCTTATGATTTATAATTCGATATGTGATTCACTATTTTAATAAAATGATTCACGATTGGACAACAATGATTGTAATGAGTTTTTGGTTGGTTGCAGGCTCAGGCACTTCTTAGCCACTTTAGGAACCAACGGCACGGTGGTGCTGGGAGGGGCTGACCAAAAAGGGACCTTTGGATGTATCCAATGCTTTGTGGTAAGATATATAGTGTGTAAATCTATCATATTGCAAACAATGCTTAAGAAGGTCCTATTTCTTGAATGTTTTCTTGATTTGTGAAGAGAAATGAAAATGAAAATGAAAATAAAAAATGGAAAAATGATTTGTGGGGGGTTGATTGATTGCCCTCTCATGAATGACTTTCTTGTGAATGTGGGAAAAATTTGTATACCTGTAAGTTTAGTCTCTCTTCTTTTTTTTTTTTTTTTGATAAGTACTGAGTTTAGTCTTCAAGCCTCGTGTAATGTGACTTTTGGCAAGACAATTGAGATGAATACTCATTTTATTTTATTGATGTCATGCATTTTTCTTTTTCCTCCCTTTTGTTTATCAGGATTGTTATTGTTATTCTTATTGTATTTCCTTTTTATTTGTTAGTGATATAATCATAGTTGCTAGGGTAGAGGAGAAGACTTCAATTGACATGAGATTTTGTAGTAAAAAACTATATGAATTAAAAGAAAGAAAGATGTATAGCCAAACTTAATTTATTGGACACAAGTCCTTGGTTTGGTTGTGTTTGGTTTAATCTGTGCTCTACATATTTTGTTCCATTGTTGGTGTGCTTTGTGATATGTGCCCTCTACAAATGAATGTATTTTCGATAGAGCAGCGATATATAAATAAATAAAAATTTATTCATTTATTTAGAATGATGTAGCTTCTTGTCGCCCCTATATTTAAAATATAACCTTTATCATTATGAACAAAATTTACAAATTAAAGTATGTAGTTATCATATCATTCTGAAAGAAAATTCTGCATAAAAGTTACTGGTGATTTGGCTATTTCCATGTTGATATGTATCATTTTTATCATGATTTGGGAGTTTCAATATATTTCTACTTGTTTTCAGTTTTCAAAAACACCAGATGCTGTCCTGTTAGAGTCTGATCCCAATAGCCCTACCAACCAAATCCAATATGTAGATTCCTTTATGGCCATGGATACCCTCCCTATTTGCGGAACACGGTGGTTTGTTGCTTGATTTATAGTGCATATATATATATATATATATATGTATAAATGTGTGTTGAGTTGAATCCCTTGTGGGAGCTATGAGAACATTAAGTTTTGAATGATACGAATCTTTTGCCATCATGTGAACCATTGCCTGCAAAAGCTGTAACGATTCCTTCTGGATTCATCAAGGAATTTGATACAGCTGTGCTAATTCCCTTGATCCAAAAACTTAGAATTCGACATCGTCGTTGTTCTGATTGGAGAGGCCATCATTTGAATCTTCTTGTTCTCTTTTGATGTCATTTACACGAGAGGTTGACATGGGGACAATTTAGTTAGTTTGTTCAGCTTTCCCTCCTCATTTGGTTGTTCAGATCAGATTGACTAAAATATGCTGTTTTCTTCCTGCTTCATGACTATTATGTTGACGTTGCAAATTGATTCATGTTAATTGTCCTTAGTTTAGGATATATGAGATGGAGAGGATCAAAATTCAAAAGCTTGGAACACAATAGGAACATAATTTATTTGTTGATCAGGAAAGGAATGGAATCAGTGGATAGGCTAGGAGGCATGTTTTGTTTGAAATAGAATTGTCATTTTATCAAAATATTCAATAAAGAGAAAAGTATTTCAAATGGAATCATTATTCACCAATTTAGAAGAAATGTTAGTCTATTGTAAGGTCAAAGAATTGCCATCCCTTCATGTTCAAAATTATTCCAGCAATCCAAACACTACCTACGATATGAGACTACAAATGAAAACAATTTTAGACTATCCACACGACATCCGAAAATTGCAATGACTCCCAAACCTTTAGGCAAGTTTGACTAAAAAGAATCACAATGCAATGTAGCCCTTCATTAACACCATAATACAAATAAGTTTTATTACGTCCACAGAAAAATTACACAGAATCAACAATGACTCCCAAATTTAATTACCAGCCACATAAACTTGAGACAAACATAAATTATATACCTACCCCGGCATTCTTTCAGTTAGCTTTTAGGATACACTTTTTCTCAATTTTGACAGTCAAATTTCTCATATTCAAATTATTATTATTTTTTTTTTTTTTGGATAAATAAATAATTTCTCATATTCATTTTTGCTCTCAAAAGTGAGAAAAAGCACTTCCTTATTATTACTAACCGAAGCTTATTAAACAATTAATCAATAGCTAACTAGAACTAAGATGAAAGTAAGAGACAAAAGTGGGGAAATGGGAGGGAGTGAATAAGCATCTCTCTCTTTAAGGGCATTTGGATGTGCCCTTGGAGTTGAGCATGTCTCTGTAACAAGGGCACTCTGACTTGTTTCCGAAAGTCCCTGATGGAACACATTCGCACTTCTTGCAGCAGATCCCGATTTGTCGAACGCGTTTCTTTTCTCCTGCCTTGGAGCACCTGTCTGTGCACTTGGAATCTCAAGGATAACCACCTTCAAAATAATCAACAAAGCAACACCAGTCAGATAATTATGCAATGTATGTATGTATGTGTGTATATATATAGAGAGAGATTACTTGGGGGGTAGCCTGAGCCATGGTGGCTAGCAAATATTGTGCCTGTGAAGAAGAAGAACGGCCAGATCAGGGTTTGCATAGACTTTCGCGACCTGAATAAGGCCTGCTCGAAAGATGAGTTTCCATTGCCCCATATTGACACACTTGTCGATTCTATTGCGGGTCATCAGATGTTCTTCTTCATGGACGGGTTCAGTGGTTATAACCAGATCAAAATGGCACCAGAAGATGCAGAAAAGACCGCTTTCAGAACGTTATTAGGAAATTTTTTCTATATAGTGATACCTTTCGGTTTGAAAAGTGCAGGGGCAACCTACCAATGGGCTATGACTGCAGTGTTTCATGACATGTTGCATCATGAAGTGGAAGTATATAATGGTTGATCTGGTGGTCAAGTCTACTGAGGCAAACTGACAGCTCTCTGACTTGGAATTTTTTTTCAGCGTTGTCGCAAATTCTTCCTAAAGATGAACCCTCTCAAGTGTGCCTTCAGAGTTACTGCCGGCAAGTTCCTTAAGGCATTCTGTAGGCTCTGCCACAATTGAGCCATAAAACACGAATCTCTATCTGAAACAATAGTCACAGGGACTCCATGACATCGAACAATGTCCCTATTATAAAGGTCGGCAAGATAATCTACCGAGTCACTCGTGTGCATAGGTACAAAGTGCGCTGACTTAGTTAACCGATCAACTACCACCCAAATGGCATCGTTACCCCGTTGGGTCCTCGGAGGACCCATAACAAAATCCATCATAACATGCTCCCATTTGCACTCGACTATAGGCAAAGGTTGTAACAACCCCACTGGTCTCTGATGCTCGGCCTTCACTTGTTGATAAGTAAGGCACCTCGACATAAACGTGGCTATATCCTTCTTCATTCCCTTCCACTAGAACTGGCAGCTAAGGTCATAGTACATTTTTGTACCTCCCAGTTGTACTACAAGGCATGAATGGTGGAACTCTCAGAGTACCTCCTCTCGACACTGGTATTCACTTCCAAGAATTGAAGACCTTTTTGATCAATTTAGATGTTCAAAATTTTATTCAAAAAATTGATCTCAAGTCAGGTTACCATCAACTACAAGTCAAGGACGAGGATATACCGAAGACTGTGTTTTGAACTAGGTACGGTCACTACGAGTTATATTAATGCTCTTCGGATTAACTAACGCACCAATATTAATCATTCTGAAACAAGATGTAGGGTACACCGTGTATTGTGATGAATCCAAGGAATGATTAGGTTGTACACATGTAAAATGAGAAGGTAGTAGCCTATGGTTCCAAGCAATTAAAGTCACATAAGCAAAGTTATCCAACGCATGACTTGGATTGGTAGCTGTGGTTTTTGACCTAAAACAATGACGACATTACTTGTATGGAAAATAGTTTGAGATTTTCATAGATCACAAGAGTTTAAAGTATCTGTTTACACAGAAGAACCTAAACTTGAGGTAGAGACAATGGATGGAGTATCTCAAAGACTATCAGTTTACTCTCTCATATCATCCCGATGAGGCTAACGTAGTTGCAGATGCGTTGAGTCGCAAGAGTAGGGAAAAGATCGCCAAATTGATGGTAAAAGAATGGGATATGGTTAAAATTCTTAATGAATTTGGACTTCAAGTGCAAGTTCAAGATGGGAAGGCATACCTTGGTGCACAAAAATGTGATGCCTAAGTTAGTAAATGAAGTTATGGAAGCTCAAGATCACGATCAAGATCAAGAAAAACAGTGCCCAACTGGTCAATTTACTCGGATGGAAAATTAAGATACCAAGGCAGGGTATTTGTACTAAGTAGCGAGACACTTAGAGAAAGAATACTTAAGGAATTTCATTACTTGGCCCCTGTGGTACATCCAGGAGGAAGTAAAATGTACCACGATTTGAAATGACAGTATTGGTGGAGTGGTATGAAGAAAAATGTGGCTAAGTTTGTGGCAAGATGCCTTATATGCCAATTAGTGAAAGCAGAACATCAAAAACCAGGAGGAATGTTACAGCCTCTACTAGTATCCAAATGGAAGTGGGAACATGTAATGATGGATTTTGTGATTGGATTACCCAAAACCCCAAGGGGCCGTGATGCTATCTGGGTTATAGTGGACCGTCTGACGAAAATTGCAAATTTTCTACCCTGCAAGATAACTGACACCTTGGAGTTCTTGTGCAACCTCCATATTTGAGAGATCGTTCGATTACACAGAATCCCGGTGACCATTATATCATACCACGACCCAAGTTTTACCTTCCGGTTCTAGGGAAGTCTACAAGAAGCCCTAGGCATCGAGTTGTGCTTTTGTACGACTTTTCATCCTCAGACAAATGGGCAATCTGAGCGCACCATCGAAACCGTCGAAGATATACTAAGAGCTCGTGTGATGGATTTTTAAAGAAGTTGGGAGTGACACTTACCTTTAATTGAATTCTCCTATAACAGTAGTTTCCAAGCTTATATTAGGATGGCACCTTTTGAAGCATTAAATGGGCGACCTTATAGATCGCTAATCTGTTGGGCTGAAGTGGGTGAAGATTGGCGAAATGGGTGAAGCAGGTCTAGTAGGACCTGAACTTGTTCTAGAAATCACTACGAAAGTTAAACATAACTGTCAACGGTTGAAGATAGCTTAGGACTGCCAACAAAGTTATGCAGATAGAAAAAGAAGGCCTCTACTAGTTAAAGTCGATAATCAAGTGTTTTTAAAAGTTTGACCTCGACGTAGAATCATACGTTTTGAAAAAAAAAAAAAAGAAGCTCTCGCCTCGATATATCGGACCCTTTAAAGTATTACAACGAATTAGAGAAGTTGCAAATAGACTGGCTTTACCTCCGCAGTAAGCCAAAATACACAATGTTTTTCACATATCTATACTGCGGAAGTACTTTGCGGATCCATCGCACGTCATCAAGTGGGAGGAAATTAACCTTCGTAAAGATGCTACTTTTAAAGGGGGGCTTGTAGCAATTCAAGACAGATAAGAGAAGAACCTTAGGGACAAGGCAGTCCATTTGATAAAGGTAGTGAGGCCCCTGATCTTTGCAATATTTTCTTTAACCCTTACTTTTAAATTATTTCTTTGTAGTTCCTCAATTTCTTAATTAATTTCAATTTTAACTCTAGAATCAAAAACATGTGTCAATCGAAAACTCGCACACTCTAAATTGAACCCGAAAACTCAGGAACCATTTCTAAAATCCTAATAATAATTAAATTAATTTTCTAAGTATATGTTTCACACAGAAATCCTAGGTTTTCGATTCTCGGTACAATTCGTCGTTTAATTCAAAATAAAGAAACTTTAATCGAATTAAATTTCCAAACCTTAAATAAATTAAATATTACACCTAATTAAATGTTCAAATTCATAAATTAAAACCAAAGCCCTCACATTTTTATCAAATTACAAACTGACCCCAAGTTAGTACTATTATATATAAATACATACATGTTGTACCTTTAAACTTATTAAATCTTTTGTACACAAAAATATCTACAAATAGTATACAAATTGTACACAAGAAAATCAAAACAAATCCCTCAAAATTTCCTGCACATTGCCGGCCACCCTTAGGAAATGAATGATATACAACTTTTTCAAACATGATCCATGAAATTGTGGAAAAGTACTCTAGTACACCCTAAAACTTGGAACTTTGTTCCACATTAAATTTCATTCCAACTAGATCATGTTTAATTTCATAATTAAGGACTCTAATCATCCACTATTTCATTGAATTCAAACTAAATCCAAAATATCCAATCTATTTCCAACCAATAGGCAATTTAGACCTTTTACACCAATTTTATTATAAAACCACTTCTCCCTTAGTATTTTGCACACACACACACACACTCAAAGCACACCACACGGCTGAGAGGAATAAGAGAGAGAGAGAGAGAGAGAGAGAGAGAGCTTGGTGGAAGAAAAGAGAGAAAGAGAAACCTAGCTTTCAGTAAGCCACATCACCATCTCTTCTTCTATTTCATTTTTCAAATACATGTTATTAGAAGTTTAAAATAATATTTTCAGATGTGTTGTAATGGTGTTCATGTGTTCACAATTGATGAGTTGAGCTTTGATCCTTCTTCTACTTGAATTTTCTCTTAATAGATGCAAAACCATCTTCTTCTTTCCATATCTCACATTATTTCCAAAGGCACATCATCACTCTAAAAATTTGAGTTATTGGTACATTATTTAATATGTTTTCATCACAAGAGAAGTAAAAAAGTTTCCCTTAGTTGCCCTCTTTTCTTACCAATCTTCTTATTTTGAGTATTATGCATGAAAAACCAGTTTTTATAGCCAAATTCCAAATATTATAGAAAAATGTATAAAAATTACCTTGATCTCATGTTTATGTCAAAAACTTCCTTAAAGAGTTAGCTTTCAATAAAAATTGGTTTTATTGAAAAAGAGTGAGCGATTTGAAAGAAAATCCAATTTTCGTAACGATCGATGAATCTGGACAATGCTAGAGTGTTTCCTGAATAACTAAAAATCTAAGAAAGCCATGAAACTTCTAAAAGATGTTCTGAAAAGTAGACAAAAGTCTCTACAAACCATAGGAAATCCAAGTTTAGGAAAAATCTGAAAATGCCTTTTTGTTTACAATTTGTATGACAATGCAAACTTGGAAATTTACATTCATGTGTGATATTATTCCCTTAACTTCATGAATATGCCTAGAACTACTTGTGCATATTTTGATATGTTAATCTCATGTGTTTTAACTTTATCACCTTCCATTTGTGCTATGAAGCTGTTCATATTTATGCAATATATATTGTTTCAAAAGCATGTTCTAACTCTAACTTAAATTATCAAACAGGAAACTTACTGGGTGGTAATGGGTTCGCAAACTTTTGTACAAGTTACTAAGTTATTAATTGGTTGATGCAATGTGTTCCCTTTTGAAAGCTAAAGTCTTGCGTAAGTGATTGTTTCGGAACCCTTGAACGAAAAGGTTGTATTCGGACCCTAGGTGGTTTTGGTGTGAGGAGGGAATAGGTAAGGCCCTTATTTTACCATCTTTTTTGAGGTCCTTGGTTGGCGCTACACAGTATGTAACCGTTAGTAGGCATTTGGGCTAAGATTTGCAAAAGATGGGGCATACCGAATAATCCGTGGCCGATTCTTGTGGTTGGGAGAATGAAATCTCTTTGGGAGATTTCTACTCTTATAACCCTTGTTATTTACTTGAATATCATGTTTCTTTCCCCTATTGTTGTAATTGCTATTGTGTATTAGATTAGAAAAAATGGGTGGGGTGTGTGTGCATTTACCGTGCATTCAAAGCTCATGACGTTTCATACCAGGTATCGAAGAAACATACATGGCCGACAAAGAGCCAGAGACATTTGAAGATTTGTATTTGTTTTAGAGAAAGTTAGAAGCTATTTTGCTTTTAAGTCTATTAGTGCATTTATTTTTATTTTTTGAATTGTAATAGTAATGGAACTCATTTTGTAATTTAAGATTTAAAACACTATAATTATTATTATTTTTGTAATCCTATGCCTATCTTCGCGTTGCTTATAAGACCATATGTTAATACCTTTTAAGATCTATAAAAAAGATAGCTTACTATCTAAGGTGGTTGGACTTAGAAAGGAGGCTATATTGACTCCTCCTACCTTCTTAGGATCTTACTTGGCTATTGACCAAAGGACTCTTTAGTGACGTTATCCTAACCCTTAGATTAGAAATTGGGGTGTTACACTAAGCATATTGGGTAACAAAAGCCTCAGCCAATTCTTCCCAACATTCTTTCACTGAATCTTCTAATTTAGCATACCAAATGACAACTACACTAGATAAAGTTCTTCCAAACAAGGAAATTTTTTGTGGTCGAGTCAGGCCCATGGGTTTTAGGACATCCGAGCAGAGGCGAATGTGGACCATAGGGTTACCAGCTCCATCAAACCTGTCAATGTGTGGCATTTTAAATCGTTCTGGCAATTTGATACATGTTTTTGTATACCCATTTTCAATGTCTAGGATAGAGTTAATTCTTTGCGACCTTTTAAACATTTTCTCCAACTTGGCCAGTTTCAACATAGTCGGATCAAACTCATTTTTTCTAGGGAAAAAAGCTCTCCCGTTGGTTGTGGAAGGGGAAAAAGTCGTCTTGATGATTGTGCAGGAACCCTCAAGTCTATTGGTAAGTTGGGTTTAGGAAATTTCTCAGCTAGTGGAGGTGGGATTGGATGAGCCACCGGAGGTGGTTGAGTAGAGGATGCCGTAGATGGCAGTCGCAATTTAGATAAAGCATCACTGTGGGTGGCCACTATATTGGCCATAACATCTAAACTTCATTGAAGGGCTAACAACATATGTCCACTATATTTTCCAGAACCTGAGCTATCAATGATGCCGATAAACTAAGGGGGGATAATCTAGCTGGTGAAGAAAGGGTACTCTAAACAGTTGATGTGGCTTTTGTTCTTCTGCTTCGTGTGATCGGTGGTAAAGAAACTAACATTGGCTGTCTTTGAACCAAATATGTAGTCTTACAAAGTCTACCAACACGAGTTCATAGAACTTGGGGGATATTTGACTATTCTAAAGCTATGGTGCCCAACTACCTTGCAAAAATAAAACGGAACCCCTAATCAAATTTCAGCAACATGCCGGCTTAATTGATTACTGCTCAATCACACTGAAAAATTGAACTCAAACCCCACAAATTGAAATGCATGAACTATTCATCTAAATCTGAGAATCCCCATACATTACACATAACACATAGCAGAAAAGAGAACAAACACCACTATGGGGGCTAGGGTTACCCTCTCCTAGCTTTGAATTGATCTAAGGCTTCACTATTCAAACAGGCGGTATCATATATCCTAGAAATAGGAGAGCATCCTGTCCTAATTTTGGAAGGTACTATAGCTCACTATATGCACAAGGTTGGCTCTACTCTAGGGGTTAATGTCAAGGTGACGTTACAAAAGAGTCCTTTGGGTAATAACCAATGAAGATCTCAGGAAATCAGAAGAGTCAATATAGCCTCTCTTCGAAGTCTGAGAACCTTAGATAGTAGAGTTACCTTTTTGGCAGATCTCAAAAAGTTATAACACAAGGCCTCTAAAGTAACGTAGAGATAGGTATTGTCATGACCTGAACCCGCCCCCGTGGATTAAGGACATAACCGGCCAGTAATCATGAGATTACCTACGGCCTCAAACCAAACCAAATGTATTTTAACAGAGTTCATGGGAGCCAAACGGAAGCAATTTGAAACTTTGTCCATAGAGCCGTGCTTATATGCACATCATTACATACATATGTTAATAACTCACATCAGAAAATGCAATAACATAAAATTCTGTACAAACAGGATCACTCGAATCTAAGTCAGCCAAACAAAACTACATACAAACACATTCAAAGACTTCGCCAACCTGACAAAATATAAATACATAACAAAAGGGCGAAGACGTGTCTCGTGCATGAGACGCAAGGGCTGACTCCTCAAAACCTTAATTGTTCCAAACTGACTTCCCTGAGGCTGGGTTTGGACCTCTCTTGGCTCATCTACAAACACATGAATGAGCGTGAGTGAAAGCCCAGTGAATAATATCAAATAAAGAATATACATTGGAACAATATACATTAAACGGCCTTGGGCCCAATTTGCATTTCTAACTAATAAATACATACATAGACATATGTAAGTTAAGTGACTGAGTTCCAAACATATCATACGGCCTCGGGCCCAATTCATTCATGTCCATCGGCTTTTGGCCCAATCGTCTATGTCAATCGGCCTTCGGCCCACATTTTATCAAACAGCCTCTGGCCCACATTTTATCAAACGGCCTCTGGCCCACATTTTATCGAACGACCTCTGACCCACATTTTATCAAATGGCCTCTGGCCTACATTTTATCAAACGGCCTCTGGCCCACATTTTATCAAACGACCTTCGGCCCATATACACTTTCGTGTCAAACGGCCTTCGGCCCAATCATTCATGTCAATCGGCCTTTGGCCCAATCATTCATATCAATCGGCCTTCGGCCCAATCATTTATTCCAATCGGCTTTTGACACATCCATTCATTTCAATCAACGTGTAAAACTTATATGGAAGTAACAATTGGACAATAACATACTACAAATATCTTGTTAAGATATTACTCACAGTGATCGGCTTATGGATTTGCCCTGGAGTTTGACCCTACATATCACATAACACATATGGGTCACAATTAATTCAATCCGTTCTTTAGTTCACATATTCCTCTTTAGGCTTCATTCTTATCTCTTTAATTCAATTACAATGCTCAATGCATGCTTAAGAGTGCTTGGAAGTGAAAGGAAACGGAAAGCAGAACACATAATGCATAAACAAAATTCAAAAAAAAAGGGTCCCGCCGGCGGACCCTTAAGGCTCGCAAAGTCTTTGGTTATGCCACATTCACGCACGAGCGTGAACTCGGGCGCTCGAGCGGAAGGTCTGTCTACAAAGCTCCCCGCTCGAGCGTAAACTTCCTCACTTGAGCGTACGTCCAAGTCTGCAAAAATGCTGGGAGCATGAAATTCACGCTCGAGCGGCAGTTTCTCCGCTCAAGCGGACATCAATTTTTTTGGGTTTTCCAGAACGCATACTTGAGTTCAATTTCGACATTCCAACCATATTCCTTGCATGTTATGGCTCCAATTTCACATACATTGTACTATCATGGCACCAACACTAAAACACATCAACTTAGAGCTCAATTTCAAAGATTATACACATGTATGTCCCAAATTACTCAAACTTATGCATTCAAGGTTCCCATTTTAAATAATCAACATGCATGCCCATTTTGACTTTCATTTCCTCTTCAAATAATGCAATTAGTGCTCATTCCCATGAAGCTCAACAAAAACATGCTTGATTATGCAAAATCATGGTGATCCTATACATGCATGTGCATTTCAACTTCAAATTCATCAATTAGAGCACAACTCTTGTTCTTGATCACCAATAAATCTTAAATTCACAAAATTACAAGATCAAACTCGTGAATTCATAATCAATCACTTACCTAGAGGCTCAATTCTTCCAATATATGGTCAAGTCTATAGTTGCCTTCAAGACTTCCAAGATTTAAGAGCAAAACTTTGATTTCCTCCCTCTCTCTCTCTCTAATTCGGGTCTCTCCTTCTCTAGGGAGTTAAATCAGCCAAGAATGAAATAAAATGAGGGAGTTGAATACACAAGGGCCCCATATAACCCCATTAAGCCTCATTAATTTAATATTACATATTTGAGTACTAATTCATTAATTAATCAATTTAATCTGGCCCGAATCAATTTTTAATTAAATTTCACCGTAGGCTCTAAAAATTATGCCAATCACATTGGCGCAGTCAATTTCGAGTTTTATGGCCGCCTTCAATTTATTTTCCAATGCAGATAATCAAACAGATATTCCTACGGCGAACAAATAGAAATTCAAAACCACATATATTCATATAAATGACACACAAAATCATATCAAACACATAGTCATATTCATAATAAGGATCAATTAGCATAATTCGGGACAAGGTTATCACAGGTATAGTGTTATGAAAAGTTTGCCTACACTCCCATCAAAATCTGGGCAACACAGGAACTTTACGTGCACCAATGCATGCAATGCAATGAATATATAATTAAAAATAAAATTCATATCATGGAGATCGAGTCAAGATTTCTTAATATCCCCAACGGAGTCGCCAAAAACTATCACATGCCCGGGGATACCTGTGCGCGTTAAACAGTTTGAGCCCTCGATTTATTCGATCTAGTTTCACGAGTGCAATGTGAAACATAGATAAGAGTCTAGATTTGGCAACTTTTATAGAAAATCCATTTTATTGCAAAACCATTGCCAAAAATGGACTGCATCACCAAATCTTAGAGTCATTTAAGGAAAATTAGAAAACAGTGACTTGTGCCAAGGCCATTGTTCCTCGTAACCAAAGATGCTTCGCTCAGAACCTTAGGTATGAGAGGGGAATGTTATTAATTAAGCACCCCCGCTCACCCGATTAAAGATCGGCCTCTACTAAACCATGATATGAGTTTTATTAACTTTATATGTTCATATTCTGATTATTAAATAAATCCTAAAAGTTATTATGTGAAGCATACAAGCATAGACTATGCCATTCATTTTGGAACAATGTGATTTCATATGCTTTGAAAGAGTTTTGAAGATGTACAACTAAAAGAAATTGAGTTTACAATAATGAAAATCAACATCATTCCAAATTAAGTGACATAATCTCGTCCACCGGCATTCATACAATTATATCAAGTAAGAAAGTAGCCATATGGTAAGATACTTAAACATAGTAAACAAAACACATACAAATGGGATGCTAAAGCATGAAAAACTTACATATTCTTGACGTCCATAAGCGACTACAAAACAAGGTTAAAAAACTATGCATGATCTTATATACACAATTCTAATGCAATTCACTCATGAAATGCAACTAAAGATTTGACTTCTAAGATATGACGTGTGAATCATCTCAAGAATATGAGGTAGCGCACATAATCACATAGGAATTGATTAAAACCAAAAATGCAAACTTAGCCGAATCAAGGTGTATAAAAGATGGATGCAAATCATGAATATGATTAAAAACAAAATATGATGCTTATGCTAAGGAAAGCAAGTAAAAGAATAGGATAGAAAGAAGCGAAGCGGGGAATTATTACAACACTTGAAAGAATAATTACAAATCAAATTAGAGAGGGAATAGGAAAATATTAGAACAAAATAAAAACCTCACAAAACACTCAAATAAAAAAAAAAAACAAAAAAAACAAAATAGAAGCTTCATGCGCCTTGGAAACCATCGAAAATTGGTCAACATTGGAAGATTATGCCATTTTACAAAAAAGAAGCTAACCATCCGGCCTAGGCTTAGTAAAACCTGTCTTGTTGCAACACTGAGAAAAGAACAAATAAGAAATATGTAGGCGGCTAAATTAACCACTTCCGATTAGCTTATAACAAAACTAATATACATCTTAAAACAAGAAAATGACTATAAGATTGAAAGTGCAAGAAAATGAAAGAATTGAAAACTAACTGCTTCCAGTTAGATTACAACAAAACAATATGAAACAAGAGTAAGAAAATAAATATGAACTAAACTAACCACTTGGATTACAACAAAATACTATGAAATAAAAAACAAGAAAATAAATATGAGCTAAACTAACCATTTGGATTACAACAAAACACTTTAAAATATGAAGTAAGAAAATAAATATGAACTAAACTAACCACTTCCAATTATATTACAACAAAACACTATGAAATAAAAAGTAAGAAAATAATTATGAAATAGAAAATATAAGAAAATGAAAGACTTGAAATTCACCTTCCAAAGACAGATTGAACTTTTCGATTTCCAAACTTCATCTTGATCACCCTTAATGTTGTGAATTTTGATCTCAATCCTCAATTCAAGAGCTTCGAATTTGAGCTTAGAATAATGTTTTGGACAAGTGTATGATCACTGTTTAATCTTCTTTAACTTTGCAAGACTACTCTCACTTTGATCAAAGCTTTAGGACTTGGTTCTTAAGTGGTGTTTGCAAAGAAATATGAGATGTATAGAGGCTTTATAACTTCACTAATTTGGAAAGACAATTCTCTTGCTTTCAAGGCTTCTTTTTTTTCCCTCTCAAATTCTAACTCAAATTTAGTATTCTCTCCACACTTCTCTTCTAATTCATCTCCTCAAACTCAAGACTAGAGCTCTCATTATATAGGCAATGCTAGTGGAGCAATGGTGGAATACAAAGTGGATCATTTAGGGAAGATAATGGAGCTAATGAGGCACTAAAATGGAGCATTATCCTCATTGGCTCAAGCACTAGTCAACGGAGGATGAGTAGGCATGCATTTGGTGCAAAAATAGATAAGAAATAACATCACGAAGTGCCCCACACAGTAAAAAAATCTCGCCCAATGTGAATAGGTCGCGATCATGGTAAGGCAAGTTACACCCGCAGTCACACTCTTTGTGCCCGCGATGGTGCTACCAGTCGACCGACTAGGGTGGATTTTGTCCATTTTTGCTCCAGTTCGGTCTTGTTTCGCTCTAGTTTGGTCCCACTTCACTCCGGGGGACGGGGCTTAAACACTTGGCTGATATAAGCTTAGGGTTAGAAATAAAGCTCAAATTCCAAGCTCTCTTAATGATAATTTTGTGAGAAACATATTATGATTGTCATCATCGGATAATCAAAAATGCCCAAGTCTTCGGCCCGGTCAAAATGGGGTATCTACAATATTATGTGAATTCTTTTTTTCTTTTTTCCTGTGATTAATTTTTACTATTTTTATAAATATTTATAAAATTGAAATATATTGTGCGATTAATTTTTTTTAAACTAATTTTTGTAACTATTTTTAAGTTTGAAACATAAACTATTTGGTTGAATTTTTAAATTTTGTCTTTTATTTTTTTAAAAAAAATTAAAAATAGCTTAATAAAAAAATATCATTTTCATTTTCATATGATTCTATTTTTGTTTTTAAGGAAAATAATATTTGTATGATTGAATATTATTTTTATATTAATTGTATAATTTGATTTAATATTTTTACTAGTCTCTACATTTTTTCTTAACAAATAAAATAATATTTTTTTATTTAAAAATTAAATTTAAAAAAATAATATAAAATGTTAGAAATACTTTTGTAATACCTTTTTCATTTATAAATAACTCAAATATATATATATATATATTTAAAGTACTTTGTAGAGTGCAAGTCTATTATGTGTGGGGGTACATGTTCATTATGTGTAGGTGCAAGTTTAGTATGTGTGGTGTACAAGTCAAATCTATGTAGTGGTACAAGTCTAGTCTGTGTTAGCATGCAACTCGAATCTCTATGAGGGTGCAAGTTTAGTCTATGTGGTGTGCAAGTCAAATCTTTGTAGTTGTGCAAGTCTAGTCTGTGTTGACGTGCAAGTCAAATCTGTGTGGGAGTGCAAGTTTAGTCTGTGTGGGGTGCAATTAAATCTATGAAGGGTGTAAGTTGAATTTGTGTAAGGGTGCAAATCTAATCTGTGTGGGACACACGTTTAGTCTGTGTAGGGGTGCATGTTTAGTATGTGTAGGGTGTACGTCTATTCTGTATGGTGTGCAAGTCAAATTTGTGTGGTAGTGCAAGTCTAGTCTGTGTTGGCGTGTATGTTGAATTTGTGTGGAGGTGAAAGTTTAGTCAGTGTAGAGTGCAAGTTTAATTTGTGAGGGGTGCAAGTTGAATTTGTGTAGGGATGCAAGTCTAATATATGTGGGACACAAGTTTAATCAGTGTAGGGTGTGGGGTGCAAGTCTAATATGTGTGGGGATACAAGTCCAGTATGTATGAAGTGTAAGTTTAGTTTGTGTGGGTGCAAGTCTTACTTTGTGTGTAGGATCAAACATGGCCATTATTTTTATTAATATTATATTATTATTTTGGTTTGAGTTATTATTTGCATGATTTGAATTAATATGTTTTTATTTACATTAGTATTATTCTAAACGTTTTCTCCTGCCAATATATCTATATCTATATATATATATATTAATTAGAAAAGTAATTTTATTATTTATATTAACTTAAATCATACAAATTATTTTAATTCTATAAATTTTTATATAATTTAGATTATTAATTTAAATTTTTATTAAATATGTGAAATATTAGTTGCATTTTAAAATTTTAAATATATTTTTAGAACAATATCAATTCTATAAAAATAGAATTTGTATATTAAATATTAAATATATTTTAATAAAATAAAATAAATTAAAAAATATAAAGATAAATTTTATTTTATTTTTGTTTTTTTTATTAAAAGAATAAGGTGAGTGTGTGATGGACAGAACTAGGAGAAGATTATGAGGGGTCATGACCTCTCTGTCACTGTGAAAATTTTATTTGCCATAGTACTTCTAAATATATATATATTTTTTTTAATCGGCAATATATATATATATTATTTTATAAATAAAATAGTATCTTAATATAAAAGATATATACCCCATTATTTTCTCATCTTTTATTCTCTATTATTTTTCTAGAAAAAAATTTATTAATTCTATTAGAGATTGTTTATATGATATTTAAAAAAAAAATTATGTGTATGTATATATAATTTATATATCATACTATACATATATGTGTATTTGTCTATACGGTAAAAAAATATTTTTTATCTTTTAACCCCTGTAGTAATAAAATTTTAATTTCATCTCTGTATGAGAGAGAGAGAGAGAGAGAGAGAGAGAGAAGGTGGGAGTATGTGCAAGGTGTATTAAATCTATGAAGGTAAGTTGAATTTGTGTAAGGGTGCAAATCTAATTTGTGTAGGGGGCATGTTTAGTATGTGTAGGGTGTACGCCTATTCCGTATGGTGTGCAAGCCAAATTTGTGTAGTAGTGCAAGTCTAGTCTGTGTTGGCGTGTATGTTAAATCTGTGTGGAGGTGAAAGTTTAGTAAGTGTAGAGAGCAAGTTTAATTTGTGAGGGGTGCAAGTTGAATTTGTGTAGGGATGCAAGTCTAATATATGTGGGACACAAGTTTAATCGTAGTAGGTGTGGGTGCAAGTCTAATATGTGTAGGGATACAAGTCTAGTATGTATGAAGTGTAAGTTTAGTTTGTGTGGGTGCAAGTCTTACTTTGTGTGTGGGATCAAACATGGCCATTATTTTTATTAATATTATATTATTATTTTGGTTTGAGTTATTATTTGCATGGTTTGAATTAATATGTTTTTATTTACATTAGTATTATTCTAAACGTTTTCTCCTGCCAATATATCTATATCTATATATATATTAATTAGAAAAGTAATTTTATTATTTATATTAACTTAAATCATACAAATTATTTTAATTCTATAAATTTTTATATATTTTAGATTATTAATTTAAATTTTTATTAAATATGTGAAATATTAGTTGTATTTTAAAATTTTAAATATATTTTTAGAACAATATCAATTCTATAAAAATAGAATTTGTATATTAAATATTAAATATATTTTAATAAAATAAAATAAATTTAAAAATATAAAGATAAATTTTTTTTTTGTTTTTTTTATTAAAAGAATGAGGTGAGTGTGTGATGGATAGAACTAGGAGAAGATTATGAGGGGTCATGACTTCTCACACTGTGAAAATTTTATTTGCCATAGTATTTCTAAATATATATATATTTTTTTGATCGGAAATATAAAAAATATATATATATATTATTTTATAAATAAAATAGTATCTTAGTATAAAAGATATATACCCCATTATTTTCTCATCTTTTATTCTCTCATATTTTTCTAGAAAAAATTTATTCATTCTATTAGAGATTGTTTATATGATATTTAAAAAAAATTATGTGTATATATATAATTTATATATCATACTATACATATATGTGTATTTGCCTATACGGTAAAAAAATATTTTTTATCTTTTAACCCCTGTAGTAATAAAATTTTAATTTCATCTCTGTATGAGAGAGAGAGAAAGAGAGAGAGAGAGAGAGAGAGAAAAGGTGTGAGTATGTGCAAGGTGTACTAGTGAGTGTAAGAGTTAAGGGTAAAATGCGTTTAGTTTAATTTTGGAGTTAATTACCAAAAAGTCCTGTTTACATATTTAGTGGCAGCTTATGTCCTCACAAAAGTTTTGAACCAATAAGTCCCATTTATAGGTAAAAAGGCGTTTTGCCCTTTAATCCCAAAACTGAGAATGTTCTCAATTTCAAAACTAAGAATGTTCTTAGTTTATAATTATCAAAACTAAGAAATTTCTCAATTTTTTTTTTCTAGTATGAACTGAAAATATTATCAAAACTATCAAAACTAAGAAATTTATAATTATCAATTTTGAGAAATTTCTCAATTTTTTAATGATTAAAATTGAAAATATTATAAACTGAGAAGGTTCTCAATTTAAAAAAATTCTCTCTCTCTCATCTGATTCATTTGAGAAAAAGATAATCACCTGATTCATTTGAGAAAAAGATAATCAATTTTAAAAAACTCTCTCTCTCTCACCTGATTCACCTGATTCAAACCCACACCTTTTTGAAAGAAAAAGATAATCAATTTTAAAAACTCTCTCTCTCTCTCTCTCTCTCTCTCTCTCTCTCTCACCTGAGTCACCTGATTCAAACCCACACCATTTCAAAAATCCACATACACACTGAAATTTCAATGAAGATAATCAAAATCAATGAAGACTTTCTGCGAGGTGTACGCTGAAGTTCGGAAAACTGTGTGGAGCATCTCTCGATGGAGTTGGTTTTCTGGTACATTGGAGAGGCCGAAATCGGAGAGGTGCCATGAGAGGCAGCGGTGCAAAAGGTGATGAAGAAATCGGAAATAAAATGGAGAAGTTCGCGAGATTAATGGGTGTTCCGTTCAAATTCAGCGTAGTACACCATTCTGGAGATTTATCGGGGTTGAATTTATCCAATCTAGTTCGAAGAGGAGCGAGGAAGGGGGTTTGGATGGGTAAATTGGTCTATTAAAAATTAATGGGACTTGAAGGAGCAAATAATTTTATCTATGACGTAATGGATTATAAGTTCACAAAACGGGACTTGTATATAAATGCCCCTTAATTTTATAATTATGATTTAAATGTGAAATTGTGATTTTAAGTATGAAGTTATGAATTGAGTTTTGAAAAATAAAAATTTGTTTAGTTATGAGTTTTGAAAATATTTTTGAGTTTTTGAATTTTAAATTTTGAAAAGAATTTTGAGTTTTGAAAAGAGTTTTAAGTTGTATTTTGAGTTTTAAGTTTTTGAATTTTGAGTTGTATTTTGAAAATTTTCAAATTTATTTCTTTTAAATATTTAAAAATGTTTAAGAAAATTTTATTTTTTTATTTTAAATATTTTATTTCATTTTTTAAATATTTTAAATTCAGAACATAACTCCACACTCAAATCAGAAGCAAACACATAATTCAAAAACTATTTTTAAAACTCATAACCAAACACATAATTCAAAATTCAATTAAAAAACTTTTTAATCAAAATATTGTTTTTATTTTTTTATTTTTTTGGAAAATAATTTTTGTTATTTTTTTAAGTATTGTCCAAATAATTTGTTATAGTTTAGATATATATGGCGATCCAATTTTTTTTGAAATTTAAAAAATAAATAAATATTTAAAAAGTTAAAAATATTAAAAATATTAAAATATTAAAAATATTTTTAAAATAAAATAAAATATTTGAAATAAAAAATAAAATTATATATTTAAAAATAAATTTTTAAATTTTTTAAATATTTAAAAATACAAAGGCACAATTGTATGAAATACAAAGGCACATTAAAACATACAACTCAAAACTCTTTTCAAAATTCATAACCAAACAAATTTTTCTCTTTTCAAAACTCAACTCAAAATTCATAACTGAAAATATAACTCTACACTCAAATCATGATTTTAAAAAATAAAATAAAAAAATATTTTTTAAATTATTTCTTTAAATAAACTTTTGAAAAGAGTTTGGTTGTGAGTTTTGAAAAGAATTTTGAATTAAATTTTGATTTGTATGTTTGGTTACACATTTGGGAAAGAATTTTGAATTTTTTTTTATTCGGTAGTGTTACATGTACCAATTAGTGTACTAACTAGTATACCAACATTAATTATGATATTATTATTGACGCCCCACTCATTAATAACATTACAAATACTAAAAATATCTTAAATTATGTCACATCATCAATTGGTACATTAATTAATACGTATAATATTATTCTTATTTATTAGAATCACAATTCCAAAAGTAAACCACATGCAACCGAAATCAATACAAAAAATGTCATTTTCTTGTATAATTTTTGTACTCTTTACTGTTGTTAAAAAAAAATCAGTGACTGTTAATAACTTTTCTCAAAGCCCACGATTAAGTAATTCTCCCTTATTTTATTGGGTTGTAGTCAGCATTGTTGCCAGTGAGTACGAACATGTGGGAGACGCCTAATTGTTTATCAGGATCCTCTAGAGTGGGATTCTCTGAAGTGAGTGATCCAACAATTCAAAATAAAACTAACCAAAACGACGTCATTTTGGTTAGTAATTTTTTTTTTTTTTTAAAAAAAACAACAACAACAAATAGAAATCAATTTTCTGGGTTCGCTTTCACTAGTTCGTGAGAGAGTTGGAGAGAGAGAGAGAGAGAAGGGACCGAAGCAAGAGAAGGGACAGAGCTTTGATTTTGAGTTGAGACTCTATTTCATTTTAGAAATCTTTTGATTCAAGTGGATAGTGAGTGATTCTTGTTCTTGATCTATACACTAGTGCTTCACAAATCAGCCATTGATGATGATGATGAACATCCCTTGTTCAAGTCAGCCATGGAAGACTTTCCGTCATCGATTTCCTCCGCTGATCTCCATGTCTGTTGATTGGATCTGTTGGTTTTGTTGCTCACTTTGATTTTGATGATGCTGATACAGATCTGAATCAAACTTTGGTGCTCGGACTATGGGGTCTGTAAATATACATATATGCATATAGAAATACATATCTGAATCAATCTTTTGATGATGATGATGATAAAGATCTGAATCAATTTTATTATCGAATCGATTTAATCTTCTTTGCAGGGTCTGTAAATATATATATATATATATGCATATAGAAATACATATCTAGATCAATCTTTTGATGATAATGATGATGATGATACAAATATGAATCAATCTTATTATCAACGAATCGATTTAATCTTTGAAGCTTCTTTCTCATTTTTTTCACGAGTTTTCTTCAATCTCTTGATGATGATGATGATACATATCTGAATTAATTTTATTATTGAATTGATTTAATCTTATTTTTTATTTATTTAGATTTCACAAATCAAAATCTATGATAATGATACAGTTTGAAGCATCTTTTTTATTCTGTTCACATTTTTCCTTCAATCTTTTGATGATGATGATGATGATGATGATGATGATGATACAGATCTAAAACAATCTTATTATTGAATCGATTTAATCCTGTTTTTTTATTTATTTAGAATCACAATTCCAAAAGTAAACCACATGCAGCCGAAATCAATACAAAAAATGTCATTTTCTTGTATAATTTTTGTACTCTTTACTGTTGTTAAAAAAAAATCAGTGACTGTTAATAACTTTTCTCAAAGTCCACGATTAAGTAATTCTCCCTTATTTTATTGGGGTGTAGTTACCATTGTTGCCAGTGAGTACGAACGTGTGGGAGGCGCCTAATTGTTTATCATGATCCTCTAGAGTGGGATTCTCTGAAGTGAGTGATCCAACGGTTCAGATAAAAATAACCAAAACGACGTCGTTTTGGTTAGTAATTTAAAAAAAAAAAAAAACCACAACAACAACAACAAAAAGAAATCAACTTTCTGGGTTCGCTTTCATTAGTTCGTGGGAGGGTTGGAGAGAGAGAGAGAAGGGACCAGAGTAAGAGAAGGGATAGAACTTTGATTTTGAGTTGAGACTCTACTTCATTTTAGAAATATTTTGATTCAAGCAGATAGTGAGTGGTTCTTGTTCTTGATCTATACACTAGTGCTTCACAAATCAGCCCTTGACGATGATGATGAACATCCCTTGTTCAAGTTAGCCATGGAAGACCTTCTGTCACCGATTTCCTTCGCCGATCTCCATGTCCGTCGATCGAATCTGCTGATTTTGTTGCTCACTTTGATTTTGATGACGATGATGATGATATAGATTTGAATCAATCTTTGGTGCTCGCACTATGGGGTCTATAAATATACATATATGCAAATAGAAATACATACCTGAATCAATTTTATTATCGAATCGATTTAATCTTCTTTGCAGGGTCTGTAAATATATATATATATATGCATATAGAAATACATATTTAGATCAATCTTTTGATGATGATGATACAAATCTGAATTAATCTTATTATCGATGAATCGATTTAATCTTTTGAAGCCTTTTTCTCATTTTTTTCACGGGTTTTCTTCAATCTCTTGATGATGATGATGATGATACATATCTGAATCAATTTTATTGTTGAATCTATTTAATCTTCTTTTTTATTTATTTAGATTTCACAGATCAAAATCCATGATAATTATACAGTTTGAACCCTCTTTCTCATTCTGTTCACATTTTTGTATTTTTTGTTATTTTTTTAAAAAAAATTTAATTATGAGTTTTGAAAAGAATTTTAAATTAAATTTTAAATTATGTGTTTAATTACACATTTGAAAAAGAATTTAATCTTTTTTTATTAGAATTACAATTCTAAAAAAATTTGGTTATTAAAAGAATTTGGTAAGCTATATTCACCACCGCCCCCACCCAACGGTACATTTCTCTCACAAAATTGGAACGTCTTGCATCTTTTTATCCTCCTCTCTCTTCATTGCGATTAAGCTCACATCACATCCGCTTTCGCTCTCTGAAAAGTTTTGGTTGGAGTCTCTCGATCTCTCGATCTCTCGAATGGACAGTGGGAGTGCACCAGCAACAGCTAAAGTTCAGCATTTAACGAAGGCTTCATCAGATGAACTGCTAAGGATCCTAACCCTAACGCCCTAATTGTTATTGTTTTGTATTCTCCCAACCCAACAACGGCAATATTCACCACCACCCCCGCCCAACGGTACATTTCTCTCACAAAATTGCAACGGAGACAAATGTTCCTCTTACATCTTTCTATCCTCCTCTCTCCTCATTACGATTAAGCTCACATCCGCTTTCTGCCTATCGCTCTCTGAAAAGTTTTGGTTAGGGTTTCTGTCTCTCTCTCTCTAGAATGGACAGTGGGAGTGAAGGCTTCATCAGATGAACTGCTAAGGAAATTTGCGGAAGTGGGTTCGGGATCCACCGCGAAGAAAGAGAGCTTTCGCAGTTGGCAAAACGACGCGGCCGCCACCACCGGAAGTGGGTTGAGAGGAAATCGCTTCTTCCTGCTGTGGCAGCATCCACCCCACCCGGATGTCGTCTGCACTGATTCGGCGGCTGGGGATGGGGATTGGGATTGGGAGGTCACGGCTCAGGTCCAGGGATTTCAAGAACATGTCCATTTTCGCCACAATTGACAAGGTTAGTAATTTTACATACATAATATGTGCTATATAATTACATATATACATATTAATTGTGCCAAATTTAGTTGTTTGAATTCTCAACTTGTATCTGTAGAATTTGTGTGAAAGTATCTTTTTCAAGTAATTTGTATAGAAGCATGGTTTAATTTTTCAAGTAATTGGTTTTTATCGGTTTATCTTTGAAAACATGCCAATTTATTCTTTAAATTGGCATGGATAGAAGCATGGTTTTATCGCCTCTGCTTTAAATTTTTTCTTTCTTCAGCTTCTTGTACTCTGCATCAATGCCTGATGCGCGAAACTGTATGAATGTGGTTAATAAATGTGAGGGGACAAAAGACCAGTATTTTAGCTCTCCAATACTTGTAGCATTCTTATTTGTAAAAAAGACCCCATTAGAATGAAATGGAAACTTCAATTGAAGAGTGGTTTGTTTTATTGTTATATGGTTGGGATTTACTTAGAGAGAACAAATTTTGAAGAATTCAGGGAGACGAAGAATTGGGGAAGAAACATTAAATTGGCTTTTTGTTAAGCACCTTAAGCAGTTGCTGATATGACGTACTGGCACCTCTGGAATATCTTCTGATTTTTTGTCATTTGTAAAATGAGAGGAGTATTGATGGCCTATGGTGGTGTAGAGTTGATGCTGGTGGGAGGAATAGTTGATTTTCTCTGTGTAAGATTGGAAATGGTTTAGTTCAGCTTTGTATTTCTCTATATATCTATCAATATATCTCACGTTTGTCGTCCTTGTCTTTTTGGTAATGTTTGGTTCATTTCAATTTGACCTTGTAGCTTTCTTTGTTTATGAGATAGTATGAGCCACCTTTACATTTATTTCGGAGTTTGTTGTAATCTGATGTATAATCATTTGAAATTTTGTTTTGATAGTCTAGAGATGTTTGCTATATCTCTTCAAGAATAATGTTGAGATGTCTATCACAAAGTTGAGTTATTGAAATTCTTTTATTTTTTAGGTATGATATGGAGGCTACGATTTTGATGAAGGTGTTAGATCAAGAAAACGAAAAGCAGCTTGAAGAGAAATTGCTGCAAGTAATGCCTCCTTATGGTCAGTGTGTAAAATTTTGAATTTTTATACCATTTATTGTTCTAACGATGAGGGAAGTATCACAATCATGTATAGTGGAAGATGGTTGGAATATGTGTCCAATATGCATTTAGAGGATATAGAAAACTAAGGTTAATGAATGATCTGATTGAGATTTGTAATCTTGGTATCCGAGTTCACCTTTGGAATTGGCCTACCACTTTTTGACATTAACTTAAACAAAACATTTATATGTACAACATTTTTCATCATTTGTTTGTGTAGAGACACCGTCTAATAGCATGACTCCCAGCTTTTTGAACAAAGGCATAAAGAAGAAAAATGCACCTTAAGTGGTCTCGATTAGATAGGATTTTACAAAAAGAGGCTGTTGTTTGTCCTCGTGGCCCATGCTCGATGCCGTTCCTATACAACATTTCTTTTTGAAAATATTGTTTTTGGTAATTTAATTTAAGACTCCCTCTCCTATTAAGCTCATAGAGGGACAGGACTTGATTACTTGAGCTTCTCATCTGTAGAGGCTCTTGATACTACCAGGTCACAAGGTCACTGGTAAATTCTGATTGTTTCCTTGTATAATATTTTGATACATGGAAGCTGTTATTTATCAATTTATATTCCCTTTCCTCATTGCTTGTCTCGTGATTTTTCAAATTTTGTTCATCCGCCTACCAATCCATGTTAGGACACATAAGGTCTGGAACTCGATAGATTCAAAGACGATTTCATAAAGCTTTAAATAGAGGGGATGAGTTTTCTGTAGCTGCTTGTGATTGCACTGAGTCTTTCATGTCTCTATTTGATGAAGGATGTGCAGGTATGGTTACTGGTTTCACTATGTCATTTACAACTGTGAAATAAAAGGGTTTCGATTTACCAGTTTTAGATTTGTTTATTATCTGATTTGGTTTCTGTTTCAATAATTACTCATTTTATACCAATAATTCCGCTCCTTTATTTATGTCAATTCTATTTTATTTTACAAATGCTATTGCTGCTATATGGGGGAAAAAAAGTGTTATAAAATAACATACTTTGTTGGAAGGGAATGTAATTTATGTTTAACACTATTAGGGTTTAGGTTTCTATGTACAAACTTTGTCAGCCTGAAAGGCTTCTTGTTCTTATTTGATTTTCATCAATATGGTTAATAATTACATAATTTTATGGCTCTTTAATCTCCACTATCCTTAATTACCATTATCAGTAATATGGGTACTGCTATTTTAATTCAGATTGGTGATAAGATAATGGAAGTCCCTGGTTAATTTAAATATGTAGGGGATTACCGGTGAAGCATTTATATCATACTCATCCTCAGCACTAAATGGAAAGTCCAATCCAGTTTTTTAGCACAGTTTATGATGCATGTGTTAAAGTAGAAATATTTTTGTTCATTTAGACAGGTACAAAAAGATTATTTACCTTATGATTGCTTTTGAAAGTGAACTTATGCTTCAACATATTCTATGAAACTATAGTTTGCATTGCTTTCATTTTAACTGCAGGCAAGTTTCACTTACGAGAATTTTCAAAGCATTTTTCTTATTGATGGTTTGTGAGAAGTACGATTTGTTGAATTCTCAACTTGTATCTGTAGAATTGTGTGAAAGTAATTTTTTCTTTCTTTGTGTCTGAAGGCAGTTTGCAAGTATATTTTATCTATGTCTAGGCTGTTTAATTATCAGTGTTAAGTATTTAAGAGCTTGTTTAGTACATGATGTACGTCGAATTCTGTTCTTTTATTTTTTTAGCAAGAGAAAAAAAGCTCGAGATATATATTGCATGAGAAGAACAACATGCTTTGTCCTCTTTTTGATAACGAAGTCTATTTATTTCATCCCTGAAAGCCATTGACTTCCATTCTTAAATGAATGATCAAGTTATGTTGGCTTTTATTAGTGGGAGTTTTCAGAGGCCAACTGTTAATGGTGGACTGTGGAAGCATATGCGCCTTTGTTACTGATTTGTCTGATGTAACTCATGCTGTATTTCCATTTGCATATGAAGTTGGCAACTAAGATGTAGTGACTTGTGACTCCTCATCCTTGTGTTGTTTCGTAAATAATCCCACATTTGGTACTGCAAAAGTTGCTCAGAATAGCTAATCCCACGTGACCCCTTTACCTACATATGAGGGATTATTTTGTCCTAGGGGTGGGACAGTTAAACCGGGGATAACTCTTTTGCATGTGAATGACTAAAATGCCTTTGCCTGGCTTACACATTCGGGGGTATCTTATCTGCCTAATCCAAACCGAAATCAAACATAGCCGGTGTAAAGTGGTGACTGTGCTCCTTTTTTTGGCACCTTTCTAATATATTTACTTGTCAAAAAAAAAAAAAAGGGAAGAAGAAAGAGGAAGAAAGAAATGGGCTGGAGTCTTCAGTGATTTGTTTTTGGTGATGCATCTAGGAGCACAACAGGAGAATCTTTAATGGAGGTGTAGTTTTTATTTTGGAGTTGAAACATTTGATATTGAGCCCTTTTTTGGATTACTATTAGGAATCTCTCTCTCTCTCTCTCTCTCTTGATAAATACTATTAGGAATCTCTTTCTTTTGTTTCTTGATTGATTTGCCAGAAGAATTTAGCTTATGGGTTGATGTATAGTTTGGCCTTTTTCCCTCTTATGTAATTTTTGCCCGGGATTTCTCCTTGTGTCTCGTTCTGGATTTTATCTACCAGGAAGAGGAAAATTCTCCTTCATTATTCCCCCTTGAGATACAACATGAACAAAATAAAGTTGGTTGTCTTAAGGCTGGTCATGTTGAATTCTCAGACTATTTAATCTTGGATTAGAAAACTAAGGCTGTCATTGATTTAGTAGTACTAGAGGGCCAACATCAATCATTATATTCTCCTATGTGTTGGAGGGCTAACAAGAATTTGAATCAAATGGAAATTGATTGGATGGGATTTTGGTGTGCTGAGAAGTTGATGTACAAATGCCTAGGAGGACTAGCTCCAACCTTCAAAATCACAATTGAAGAAATAATACCTATTGGGAGCAAATATCAATCATTTTATTCCTCCTTTGTGTCTGCTTAGCAAAATCATAGAAGAAATAATAATACATATTGGGAGCAACTAGAATGGAAAGAACCCTCCTTGTGTGACTTGACTGCTTAGCAAAATCATAGAAGAAAAAATACATATGAAATCAAGTCAAATCCAAACAAAGTATAAAGAAAAATCTTAGCCACAACATATCCAATTTTTTATAGGAAAACTTTTGACTTGAAGGATAGCTAAGGGACAAGCTTGAAAGAAAAAATCTTCCATTGTATGAAAATTGTGAGTTTTCAATCAACTTTGTTTCCATCTATTAAAAAACTGAAATCTCAAGTGGAAGCAGACACCTAATCTATTAAAAAACTGAGATCTCAAGTGGAAGCAGACACCCAATCTCTAGGGATTTTCATGGCTCGAGCAGTGGCCAACGATTTTGCAAAGTCTAAGGTGGTTTTAACTTGGATTTTGGATGGGATTGGTCTTCAAGTCATCTCATTTATAAATACTCGTTCCATCCCCAACTGTTTGTCAATTTTCAGCATTCATGCCTTTTAGTAGGGTCAATAAATAATGTATTTTTTTCCCTACAAATTGAAAGAAAGAATAAATAAGAAAACATAGATGATTTTTTTGGGATGTTTGGAATAGTTAAAATGGACTAGCAATTTCGTACGGGAGGAGAATTAAACTAGTTGTCACCAAAATAAATTTGTCAAATAAGAGAAGCATCCATATTCGCTTGCACTATCAATTGATTAATATGCGTTTTACATCACTTTAATACATTTCAAGTTTGTTTTGGTGATTTCCTAGTCAATGGTGGATCGCATTTAATTTGTGGTGAATTCATAGAGTATCATGGATGCTTGATACTCTACCAACCATTCAGGAACAAAAATCACCGATTTCCAGTGGTATAAGAAACATGCTAACAAGTTTTAGGATTCAACACCTAAGGCACATGAACTGGGTTAGGGTTGGGTTGTTTCTATTTTTTTTTCCCCTTACATTGTGAATTGGTTGGCTACAGGGTCCTGTGGTTTTTGTCCGTTTTGATTTTCGACAGGAAGAAGGAAAAAAGAAAAAAAGGGAATCCTTTTGTGTGTCTAGTTGATTATTATATTGATTGCAGAATTGATTGGCATAAAGCAAATTCGTACTGGTTTAATTGAATAAAATGAACAATTCATAATCTCTGTTATGTTATGTTATCAATCCTAAGCAAATTCTTTTCCATTTTGAGGGCTAAATCTCCTCTAGACCTTATTCAAGTGCCAAACAACATTTTAAGTGTGAAGCATTTGCACTTTATCTGAATCACTAGATCTTTAGCATTGTCAAATTAATTTTTTATTTGAAATGTTACTGCAATAGTCGTTTGACCAAAAGATGTGAAATAAAACCCTGTTTATAGATGAGGGCTTATTAGGGTTATATTTTAAGCCTGGCTAAGAAAAATTTATACAAGTCAACTAAAATTTGGGATATACGTAGATCATGGGATATACGTAGATTTTGTTCCCTAGGAATGGCACTGTATAGTTACCAAAAAGCATGACATTTTGCATTTCAACTGCAGGAAACTTTCACCAGAGTAAATGTTCCCATAGAGTGGTTGCGATGATTTTTTCCACGGCGAAGCATGGCTGGTATTAAGGGCGATACATGTTAGATTAGCACAATGTAAGAATGGAGTTAATAATAAAGACTTCCTTTAGGAAAAACTGAACCTGGGTGTTGGTCAGCATGCAAACGGAAGGCTGTATACACTCACAAGACTTTAATCCTAAAGTATCAAAATTGATAAGACCTAAAGCACATACCTACTACATCAAGTGTTTTGGGAAGGGTGAGATTAGAAATCAGACAGAAAATTCATTTTACTTTTTTGGTTAGGTAAAATTCATTTTACTTATAGTTAAAAAGAGATTGAAATTTTGAAAGTACACGTTTTCTTTTGATTTGTATCATTATCGTTGTCATGATGATTGCACCAGCATGTGACTGTCATTACATTAGATAGCAGGATTGGCTGTGGTACGCCATCACTGCCGCCACTCCATCACCATCACGATTTCATCAACTATTGGAATAGTTTCTATTTACACCTTGAGATTCATTAAATTATTGTGAACTCTAGCAGTTCAATGTCAACTTAATGTTTAACTGTGAATTGCCTCTATTTATTTCTTCATTTTATTGATTACTATTATTAGTTTTTTTTTTTTTTTGATTTTTTTCTTTTCATGTAGACATGGCGTAAAACAGTTGACAGGGCTTCAAAGGTCTTCTTGGAGATGCATTACAACCGGCACAAGCGCTTGACAAATGATATTGCTTATCACACTGTGGAAATTTTTATCTGACCTGGGGTGTTGGGAAGGAAGGTTTGGCCCTTGTGCACTACTAGCGTCTAACTTATATTTACTTATTCTTGTATATGTATTTTATCACCACAGCAAAATAATTGTTGTATTTTGTGTCATACAAATTAAGTTTTTTGCCCTCAAAGTTGTCTTTTATGGAGCTGTGTGATTTAAATTTCCCATTATGATTTATAAAATCCAGTAAACATTTTGCTGTGGAAATTTTTATCTGACCTGGCGTGTAGTGGAAGGAAAGCTTGGTCCTTGTGTGCTTCTAGCATCCAACTTATATTTACTATTCTTGTATAGGTATTTTTATCACCACAACGAAATAATTGTTGTATTTTGTGTCATATAAATTAAGTTCTGCCCTCAAAGTTGTCTTTTATGGAGCTGTGTGTGACTTTAATTTGATTATCCACTTTTCCCATTCTGAATTATAAAATCCAGTAAACATTTTGTTGTTGGTAAGCAATATTGATCTTGTGACAACCTTGTTAATCATTGGTTTTGAATGTTATTTAAGTGCTTTGTGTGAATTTGAATGCTTATTATGTGTTATTCTAATATTAGAATCATATTTCGGGGTTCTCGTGTATTACGTGATTGTTACCGATTTTGCCCGCGCCTATATATATTATTATTAAAAAAAAAAAGGAACTTTTTTTTTTTTTTAGTTTTAGTCAAGCGCCGCTAGTTTTAAGTTTTCCACCGCATTTTTTCTCCGAGGTGTTGGATGTGTTTGATTGATTCTATTGGCCTTCTCGTGATTGTTACACGATTTTGGCCCCGAGGCCTATTCTCAAGATTAAGTGTGAAAAAGTGCATTTTTGACCTAGTTTCGAAACCGGAAGTCCCGCGCTAGTTCCGTAAGTTTCCACACATTGGTTTCTCCCGAGGTGTTGGAGGTGTTCCATGGGCCTTCTCGGGACTGTTACAGGATTTTTGGACCCCCTTTTGCCTATTTTCAAACTTAAGTGTTCAGGAAGTGCATTTCTTGACTTAGTTTTCAAACCGGGAGTCTCATGCGAGTTCCGTGAGTTTCCACAACTCATGTTGGTCCCTCCCTAGGTGTTTGAGGTGTTCCCGGGACCTTCCCTTGACTGTCACATGATTTTGGCCCCCCGATGGACTATTTTCATGCTTAGGTGCGAGAAAAGTGTCGTTTCGGACATTGTTTTCAAACCGGGAGTCCCGTGCTAGTTCCGTAAGTTTTCACAACTTACATTGGTCCCTCTCGGGGTGTTTGACGTGTTCCCCGGGTCTTCTCGTGACTATTACACAATTTTGGCCCCCGAGGGCTTATTTTCGAGCTTAAGTGTGAAAAAAGTGTATTTTTTAATTTAGTTCTCAAACCGAGAGTCCCGTGCTAACTCCGTAAGTCTCCGCAACTTGCCTTGGACCCTCCCAAGGTGTTTGAGGCATTCCCGGCCCTTCTTGCGACTGTTACATGATTTTGGCCCCCCGATGGCCTACTTCCAAGCTTAAGTGTTGGAAAAAGTGTATTTTTCGGCCTAGTTTTCAAGTCGGGAGTCCCGTGCCTGTTCGTTATTTTTCACAACTCAAATTGGTCCCTCCTGAGATGTTCGAGGTGTTCCCCGGGCTTTCTCGTGATTGTCACACGATTTCGGCCCAGCGAGGCCTATTCTCAAGCTTGAGTGTGAAAAAAGTACCTTTTCCGACCTAGTTTCCAAACCGGAAGTCCCCGCGCTAGTTCCGTAAGTTTCCACAACTTACATTGGTTTCTCCCGAGGTGTTGGAGGTGTTCCACGGGGACTTCTCGGGACCGTTACAGGATTTTTTGGCCCCCGATGGCCTATTTTCGAACTTAAGTGCTTAGGAAGTGCATTTCTTGACTTAGTTTTCAAACCGGGAGTCCCATGCGAGTTCCGTGAGTTTCCACGACTCACGTTGGTCCCTCCCTAGGTGTTTGAGGTGGTCCCGGGACCTTCCCTTGGCTGTCACACGATTTTGGCTCCCCGATGGACTATTTTCAAGCTTAGGTGCGAGAAAAGTGCCGTTTCGGACATTGTTTTTAGACCGGGAGTCCCGTGCTAGTTCCGTAAGTTTCCACAACTTACATTGGTCCCTCCCGGGGTGTTTGACGTGTTCCCCGGGCCTTCTCGTGACTGTTACACGATGTTGGCCCCCGACGGCTTATTTTCGAGCTTAAGTGTGAAAAAAGTGCATTTTTTGATCTAGTTCTCAAACCGAGAGTCCCGTGCTAGCTCCGTAAGTCTCCGCAACTTGCCTTGGACCCTCCCGAGGTGTTTGGGGCATTTCCCGGTCCTTCTCGTGACTGTTA
This sequence comes from Camellia lanceoleosa, assembly GCA_025200525.1. Lineage (NCBI taxonomy): Eukaryota > Viridiplantae > Streptophyta > Magnoliopsida > Ericales > Theaceae > Camellia > Camellia lanceoleosa. The sequence continues at coordinate 152,651,615 of CM045770.1, read as the reverse complement.
CACGGTTTGGGTCGCCCCGGTGTCCTATTTCCAAGCTTAAGCGCGGAAAAAGTGTCTCTTTCCAACTTAGTTTTCAAACCGGGAGTCCCGTGCTAGTTCCGTAGGTTTTCACAACTCGCGTTGGTCACTCCCGAGGTGTTTGAGGCGTTCCCGGCCCTTCTTGCGACTGTTACATGATTTTGGCCCCCCGATGGCCTACTTCCAAGCTTAAGTGTTAGAAAAAGTGTATTTTCCGGCCTAGTTTTCAAGTCGGGAGTCCCGTGCCTGTTCGTTAAGTTTTCACAACTCAAATTGGTCCCTCCTGAGATGTTCGAGGTGTTCCCCGGGCCTTCTCGTGATTGTCACACGATTTCGGCCCGCCGAGGCCTATTCTCAAGCTTGAGTGTGAAAAACGTACCTTTTCCGACCTAGTTTCCAAACCGGAAGTCCCCGCGCTAGTTCCGTAAGTTTCCACAACTTACATTGGTTTCTCCCGAGGTGTTGGAGGTGTTCCACGGGGACTTCTCGGTACCGTTACAGGATTTTTTGGCCCCCGATGGCCTATTTTCGAACTTAAGTGTTTAGGAAGTGCATTTCTTGACATAGTTTTCAAACCGGGAGTCCCATGCGAGTTCCGTGAGTTTCCGCGACTCACGTTGGTCCGTCCCTAGGTGTTGGAGGTGTTCCCGGGACCTTCCCTTGGCTGTCACACGATTTTGGCCCCCCGATGGACTATTTTCAAGCTTAGGTGCGAGAAAAGTGCCGTTTCGGACATTGTTTTCAAACCGGGAGTCCCGTGCTAGTTTCGTAAGTTTTCACAACTGACGTTGGTCCCTCCCGGGGTGTTCGACGTGTTCCCCGGGCCTTCTCGTGACTGTTACACGATGTTGGCCCCCGACGGCTTATTTTCGAGCCTAAGTGTGAAAAAAGTGCATCTTTTGATCCAGTCCTCAAACCGAGAGTCCCGTGCTAGCTCCGTAAGTCTCCGCAACTTGCCTTGGACCCTCCCGAGGTGTTTGGGGCATTTCCCGGTCCTTCTCGTGACTGTTACACGGTTTGGGTCGCCCCGGTGTCCTATTTCCAAGCTTAAGCGCGGAAAAAGCGTCTCTTTCCAACTTAGTTTTCAAGCCGGGAGTCCCGTGCTAGTTCCGTAGGTTGTCACAGCTCGCGTTGGTCACTCCCCGAGGTGTTTGAGGCGTTCCCGGCCCTTCTCGCGACTGTTACATGATTTTGGCCCCCCGATGGCCTACTTCCAAGCTTAAGTGTTAGAAAAAGTGTATTTTCCGGCCTAGTTTTCGAGTCGGGAGTCCCGCGCCTGTTCGTGAAGTTTTCACAACTCAAATTGGTCCCTCCTGAGACGTTCGAGGTGTTCCCCGGGCCCTCTCGTGATTGTCGCACGATTTCGGCCCGCCGAGGCCTATTCTCAAGCTTGAGTGTGAAAGAAGGTACCTTTTCCGACCTAGTTTCCAAACCGGAAGTCCCCGCGCTAGTTCCGTAAGTTTCCACAACCTACATTGGTTTCTCCCGAGGTGTTGGAGGTGTTCCACGGACTTCTCGGATCAAGGATTTTTTGGCCCCCGATGACCTATTTTCGAACTTAAGTGTTTAGGAAGTGCTTTTGTTGACTTAGTTTTCAAAACCGGGAGTCCCATGCGAGTTCCGTGAGTTTCCACGACTCACGTTGGTCCGTCCCTAGGTGTTGGAGGTGTTCCCGGGACCTTCCTTTGGCTGTCACACGATTTTGGGCCCCCGATGGACTATTTTCAAGCTTAGGTGCGAGAAAAGTGCCGTTTCGGACATTGTTTTCAAATCGGGAGTCCCGTGCTAGTTCCGTAAGTTTCCACAACTTACATTGGTCCCTCCCGGGGTGTTTGACGTGTTCCCCGGGTCTTCTTGTGACTGTTAGACGATGTTGGCCCCCCGACGGCTTATTTTTGAGCTTAAGTGTGAAAAAAGTGCATTTTTTGATCTAGTTCTCAAACCGAGAGTCCCGTGCTAGCTCCGTATGTCTCCACAACTTGGCTTGGACCCTCTCGTGGTGTTTGGGGCATTTCCCGGTCGTTCTCGTGACTGTCACACGGTTTGGGTCGCCCGGTGTCCTATTTCCAAGCTTAAGTGCGTAAAAAGTGTCGCTTTCCAACTTAGTTTTCAAACTCGGAGTCCCGTGGTAGTTCTGTAGGTTTTCACAACTCGCGTAGGTCACTTCCGAGGTGTTTGAGGCGTTCCTGGCCCTTCTTGCGACTGTTACACGATTTTGGCCCCCCGATGGCCTACTTCCAAGCTTAAGTGTTAGAAAAAGTGTATTTTCCGGCCTAGTTTTCAAGTCGGGAGTCCCGTGCCTGTTTGTTAAGTTTTCAGAACTCAAATTGGTCCCTCCTGAGATGTTCGAGGTGTTCCTCGGGCCTTCTCGTGATTGTCACACGATTTCGGCCCGCCGAGGCCTATTCTCAAGCTTGAGTGTGAAAAAAGTACCTTTTCCGACCTAGTTTCCAAACCGGAAGTCCCCGCGCTAGTTCCGTAAGTTTCCACAACTTACATTGGTTTCTCCCGAGGTGTCGGAGGTGTTCCACGGGGACTTCTCGGGACCGTTACAGGATTTTTTGGCCCCCGATGGCCTATTTTCGAACTTAAGTGTTTAGGAAGTGCATTTCTTGACTTAGTTTTCAAACCGGGAGTCCCATGCGAGTTCCGTGAGTTTCCGCGACTCACGTTGGTCCGTCCCTAGGTGTTGGAGGTGTTCCCGGGACCTTCCCTTGGCTGTCACACGATTTTGGCCCCCCGATGGACTATTTTCAAGCTTAGGTGCGAGAAAAGTGCCGTTTCGGACATTGTTTTCAAACCGGGAGTCCCGTGCTAGTTCCGTAAGTTTCCACAACTTACATTGGTCCCTCCCGGGTTGTTTGACGTGTTCCCCGGGCCTTCTCGTGACTGTTACACGATGTTGGCCCCCCGACGGCTTATTTTCGAGCTTAGGTGTGAAAAAAGTGCATTTTTTGATCTAGTTCTCACACTGAGAGTCCCGTCCTAGCTCCGTAAGTCTCCGCAACTTGGCTTGGACCCTCCTGAGGTGTTTGGGGCATTTCCCGGTCCTTCTCGTGACTGTTACACGGTTTGGGTTGCCCCGGTGTCCTATTTCCAAGCTTAAGCGTGGAAAAAGTGTCTCTTTCTAACTTAGTTTTCAAACCGGGAGTCCCGTGCTAGTTCCGTAGGTTTTCACAGCTCGCGTTGGTCACTCCTCGAGGTGTTTGAGGCGTTCCCGGCCCTTCTTGCGACTGTTACACGATTTTGGCCCCCCGATGGCCGACTTCCAAGCTTAAGTGTTTGAAAAAGTGCATTTTCTGCCCTAGTTTTCAAGTCGGGAGTCCCGTGCTTGTTCGTTAAGTTTTCAGAACTCAAATTGGTCCCTCCTGAGATGTTCGAGGTGTTCCAGTCTGTCTCTCGTGATTGTCACACGATTTCGGCCCGCCGAGGCCTATTCTCAAGCTTGAGTGTGAAAAAAGTACCTTTTCCGACCTAGTTTCCAAACCGGAAGTCCCCGCGCTAGTTCCGTAAGTTTCCACAACTTACATTGGTTTCTCCCGAGGTGTCGGAGGTGTTCCACGGGGACTTCTCGGGACCGTTACAGGATTTTTTGGCCCCCGATGGCCTATTTTCGAACTTAAGTGTTTAGGAAGTGCATTTCTTGACTTAGTTTTCAAACCGGGAGTCCCATGCGAGTTCCGTGAGTTTCCGCGACTCACGTTGGTCCGTCCCTAGGTGTTGGAGGTGTTCCCGGGACCTTCCCTTGGCTGTCACACGATTTTGGCCCCCCGATGGACTATTTTCAAGCTTAAGTGCGAGAAAAGTGCCGTTTCGGACATTGTTTTCAAACCGGGAGTCCCGTGCTAGTTCCGTAAGTTTCCACAACTTACATTGGTCCCTCCCGGGGTGTTTGACGTGTTCCCTGGGCCTTCGTGATCAGTTACGATGTTGGCCCCCCGACGGCTTATTCTCGAGCTTAAGTGTGAAAAAAGTGCATTTTTTGATCTAGTTCTCAAACCGAGAGTCCCGTGGTAGCTTCGTAAGTCTCCGCAACTTGGCTTGGACCTTCCCGAGGTGTTTGGGGCATTTCCCGGTCCTTCTCGTGACTGTTACACGGTTTGGGTCGCCCCGGTGTCCTATTTCCAAGCTTAAGCGCGGAAAAAGTGTCTCTTTCCAACTTAGTTTTCAAACCGGGAGTCCCGTGCTAGTTCCGTAGGTTTTCACAACTCGCGTTGGTCACTCCCGAGGTGTTTGAGGCGTTCCCGGCCCTTCTTGCGACTGTTACACGATTTTGGCCCCCCGATGGCCTACTTCCAAGCTTAAGTGTTAGAAAAAGTGCATTTTCCGGCCTAGTTTTCAAGTCGGGAGTCCCGTGCCTGTTCGTTAAGTTTTCAGAACTCAAATTGGTCCCTCCTGAGATGTTCGAGGTGTTCCCCGGGCCTTCTCGTGATTGTCACACGATTTCGGCCCGCCGAGGCCTATTCTCAAGCTTGAGTGTGAAAAAAGTACCTTTTCCGACCTAGTTTCCAAACCGGAAGTCCCCGCGCTAGTTCCGTAAGTTTCCACAACTTACATTGGTTTCTCCCGAGGTGTCGGAGGTGTTCCACGGGGACTTCTCGGGACCGTTACAGGATTTTTTGGCCCCCGATGGCCTATTTTCGAACTTAAGTGTTTAGGAAGTGCATTTCTTGACTTAGTTTTCAAACCGGGAGTCCCATGCGAGTTCCGTGAGTTTCCGCGACTCACGTTGGTCCGTCCCTAGGTGTTGGAGGTGTTCCCGGGACCTTCCCTTGGCTGTCACACGATTTTGGCCCCCCGATGGACTATTTTCAAGCTTAGGTGCGAGAAAAGTGCCGTTTCGGACATTGTTTTCAAACCGGGAGTCCCGTGCTAGTTCCGTAAGTTTCCACAACTTACATTGGTCCCTCCCGGGGTGTTTGACGTGTTCCCCGGGCCTTCTCGTGACTGTTACACGATGTTGGCCCCCCGACGGCTTATTTTCGAGCTTAAGTGTGAAAAAAGTGCATTTTTTGATCTAGTTCTCAAACCGAGAGTCCCGTGCTAGCTCCGTAAGTCTCCGCAACTTGCCTTGGACCCTCCCGAGGTGTTTGGGGCATTTCCCGGTCCTTCTCGTGACTGTTACACGGTTTGGGTCGCCCCGGTGTCCTATTTCCAAGCTTAAGCGCGGAAAAAAGCGTCTCTTTCCAACTTAGTTTTCAAACCGGGAGTCCCGTGCTAGTTCCGCAGGTTTTCACAGCTCGCGTTGGTCACTCCCCGAGGTGTTTGAGGCGTTCCCGGCCCTTCTCGCGACTGTTACATGATTTTGGCCCCCCGATGGCCTACTTCCAAGCTTAGGTGTTAGAAAAAGTGTATTTTCCGGCCTAGTTTTCGAGTCGGGAGTCTCGTGCCTGTTCGTTAAGTTTTCAGAACTCCAATTTTTCCCTCGTGAGATGTTCGAGGTGTTCCCCGGGCCTTCTCGTGATTGTCACACGATTTCGGCTCGCCGAGGCCTATTCTAAAGTTGGAGTGTTAAAAACGTACCTTTTCCAACCTAGTTTCCAAACCGGAAGTCCCCGCGCTAGTTCCGTAAGTTTCCACAACTTACATTGGTTTCTCCTGAGGTGTTCGAGGTGTTCCACGGGGACTTCTCGGTACCGTTACAGGATTTTTTGGGCCCCGATGGCCTATTTTCGAACTTAAGTGCTTAGGAAGTGCATTTCTTGACTTAGTTTTCAAACCGAGAGTCCCATGCGAGTTCCGTGAGTTTCCGCGACTCACGTTGGTCCGTCCCTAGGTGTTGGAGGTGTTCCCAGGACCTTCCCTTGGCTGTCACACGATTTTGGGCCACCGATGGACTATTTTCAAGCTTAGGTGCGAGAAAAGTGCCGTTTCGGACATTGTTTTCGAGCCGGGAGTCCCGTGCTAGTTCCGTAAGATTTCACAACTTACATTGGTCCCTCCCGGGGTGTTTGACGTGTTCCTGGCCTTCGTGATCGTTACACGATGTTGGCCCCGACGGCTTATTTTCGAGCTTAAGTGTGAAAAAAGTGCATTTTTGATCTAGTTCTCAAACCGAGAGTCCTGCTAGCTCGTAAGTCTCCATGAACTTGCCTTGGACCCTCCCGAGGTGTTTGGGGCATTTCCCGGTCCTTCTCGTGACTGTTACACGGTTTGGGTCGCCCCGGTGTCCTATTTCCAAGCTTAAGCGTGGAAAAAGTGTCTCTTTCCAACTTAGTTTTCAAACCGGGAGTCCCGTGCTAGTTCCGTAGGTTTTCACAACTCGCGTTGGTCACTCCCGAGGTGTTTGAGGCGTTCCCGGCCCCTCTTGCGACTGTTACACGATTTTGGCCCCCCGATGGCCTACTTCCAAGCTTAAGTGTTAGAAAAAGTGCATTTTCTGGCCTAGTTTTCAAGTCGGGAGTCCCGTGCCTGTTCGTTAAGTTTTCAGAACTCAAATTGGTCCCTCCTGAGATGTTCGAGGTGTTCCCCGGGCCTTCTCGTGATTGTCACACGATTTCGGCCCGCCGAGGCCTATTCTCAAGCTTGAGTGTGAAAAAAGTACCTTTTCCGACCTAGTTTCCAAACCGGAAGTCCCCGCGCTAGTTCCGTAAGTTTCCACAACTTACATTGGTTTCTCCCGAGGTGTCGGAGGTGTTCCACGGGGACTTCTCGGGACCGTTACAGGATTTGTTGGCCCCCGATGGCCTATTTTCGAACTTAAGTGTTTAGGAAGTGCATTTCTTGACTTAGTTTTCAAACCGGGAGTCCCATGCGAGTTCCGTGAGTTTCCGCGACTCACGTTGGTCCGTCCCTAGGTGTTGGAGGTGTTCCCGGGACCTTCCCTTGGCTGTCACACGATTTTGGCCCCCCGATGGACTATTTTCAAGCTTAGGTGCGAGAAAAGTGCCGTTTCGGACATTGTTTTCAAACCGGGAGTCCCGTGCTAGTTCCGTAACTTTCCACAACTTACATTGGTTTCTCTCGAGGTGTTTGTCGTGTTCCTGGCCTTCTCGTGATCATACACGATGTTGGCCCCCCGACGGCTTATTTTCGAACTTGAGTGTGAAAAATTGCATTTTTTGATCTAGTTCTCAAACCGAGAGTCCCGTGCTAGCTCCGTAAGTCTCCGCAACTTGGCTTGGAACCTCCCGAGGTGTTTGGGGCATTTCCCGGTGCTTCTCGTGGTATCACACGGTCGCCTAGGTGTCCTATTTCCAAGCTTAAGCTGAAAAGTGTCTCTTTCCAACTTAGTTTTCAAACCGGAGTCCGTGCTAGTTCCAGAGGTTTTCACAACTCGCGTTGGTCACTCCCGAGGTGTTTGAGGCGTGGGCCTTCTTATGATTACACGATTTTGGCCCCCTGATGGCCTACTTTCAAAAGCTTAAGTGTTAGAAAAAGTGCATTTTCTGGCCTAGTTTTCAAGTCGGGAGTCCCGTGTCTGTTCGTTAAGTTTTTAGAACTGAAATTGGTCCCTCCTGAGATGTTCGAGGTGTTCCCCGGGCCTTCTCGTGATTGTCACACGATTTCGGCCCCCGAGGCCTATTCTCAAGCTTGAGTGTGAGAAAAGTACCTTTTCCGACCTAGCTTCCAAGCCGGAAGTCCCTGCGCTAGTTCCGTAAGTTTTCACAACTTACATTGGTTTCTCCCGAGGTGTCGGAGGTGTTCCACGGGGACTTCTCGGGACCGTTACAGGATTTGTTGGCCCCCGATGGCCTATTTTCGAACTTAAGTGCTTAGGAAGTGCATTTCTTGACTTAGTTTTCAAACCGGGAGTCCCATGCGAGTTCCGTGAGTTTCCGCGAGTCACGTTGGTCCGTCCCTAGGTGTTGGAGGTGTTCCCGGGACCTTCCCTCGGCTGTCACACGATTTTGGGCCCCCGATGGACTATTTTTCAGGCTTAGGTGCGAGAAAAGTGCCGTTTCGGACATTGTTTTCAGACCGGGAGTCCCGTGCTAGTTCCGTAAGTTTTCACAACTTACGTTGGTCCCTCCCGGGGTGTTCGACGTGTTCCCCGGGCCTTCTCGTGACTGTTACACGATGTTGGCCCCCGACGGCTTATTTTCGAGCCTAAGTGTGAAAAAAGTGCATCTTTTGGTCCAGTCCTCAAACCGAGAGTCCCGTGCTAGCTCCGTAAGTCTCCGCAACTTGCCTTGGACCCTCCCGAGGTGTTTGGGGCATTTCCCGGTCCTTCTCGTGACTGTTACACGGTTTGGGTCGCCCCGGTGTCCTATTTCCAAGCTTAAGCGCGGAAAAAAGCGTCTCTTTCCAACTTAGTTTTCAAACCGGGAGTCCCGTGCTAGTTCCGCAGGTTTTCACAGCTCGCGTTGGTCACTCCCCGAGGTGTTTGAGGCGTTCCCGGCCCTTCTCGCGACTGTTACATGATTTTGGCCCCCCGATGGCCTACTTCCAAGCTTAGGTGTTTGTAAAAGTGTATTTTCTGCCCTAGTTTTCAAGTCGGAGTCCTATTATTAAGTTTTGAACTCAAATTGGTCCCTCCCGAGATGTTCGAGGTGTTCCTGCCTTCTCGTGATTGTCACACGATTTCGCCCGCCGAGGCCTATTCTCAAGCTTGAGTGTGAAAAAGTACCTTTTCGACCTAGTTTCCAAACCGAAGTCCTTGCTAGTTCCGTAAGTTTTCACAACTTACATTGGTTTCTCCCGAGGTGTCGGAGGTGTTCCACGGGGACTTCTCGGGACCGTTACAGGATTTGTTGGCCCCCGATGGCCTATTTTCGAACTTAAGTGCTTAGGAAGTGCATTTCTTGACTTAGTTTTCAAACCGGGAGTCCCATGCGAGTTCCGTGAGTTTCCGCGACTCACGTTGGTCCGTCCCTAGGTGTTGGAGGTGTTCCCGGGACCTTCCCTTGGCTGTCACACGATTTTGGCCCCCCGATGGACTATTTTCAAGCTTAGGTGCGAGAAAAGTGCCGTTTCGGACATTGTTTTCAAACCGGGAGTCCCGTGCTAGTTCCGTAAGTTTCCACAACTTACATTGGTCCCTCCCGGGGTGTTTGACGTGTTCCCCGGGCCTTCTCGTGACTGTTACACGATGTTGGCCCCCCGACGGCTTATTTTCGAGCTTAAGTGTGAAAAAAGTGCATTTTTTGATCTAGTTCTCAAACCGAGAGTCCCGTGCTAGCTCCGTAAGTCTCCGCAACTTGGCTTGGACCCTCCCGAGGTGTTTGGGGCATTTCCCGGTCCTTCTCGTGACTGTTACACGGTTTGGGTCGCCCCGGTGTCCTATTTCCAAGCTTAAGCGCGGAAAAAGTCTCTTTCCAACTTAGTTTTCAAACCGGGAGTCCCGTGCTAGTTCCGTAGGTTTTCACAACTCGCGTTGGTCACTCCCGAGGTGTTTGAGGCGTTCCCGGCCCTTCTTGCGACTGTTACACGATTTTGGCCCCCCGATAGCCTACTTCCAAGCTTAAGTGTTAGGAAAAGTGTGTTTTCCGGCCTAGTTTTCAAGTCGGGAGTCCTGTGTCTGTTCGTTAAGTTTTCAGAACTCGAATTGGTCCCTCAAGATCCCGAGGTGTTCCTGCCTTCTCGTGATTGTCACATGATTTCGGCCCGCCGAGGCCTATTCTCAAGCTTGAGTGTGAAAAAAGTACCTTTTTTGACCTAGTTTCCAAATCGGAAGTCCCGCGCTAGTTCCGTAAGTTTCCACAACTTACATTGGTTTCTCCTGAGGTGTTGGAGGTGTTCCACGGGGACTTCTCGGGATTGTTACAGGATTTTTTGGCCCCCGATGGCCTATTTTCGAACTTAAGTGTTTAGGAAGTGCATTTCTTGAGATAGTTTTCAAACTGGAAGTCCCATGCGAGTTCCGTGAGTTTCCGCGACTCACGTTGGTCAGTCCCTAGTTGTTGGAGGTGTTCCCGGGACCTTCCCTTGGCTGTCACACGATTTTGGCCCCCCGATGGACTATTTTCAAACTTAGGTGCGAGAAAAGTGCCGTTTCGGACATTGTTTTCAAACCGGGAGTCCCGTGCTAGTTTCGTAAGTTTCCACAACTTAGATTGGTCCCTCCCGGGGTGTTTGACGTGTTCTCCGGGCCTTCTCGTGACTGTTACACGATGTTGGCCCCGACGGCTTATTTTCGAGCTTAAGTGTGAAAAAAGTGCATTTTTTGATCTAGTTCTCAAACCGTGAGTCCCGTGCTAGCTCCGTAAGTCTCCGCAACTTGCCTTGGACCCTCCCGAGGTGTTTGGGTCATTTCCCGGTCCTTCTCGTGACTGTTACACGGTTTGGGTCGCCCCGGTGTCCTATTTCCAAGCTTAAGCGCAGAAAAAGTGTCTCTTTCCAACTTAGTTTTCAAACCGGGAGTCCCGTGCTAGTTCCGTAGGTTTTCACAACTCGCGTTGGTCACTCCCGAGGTGTTTGAGGCGTTCCCGGCCCTTCTTGCGACTGTTACATGATTTTGGCCCCCCGATGGCCTACTTCCAAGCTTAAGTGTTAGAAAAAGTGTATTTTCCGGCCTAGTTTTCAAGTCGGGAGTCCCGTGCCTGTTCGTTAAGTTTTCAGAACTCAAATTGGTCCCTCCTGAGATGTTCGAGGTGTTCCCCGGGCCTTCTCGTGATTGTCACACGATTTCGGCCCGCCGAGGCCTATTCTCAAGCTTGAGTGTGAAAAAGTACCTTTTCCGACCTAGTTTCCAAACCGGAAGTCCCCGCGCTAGTTCCGTAAGTTTCCACAACTTACATTGGTTTCTCCCGAGGTGTCGGAGGTGTTCCACGGGACTTCTTGGGACCATTACAGGATTTATTGGACCCCGATGGCCTATTTTCGAACTTAAGTGCTTAGGAAGTGCATTTCTTGACTTAGTTTTCAAACCAGGAGTCCCATGCGAGTTCCGTGAGTTTCCGCGACTCACGTTGGTCCGTCCCTAGGTGTTGGAGGTGTTCCCGGGACCTTCCCTTGGCTGTGTCACGATTTTGGCCCCCCGATGGACTATTTTCAAGTTTAGGTGCGAGAAAAGTGCCTTTCGGACAATGTTTTCAAACCGGGAGTCCCGTGTTAGTTCCGTAAGTTTCCACAACTTACATTGGTCCCTCCCGGGGTGTTTGACGTGTTCCCCGACGGCTTATTTTCGAGCTTAAGTGTGAAAAAAGTGCATTTTTTGATCTAGTTCTCAAACCGAGAGTCCCGTGCTAGCTCCGTAAGTCTCCGCAACTTGCCTTGGACCCTCCCGAGGTGTTTGGGGCATTTCCCGGTCCTTCTCGTGACTGTTACACGGTTTGGGTCGCCCCGGTGTCCTATTTCCAAGCTTAAGCGCGGAAAAAGTGTCTCTTTCCAACTTAGTTTTCAAACCGGGAGTCCCGTTCTAGTTCCGTTGGTTTTCACAACTCGCATTGGTCACTCTCGAGGTGTTTGAGGCGTTCCCGCCCTTCTTATGATTGTTACGATTTTGGCCCCCCGATGGCCTACTTCCAAGCTTAAGTGTTAGAAAAAGTGCATTTTCCGGCCTAGTTTTCAAGTCGGGAGTCCCGTGCCTGTTCGTTAAGTTTTCAGAACTCAAATTGGTCCCTCCTGAGATGTTCGAGGTGTTCCCCGGGCCTTCTCGTGATTGTCACACGATTTCGGCCCGCCGAGGCCTATTCTCAAGCTTGAGTGTGAAAAAAGTACCTTTTCCGACCTAGTTTCCAAACCGGAAGTCCCCGCGCTAGTTCCGTAAGTTTCCACAACTTACATTGGTTTCTCCCGAGGTGTCGGAGGTGTTCCACGGGGACTTCTCGGGACCGTTACAGGATTTGTTGGCCCCCGATGGCCTATTTTCGAACTTAAGTGCTTAGGAAGTGCATTTCTTGACTTAGTTTTCAAACCGGGAGTCCCATGCGAGTTCCGTGAGTTTCCGCGACTCACGTTGGTCCGTCCCTAGGTGTTGGAGGTGTTCCCGGGACCTTCCCTTGGCTGTCACACGATTTTGGCCCCCCGATGGACTATTTTCAAGCTTAGGTGCGAGAAAAGTGCCGTTTCGGACATTGTTTTCAAACCGGGAGTCCCGTGCTAGTTCCGTAAGTTTCCACAACTTACATTGGTCCCTCCCGGGGTGTTTGACGTGTTCCCTGGGCCTTCTCGTGACTGTTAGACGATGTTGGCCCCCCCGACGGCTTATTTTCGTGCTTAAGTGTGAAAAAAGTGCATTTTTTGATCTAGTTCTCAAACCGAGAGTCCCGTGCTAGCTCCGTAAGTCTCCGCAACTTGGCTTGGACCCTCCCGAGGTGTTTGGGGCATTTCCCGGTCCTTCTCGTGACTGTTACACGGTTTGGGTCGCCCCGGTGTCCTATTTCCAAGCTTAAGCGCGGAAAAAGTGTCTCTTTCCAACTTAGTTTTCAAACCGGGAGTCCCGTGCTAGTTCCGTAGGTTTTCACAACTCGCGTTGGTCACTCCCGAGGTGTTTGAGGCGTTCCCGGCCCTTCTTGCGACTGTTACATGATTTTGGCCCCCCGATGGCCTACTTCCAAGCTTAAGTGTTAGAAAAAGTGCATTTTCCGGCCTAGTTTTCAAGTCGGGAGTCCCGTGCCTGTTCGTTAAGTTTTCAGAACTCAAATTGGTCACTCCTGAGATGTTCGAGGTGTTCCCCGGGCCTTCTCGTGATTGTCACACGATTTCGGCCCGCCGAGGCCTATTCTCAAGCTTGAGTGTGAAAAAGTACCTTTTCCGACCTAGTTTCCAAACCGGAAGTCCCCGCGCTAGTTCCGTAAGTTTCCACAACTTACATTGGTTTCTCATGAGGTGTGGGAGGTTTTCCACGGGGACTTCTCGGGACCGTTACAGGATTTTTTGGCCCCCGATGGCCTATTTTCGAACTTAAGTGCTTAGGAAGTGCATTTCTTGACTTAGTTTTCAAACCGGGAGTCCCATGCGAGTTCCGTGAGTTTCCGCGACTCACGTTGGTCCGTCCCTAGGTGTTGGAGGTGTTCCCGGGACCTTCCCTTGGCTGTCACACGATTTTGGCCCCCCGATGGACTATTTTCAAGCTTAGGTGCGAGAAAAGTGCCGTTTCGGACATTGTTTTCAAACCGGGAGTCCCGTGCTAGTTCCGTAAGTTTCCACAACTTACATTGGTCCCTCCCGGGGTGTTTGACGTGTTCCCCGGGCCTTCTCGTGACTGTTACACGATGTTGGCCCCCCGACGGCTTATTTTCGAGCTTAAGTGTGAAAAAAGTGCATTTTTTGATCTAGTTCTCAAACCGAGAGTCCCGTGCTAGCTCCGTAAGTCTCCGCAACTTGCCTTGGACCCTCCCGAGGTGTTTGGGGCATTTCCCGGTCCTTCTCGTGACTGTTACACGGTTTGGGTCGCCCCGGTGTCCTATTTCCAAGCTTAAGCGCGGAAAAAGTGTCTCTTTCCAACTTAGTTTTCAAACCGGGAGTCCCGTGCTAGTTCCGTAGGTTTTCACAACTCGCGTTGGTCACTCCCGAGGTGTTTGAGGCGTTCCCGGCCCTTCTTGCGACTGTTACACGATTTTGGCCCCCCGATGGCCTACTTCCAAGCTTAAGTGTTAGAAAAAGTGCATTTTCCGGCCTAGTTTTCAAGTCGGGAGTCCCGTGCCTGTTCGTTAAGTTTTCACAACTCAAATTGGTCCCTCCTGAGATGTTCGAGGTGTTCCCCGGGCCTTCTCGTGATTGTCACACGATTTCGGCCCGCCGAGGCCTATTCTCAAGCTTGAGTGTGAAAAAAGTACCTTTTCCGACCTAGTTTCCAAACCGGAAGTCCCCGCGCTAGTTCCGTAAGTTTCCACAACTTACATTGGTTTCTCCCGAGGTGTCGGAGGTGTTCCACGGGGACTTCTCGGGACCGTTACAGGATTTTTTGGCCCCCGATGGCCTATTTTCGAACTTAAGTGTTTAGGAAGTGCATTTCTTGACTTAGTTTTCAAACCGGGAGTCCCATGCGAGTTCCGTGAGTTTCCGCGACTCACGTTGGTCCGTCCCTAGGTGTTGGAGGTGTTCCCGGGACCTTCCCTTGGCTGTCACACGATTTTGGCCCCCCGATGGACTATTTTCAAGCTTAGGTGCGAGAAAAGTGCCGTTTCGGACATTGTTTTCAAACCGGGAGTCCCTTGCTAGTTCCGTAAGTTTCCACGACTTACATTGGTCCCACCCGGGGTGTTTGACGTGTTCCCGGACCTTCTCGTGACTGTTACACGATGTTGGCCCCCCGACGGCTTATTTTCGAGCTTAAGTGTGAAAAAAGTGCATTTTTTGATCTAGTTCTCAAACCGAGAGTCCCGTGCTAGCTCCGTAAGTCTCCGCAACTTGGCTTGGACCCTCCCGAGGTGTTTGGGGCATTTCCCGGTCCTTCTCGTGACTGTTACACGGTTTGGGTCGCCCCGGTGTCCTATTTCCAAGCTTAAGCGCGGAAAAAGTGTCTCTTTCCAACTTAGTTTTCAAACCGGGAGTCCCGTGCTAGTTCCGTAGGTTTTCACAACTCGCGTTGGTCACTCCCGAGGTGTTTGAGGCGTTCCCGGCCCCTCTTGCGACTGTTACACGATTTTGGCCCCCCGATGGCCTACTTCCAAGCTTAAGTGTTAGAAAAAGTGCATTTTCCGGCCTAGTTTTCAAGTCGGGAGTCCCGTGCCTGTTCGTTAAGTTTTCAGAACTCAAATTGGTCCCTCCTGAGATGTTCGAGGTGTTCCCCGGGCCTTCTCGTGATTGTCACACGATTTCGGCCCGCCGAGGCCTATTCTCAAGCTTGAGTGTGAAAAAAGTACCTTTTCCGACCTAGTTTCCAAACCTAAGTCCTCGCTAGTTAGTAAGTTTCCACAACTTACATTGGTTTCTCCCGAGGTGTCGGAGGTGTTCCACGGGGACTTCTCGGGACCGTTACAGGATTTGTTGGCCCCCGATGGCCTATTTTCGAACTTAAGTGCTTAGGAAGTGCATTTCTTGACTTAGTTTTCAAACCGGGAGTCCCATGCGAGTTCCGTGAGTTTCCGCGACTCACGTTGGTCCGTCCCTAGGTGTTGGAGGTGTTCCCGGGACCTTCCCTTGGCTGTCACACGATTTTGGCCCCCCGATGGACTATTTTCAAGCTTAGGTGCGAGAAAAGTGCCGTTTCAGACATTGTTTTCAAACCGGGAGTCCCGTGCTAGTTCCGTAAGTTTCCACAACTTACATTGGTCCCTCCCGGGGTGTTTGACGTGTTCCCCGGGCCTTCTCGTGACTGTTACACGATGTTGGCCCCCCGACGGCTTATTTTCGAGCTTAAGTGTGAAAAAAGTGCATTTTTTGATCTAGTTCTCAAACCGAGAGTCCCGTGCTAGCTCCGTAAGTCTCCGCAACTTGGCTTGGACCCTCCCGAGGTGTTTGGGGCATTTCCCGGTCCTTCTCGTGACTGTTACACGGTTTGGGTCGCCCCGGTGTCCTATTTCCAAGCTTAAGCGCGGAAAAAGTGTCTCTTTCCAACTTAGTTTTCAAACCGGGAGTCCCGTGCTAGTTCCGTAGGTTTTCACAACTCGCGTTGGTCACTCCCGAGGTGTTTGAGGCGTTCCCGGCCCCTCTTGCGACTGTTACACGATTTTGGCCCCCCGATGGCCTACTTCCAAGCTTAAGTGTTAGAAAAAGTGCATTTTCCGGCCTAGTTTTCAAGTCGGGAGTCCCGTGCCTGTTCGTTAAGTTTTCAGAACTCAAATTGGTCCCTCCTGAGATGTTCGAGGTGTTCCCCGGGCCTTCTCGTGATTGTCACACGATTTCGGCCCGCCGAGGCCTATTCTCAAGCTTGAGTGTGAAAAAAGTACCTTTTCCGACCTAGTTTCCAAACCGGAAGTCCCCGCACTAGTTCCGTAAGTTTCCACAACTTACATTAGTTTCTCCGGAGGTGTTGGATGTGTTCCACGGGACTTCTTGGGACCGTTACAGGATTTGTTGGCCCTCGGTGGCCTATTTTCGAACTTAAGTGCTTAGGAAGTGCATTTCTTGACTTAGTTTTCAAACCGGGAGTCCCATGCGAGTTCCGTGAGTTTCCGCGACTCACGTTGGTCCGTCCCTAGGTGTTGGAGGTGTTCCCGGGACCTTCCCTTGGCTGTCACACGATTTTGGCCCCCCGATGGACTATTTTCAAGCTTAGGTGCGAGAAAAGTGCCGTTTCGGACATTGTTTTCAAACCGGGAGTCCCGTGCTAGTTCCGTAAGTTTTCACAACTTACATTGGTCCCTCCCGGGGTGTTTGACGTGTTCACGATGTTGGACCCGACGGCTTATTTTCGAGCCTAAGTGTGAAAAAAGTGCATCTTTTGGTCCAGTCCTCAAACCGAGAGTCCCGTGCTAGCTCCGTAAGTCTCCGCAACTTGGCTTGGACCCTCCCGAGGTGTTTGGGGCATTTCCCGGTCCTTCTCGTGACTGTTACACGGTTTGGGTCGCCCCGGTGTCCTATTTCCAAGCTTAAGCGCGGAAAAAGTGTCTCTTTCCAACTTAGTTTTCAAACCGGGAGTCCCGTGCTAGTTCCGTAGGTTTTCACAACTCGCGTTGGTCACTCCCGATGTGTTTGAGGCGTTCCCGGCCCCTCTTGCGACTGTTACACGATTTTGGCCCCCCGATGGCCTACTTCCAAGCTTAAGTGTTAGAAAAAGTGCATTTTCCGGCCTAGTTTCCAAGTCGGGAGTCCCGTGCCTGTTCGTTAAGTTTTCAGAACTCAAATTGGTCCCTCCTGAGATGTTCGAGGTGTTCCCCGGGCTTTCTCGTGATTGTCACACGATTTCGGCCCGCCGAGGCCTATTCTAAAGCTTGAGTGTGAAAAAAGTACCTTTTCCGACCTAGTTTCCAAACCGGAAGTCCCCGCGCTAGTTCCGTAAGTTTCCACAACTTACATTGGTTTCTCCCGAGGTGTCGGACGTGTTCCACGGGGACTTCTCGGGACCGTTACAGGATTTTTCGGCCCCCGATGGCCTATTTTCGAACTTAAGTGTTTAGGAAGTGCATTTCTTGACTTAGTTTTCAAACCGGGAGTCCCATGCGAGTTCCGTGATTTTCCGCGAGTCACGTTGGTCCGTCCCTAGGTGTTGGAGGTGTTCCCGGGACCTTTCCTTGGCTGTCACTCGATTTTGGCCGCCCGATGGACTATTTTCAAGCTTAGGTGCGAGAAAAGTGCCGTTTCGGACATTGTTTTCAAACCGGGAGTCCCGTGCTAGTTCCGTAAGTTTCCACAACTTACATTGGTCCCTCCCGGGGTGTTTGACGTGTTCCCCGGGCCTTCTCGTGACTGTTACACGATGTTGGCCCCCCGACGGCTTATTTTCGAGCTTAAGTGTGAAAAAAGTGCATTTTTTGATCTAGTTCTCAAACCGAGAGTCCCGTGCTAGCTCCGTAAGTCTCCGCAACTTGCCTTGGACCCTCCTGAGGTGTTTGGGGCATTTTCCGGTCCTTCTCGTGACTGTTACACGGTTTGGGTCGCCCCGGTGTCCTATTTCCAAGCTTAAGCGCGGAAAAAGTGTCTCTTTCCAACTTAGTTTTCAAACCGGGAGTCCCGTGCTAGTTCCGTAGGTTTTCACAACTCGCGTTGGTTACTCTCGAGGTGTTTGAGGCGTTCCCGGCCCCTCTTGCGACTGTTACACGATTTTGGCCCCCCGATGGCCTACTTCCAAGCTTAAGTGTTTGAAAAAGTGCATTTTCTGGCCTAGTTTTCAAGTCGGGAGTCCCGTGCCTGTTCGTTAAGTTTTCAGAACTCAAATTGGTCCCTCCTGAGATGTTCGAGGTGTTCCCCGGGCCTTCTCGTGATTGTCACACGATTTCGGCCCACCGAGGCCTATTCTCAAGCTTGAGTGTGAAAAAAGTACCTTTTCCGACCTAGTTTCCAAACCGGAAGTCCCCGCGCTAGTTCCGTAAGTTTCCACAACTTACATTGGTTTCTCCCGAGGTGTCGGACGTGTTCCACGGGGACTTCTCGGGACCGTTACAGGATTTTTCGGCCCCTGATGGCCTATTTTCGAACTTAAGTGTTTAGGAAGTGCATTTCTTGACTTAGTTTTCAAACCGGGAGTCCCATGCGAGTTCCGTGAGTTTCCGCGACTCACGTTGGTTCGTCCCTAGGTGTTGGAGGTGTTCCCGGGACCTTCCCTTGGCTGTCACACGATTTTGGCCCCCCGATGGACTATTTTTCAGGCTTAGGTGCGAGAAAAGTGCCGTTTCGGACATTGTTTTCAGACCGGGAGTCCCGTGCTAGTTCCGTAAGTTTTCACAACTTACGTTGGTCCCTCCCGGGGTGTTCGACGTGTTCCCCGGGCCTTCTCGTGACTGTTACACGATGTTGGCCCCGACGGCTTATTTTCGAGCCTAAGTGTGAAAAAAGTGCATCTTTTGATCCAGTCCTCAAACCGAGAGTCCCGTGCTAGCTCCGTAAGTCTCCGCAACTTGCCTTGGACCCTCCCGAGGTGTTTGGGGCATTTCCCGGTCCTTCTCGTGACTGTTACACGGTTTGGGTCGCCCCGGTGTCCTATTTCCAAGCTTAAGCGCGGAAAAAAGCGTCTCTTTCCAACTTAGTTTTCAAACCGGGAGTCCCGTGCTAGTTCCGCAGGTTTTCACAGCTCGCGTTGGTCACTCCCGAGGTGTTTGAGGCGTTCCCGGCCCTTCTTGCGACTGTTACACGATTTTGGCCCCCCGATGGCCTACTTCCAAGCTTAAGTGTTAGAAAAAGTGTATTTTCCGGCCTAGTTTTCAAGTCGGGAGTCCCGTGCCTGTTCGTTAAGTTTTCACAACTCAAATTGGTCCCTCCTGAGATGTTCGAGGTGTTCCCCGGGCCTTCTCGTGATTGTCACACGATTTCGGCCCGCCGAGGCCTATTCTCAAGCTTGAGTGTGAAAAAGTACCTTTTCCGACCTGGTATCCAAACCTAAGTCCTCGCTAGTTCGTAAGTTTCCACAACTTACATTGGTTTCTCTTGAGGTGTGGGAGGTTCCACGGGGACTTCTCGGGACATTTTTTGGCCCCCGATGGCCTATTTTCGAACTTAAGTGTTTAGGAAGTGCATTTCTTGACTTAGTTTTCAAACCGGGAGTCCCATGCGAGTTCCGTGAGTTTCCGCGACTCACGTTGGTCCGTCCCTAGGTGTTGGAGGTGTTCCCGGGACCTTCCCTTGGCTGTCACACGATTTTGGCCCCCCGATGGACTATTTTCAAGCTTAGGTGCGAGAAAAGTGCCGTTTCGGACATTGTTTTCAGACCGGGAGTCCCGTGCTAGTTCCGTAAGTTTTCACAACTTACGTTGGTCCCTCCCGGGGTGTTCGACGTGTTCCCCGGGCCTTCTCGTGACTGTTACACGATGTTGGCCCCCGACGGCTTATTTTCGAGCCTAAGTGTGAAAAAAGTGCATCTTTTGGTCCAGTCCTCAAACCGAGAGTCCCGTGCTAGCTCCGTAAGTCTCCGCAACTTGCCTTGGACCCTCCCGAGGTGTTTGGGGCATTTCCCGGTCCTTCTCGTGACTGTTACACGGTTTGGGTCGCCCCGGTGTCCTATTTCCAAGCTTAAGCGCGGAAAAAGCGTCTCTTTCCAACTTAGTTTTCAAACCGGGAGTCCCGTGCTAGTTCCGCAGGTTTTCACAGCTCGCGTTGGTCACTCCCCGAGGTGTTTGAGGCGTTCCCGGCCCTTCTCGCGACTGTTACATGATTTTGGCCCCCCGATGGCCTACTTCCAAGCTTAGGTGTTAGAAAAAGTGTATTTTCCGGCCTAGTTTTCCAGTCGGGAGTCCCGTTCCTGTTCGTTAAGTTTTCACAACTCAAATTGGTCCCTCGTGAGATGTTCGAGGTGTTCCCCGGGCCTTCTCGTGATTGTCACACGATTTCGGCCCGCCGAGGCCTATTCTCAAGCTTGAGTGTGAAAAACGTACCTTTTCTGACCTAGTTTCCAAACCGGAAGTCCCCGCGCTAGTTCCGTAAGTTTCCACAACTTACATTGGTTTCTCCCGAGGTGTTGGAGGTGTTCCACGGGGACTTCTCGGGATCACATAGGATTTTGACCCCGATGGCCTATTTTCGAACTTAAGTGTTTAGGAAGTGCATTTCTTGACATAGTTTTCAAACCGGGAGTCCCATGCGAGTTCCGTGAGTTTCCGCGACTCACGTTGGTCCGTCCCTAGGTGTTGGAGGTGTTCCCGGGACCTTCCCTTGGCTGTCACACGATTTTGGCCCCCCGATGGACTATTTTCAAGCTTAGGTGCGAGAAAAGTGCCGTTTCGGACATTGTTTTCAAACCGGGAGTCCCGTGCTAGTTCCGTAAGTTTCCACAACTTACATTGGTCCCTCCCGGGGTGTTTGACGTGTTCCCCGGGCCTTCTCGTGACTGTTACACGATGTTGGCCCCCGACGGCTTATTTTCGAGCTTAAGTGTGAAAAAAGTGCATTTTTTGATCTGGTTCTCAAACTGAGAGTCCCGTGCTAAACCGTAAGTCTCCGTGCTAGGTTTTCACAACTCGCGTTGGTCACTCCCGAGGTGTTTGAGGCGTTCCCGGCCCTTCTTGTGACTGTTACACGATTTTGGCCCCCCCGATGGCCTACTTCCAAGCTTAAGTGTTAGAAAAAGTGTATTTTCCGGCCTAGTTTTCAAGTCGGGAGTCCCGTGCCTGTTCGTTAAGTTTTCAGAACTCAAATTGGTCCCTCCTGAGATGTTCGAGGTGTTCCCCGGGCCTTCTCGTGATTGTCACACGATTTCGGCCCGCCGAGGCCTATTCTCAAGGTTGAGTGTGAAAAAAGTATTTTTTCCGACCTAGTTTTCAAACCGGAAGTCCCGCGCTAGTTCCGTAAGTTTCCACAACTTGCATTGGTGTCTCCCGAGGTGTTGGAATTGTTCCACGGGCCTTCTCGGGACTGTTAGAGAATTTTGGCGGGCCCTCGATGGCCTATTTTCAAACTTAAGTGTTTAGGAAGTGCATTTTTTGAATTAGTTTTCAAACCGGTAGTTCCCTGCGAATTCCGTCAGTTTTCAAAGCTCACGTTGGTCCCTCCCTAGGTGTGTTCCCCGGACCTTCTCTTGACTGTCACACGATTTTGACCCCCCGATGGACTATTTTCAAGCTTAGGTGCGAGAAAAGTGCCGTTTCGGACTTAGTTTTCAAACCAGGAGTCCCGTGCTATTTCCGTAAGTTTTCAAAACTTACATTGGTCCCTCCCGGGGTGTTTGACGTTTTCCTCGGGACTTCTCGTGACTGTTACACGTTGTTGGCCCCCGACGGCTTATTTTCGAGCTTAAGTGTGAAAAAAGTGCATTTTTTGATTTAGTTCTCAGACCGAGAGTCCTGTGCTTGTTCCGCATGTCTCCGCAACATCCCTTGGACCCTCCCGAGGTGTTTGGGGCATTTCCCGGTCCTTCTGGTGTCTGTTACACGGTTTTGGGACCCCCAGTGTCCTAATTCCAAGCTTAAGTGTGGAAAAAGTGTCTCTTTCCAACTTAGTTTTCAAACCGGGAGTTCTGTGCTAGTTCTGTAAGTTTTCACAGCTCGCGTTGGTCACTCTCGAGGTGTTTGAGGTGTTCCCGGCCCTTCTTGCGACTGTTGCATGATTTTGGCCCCCCGATGGCCTACTTCCAAGCTTGAGTGTTATAAAAATGTATTTTCCGACGTATTTTTCAAATCTGGAGTCCCGCGCCTGTTCTTTAAGTTTTCACAACTCAAATTGATCCCTCCTAAGATGTTCGAGGTGTTCCCCGGGCCTTCTCGTGATTGTTACACGATTTCGGCCCGTCGAGGCCTATTCTCAAGCTTAAGTGTGAAAAAAGTACCTTTTCCGATCTAGTGTTCAAACCGGAAGTCCTGTGCTAGTTCCGTAAGTTTCCATAACTTGCATTGGTGTCTCCCGAGGTGTTGGAATTGTTCCACGAGCCTTCTCGGGACTTTTACAGGATTTTGGCGCCCCCGATGGCCTATTTTCAAACTTAGGTGTTTAGGAAGTGATTTTTTTGACATAATTTTCAAATCGGAAGTCCCATGCAAGTTCCGTCAGTTTTCAAAGCTCACGTTGGTCCCACCCTAGGTGTGTTCCCTGGACCTTCTCTTGACTGTCACACGATTTTGGCCCCCTGATGGACTATTTTCAAGCTTAGGTGCGAGAAAAGTGCTGTTTCGGACATTGTTTTCAAACCAGGAGTCCCGTGCTAGTTCCGTAATTTTTCATAACTTACATTGGTCCCTCCCTGGGTGTTTGATGTGTCCCCGGGCCTTCTCGTGGCTGTTACACAATTTTGGCCCCCGACGGCTTATTTTCGAGCTTGAGTGTGAAAAAAGTGCATTTTTTGATTTAGTTCTTAGACCGAGAGTCCCGTGCTAGTTCCGTAAGTCTCCGCAACTTACCTTGGACCCTCCCGAGGTGTTTGGTGCATTTCCCGGTCCTTCTCGTGATTGTTACACGGTTTTGGGCCCCCGGTGTCCTATTTCCAAGCTTAAGTGTGGAAAAAGTGTCTCTTTGCAAATTAGTTTTCAAACCGGGAGTCCCGTGCTAGTTCCGTAAGTTTTCACAGCTCGCGTTGGTCACTCCCAAGGTGTTTGAGGTGTTCCCGGCCCTTCTTGCGACTGTTACATGATTTTGGCCCCCCGATGGCCTAATTCCAAGCTTAAGTGTTAGAAAAGTGTATTTTCCGACCAAGTTTTCAAATCGGGAGTCCTGCGCTTGTTCTTTAAGTTTTCACAACTCAAATTGGTCCCTCCTGAGATGTTCGAGGTGTTCCCCGGGCCTTCTCGTGATTGTTACACGATTTCGGCCTGCCCTGGCCTATTCTGTACCTTTTCCGACCTAGTTTTCAATCTGGAAGTCCAGCGCTAGTTCCGTAAGTTTCCACAACTTGCATTATTGTCTCCCGAGGTGTTAGAATTGTTCCACGGGCCTTCTCGGGACTGTTACAGGATTTTGGGGGGCCCCCGTTGGCCTATTTTCAAACTTAAGTGTTTAGGAAGTGCATTTTTTGACTTAGTTTTCAAACCAGGAGTCCCATGCGAGTTCCGTAAGTTTTCACAGCTCACGTTGGTCCCTCGCTAGGTGTGTTCCCCGGACCTCCTCTTGACTGTCACACGATTTTGGCCCCTCAATGGACTATTTTCAAGCTTAGGCGCGAGAAAAGTACCGTTTTGGACTTAGTTTTCAAACCGGGAGTCTCGTGCTAGTTCTGTAAGTTTTCACAACTTACATTGGTCCCTTCCGGGGTGTTTGACGTTTTCCCCGGGCCTTCTCGTGATTGTTACACGATTTTGGCCCCCGACGGCTTATTTTCGAGCTGAAGTGTGAAAAAAGTTCATTTTTTGATTTAGTTCTGAGACCGAGTCCCGTGCTAGTTCCGTAAGTGTCCGCAACTTACCTTGGACACTCCCGAGGTGTTTGGGGCATTTCCCGGTCCTTCTCGTGACTGTTACACGGTTTGGCCCCCCGGGTGTCCTATTTTCAAGCTTAAGTGTGGAAAAAGTGTCTCTTTCCAACTTAGTTTTCAAACCGGGAGTCCCATGCTAGTTCCGTAAGTTTTCACAGCTCACGTTGGTCACTCCCGAGGTTTTTGAGGTGTTCCCGGCCCTTCTTGCGACGTTTACATGATTTTGGCCCACCGATGGCCTACTTCCAAGCTTAAGTGTTAGAAAAGTGTATTTTCCGACCTAGTTTTCAAATTGGGTGTCCCGCGTCTGGTCTTTAAGTTTTCACAACTCAAATTGGTCCCTCCTGAGATGTTCAAGGTGTTCCCCGAGCCTTCTCGTGATTGTTACACGATTTCGGCCCGCCGAGGCCTATTCTAAAGCTTAACTGTGAAAAAAGTACCTTTTCCGACCTAGTTTTCGAACCGGAAGTCCCGCGCTAGTTCCATAAGTTTCCAATACTTGCATTGGTTTCTCCCGAGGTGTTGGAGGTGTTCCATGGGCCTTCTTGGGACTGTTACAGGATTTTGGGGGGGCCCCGATGGCCTATTTTCAAACTTAAGTGTTTAGGAAGTGCATTTTTTGACTTAGTTTTCAAACCGGGAGTCCCATGCGAGTTCCGTAAGTTTTCACAGCTCACGTTGGTCCCTCTCTAGGTGTTTGAGGTGTTCCCCGGACCTTCTCTTGACTGTCACATGATTTTGGCTGCCCGATGGACTATTTTCAAGCTTAGGTGCGAGAAAAGTGTCGTTTCGGACTTAGTTTTCAAACCGGGAGAGTTAAAGTGTAAAATGGAGAAATTAGGGTTGAAAGTTATGAGGAGGAAGAAGAAGGAGAGAGCACTGTTTATATATCAAAGACTGAAAAATTACATTCTCAACTTACATCACTCAAATATATATAAAAACCCTAAAGTAGCAATATGACCATCGTACCCTCAACTTAAGTAAATATTAACAAGAGAACAAAAATAACTATTCTAACACTCCCCCTCAAGCTGGAGCATAGAGATCGAACATGCCCAGCTTGGCAGACAAACGAAGAAAGGAAGGCCGAGCCAAAGGTTTGGTGAGGATATCACTCAATTGATCCTGAGAACGAACAAAAGGAGTCACCAGTTGCTTGCGGAGTAAGAGGTCACGAATAAAATGGCAATCAACTTCGATATGTTTGGTGCGTTCATGAAACACAGGGTTATTGGCAATGAAGATAGCAGCCTGATTGTCACAAAACATGCGCATAGGAAGGGAAACAGAAAAGCCAAAATCGTGGAGAAGGGATTGAACCCAGAGCATCTCAGAAGCAGTATGAGCCATGGCGAAATTCACCAAGACTAGAACGAGCAACGATACCGCTTTTGCTACGCCAAGTGACAAGATTACCACCAACAAAAGTACAATAACCGAGGTAGAACGGCGGTCGGTCTTATCTCCAAATTTAATCAAAGATCATCAAACCAAAGGATGCATAAAGAGGAAGATGGGCGAAAGAGCAACCCCGACTGAGCACGCTTTAAGTATTGCAAGATATTTACACACCACAAAATGGGGTTGGCGGGAGCATGCATAAACCGACCGACCACACCCACAAAGATATGTAATATCGGGACGAGTGACAGTGAGATAGATTAACTTGCCAACCAACCGACGATAACGACCAATATCAGGGAAGAAGTCGCCGGTGGCACCATCAAGCTTGACACTAGAATCCATGGGAGTATCACTGGGGCGAGTGCCTAAGAGACCAGTCTCAGTAAGAAGATCAAGAACATACTTCCGTTGAGAAAGAAACAAGCCCTGAGAAGAACGGGCAACTGCAATGCCAAGAAAATACCGAAGATGACCCAAGTCCTTGGTGTGAAATTGTTGGCTCAAATACTGCTTCAAGTCAGCAATACCATTGGAGTCACTCCCGGAAGGGATGATGTCATCCACATAGACAATAAGAACAATACTCCCAGTAGATGAGTGGCGAACAAAAACAGAGTGATCAAAAGTAGAACGGTGAAAGCCATAGGCAAGCACAACAAAGATCGCGATCAAACCAGGCACGAGGGGACTGCTTAAGACCATACAAGGCCTTCCTCAATCGACAAACAAGATGCTCTTGGCCGGGAACAACATAGCCAGGGGGCTGATCCATATAGACCTCCTCGTTGAGATCACCATGGAGAAAAGCATTCTTGATATCCAGTTGATATAAAGGCCAAGATTGATTTACTGCAACAGAGAGCAGAATCCGAACAGAGTTAAGACGAGCCACAGGAGAAAAGGTCTCCAAGTAATCAACACCATAGGTTTGGGTGTAGCCTTTAGCTACCAGGCGCGCCTTAAGGCGCCAACGGCTATCAGAAGATACTTAACAAAGATAAATCCAACGACAACCCACAATAGATTTGCCAGATGGCAGAGGGGTAAGTTCCCAAGTCTGATTTTGATGAAGAGCATGCATTTCCTCATCCATGGCAGACTTCCAACTAGAGATGGACATAGCCTCCTGATAGGTGCGAGGAATGGAAATCTTGACAAACTACAAGCAAAAGAGAGTGAAGGCCAGGAGAGAGGCGATCATAAGAAACGAAATGAGCAATAGGATGTTGAGTGCAAGTGCGTTTACCTTTGCGGAGTGCAATAGGAAGGTCAGCAGAGGGTAGAGGGGCCTCAGACGAAGGAGATGAGCTGGTCGGGCCATAAGACACAATGGGACGAGCTTGAGACCGTTGATAAACCTGCAAAGGAGGGGTAGAGATGAGAGGAGATGGAGAGGATAGAGGAGTGGTTGTGGCAGGAGCATAGGAGGGAAGAGTAGGAGTGAGAGGGGGTGGCTCCCCCTCACGAGAAGAGAGAAGATCAGCAGATAACTGTTGCCCAGAGGAAGAAAAAAACGGAGTAGACTCAAAGAACGTGACATCAGCACTGACAAAATAGCGACGAGACTCAAGATGATAACACCGGTACCCTTTTTGAGTGCGAGAATAACCTAAGAACACACACTTGCGTGCTCGAGGAGATAACTTATCCAACCCAGGGTCAAGAACATGGACAAAGGCCACACACCCAAAAATGCGAGGAGGCAAGGGAAAAGGAGATGTGGTGGGATATAACAGAGAATAGGGAGATGTGTGTACAACACTAGAGGGCATGCGATTGATAAGTAAACAAGAAGGAGAATAAAGACGCCCCAAAACTGCTTGGGGACATGCATATTAAACATCAGGGTGCGAGCAATATCTAGCAAATGGCGGTGTTTCCGTTCTGCAACACCATTTTGTGGGGATGTATGAGAACAACTAGTTTGGTGAATAATACCATGAGCCTCACAAAAGGTAGTTACAATAGATTGCACATATTCTAAGGCATTATCAGACCGAAATATCTTAATACGTTTGCCAAATTGAGTAAAGATTTCATTATAAAACTTAGAGATGATGGAAGGCAAATCAGATCTTTGTTTCATTAAAAACAACCAAGTCATCCGAGAGTAATCATCCACAAAAATAACAAAATAAAAGAACCCATTTACAGTGGGAGTTCGGGAAGGACCCCAAATATCCAGATGGACAAGAGCAAAGGACCTGCAGACACCCACTAACACTACGACAAGGAAAAGAACTACGATGATGCTTCCCAAATTGATGCTTCACACTCAACTGAGAAACATGACTCAAACCCGGACAGTTTAACTTGGCCAAGGAGGATGACCCAAGCTTAAAATGCCACTGAAGAGGAGATACACTAGCACTCAATACAGCAGATGAAGGAGGAGAAGTCTCAGCATCCAAAAAATATAAGCCATCCTTCTCATGCCCCGAACCAATCATCCTCTTGGTCTGGAGGTCCTGCAAAACACATGAAGTAGGAGAAAAGGTTATCGAACAATGGAGAGCTTGAGTCAGTTGGCTAACAGACAGTAAATTAAATGGAAATTGAGGAACATAAAGACCAGAAGGTAAGGACATGGATGGAGTGGGATGAAGAGGACCTTGACCACAGACAGGCCGAGAAGATCCATCAGCAAGTACAATGGTATGATCAATAGGTCTAAGAGTATCAAAAAGAGAGGAATTACCAGAGACATGAGAACTAGCACCAGAGTCTAGGAGCCAAGGCTGAGAGGACTTAGCCACACATGCAATATTACCTGAACTAGCCATAGTAGCAGTAGAGGATGAAGATAGACTAGGCCGGAGAGACTGGACAAGGGCAGTAAGCTCACTAATTTGAGTAGTGAGTGTCTCATGCGAAGTAACAGGAGAAGCATCCGAGCCAATGGACAACAAGGAAGACTGAGAGGATGGGACATCCATAACCTGATGGACATGATCAGGTCTGCCATGCTTTTGCCAACACCAAGGTTCAGTATGACCTTGGGAACCACAATGTGTACACTTGCGATCTCCACGTGGACGAGAACCAGGTCCACTACTACTTCCACCACGGAAACCACCACGTGAGCCACCACTACGAGAACCACCTCCGCGAGAGCCCCGTGAACCAGATGAAGAGCTCCGGAAACCAGAAGAAGTATGAAAACCCCCGCGAGTAGATCCATTATCACCGCTACTAGACACCAATGCAGAAGATGATAAGGAAGAGGACCCGGAAGTGGATTGTGCTTGTCCCAAGGAAGAGCGTAACAGCCTAGAATAGGCATTGGCAGCTGCAGGTAAAGTGTCACTGGCAAGAATCTGATCTTTGAACCCTCGTAACTCAGGATCTAAGCCAGAAAGTAAAAAAGCCATCATAAACTCCTCCCATCAAGTTGTTTCAAGTGGTCACATCAAGAGTGAAAGGTCGATGTCCGCAAAGAATCGATCCCACAAATTCTTGAGACTACTATAATACTCGGAGAGGCCGCCAGATTGACGATAGCAAAAAATTGCTCATATAACTCAGAGACCAGAGACATTACTTTGATTTGAAAACGACTCGTTAAGGGAGTCCCAAATGGCCTTGGAGGTATCACAAAATTCCACGGTAGTAGCAACCTGGGGTTCCAGACTATGCCAAATCCACCCCATCACACAAGAATCCTCACAACACCAATCATCATAACCTTTATCATCAGTAGGAGGAGGGAGTTCACTAATATAGCGGGACTTCTTCTTACCTCGTAAGAAAATCTTGACAGCATGGGCCCAAGCCAAATAATTAGCACCATTCAATTTCTTGGTAGTGATAGATTTAGGCATGTCATCATCTTTACCCATAGTGATAGCCTTAGACTCAATCTCAACCATAATGAACAACCAGACTGCAAACAGCCGATACAAATAGACAATAGGTCTGCCAACCAAGTGTGGACCCAAATGAGATCAACACATCCACTCAACAGTAGCAATCAATAAGAAGAGGACAAATATCTCTTGCTAGAAGTGATTCAACCCTTATATAGAAGCCTCCAACAGGTAGAACTGAAGAACACAGATTAACGGGAACAAAAATAACCAAAAACACGAACAGAATAGCTTCCCAACAGATTGAAAACTACAAATTAGGATCAAGGACCCTTAGAGGGTTGATTTTCGGCTCCTAGGGAAGTGAGCCCAGCAAGAAAAAACAGAAAAAAATTCCCCAAAAGCGATTTCAAAAATCAGTCCAAAAACACGAAATACCTTCAAAATTCGAAAACTCACATCGTGATGATCAAAAATTCCACAAAATCACCATAAATACCAGAGACAATTTCGAGCCTAGGGGTGAAGGACCCGTCCAGACATCAAGCCACGCTACGTCATGACGCATTTACCGATGACATCAACACGCCTCGGTCACCACAGATCAATCTTTAGAATCTGTAGAACCCTTTCTAATGAAGAAGAGGGTGCTCTGATACCAAGTTAAAGTGTAAAATGGAGAAATTAGGGTTGAAAGTTATGAGGAGGAAGAAGAAGGAGAGAGCACTGTTTATATATCAAAGACTGAAAAATTACATTCTCAACTTACATCACTCAAATATATATAAAAACCCTAAAGTAGCAATATGACCATCGCATTCTCAACTTAAGTAAATATTAACAAGAGAACAAAATAACTATTCTAACATAAACAATAGGGGACTAATAGAATACAACAGAAACAGCCTATGGTTATCAAAAAGGTGGGATCATGAGCACCCTGTGGGCACTGCTTGCACTTGACCTATTATGAAACATATTTCAAACATAGGTGGAGCACAAGGGGGTGGATAATGGAATACAAATAGCACCAACTGTATATGGAAAATCAGAAATTAATACAGTGGGTCATAATTGGAGCAGTTTATAGTAACTAAGTAACAAATGTTGTGATTGTATTTAGCCTGTTTGATTGGCCACTTGTAAATCACAAGAACAAATTGGATAAAATCACTGCCATGGGTTTACTTAGAGCGGCACCCAAACAAATAGAACTAATATTTCAGCAACAATCTTATATACTCAAGTATGATTGCAAATTACAAGACTGCTTACTCTGCATCATTTTTTTTCTGTTATGAGTTTTTTTTTTTTTTTGGGTTCAACTTGGTGTTCTATTGATCTTGATATATCCCTGTATACTATTACTATGTAAAATCCTCGTAATACCATGGTTTTATTACTAAGAATTTCTTTCATTATAGCAAACTTTCTGTTAGGTCATTCGTATATATTATATAATATGATCTGAAATAGATCTGTCAGGATTGTAGGCTTCTGATCTAGGAATTTGACTTGGACAGTTGAAAAGAATATGTTGTTGATTCATTTAAAGTGTTCAGAATGGTGGGCATGCACTGTGCTGAGATAACTGGTCTCAAGTCTATCTTATAGTTTTCTGCATAATGATCAAATTGATGCATATGCAATAACACAAATAAAAATGAAAATAATAGATTGACTGTTGGTTATCTTTTGGCCTTGTTATTGTATAGCTTACCATTCTTTATTCATTTAGGAATATGAAATGTTCTATATATGACATCTTTAAGGATGTTAGTGAAACAAAGTTCCTGGTTTTGAGAAGGTAATTTGCGGTCTAGTTCATCGAATTTATTTTCTGCAATTCTCTTTGCATACTGTTCCTGCAAATATTCCGTGTGTTTATTTGTGTGTGTATATTTATCAAGGCCATCTGGTTGGAGTGCACTCAAGACAAAATGAAATAATCTTTGTTCTAGTGGATGTGCCATCAAGAGTTCATAATCGGTATTTTCTCAACCCCATTATTCCTTACATTTGGATTATGTTTTTTATTTTTTGAAAAAATTCTAGTAAGATTTATGTATAAAATTTCCTTGTGAACTAGCTGTATGTAAAAAAAAAAAAAAAAAAAAAAAAAAAATAAAAAAATAAAAATAAAAATAAATAATCGAAGTACCCTAAGCAAACATAATTGTTTGAGTTGTATTCTTGATATATCATTGATCCTGTTGACATTGTAAATACATTGATAATGCTTTCAGGAAGAGAATCTGATATCAATTAATCACAACTGGTTCAATGCCTATAACCTCTCTGTTGGGTGGTAAAGTGGAGCCAAGTAATTTAGTTGGTGAAATGATCCGAGTCTATACACTTGGTGAGGAGGCAATATTCTTATAAAACTGAATTGTTTTGATTGCTCCATACTCTTTCAGTGGGATTTACTTTTCAGAGACTATAATACAGAGGCTAGGGTACATTAAAGAAGACATCAAAAGACATATGTGATGATTTTGAGGGACTTTGCCAGCGCAATCTTGCTGCTAACACAGGTATATTCTAAACCACATCACTTTGATCTACTATGTTTGATTAAATTGTTTGTTTGTTAGTACATTTTCACCATGATGATATAAAAGTCCAATTGTGATATGTTTGGTTGAGTGATTGTAATGAATACGAATCAACACTCAGGCTATATAAAAGCATGATTAGCGTCTAACCTTTTGAAAAAAGCTGTGAAGAATTGCATTAAGTTATATTTTCTAAACTTCTTGTACGGTGGTTGCTTAAGTTGTTATAAGTTAAAACGATGATCTAGTATCAGTTTCTTTTGTTTAATCTTCTTCTAATCTTTATGCTTCCTAGAAATTTGTTTTATAGGCATGAATTTCAGGACTTCTTCATCTTCATAGTAGCGGTTCTCATTTGCCAACTTAGTCCTGCTTTACCTTCTCGTAAGGGAATATGAAATTCCATCCGAAGTTTATCACAAAGAGCATGTCATATAGTTTTTCAACCTCAAATCTGCTCGAATGTGCATTAAAGATGAAATCTATAGATCTTTGGAAACTCTGGTATCTCAACTAATTTCAAGGAAAACATAGGATTCCCACATTCCGTGAACTATGTGCAGTTTTAGGAAAGAACATATGGATTCTACCTGAGTCTTGCAGAAAACTAATGATATAACAGAAGCTTTATCGGGATGATTTGATGGACATAGATCTTATTGAATCTTCTGCTTCTCATGTTTATTGCTCCTGAAGACCTAGTGATTTTGATAGACTACGCTTTTACAAAGTTCGGTTATATTACTGGTGGGGAAAGTGCCGCTTGGATGAATCAAATCCATGTTCAATTGAAACTCCAGATGCTGATTCAAGTTCTTCCCTTCTTAATCAGATAGATTCATATTTAGAAGAGACAGCAGTTCTTTCAAAATTGACTATTTGTCCTCTGTTAGAGGTTCCAGAAATGTTTGCGATTGAGTAAATAACTCTACAAAGCGAATGGAATGGAAGCTTATGAATTGGATAATCTTAGGCTCAACTCCTCAACTGTGGATTCCAGCTTTCTAAAGGGGACCTTGTATTATTTCACTTAAACTTTTGAAAGCGGTTCAAGTCACCTTTTTCTGTCAGTGATTGCATGCACACAGATTATGATTCCAACAAGAAAGGTCAAAACGTGCAACTCTCGGGTATGAAGAGTAGGATTCTCTTATTTGATATGCATGCATGCATCAAGTCATGTTAAAGCGAAGTTGCTGCATTTACTTTGGATTTATCATTATCCATTAAGAAAATGAAAAGAGCAAATTAGGGGTATATTTTTTGTACTTTTGAGATTACATAATTCCAGATGACTCTGGCGAGTCAATTTCTACACCTTTAGTCAATATTTGTAATACAGATGAATTCATTGTGATAACATTTGGATTGGGGTGCTTTGGTCATTTGAGTAGTAAGCAACCCTAGCTCAATTTTTTACTCCCATTTTACAATCAAAAACAATGAAAAACAAAAGAAAAAACAATCAAATAAAAATAAATAAAATTAAAAAAAACACTGCACGAGCAGGGTATCTACATATAAAATTTATATATATTTCCCCCAATTTACATGGTGAGTCTCATTTCTTGAGGCAAGTGATAAAGTTCTGTTAGAAATGACAAGAAAAACTTAGTATATTTTGATAGGACAAAAAAAATCAAAAAACAATTTACCTTAGGGTGAAATGTAAACAAATCAAATGAACTGATATTGAGAGTTGTTCAATCTTTCAGAAAATGTTATTTTGTACCTTGTGTTCATTTCTCAAGGGGACACCTTCCCATTCTGGGGACTTCCATAGTAGGAAGTAATTTCCTCAAACATTGTTTCTACTCTGCTCTGATATTGTAACAGTTTAAGATCAGCAAGAGATGGAGGTTGGTGAGAGGGAGGAGGTTGTTATCCCAATCGACAACCTGTAAATTTCTTTAAAAATAAGATGCTTTTCCAAACCCTTCATTGGCGAAATGGCCATCGCCCATTTGAGTGGATGTGATATCCTAATGCTCTTGTAAGCTCACTATTTCACCCAAATTGAATCATAGTTGCATACCTCAAATGGGTGAACAAGAACGATGGTTAGCACTGCATCAGGGAGACCACCCTAATTCAAGCCACCAATGTCCACAGTGCTTTTGGATCCCAAATGCCCAAAAAAGAAAAGAAAGAGTTAATAAATATTTGCACCTTAGTATTCTTTTGTTGACTCAAAAAATACCCAAAATATATCAGTAGAATTTGTTTATTTATTTATCATATTTTAAAGTTAGGATCTAGCTTTTCCTCTGCTAGAGAGAAATTTACTTTGTGTACTATTGGACTGAAATTGTCATGGTCTTCAAATCTTTGTAATCTGAATTGTTCACGAAGTTGTTGTGTTGAGATTATTTATATAAAAAATCATATTGATTTGATAATAGTGATGTTTGGTTGATGCTTCATTTGAAATGAGGGTGCGAGAGAAGGAGGTGCACTATCTCCTATAAATTTTCAAGATACCACTTTCACTCTTTATGCATTATAATAATTATATTTTATAAATAATGCTGTACATGAGTGCAATGTAACAATAATAGTGTGTAATTAAAAGTTTCTAAAGTCCATTCAAGCCAAACTAAAAACACATACTTTGTATTTGATTAAGAAAAGTGGAGAATCTTTTATAATTCTATTGAAAAACAGGGAAAGTAAAGGAAGAGAAAAAAAAATGTCATCGAGGTATTTGGTCAATCTATCAAAACAAGTGGAACTACCAAGATGCATCAACATAATGCACTTTAATAAATCAAGTACTTGGGGACTAAGATTAGCCAAGGTAAAGTATATATGCAATAGTGAAAAGCTTTATAACATGTGCAAATGAAAAGTTATCAAACAACTGTATAAACCATTTGTTTTGGTGCAAAAATTACCTAATTGACAATAACTCCAAAAAGAAGAAAAAGAAAAAGAAAAAAGAAAAATAACATGATTATTTGACCATAATTCTTGTTCTCAAAATTTTTCTCTCAAATGTGGGGAGAATCTTTTGAAACACCATCATGGATAGAGAGATGTACAATTTGAGTGGGGTCCAGTTGTCAAGGAGACTCACACCTATGAATATCTCAAGCATTTTCTAGCCAAAATGTTATAGAGCTCAAAAAAAAAATTATGTGGCGTTAATAAAAAAAATAAGTTGTCTAAATTAGATTCATTTCGAATTTGACCCGTATTATATTAACCTGAGTTTACACTGACATAATTTTTTAATGTTTCATCAAATTAATTTTATATTTTAAAAAATAAATTTTGAAAAATGAAACCAAAAT
The DNA here is from genome assembly GCA_025200525.1 of Camellia lanceoleosa. Taxonomy (NCBI): domain Eukaryota; kingdom Viridiplantae; phylum Streptophyta; class Magnoliopsida; order Ericales; family Theaceae; genus Camellia; species Camellia lanceoleosa. The sequence goes on along the minus strand of CM045770.1, from coordinate 152,617,279 downwards.
ACAGTTAATTTACCTTCCAAAACCATCATGCCAATATCAAATTGTTCGCCAGTGTAGGATGACCCAGGAGAGATAGCAGCCCAATGGCAATCCTGTTGTTGGTTTGCACAAAACCTGAGCAAGCAAGCTGTAGCATCCAGTAGCTTGGCATGCACTTTTCAGTCTATAAAAATTACAAAAATAATATTGCTAGAACTTGTTTTTCAAAAATGTTTTAATTTTGATTTCATACATAATCACTATGGGAAAGGAAAGCATTTTACAAAACACTCTACTGTCCAACAAGTGAAGAACTCAGTAGTTGTTTGCACAATTCTGGGCCAATCTGAACAGAGAAATGAAATACTCTTGGTCATTTGGCAATAAATTAAGTCCTGTTTGGCATGTTGGTTTCTTGGGGTTACTAAAGGAAGCTAGTTATAAAAAGACAATAGATTTAAAGGTCAATAAAAATATCACAGACCAACTATAATTATTTTATTTTTTCTTCATAAAGCCAAAAAATCAAAAAGTTCAATCCAAATGATTTTGCTCAGCTTAAAATACCAAAAGTTTAAAAAATCCAAACTCATTCTCAACGTAAGCCAAAGTAGTTTAAAACATTAAAAAGTCAAAAATAAAATAAAAAATCTAAAAAATCATACCCAAAAAACATCGATAATCAAAGATTCTTCTACCCTTCACCTTTTGTATTTTTCATCAAAACAAAAAAGTCATTTCTAAATATTCAATCTCTTATTTTTAGCCAAAATCACTAAAAAATTACTACCAAAATGGCGGTGGTTTTTTTAAGGCAACTTATAAATTAAGATATCTCATGTTTATTTTTGTTTTTAGTGTTTGTTTTTTTAAAGTTTGCTGCAAAAATATTTGTTTTAGGCTTGCTTAAGACTAGACAATCCTAAAAACAAAAAAAACAAAAATTAAAAAAAGAAAAGAAAAGGTCAATGCTTATAGACATTTTTGACAAAATTTGATTTATTTTCATTTTTAGTAAAATTTCTTTTAAAATATATTTTTGCCTTGGCGTTGTTTAGCTTAGATGGATAGACCTAAAAAGTAAATAATTTGATATATTCTTTTGCAGAAAAAAGTTTAATAAAGATAAAAAATAAATCAAAAAAATAAGAAGAAGAAGAAGAGAGCCCAAGCTATAATCTTGTTTGGCTGAATCTGTTTTTGCAATTGTTTTTTTTTTTTCCAGAAATTAGAAGTTTCATGTTGAAAATAGGAATTTTTTCAAATACCCATTCAGCGAAAAAAAATTGTGGAAAACCACAATGAAAATGAAATGTATTATAAATCATAAAGAATGACTTGTCAGAATCAACATTATGTTGCATATACATAATAGGGAAAACTCATATAAAATAAAAATAAAAAACCTAAACAAATCTCTGTTTGGTTTCCAAAGAAAACCAAAAAATCTTCACTCATAGTTTCATGCATTTATCAAGTTAGAAAGTGTTAGACAATTCTTGTAAGATTAATCGAATCAATGATTGAAAACAAGTTTTAAAGGGAAGAAATTTACAATTCTGAAATAAAAAGAGGTGACAATACTCAGACACAACAAATTTTACCTGCCAACCAGCTTCAATGGCAGATCATTGCCAAAAGTGCCAGAGATTATCCATAATTGGTGATAGACTGAATTGTATTGATCGTTACACGGGGTGTCACATATTCATGCTTAATACTTTTTGCTCCATAATATTGTTTCATTGACAAAAGTAACTGCGTGCTATGATTCAAAAAATTTTAATCTCATTAAAATATCCAAAAGAAAATCAACAGAATGATATAAAACATGTCTTTGTTTCGAACTAGATAAAGAATTTATTTCTATCATGCCAACTGCGTTATGGTCCGAATTATAGAGAATCAACTTTTAAAAAATATTTATTTAGGCAATTAGAGCAAATTGCTTTAGTTCATTGACAAAAAGCAACTGCGTACTTATTATTCAAAATATTATGATCGTTAAAACATCCAAATGAACAAAAAAACTTACATTGATCGAAATTTTATTTTTTCTTGAATTAGGAACAAACAACGCTGTTTTTTAATACATGGTTTTGAGTTGTTGGTTGTTTGAGGTTGTGCATAAATTTATAGAACAGGTCATTATATAAATTTATAAGTTTGTCCTTTCAGGTTTTCTATGTAGCATTTCTTGCTCATAATGCACCGTTTGTTGTGAAGAAAATGAAGGAAAATAAAATTTTCTTTTTGGTGAAATATTTCATATAGAGAGTTACAGAGAGGAGAAGCAAGAAGGAAAACTGATAGGACAAGTTTTGTCTTGCCAGAGATGGGGATTGCTTATTTCATTTAATGATATACAGAAATAATAGGAATTTTTTTTTCAATAAACTACAATGGGAAAGTCTTTTCTTCCACATAGTAATTTTGCATTTGGTAATTTTTATTTTTGTTCTTGGAAACAGAAAACGGAAAAGTAATAAAAATTTGTTTGCAAATTGTTTTTAAAAGTTTTACGAAATAAACCTAATTTGAAAATACTTTTAAATTGTTGCTCTTAATTTTCAAGAACCATTTGGGCATTTCCAAATCTTAATTATTTTTATTTTTTGAAAACATAAAAAATGAAATTGATATCCAAGTAACCAAACTAGGTAGGCAGTTGTTTCGTTAAAAATTTGGGTATTCTCTGCAGCTCTGTTTCCAATGTAACCAAAAACACTCGGTTAGCAATTGTTGTTGAACTTTCATAAATTGTTTTCGCACAAAATGATTTTTTTTCTTTTGCTTTTAAAAAACATCGTGAATAATGAAAAACTATACCATCTTGCAATTCTGTTTCCATAATTTGGATACAAAATAATAAGAGAAAATTTCTTCATGAACTAAGGAAGGAAAAGTGATTTCTTCAAAAAAATTACCTATTTCCAGGTTGTTTTCGGTTTTGTTTCTATTCTTGAAACATAGAAAAAATGGAAATTGATAAGAAAAAGTGTTTAATTATTTTGTTTTTATTTTGAATTTTCACAAAAAATGAAAGAAAGATATTTCCGAACTTTCAACAGCTTTTGTTTTTGAAAACACGAAAAACAGAAAATCAATACCAATTTTCATAAAATCCAATCCCTGCTATCGCTGCTCGTCGTGTCACGTCTTACGATTCTTCGCAATTTTTCCAAATCTTTGATTGAACTAATAGCTCGAAGTTAAATACCACTTTCTAGTTCTCTTTGATCAGAAATGGTTCTTCCTGGGCATGATTCACTAGAATTTCCATAATGAAAGCCCCTGTCACTATCTATGGAGTCATGCCCTTTTACCCTCTGGTTCCTTTCAATACCCAAAAATAAATAAAGTGAATAGTCTAGTCAGAAATCAGAAAACTGTTTTTCTTGAATATTTTCTTGCAGAAACAAACAGAAAAATGGTATACCAGCATTTCTGTCCTTTACAGAGGACATCAAAGGTCAATAAGATGAGATAATACACAATCTATCATATCAACATCAGGACTCTGAAAATAATAAAAACTCAGACCAGAAACCAAAGACCTAACAAGAAAATAAGGGAAGCCTAGCCAAGAAAATGCCAAGAAAGAGAAAGAAAATGCCTGGAAATGTCTTGACTCTGCTTGTTGGATCTTTTTCAGATAGGCTCTTATTCTCTCTAACTCCAATCAAAGTTTTGGGTGCATGGAAAGTCTGATTGGCGAGAAAGAAATCGCTGGAAGCTGACTCAATGGGGGAGAGAGAGTACTGTGGCGTAAAATGAAGAGAAAAAACAAAAGGGAAAGCACAAAATGAGAATGATTGTGCTGTTTTTTTGTGAGATTTTGTTGTTGTAGAAGAAGTTAAAGAAGCAGCCATGGTTGAGGAATGTCTTTGTATGGTTGTTGTTTTTTGTGATTTTGACAATTGTTTGTGCTTGTATTATGCATTGATGTCTCTAAATTGTTGTCTTGTACTATGACGATAATCAATAAATACAAATAAATAACATGGTTTATTCTCAATTTTGTCTTGAGGAAAACAGAGGATATAGAAAATAGAGGAAGAGCAAAAAGAATGATAAATATTTCATTGGTTTACTTAGGACAGATTAAAAACACTGAGATATTTCATTTTGAATTTGAAAGTTTTTGCCTTTTTTTGACATTTTAGCTTATTTTAATTTGTGAGTTGTGTCATTTTCTGCTCGGCGAGATTTTTCGACTTTTATAAGTAGAAAAAAAAAATAAAAATAAATTATAATTTAAATGAGATAAAAAAAAAATTTAATTTTTGTAACTCATATACTCAAACCAAGACAAGAAGGAAAATGACAGAATACATCCCTTTCCTCTGTGTCCTAATTCAGATTCAGTGTTTGTGTTCATTATGAGCTAAGGCACTGGAGCTTATAATAAATAATAGACCTGATATGGGGGATTTCTTTCAAAAGCTTCCACCCATAACATGTTTCAATTGAGGAAAATTATAATTCAAAAAGAATTGATTACAGAAACCATCAAAACTTGATCGTATGATGGCTTTGTTAAATATGTGAGTCTCTATTTCATAGTATACGCAGAACAACTATTTGTTTATGAGTATTGCACCCATGAGATTTTCTAAAAAATAAATAAAATTATATATCTATAAAAACGCTTATAATTTTAATTATTAATATTTATATAGTTTCTCATTGATTTATAATTATTTTTCAAAATTACACCCATTGATATTTCTTGTTTATTAGTGGTTGTTTATTATATCTTTGTGTAATGAATCTCATCTAGGGATGACTTTTCTTTCTCATCCGCCTCGCACCTCGTGAGAGATTCCCATCTCTGCTCTTGCACAAACTTTCTCATTTCTAATTAGAACGGTAATGGTTTTGCTTCTCTCCATTTCACCTTAACCTACCCTAATTATATTTTTAAATATATTTTATATATATATTATATATAATTTATTTATTTTCATTATAATAAAATTAAAAATACTAAAAATATTATACTTTCATATTAATTTCTTATTCCATTTATTTTTTATCTTATATAATATTTTTCATTGGCATAAATTATTATTCATATACATCATATTATTTTTTAATTTTTATTAATATTTTCAATTTTAAACTTATAAAAAATTAACCTCGGTTTCTCCATCCATTCTCAATTCAATTCTCAATTTGCTCTTTTACCATATGATACAGGTGGTATGTGAATTTCTATAAATCCTCGCCTCAAACCCGCACCCATAACCACATCCTTGATCCTCATCATTCACGCCCTCATATCAATGCAGTATTGGACTAAATATTGTATCATAATTGTCTCTACTTTTAAAAACTCCTCAAAGAGATTCTCTGCAAGCAACATGAATAGCCTGAAAAGATTAAGGGGGACAAACATAGGAGTTGCACTATGAGATAATTCTTAAAGCTTCCTAATGTTCGACTCTCCTGTGTGCAAAACACTCATGCTTGAGTTGCCAGTGATTATAAGTATATTTAAAATTTAACTCATGAAGTCTCATATTAGATGGCAAGGGGTGGATTGGAGTTCTCTATATGTATATATTTTTTAAAAGAGAGAAGATGTTTCTTGTGTCATTTTGTACTAGAGAGTGGAGTATGAGGTTTTTGAGCTGTTTTAATAGGAGAAACAAAACCAAAAATCTATGGGAATATGATTCTACAATTCATTCAGAGTGTTCAGTTTGGTTGCCTAATGTGTGTGGTTCCTCACTCTTTTTTTTTTTTTTTTTTTTTTTTTTTCCTTTCTTTTTTTAAATTTTTTTTGTCACTTTTTAAAAAAGTGGTTCTTATTTTTAAAGTGTAATTTATCCAAAATTAAAGTCACTTGAGTTTCACTTTATGTTTAACTTAGTCAATTAAAAATTTATTCGTGATCAACTTTATTAGGTAAAAAAATTACATTTTAAAGTTTATTAAATTTTTAAATCAACTTTTTAAATAATTTACTATAAGACTCTGACTATCTTTACTTTTCTTTTATAATACCAATTTAAAAAAAGAAATTACCCCCTAATGGAAAGTTAAAAATTATTACATATAAAATGAAAAGTTTATAATTATAGATTATTAATATTAGTAGTGATAAAATTTATAATTATTTTTCAAGTTATACCTTTGATTTAAGACTCTTGAAAAAGAAGCTAGCTGTTATGGGAATGTGAAAAAGTTTCAAATCCATCAATGTTTTTTTTTGGGTGAATAAAATCCATCAATGTTAATTTTAGAAAGGAGTCAAAAAAAGAAACCAATTTTATCATTAACACAATAACATCATCATTATAAACGAACTTATCCATACAAAATTTAATAGATTTATACTAATTCATCATCAGAATTCAATGAAGTCATTACCCTTATTCTTTTTGCCTCCCCAAAAGTGTCAAAAACCATCATATTGATGCAAATAAAATGATGCCATGACCCTTTAGTGATCAGGGCCTGCTCTCTTTTGTTTTGGAAATCATGTTGAGTGATGGTGATGTCAATAGTTAACCCAAGGAAGTACATACACAATATGATAAATTATAATAAAAATGCTTCACTAGCACTAAAAAGATAGTGCACTAGGGGAAGCACTTTAATTAGTTGGACTCCTCTCATGATGTGATAGGTGTCTTTTTTTTTTTTTTTTTTAACCTCATTAGAGTCATAGTGCTTCTATTATTTAGGAGCCCCAATCACTTCCTTTTCAAATTATAAATACTCCACATTTACATTAAATATGAATTTTCTAGTATTATTTTACAAATTACATCCTATCATCATTCCAAATTTTTAATTACATAACAAATTATTCATTTTATTCACATGCGAATCATTAAATCGGCTTAATACTTTTAATTATGTCAAAAATATATTTCAATCAACAATTATGATCATTTTTACTATAATTTGTTTTTTTTTTTTTTTTTTGTTATAATTCTATTAAATAAAAAAATTCTAACAATGAAGTATTTTGTAATTTCTTCAAAACTACATGAAAACAATTCATATTTTAAGGAAATCTCAAGGAGTGTACTTATATATTTACCTTTTTTTTAGTAAATTTTTTTTTTGTAATAAATGTTAAAAAATATTTTTACAAAGAGTTACGATAATTCTATTATTTAAAATTGAAATTGAAATTGAAATTTTTTGGTAGTGTTACACGTTTTTTACTTCCAAATATTTTTGAACCACAACTATTTATGATAACGTTACACATTTTTTTCAATTTTATTTTAAACAAGAAAATTAAAAGTATTAATCTCTAAACTTCCTCAATGCTAGCAATTTTTAAAATTGTTTATTTTAATTTTTTTTTTTTTTTTGGCAAATTTTGACAAATAAACAAAAAGTTTCTGCAAACATTGGACATATATTCCTCAAATTTAAAAGAGCCCCAAGACACCCCATAAGTTGCGTAACCAAACGGGAAATATTAAGTTCATAACTTATTTTTTATTTTCAGTAAAAAATTAAAAATTAAAAAAAAAAAACAATTTTAACTCAAAATTCTAAATATTAGGTTTACCGAAGATTAGATGATCTTATTAAAAGCTGATTTATTCCTTATTAGTATTTTTTAAAAAAATTATTTTTTATATTTTTTAGAATTTAAAATTGTTCACTTTAAAACGGTTTTCAGAAAAAAATCAACAAAACAAAAATAAACTCTGAAAAAGTAAAAACAAAACTTTATAAGCTGTAATGAAAAGATCTTACTTGATAGCCGCATGATCCTGGGTCAAGCGTCTCCCAGTAAATGCATAAAATTGTTGAAGTGCACTTAGTAATTTTAAAAAAGAAAAAAAGCAAATAAGTTAATTATATCAAAATCTTCATTGTTAAAAAGAATATCACTTTTCATTTCTTGGATTTATGAATTCGTGTATACATTGTTCCGTCAATTATAAAAAATCATAAACACATTTTTTTTTTTAAAGATGGTTCTAGAAATAGTGAAAATAATACTTCTTTTAATAAATAAAATGATCAAAATATATAAATTCATAAATGTATGAAGGACAAAATAATATTCATTAATAATAAAAGGGTTACAAAAAAGAGTACACATTCTTATGGCCTTGGTAATTCCATTTAGCATGTGCCATGTGGTTAGGGCACTTAGGTTGTGGTGTGGGCGTGAAGGCATGGCATGAGGCCCTTTTCACAAGTTCTCTTTTAGGTTTTGGGCAATGGTGCTTCCCACCTTCCTACAGGCTTCCCCTCCTCTCTCTAGTTTGCTACTATTTTTAATTTTCTCTTCTTTTTCACAAATTCCCACTCACATTCTCTTCCCACCTCTGCAACAAAAAGTGCAAAAAGGGGTATGTTAGAGTGAATATTGGCCCATAAACAGTCTCTCTCTCCTCATATAACATTAGGCAAAAGGGTTGTTTTGTTATCTCACTCTGAAAGCATGCAGGACTCCTTTTGTTAAAGTGGTTTTGGGAGACTAGATTCCCACTTCCCCCATATTATTATATTATAAAAAACCTCAGGTATTAATGGACTACCAATCCTCTTAAAAAACTTTTTTGAGAACATCTCCTCTAAAACCGCAGTTAGTTATATGTAATTTCCGGGCAGGTAAAAGAACAAAAAGAGAGGAGAACGATTAGATAAGAGACACTCAGATAAGCCATGGCAAAAGGGTACAAGCGTTAATTCTCATGATTGACTTGAGAGTGAGTTTTTTGGTAATTATTTTTTATTGATTTTTTTTTTTTGCCTTTTTTGGTCTTAGTAAACTTTTGTTTTAAAAAGTTTTAAAAATCCTTTTCAATTTTAAATCTTACTTTAGACTAGAAAGACTTGAAAATTTAAAATTAAAAAAGTCCATTGAATACGTGACATTTTTTACTTTTTAAAAATTCTTTTTAGATTAGATGGGCTTGAAAAAATCAAATAATAAATAATAATAATAATAAAACACAAATCAAAAATTTTAAATTAAAAAAAAACAAAAAAAAAATTAGAAGACAAAACTCAAACTCATGGATTGAAATAAACTTCAAACTCATAACCACTTGCTTACTAAACTTAAATGTAGTGATATAGTATCGTTTCGCAGAGTGGTTTTTTTTGTCCGTGATCAAAATTTGAAGGTACTCTGCTGTTTGTAAGAACTTATCACGCGGTTCTTGCTTTCGAAGTAATCCCAACCGTCAATGTGTAAAACTCATCGAAAGTACTTATATATCCGTGAAAACGCGCTGATCGGATATCAATAATTACGTGATTAAATCAATTTTGTGTATAAAGTTGTTTAAGAAAATAAATCTGGTTTATTAAAAATCTCATCCGATGAGAGCAGTTTATTCAAGATCCGATCAACATAATTTTTGCCAGTACATATAACACTTGACAAGTTCTACAACAATTTAATTTATCAAAACAAAACCCATGCTAAACTCTCACACATTTAATCAATCACCTCCGGTTACGGAATGCATAAGCCTGGCCCTCTCAAGTTTAAACTCCACATTATTTCATGAAAGGGAAAGCAATTTGGTGAGGCGATGACAAATATTGATTTGGTTGTATCATTCAAACTGAATTCTAAAGGGCTATTACATAAGGCTGCTAACTGTGCCTGGCTTTTTGAACCACGCACCATCCCAAAATTATAGGGTGCTTTTTGGTTTGTGTTTATAAAAATAATTTCTTTTGAGATAAAAAAATATAAAAATTTGTTTCAGTTTATCTTTTTTTGCAGAAATAATTTTCAAAAAATTATTTTGAAAAGAGAGTTTAAAAAAAGTGATTGATTTGATGTGTGTAAGAGAGAGAGCAGATTTTTAAAAAGTAGATAACTAAACAAAATTTTTGAAATTTTTTTTAAAAAAATTATTTAATTTAATTACTTTTAAAAATTTATTTTTAAAAAATTTTAAATTTTTTTTTTTTTGAAAACAAACCAAATAAGGCCAAGATTTTTACTTTTTGTAAAAAAGAAGGGAATTAATTTCGAAAAGGGAACATGATTGAATTGATGTTCACAGAGAGTCGTATCATAAGTGGTTGGTTTCAAAGCATAGAGAGGGAGAGAGAGAGAGAGAGAGAGAGTGTGAGTGAGTGTGTGTGTGTGTGTGTATGTGCGGGTAAAATGTAGGGGGCACTCTGTCTGGCTCTCCCCAAATAAAACAAGTTGCAGATCACATCATGTTTGGACTACGTTGGTAGTCAAATTTTTTATTTTCTGTTTTCTTTGATATATGTATTTGAATTTCTGCTTTCTCTGCAGTCCTCATAATTGAATTAAAGGGTTTTATTGGATTCCCTAAAAATTTATTATTACAGGGTTTCTGCTTGTCAATAATCTAAACCTGCTTAATATGTAATGTAATTTCATCGTACGGCATATATGCCGTCTGTGAAGCCAACGTTGATTAGATATCAATAACTATGTGATCAAATAAGTTTAGTACAAAAAAAAATGAACGTGAACAATAATAAATGATTTACAGAAATTTGATCCAAGGAAATAAGTTATTTATATTCAATCAATTTAATTTTTATAGACAAATAGTATTCAACGAGTTCTACATATCGAACGGGTTTGCCATATTATTGAAACGGAGACACGTGGATGAGTCCTTAAGAGGCCAATAATATTTCCAATCCGATCTAGAACCGAGAGAATTCAGTTCTTTTGTTTATTCGCTTTTTGTACAATTGATAGGAAAAAAACAAAAACAAAACAAAAAAAAGTTAAATTATGTAAAACTTAAATTCACATATTACACTCAACCACCAAAAAAAATAAAAAAAAATCATTTTGTCAAACTATGCACATTGAACAAACATGAATGTGGGGTAAAAGGAGGACTCTTGGTACAATCCGTCATAAGATAACCTAATGTCAGGAGTTCCTAAAGTGAATTTGCTTAAAAAAGGAAACATAATTCACTTTTTAAGATGAGAGAAATTTGTGAAAAGTTATAGATATGATCGCTATTCTTCATTCTTGAAATAGCAAAGTTTAGGACAGGGACATATTAAGTGTGAATCATGATTATTAGTCATTAGGAATATAGATGCTATTGAATAATAGCAAGACTTCGTTTGTTATGATTAAGAATACTAGTAAGACTTCGCTTTGGTTATGATTAATAGAACATTTTCTGTTGTGTGTTTGTAAATCTTAAGCCTTCGCTTGGGATACGAGTTGACTTTTTTAATATTTTGATTTTTTTGATTATTTTAGCTTCTGAGATTTAAAAAGTCTCGTTTAAGATAAATTTTTTAATTTTTTACTTTGTAAGAGAAAAACGAAATGATTATGGTTGGAATGTAACATTTTATCTTATTTATTTTTTAGTTCTATTTTATCTTTTTATGACTCAAAATAACCAAAATAGCCTCAAGCCAAACATAGCCTAAAAGTGATAGTGTGTTGGGACATTACGATAGTAGTAACTATGGCAGCGAAAAGTGATGATGGTGGTGGCAATGAGTTTGTTTGAATGGGAACTGCTTTTTAATTTTTTTGTTATTTTAGCTTGTAAGTTAAAAATTCCTTTTAATAGATTTTTATTTTTTTCGACTTTATGTGAAATAAAAAATAAAATAATTACATGATCGTGATGCTAGCATTTTATTTTATTTTAACTAAAATAATTTATTTTGTCATATATGACTATTTTAGCCCAAATAAGTATCTCAAAAACGACTATTAATTTCATATAGTGTTGATGGTATGGCGGTAAAGTAATAATGGTGGTGGCGGATATTAATTGTAAAGTGTATGCGTTGATGAGTGATAATAATCATGATTTTAGTAAAACTAATCTGTCCTGATATCAAAAATGATTTTCACCAATCAATTAATTTTTATTTAATCACAAAAAGATATTTGTCATCACATCCAATATTAGAAAATGTACAAAAAAAAAAAAAACAAATATGGAGTGCACCTACACCCAAATTTGAAGAAGATGCTTTTGAATCACAATCATTAGACTACCCACTTATAGGCAACAACAAATTGTAGAACAAGGGCCAAAGTTGTAAGAAAATGATACTAGGGTTTTGTCATGACGCGTTATCAAAATATGTAAATGAAACATAATTTTTATTGATTTAAAATAATAAAATCAATAATTTTAAATTGATTCAATATGGTTTTTAGATATGAAATTCATAATTCTGGATTAATTATTTTTGTATTTTATTTACACACTTCATACATACGTACTCTATTTGGTTACTTCTAAAAAAAAATTATGAAATAAATATTCTTTTATAATAATGAATGATAAATTTATTTAAAATGTATTCTTTGTTATTGTTAAATTAACTAAATATAAAAAAATATTTTAATAAAATGATGATTCTATTTTGCTCTATTTCAAAACTTAGGGTTGGTTTGGAATGTCCCAAAAAGTACATTTTTGACTTATTTGTGAGTTTGGATTGTATTTTAGATTAGATTAACGGTTAGTAGATGATGATTTAAATAAGATGACGACTTAAATAAGATAAAGAACTTTTTCGACTTTTTACTTATTTAAATTATGCCAAACTGACCTTTAACAAAGGGTTGAAGATGGGGATGGATCAATGTGATGAATGTGGAAACCATGTGTGTGGGGGGTGTTATATATAAAAACATGTGTCAGTCTATTTCACCATCTTTACAGAAGAAAAAGCTGAAAACACTGTTGCTTTTATATTATGGAAGCAGAGCACTAAAGAAAAGCTTCAAGCTTTAGAGAAGACTAATGGAAGAAAACTGAGTCCATCCTTCCAGCTGTTTGGCAAAGAGAGTACAAAAAAATGGATAATTAGTTTGTTTGTTTGTTTTTGTTTTTTTTAATTTCATTAATTGTGACAGTTAATTCTTGTATTTACGATCAAGTTATAAAATTATTTTTTGTGAGTCGCCTTATATAGTCTATCAAAAAAATATTCATGTGGTGCTTTCTATAAATGTTATGTAAGTATGTTTTGTCAATTCGTATCACAGAAAGGTGATATTATAATTTGATTATGAATGCAAAAGTTTAATTGTGACAATTGAACTTAATCCCTTTTTTTTATCTAGGTTGGTAAAAATAAAAATAGTAATTAAAAAAAAAAAAAAACCCTTGTTTGAATATTAACTAAAAGAATAACAAAACAAAATGGTGAATTTCTGTCATGGTGTGGCTAGCAAATCCTCAAATCAAAGTTAATTACGATCTATTTTCATATTTGATATGTCTTAAAGGGATGTTAAGTAATATATCACTTTCTATCAAATAGATGTAATCAAGTTTTTCAATAAATACAGTTTAATTTTTTTTAATCATTCAATATTCAATTGTAATCATTATGAGGCACTTCAAAATTATGCATTATAATTTTGTTTCGTTTTTTCAAAATTCTGAATTTAATATATATAAAAAAAAAAGAAGTAAATTACCAATAGGTCATAATAGTTTAACTTAATTCTTATTAAAAGTTAGTTATAGTAAAATTATCGCTAAAAATAAATTTTTGTGATCATTTTTTGCATATGTCACTAAGAATTAACAATTAATGATTTTTTTTTTTTGTTACGATTTTTATTAATTGTCGCTAAAACTTATAATTAGTGACGTTCTTCTGTGAAATTTTTTTTGAATTATTGCTGAAAGTTAAAAATTAGTGACATTTTCTTGTGACTAAGTTTTTAAACTGTAACTAAGACTTATAATTGGTGACTTTTTTGTAACAAAATTTTCAAACTATTGCTAAAAATAACAATTAATGGCTTTTTTCTAATAACATTTGACAAAAAATACCATTAATTATTAAAAGACCTATTATACAATAAATTCACCTAGAATCTAAAACATAAATATTCTACAAAATTCAAATTAGCCCCCATGGACCAAGCTCACCTTAAAACTCATAAGCCCATATTTTTAAGTTTATGGGTAAGATCTGGCCTGAGCCTTAAACTTTAGCCCGCACGGCCCATTGCCAAGGCTGAGAATTAGATAAGTTATGAGTGGAAATAAAAGTTCATGAGTTTTAATTAAGGGAAAGACTATGTACAAAGAGTATGCACCTTATAATTATAAATAAAAAATGATATAATTTCATATCTTTCTAGTCATAACTAAACAAAAATAAAAAAATCATAGCCAAATACAAAAAAATCATAACTAAAATCTTAAAATAATGTCATAACTATAAAAAATATATATATTCATAACTAACGCAAGAAAATGACGAATTCAAGAGTGTATATGGTATGAGGTGTGTATGATAATTCTCCTTTATTAAAGGGTAGCATGAAAGATTCTCACATTAATTAGGGAAGTTTATGATCTGGATTGAAGGGTATTATTCAACCTATGGGATTTGTTACGAGTCTCATTATAAATAAAAATTTTGTTCATTTTGTTGGACCCTTTATATATATCATCTATACAAAAAATGAATGGTCATTTTTATGATAACAAATGCGATAAATTGAATATATTATGATTATCAGATCGACTTATTTTTATTTTATTTATTAATTTTTTGTGAATAATATAAACAAAAAAATTATAAAATAAATAATTTAAATCAATAAAATAAAATTCGTGATAAACTCTACAGACTCAGACAACACTATCATGGACTGAACGGAAACCGTTGTGTTGCTCAATTTGGGAGTGACTTGTAAGAATGAGTCAGACACATGAGCAAGCCATGGGTCATCGTTGGTTTGTATTTGTAAAATAATTTTAAAAAATATTTTTTTTTATAATTGTTTACAAAATTTAAAGATTTAGTTAGTGGTATGTTTTGAAAATAGTTTTGAAATTTAGGTTGATTTAAATTATTATTTTTTATAATTGAATACATAGGGTGAGGAAAAAAAAAATAATTGAATTGATATATAGGATGTAGGAAATGAGAGAATGAGGAAGGAGAGAAAAAAAATAATTTATTAATGTGTAATTGAGAGAAAAGTAATTTTAATTATTTTTTAAAATCAATCAAACAAATTTTTAATTTTTTTTCTCAAAAATTGTCTCTCAATAGACAAACCAAACATAATCATGATTTTCCTCCAAGAGTTACAGGCTTTCAACTAACTAAGATCACTCCCTGTGAGCAATGCCTTTACTCCCCTTCCCCCTCGGCCTCGCGGCGCGTGGTTCACCTCCATTGGTGCTCTGGTGGTGGGTCCCCTACTTGCGTGTTAATTCCTACAACCTGTTATCCTGGGCTAGCCTCAACTGGTCAGCGATGACACCACGCAGCCCTTTTTTTGTGTTCAAAAAAAAAAAAAAAAACTAACTGAGAGGTGACCTAAGTTAATTCAATGCACGTTCAATTATAAAATTTTATAAAAATTTTAAATTCAGGCCAAGTTTGACATCTCCTCAAAAAGTTAAAAGTTACTCAAAAAGTTAAAAAGTTATCATTATTCACCAAAAAAATATTAAAAAATTAATTTTTCACACAAAAGTACAACTCAGTAATTCAGCTTTGTGCTACGTTTGTTAAGAAACATTACACAGTTTTGGTACAATTTTCACACACTGCTATTCGGCTCGTGAGGGCCCATGACGGGTCCCGGTTTGATAATCTGAGACGGTCAATGGAAAAAACTCAACGAGTACTATATATGACTATAAAAATTACATTGATCAATATCAATAACTACATGATCAAATCAGTTTTGTATAAAAAATGAATGGTGTTATAATTAACAATTAAAAAATAAATATGATCAGATAGCTATCGATATCCGATCAACGTGGTTTTTTATAAGCATATAGTACTCAACGAATTCTACACATTAATGGTTTAGATTATCAAAATGGGACCCGTGATGGCCCCCACAGGCCGAACAAAACTGTCCAGTGCAATGCCGGCAAAATAGCTAATAATTTCTTACCATCAATTCAGCTGTGCAGATTGTACGGCTGTACAACATACATATCTAATCTTCTCCTACACACTTTTTTATACAATTTTTTAATACACATTTTTTCATAAAAAGTCAAAAAGTTAACCCAAGCATCCATATTTTTTTCCTTAACTTTTTAGTCCAAAAAGACAAAAAATACACTTATTTAGGACACCCCAAACAACCCCTGAGACTTGTCTAATCCTAATATTTCCATTTGTTTATTTCTTCTTCACAAGTATTCTTTCGGTCTTAAAATAATAATTTCTTTTAAAAAAAATAACTTTTTTTTTTATAATATAAGGCTCGCTTTTGGTTGTATTCTCAAAATACATTTTTCACCGTCCATTTGCGCTCATGCTTGGATACAATTTTCAAATCATAATTCCACCATACCATTCAAAATACATCTCCACTTCCCTGCTTAGTACCTTTCTTTTTCATTTCTCCATCAGTAAAAGCTTCCAACGGTATATTTCCATCCTGTCTCTTCGCCTTTTTTTCATTTCCGAAAAGTTTCACGGCAAAATAAATTTAAAACTGAATTTCACGAGTCGCCTTTCTCTGCTTGAAAGATCATGGATGATTCTTCCTTAGTTTGAAAGATCACGGCCGATGATTCACATGGGTCGTGGTTTATCTTTATGAACCGAGACCATTTTTAAACCATGTCTATGAACCCCTTCCCACCCATACCAAATTTCCACAAATCAAATGAGTTACAACAGTGCTAGGAAGATTCACTTTCTAAACTAAACAACGACGCATTTAGACCAAGGTTAAATAAATCACAAATTTCTAAAATTGTTTTACAACTCATCGATTTTCAAAACATGCTTAAATTTATTCCAAATTTATTTGTCTCAGTCAAATTTGTCAAACCTATTCTAATCGCATAACTACCAAAGAAGCACACATCTACCCAAAGGTACCCACCCATTACCGGTGACAACTATTCCACTCCTACGATCCGCACGAATCCATCCGCTATGTAATAGGTGGAGAGAAGTCGAAATGGGTTCCGATATGGGTTTTGATTTATCCTGACCGTCTAAACCGTGGCCGAAGCCCTGTACAACCGCCAGACAACTAGCCGATCGTCCTCTGGTCATCCGACCGTTGACTGTCGTTTTTCCCCACCTCTAACTCGACCTACACTCACCCCCTTTCATGCTTCTTTTTTTTCTCTCTTCGCTTATTTCGTTATTGTCTATTATGCATACTTGTTTCACAAACTTTTGCATGCAATATTATATGGTTTTTATTGTTGTATCTGCTTTTTAACATCGCTTAAGAACTTCAATTAACTGCTTTTCCCAACACTATTTAACAATTTCAATTGATTAATTTTTATTCGTATTGAAACATAATTGTAGTTGATTTTTGTATTGTTATTTTTTATATCCACTTCAGATTAGTTTAGATATAAATTGTGTGTTGTTAGATTGATGGGAACAATTCAGATGACAATCAGGATACAAGAATGTGGAGTTTCAGAATTGAAATGAAGTTAATAAACATGTTGAGAGAAAGGTACAAAAAATCAAACAATTGATCGTAGTACTGCGGTGGACAGCTAGATTGGAATCATTTTGCAACTCAGCTTGCAAAATCAGATGGATTTTATACACACCAAAAACAAAAAAAATATCGTGATTGAAAGTCGATTACTAAACTTTCAAGCAATTACAAGCAGACCGATCCGATGGGATCCCATTGTAGGAACTGTTGTTGCACCCTTATAAATTTTGGGATAAGGTTTTCATTAACCTATACCATTTTCAATTTTTTTGTAACATTTCATCACACTTATAATATGCTTGTTTTCAATATTTTCACCGTCAGAGGCTACAAAAAAAATGTGAAGAAGTTTAAGACAAAATGATTTAAGTATTTTCAAGAAATTGACTTAAATTGTTGAAAATTGTTGTGCCACAAGGGCCTTGTTCTGCATCCACACAAGGAGCCCCGACTCGATGAAGAAGATGAAATGCTTAATAAATTTTGGAGCTCGAGCTCGTGGGAAGTAATGCTTCAAGCCATTCATGTTGACTTATTTGGCGATGAATACATGGAACCAACGAAGAGCAAAAGTCACAAAGGGGCCCTACAAATAGCTAGACTAACAGGGTCGCTTCTAAAAGGTCATGAAGTAAATGGCTTCGATGATATCTCACAAGCAGTTTTCACTACCTACGCACAGCAAAAACGAACATTCACGCACGCATCAACTCCACACAAAGGCTATAAGTGCGGTGGTTATGACTATTCCCTTGATGCATGTCAAGATGCCCCGCTAGAGCTTGGGGACATACCATCGGCCCAAGACGTTAGGGCATTGACACTATTCAAGGACAAGGAATGGCGAAGGTTTTTATGCGCATCTCTACCCATATGTGCCTAGCTATGATCCTAGATTTTCAAAGAAAGTGAGAAGTTGTGTTTTGATCGAATTTGCGGTTCTCTTTGTCATTGTGCAAGATGATTTGATAATTCCCCGATTTGTTTTTATTCATTTTTTTCACCCCATGATATGCTCTTTTTATCCGGCTTTGTATGTTTATTTTTATTTTATTCTCGAATAATCGTTTCTATTTTACATTTACATGTCATTTTATTCTTCTCGTGTTCTTTCATGTCCATTTTCTATGACAAGATGACTAAATGTTAATATGTTTTTTCTTTGCGGCATATTTTCATTTAGTTCAATAAATGACTAAGGCCGACTAAATGTAGCCATCGGGTTAATTGCGCTTTCACCAATAATGGTAATAGCTTAGCATGTTGTTAAACATTATTTTATAATTATGCTTTTACTGTGATGTAGCCGAAATAATATGTCATCCGACACAGAAAACAATGCAACGGAGAGCTCATCAGAGGAGGATAAGGTTATTGAAAATTTTATGAATTTTTTGATAATTGCTTTTATGCATGACCATATGAATGCGTCAAGTAACAGACGACCGCAGTGAACTTGTCCGTTCAAAGGTGATGATTACATTTTTAGTTTATCAAATGGCCATTCAGAAACAATGATGGACATTATGCGAATGGATGCACAAACATTCATTTTATTAAAAAACACCTTACTTCAAAATGGCTTTGTCGAAACTGAATATATGCAAATCAGTGTCAAGGAATCGCTGGGAATTTTTTTGTACACTTTCACACAAAATGACTGGCATAGACTACTAGTCGATAGATTTCAACACTCCACTGAAATATTTGTCGACACATCAAAATTATTATGCGGACATTGTGCAAGCTTGCATCAATGGTTATCAAACCACGTAACCAAGACGAGATACCGACAAAAATTTGAAATGACAAGAGGTTTTTTCCCTGGTTCAAGGTATGACTATACGTTTGTCCTGTAAGTTTTCAATAACAGTAAGGAACGATATTTTTTTTAATGTTATAAAAGTAATATCCAAGTTTGTTTCGCTTTTAATGTCAAACAAATATATTTCAAGTAGGATTGTGTTAGTGCTATCGATGGTATATTGGTGGATAAATGGGTCCCTACCTTAAGACAAAATACATTCTGCGGTCGCAAATCTACGGTATCGCAAAATGTACTCGCAGCTTACGATTTCGACATGTTGTTCACATTTATTAATTATGGATAGGAAGGTAGCGCTCACGACAATGCTATTTTAGTTGACTCTATCACAAGAGTTGATCTACAGTTCCCACACCTATCCTATAGTGAGTGTTACCAACAACACACAGATATTTTTAAAAACATTTTTGTGTACATGTATTTGATGTATCGGCGTACATTATTTACATGTAGGCAAGTATTATTTAGTGGATGTTGGTTTCACGAACATGCCTGGATTTCTTGCCATATTTCGTTCACAACGCTATCACTTGCAAGAGTTTCATGGCCGTCATTATTCTGGATCCAATGAATTGTTTAACCATCGACATTAGTCGTTACGTAATGTCATTGAAAAAATATTTGGTGTTCTGAAGAAGCGCTTCCCAATATTGCGGTCCATGCCAAATTACAAGTCTACAAGAAAAGGCCCTCTCATGATTGCATGTTGTGTACTGCACAATTGGATCCGTTTGCATGCAGATATGGACCTATTCTTCATGGAACCTGACAATGAAATGGCGGCAGCAGATGAGTTTGTTAGATACTAAGTTGACTATGTTGACATGTCACAACATGGGTTGACGAACCGATCGAACTTCAAGGGTGCAATTGCTACTGCTATGTGGCAAAATCATGTTGGCCATGGGCAGATTTGTGATGTGAACAAATAATGTGAATTTGGTAGTGATGAATGGTTAAAAATGTATTATTATTTTATTATTTTCAATCATTAAGACACCTTTATTAAATTAATTCCCCCACTTTATTTTTAATTGTGAATTTAATGATATAATTTTACTTTTTGTAGGATAACTCACAATGAGGATAAGGATTGGGCTAAATGGCAATTAAAGAAAAGGGAACCCAAATCAAATTTCTTTCCCAAACAACATTACATGGCCAATCAACAAAATATAATTACGTGGATGAAGAAACTTAATTGGATGAGTGATGCAATGTAAAGCTAGGACAAAATTGTCACGACCCAAACCCGCCCCCATGGGTTTAGTATCAGAACCCAAAGAATCCGAGATTATCAAGGCCTCTTAACAAAGAAAACAAAGAAACAGAGGCATGTGGGTATGGCGGAAGCCATTACAAGAATAAACAATGTCCAATGAGTCATGATACTATATGCCAAAAGATTTTTCATACATATTTACATAAATAGTACAAAACAGTATAACTACATACATATCATTCAGTAACAGGGACCTAATCCCCATTAACAGCACAGTACGGTACAAGACATACGGTCTATACAGTGAACAAACAGTACAGTAGGGGGAAAACTAAAACACCCCATAGCCTTTGCTAGACAAAGTTCTAACCTCGCAAAGGAGGCACATAGGTTGGCTTGACAAAATCTGAGTCCACCCCGACGCTTAGCTTTGGTCCTACTGCACACCTACATATATATATGAGCAAAGGAGCTAAAGCCCAGTTGAATAACATAATGCGAAGGGGTTAGAATGGATGTCCTACAAGAATGAAAAACAAACATTAAACAAGATTTCATTTTTCAAGATTTCACTATTCACCATATGTGGTACATCCATTAGCATAATAAGAAATGTGAGGTCTTAAAAGACCGGACAAGAAATGATAGCCATCAATCAAGAAATGAGTGGTTCCAGCGAGGAACCCACAAAGATCTCTGAATAAAGAATAAGAGACAAGAGGGTGCTAAGGATGCCACAAGACAGCTGTAAATAAAGGACATACATTCATTCGTAAAACAAGAAATGGCCGTAAAAACAAGACAGCTCATTTGTTCAAAGATAATCATTTTGAACATATCTTTACACAATTGTTACTCACAGAGTTCTGGCTGTGAGGCTAGAGCGCCTCGTATCGCCAACCCTATGCGCTTAACATATTGAACACACACTAAGTTTCACAATCGGGAAAGACAATAACTTAATCCCTAAATTTACCTCGTGTGTTCTACATCTAATCCTCATTAAGATGTCTTAAACTAGGCCTAAGAATGCCTAGGATGGGATGAGGATGCAAAGATGTGCGTAAAACATTTTAATTTTCGCGAAATGGTTCCGCCGAGCGCCAGGGTTTCGCCGAGCGTCAAGCAAACAAAGGTCCCCGCTCAAGCGCCAACTTCTCCGCTCAAGCGGACCAAAAGTACTGGATAGGTGAAATTCCGCCGACGCCTCGCCGAAAGACAGTCATTTACCTCCGCCGAAGGCCCAATACTCCGCCGAGCGGATCGATACGCAAGATGCTGGAGCTTGATTTTCCGCCGAAAGCACGCATCAAAACTGGAAATTTAGATTTGAGTCCCAAGCTCAAAATCAAGTTTTGACACACCAAATCGATCCTCTTGGGCCCATTTTCGAAAAACATATGAACTCATAAAACAATATGATTTGAAGCTCAATTTGTGAATTTAAAGCCCAAGGGTGAGTCAATTAAATCCAATTTCAAACCTATTTTCATGAATATGGAGAACATGCAAACATGCATAGATTTCAAACCAAATTAAAGCTTCAAAGCTTGTTCATTTGAGCTCATTTCTTCAAAAACATGGTGATATCATGGATTATGGTCAAAAGATGGACATGCATGCAAGATTTCCATGAAATCAAACTCAAAACTCTTCAATATACACATGCATGCAAATAATTGAGCTCTAATTCAACATTATTAGACCAAACATGCCTTAGCTCTTTACTTTAGTATGAACCATGCAAGAATGAAGCTTAAACACAACAATGAGAAGGTGAAATCCTTACCTAAGTCTTGTAGTCCAAGCCTAGAAGCTCAATATGGCAATTTTCTAACCAAAATCTCCAAGCCCAAGCAAACAAAAAGAAACACAACTCTCTCTCTCTCTCTAACTCTCTTTGGTCGGCTAGAGCTCACAAAAATGGTCAAGAGTTGTTTGTTTAAGTGTATAAAGCTCAAGAACATTAGAATAAAGTGCCCACTCACAATGGCAATATGGTAATTAAGCTAACTCTTGTGATTGGCTTATTCTAATCTAATTTAATCGCACTCTAATCATGTTTAGATAAGTATACCATTAAATCAATAAAATTCTACCGATCATGAAACACTAAACAATTCAGTTCGGCCGTACCGATAAGGGGCCTTCAATTTGGTAGCTTAAAACATAAAAACACTCAATCAGATAATCAAATAATCGAGAAGATAAAATGCAATACAATAGATATGCTCACGATTCAGCTTCAGCTTCAATCACCCATTCAAGACTTCAGCTTGGTTCAATTATCACTATAAGTAGCCAGCTTTAGCAAGAATCGCGAGGGTAATTCAAGAATTTATCTGGTGAACATTAGATATGGGGGTTGTTACAAAAATCTATTGGTTAATTAATGCAAAGATGTATGAGGCGTAATTCTATTTGATGAATGAGTTCCAAAGGTAGCTTGGATGGTTGATGGTTGAATGATGTAATGCAAAAATTCTAGTTTATGATGTTCATTCAGCTTATTTAATATGAGTGTTTTAGTTTATTTATGATGTTCTAATTTTCTTTTGTTAAGGTTAGGGTTGAAACTTCAATGTTTTTTATAAATATTTTATGATTCAATCATGATTTTTAATATTGGATTATTTTAATTGATTGGTTTATTTATCTCGAATTTTTTTTTATTTTGTATAATATCTTGTTCTATTATAAACTCTCGCCACGATAAGCTTGATATTCCATGCTAATCAAATAACTAGATTTTTATGGTGTAATCAATCAATGAAAATAATTATTTTATTAATTTTATTTGTTTATTATAAAAGTCATAACTTTTTGGACAAAAAATTATAGCACAAATCACAAAATATTATAACATTACCATCGGTTAATTTAGAGTGCATATCCTAAATTCATTATTCATAACTTTAATTATGAATATTATAACACACATCACAAAATATAATTACAAAATATTATAACACACATCATATTTGACATATTTAATAAATAAATAAAAATTACAATTGCAATTCAATATAGATATAATTTGAAGATGATACTCTTACATTCATACTACAACTCCAATAGGTAGTCATTAAGAAAACAAAATAACTACAACATGTGTCAAATCCATTTAATCGCCCATCAAAAACAAGTTAAGCATCATTGTCGTGTGGTGGTGAAGCATGGAGTGAAGTAGTGATGGTACACATAAGTGACTCGATGGTCAATCTGATCAATGCGTTATTACTTGTCACTTCATCACGCCTCCCGTGAGTCTACATAAACTCACCAAATTGTTGAATTAGTGATTTCGAGCAACAACAAATTCATCGAATCGACATACAATGTATTGACCGATTAGCCATTTGTTTTTCCTATTGTACGCATTGATTGTACCGTTTCTTGTTCCAACGCCAAATAATCACCATTAGTATTGGGGTTGTTAATTTGGTGGCATGGCATTGTCATTGATCTTCGGATCGCATTGGTTCATTTGCAAAATTGATAGATCTCAATAAGTTTTCAGCCACCACTTTCAGTCAATGTATACTCAAATTGGTGAAGTGATTTTCACATCTACTTCACCTTCAACATCGACATGATGTGCTTTTGGAAAATTTTGGTTATCAAAGCTCCTAAAAGGTAGTAACTCACCATTAAGAGTACCAAGATTTGCAACCACCATTTCCTTCAAGAATATGTAGCATAAATCTAATGTTTGTCTAATTTCAAACAATATAATCAAAATGTCCTTTGGGAGTGACATTTTCACTAATTATCCACCTATGAAGAATACATTAAGGTGAGGTTTAAATGTCTTGCTTTGTAAATTAGTGCCAGAGAATCGATTCTCACAAATTATGGTATAAACTCCGCCATTATATCAAAGAATACATGTTAGCTAAGTTAGACTCATACCGAAAAATTACATTGCCAGTAAATCCCCTGACTAAACTTCCTAATAATTTGTGCCAAAGTGTGGGGTTTCAGCAGATTATTTTACCTTTCAGGACATAAGAGGTCAAAGGCGTTATACCTGCTTCAACTTTTCCTCAAAGGGGTCTCAAGTCAAGGTAAGAAATAAATACACAAGATGTAGTGAGAGTATATACCTTTATGTGGTAAATTAGTTAAAGGTAACTTATCACATCGCTCCAATCCGCCAAGTAACAGAGGATCATATTATACGAAGATTTACCCTTCTCCTAGCAACAATTAGTCTGGCTAAGTAAAAATTTGAATAAGCTTGTTCGTGATCAGATGAGAAAATCAACAGTTGGATAAGTCTCAAGGTTGTTGTCAAGTGTTGGACGTTATGAAGGGTTAAAGGTTTCGCCACGCTTGATTCCTCGGCTTTTTTCCTCGACATGACTTAGTGAAAAAGTACAAATGACAAAGAAAAGTTAAGAAAATGTATGAAAGTATTTGATATAAAATGTATGAAATGCAGCCAGAAAATGCAAAACAACATATAGCCAAACTAAGCCTCAAAAGTTAGTGCAAAAAAGGCAAGCAACAAGATAAATAAACTGAATCTCAGTGTTAGAAGTCGAGTAAAGTCGATTAACCTAGATTTGGATGACCTAATTTGCTGACCTTCGCCTTTAATTGCTTGTCAAATATCTTGGCCACAAATTTTAGCCTCAAATTGTGAAACTATGAAATTGTGGAAGCTCCGTTCAAACTAACCTCTTGTGAAAGCTCTTCGCTTCTTCTTTTTTTACACCTGACATGAATTGTAAACATTCACATCAATTTTTTGAAATTAATTGGTTGTCAAATTAATCGAGGTAAGGCAGAGAGCGAAAAGCGGTGAAGAAGTTGCTAAAGTTGTTAGAATGAAGATGGTGAAGATGGTGGTTGGAAAAAATGAAGTTGGTGACGCCTATAAAATAAAGCCTCAATGAAAGAAAATGGTCAAAAAAAATCCGCAACTATGCACTCGCTTTTTTTTTTATTTTTTTTTTCTTTTCTTTTATCGGTCATCGACCAACTAACAACTGTACGAAGTTTTGGCTTTTTTTTTTTCTTTTTCTTTATCAAATAGTGAATTCAAATCGACAACCAACAGAGGAATGATGGGTCTTCAAGATGAGTGAAAGTATCGTATGTCAGTTTTTTCATTTTTGCTTACATACCAATTTCATATTCTATGAAAGAGGGCAATGGTCATTTCATAGTCAACATCAATCAATAGCCCCACCAATATGAGCTTACCTGCAAGGCAGTAGCGAGGGACAATAATGGCCGAGGAAAAGGTACAAGATAATCTGATTTTCATTAAATTGATAAAAATTTAACAAATGAAAATGTTGATACGTTTGCAACGCTACGCTTTTGGTTTAGGATTTAAAAAAAAATTAACAAATTGGTTTTTGTTAATTTTTATAAAATGTAATCCTCAAATGTGTTTGGTTTGAACAAAATGTTTTGAAAAATGTTAGAAACGATAGGAAGAAAAATATGTTTATTCAAGCCTAAAAAATTAATTGACACAAAAATTAATTGAAAAAATTAATTGACATAAAAATTAATTGAAAAAAATTATTTGAAAAAAATATTAAAAAAATTAATTGAAAAAAAATTAATAATTCATTTTTTAATTGAATTTAAAAATAGTTTGGTTATGACTATTGATGTAAAAAATTTCAAATCTAGTTTTGAGTTGTGTGTTTGATTATCAATTATAAGTTTAATTATCAAAACTTTCAAAACTCAATTCAACACTTATTCAAAATCATAACCAAACAAATTCTTTTCACACTAAATCATAATTCCAAACTCTCACAAATTCAAATACAACTCTATTCTCTTAAATCTTATTTCTAAAAATCCTACCAAACACACCCTAATTTTTTCAAAAAAACTATCACCTATAGGGTAAATTAGGCCCGACCTAGCCTAACTCACCTTGTTCAGACGGCCGGCCCATGCTCTGCTATTAGGGCTCCAACCAAAATTCTGGACCGAGCCACCTCACTGACAAAAAAAAATAATAAACCTGAAGATTATTCGTGCCTTGTACGCGCCCTGGGCCTATGTCTAGGCTTGAACTCAATGACTTGGGTAGTCCTAAACAAATTTTTTATTTTATTTTTTTTTCATCAAATTTTATTCATTTCCATTGAAAATGGTACTAGCTTTGCATGCAGCCTGTTTTAAGGGCCTTGGAGCTTGTTTATGGCTCAAGGTCATGTTGTATTACTTGACCTGTGCCCAGGCTTGCTTCTCCGTGGTCCCAAGTTAAGTCGAGCCAGGCCCAACCAAGCCTAAGAATAGCCCACCCCGCAATGGGCAGACATATTTATATACCCTACTCCCTTGGGTAGTACAATTACACTTTTTTTTTTTTTGAAACCACACAATTATTACACTTCTTAAAAATATTAATATTAATGAATTTAAAAGAAAGACAAAATAAAAAAATTGATATTATTTTTTAGTTTTTGATTTTTTGAAAATAGATTAATATATTAGGACAATAAAAAATGAAATAAAGACTAGATTTTAGATTTAAAGAGAGAATCTCTTATATTTAAAAAGAAAACCTAAAAAAAAAAACTTTTAGGTTTAATTATAATTAATTAATATATATATATATATATATGAATTTGGATCAAGTTATAATAAAATAAAATAGTTTCAAATTTTATTAATTTAAACCCAAAATTTTAAATTATTTTCAATCTAAAACTATAAGTCTATTTTTTGTTAAGTAAAATTAACAAAAAAAAATGATATATTAGTCAATAAATTTAATATAAATGTATAAAATATCTATGCGCATTTACCCTCATCACAGAGTAATACCAGGTATTTAATTAATTAAGGAGATTTGAATTTTAATTGCCTATTATTCTAATCTAATTTGGGATGCATGAAAATTGTGGAGACCGATTCGAGCATGATTATGTTGATAATTTATTTTTTGAATTAAAATTGAAAGCCTAAACAATTTCAAGAGAGTATAATTGGTAAATTAAAGTATTTTTAATTTTGAGTATCAAACGACATAGAGTTTAATTAAATATCTCGATTCGGGATTTGTAAATTGAGATTTGATTGATTGGGTCTCAATTAGAGTTAATTAAGCGATGATTGGGAATTAAGATTATTATGAATAAAAAAATTTACGAGATATTCAATTGAGTATGTAATTTTATCGAATTTGAGATTTTAAGCTCTGATCTCAAATTGAAGTCCTTAATGATTCGAAACCAAAATTAACAGGCAATAAATTTGATTCGATATTTGGAGTCTTTTGGGAGTTTGATTAAAATATGATTTAGATTTATGAATTTAATTATAATTAATTGGGCCTTAATTAAAATCAATTGGACTAACTAAATTATGTAGGATTTGTGATTAGTTATGATTAATTTAATTATGTATTAATTAAGATTTATCAAGATTAAGTATTACTTAATTAAATTAACTCAAACACAAATTGAATTATGAAAGAATCTATAATTAAGGGTTTATATAAGTGTGGGTGTATTGAGTAATTTGGTGGTTGTGTGTTATTTACAAGGTATGTAATAATGCAGATGTTGAGGCAACAAATCATATATGTATTTCAATATATGTAAAAGGAAGCAAAGACCGAGAAGGAACCCAAAGAAGAAGCGGAAAGAGAAAAAAACCCTAAGAAAGAGAGGAGAGGAACCTGTGTGTGTGTGTATGCTAAAGTGTGTGTGTGTGTGAGAGAGAGAGAGAGAGAGAGAGAATTTGTGTTGGAAATTGAAACAATCAAGCAAGACAGGTCTCGGGAAGACTAACACTTAATGGCTCAATTTTTTTCCCACGTGAAATTTTATCTACGTGGAGTCACGTGGGAAGCACAAAGTGATGAAAAAAAATTAAACAAAAAAGAGCGTAAACCGAGAGAAGGGGAGAGAGAGAGCGACCACGACGGCGACTGACGTTCGCCGACCACGCCCACACCGGTGTTCGAATCTCCATTTTGTATCTAGGGATAAGTAATTTGAGATGTATGTTAATACAAAAACGTTTGTCTCAATCAATCTGAGACAATTACGTAGCTATCTACAATATTATCTTACAATGGAGAATATATTGACATAACAGTTTTAACATACACGATCATTCAATCAGAGGTAAGTTATCTGTATGTTGAAACTGTCTATATTCATCAGATTCAACACACTGAATCTGGAGACAAATACTTACCTATCTACAAATACGTAATCTGTATGTTCTCCACTGAATCTCCATTTAATAATGATCTGTGTATGTTAAAAAATTTGCACTACCTAATCGCACTCAGTTAAAAAAAATTTGTACCATCTCGTTATTGATCTGTGTATGTTATTGATTGAACATATGGTTATTGATATGTGTATGTTAGAAAAAAAAATTTGGTTGTTCTGGAAGCAAACCCTGTGTTAAACATTTCCAGGGTAGTGATGCATGCCAATTGTTTGATGAAAGTCCACATAGAGAAATTAGCCTGATTTTTTGTATTGGTTGAGTTCACATGAAAAATCAGGACTTCCCTCACTGTGTAATCAACTTAACTGAACCATAGATTTTCAGTTTGTTTCTGAACTCCCCACCGTAGTCAGAATTTTGCATAAGTATTCAATACCACCACAACATAAATTTCCTTGTAATCAACTCAACTCAACCATAGATTTACAATTTGCTTTCTGATTCTGTTTGTTAAAATGAATCAACCTCCTCGAGCCATGCACCACATTCTAATCTCAGTGTGTTGAATTAATGTCAGTGTTGTTGAATTAATATCAGTGTTGAATTTCATCTCAGTTTGGTTTGAAGCTACATGAACTACACACTTCAATGGACATTGATTCAACTAATCCTTCGTTGAATGGGAGTAGGGAAGTTGAAGAGGCGGAAAACAATCCGTCATTAAACGAGATTGGTGAAGTTGAAGAACCTATGAAGGGCATGTGTTTTAGCTCAAAGCAAGAAGTATATTCGTTTTATGCAAAATATGTTAAGCACGTCGGATTTGCTGTAGCTTATAGAACACAGAATATTGGACAAGATGGAGGAGTAAAATACTTTGGAGTTGAATGTACTCGGGCACGCAAGAGAACAAAACGATCAGAAGTACACCCTCTCGAACCATCTTTGTCATCATTCATTGAGTGTAAAGCAAAGGTTAGAGCAACTCTACAAAAGGATAGAAGATTTAAGTTGACCACAGTTGTCCTTGAACATACGCATGACTTGATTCCTAGTGACTCACGACATTTTGCAATGAATAAAAGAATTCTTACCCCTGTGAAGAGAAGACTAGAAATAAACGATGAAGCAGGAATAGGGGTGGCTAGGAATTTTCATTCTATAGTTGTTGAAACAGGGGGGTATGAGGCATTAACATTTGATGAACAAGATGCAAGGAATCATATTCAGAGTATGAGAAGATTGAGACTTAGGGTCGGAGATGCTGAATCAGTTGGATGTTATTTTCATAGGATGCAACAACAAAATTCGAACTTCTATTATGCAATTGACCTCGATGAAGATGGTCGCATGCGAAACTTGTTTTGGGCGGATGCAAGGAGTAGGGCAACTTATAAAGCATTTGGGGATGTGGTTTCATTTGACACAACTTACCTGACAAACAAATATGATATGCCATTTGCTCCGTTTGTAGGAGTTAATCACCATGGGCAATCAATTTTGCTTGGTTGTGGGCTAGTATCTAATGAGAACACTGAAACATTTGTCTGGCTCTTCAGAGAATGGTTAAGTTGTATGTCTGACGTTCCTCCAAAAGCTATAATAACAGACCAGTGCAGAGCTATGCAAAATGCCATTGAAGTTGTCTTTCCAGAAACTCGACATCGTTAGTGCTTATGGCATATCATGAAGAACATTCCTGAAAAATTAAGAGGATATGCCCAATATGAATCCATCAAGCTTGCTTTGCAAAATGCAGTTTATGATTGTTTTACTAAACATGAATTTGATGAAGAATGGCAAGCGATGATTGGTAAGTTCAACCTAGATAATAATGAGTGGTTGGGGGTATTATACAGTGAGCGACACAGGTGGATTCCTGCGTATGTGAAGGATGTTTTTTGGGCTGGCATGTCGACTACACAACGAAGTGAGAGCATGAACGCATTTTTTGATGGATATGTGAACTCAAAGACAACTTTAAAGCAATTTGTTGAACAATATGATAATGCCTTGAGAAGTAAGGTTGAGAAAGAGATAAAAGCAGACTTCAAATCTCGAAACAAATTGTATGATTCTTGCTTGTATGAGTTTGAGAAGCAATTTGCGACCTACTACGAATGCAATATTTAAAGAAGTGCAAGTAGAATTGAAACGATTATTGTATTGTCGTGCGAATCTTGCCAAAGAAGAGGAGCTATTAGTACTTATCATGTGAAGGAGGCTATTCTTGTGGGTGACAAAATGAAGATCGTGGAATTTGTTGTGTACTTTAATGCAATCGAATTTGAATTGCATTGTATGTGTCGGTGGTTTGAGTTTAGGGGCATTATGTGTGCCCATGCAATTACTGTGCTACTTGAGAGGTGTATATATCAGGTGCCAGATAAATATATTGTATCAAGATGGAGAAAAGATATCGAAAGAGGGTACACATGCATTCCAACGACATACACTAAAGCCGGGGCTGTTCTTAATGCAAAGTTGCATGACAAATACCACAAGATGTTGGATGAAATCATAGAAATTGCTGACAACGATGATGGTAAACATGAAGTGCTTCATCTTGGGTTGATAGAAATCAAGGATAGAGTGAGAAAAGATCAATCGGGTAGTCATCCACCACCTTCTACTAGTGATGTGCCACCTTCTCCTAGTAATGTACCACATTCTCATAGTTTGTTGAGAAGTCCGACTGCTCGTAGTACTACAAAAGCAAGCATGTCACGCAACATGCTTAGTCCAATGGTTGTTCGCCGAAGAGGACGTCCATGTACCAAACGGAAGGTTAGCAAAGTGGATGCAATAGTGAATCGGTTGAAGGGAAAGAGTAAAAAGCCTCCAAAAGCACATGACCCGGTTCATCAATGTCAGCCTCAGAAGTTAAATTTTCATGAACCGGTATGTATTTGAATTTTTATGTTGTTGGTTAATTTTATGTTAATGTCTTCTATGTATACTGAAATTGTGTTACTATGATCATAAGGCGACGCAAACTGCACCTTACTATTTTCCTTGCATGGATGGCACACAACAGAGTATGTATGTACTGGTACGTAGTCAATGTTTAAACTAAAATATTGGTTCTTATTTTAATTGCTATATGTGTTGAATGGACAATATTTGTAAAGTGTACTTCTTTATTGAATAGGCACAGTTTAGTCAAATGCAAATGGTGGACAATATTGGAGGCACATGTCATACTCAAAGTTTGACAATCGGTTTCATGGTAATATTTTATCACTGCTTTTAATTGGGAGCTATATGCATTGACTTGGCCAAGTTCTATATATTAGATGTTTTGATTGGTGAAGGTTGAGATGTTAAAGTATTTAAATAAATATGTCATTTTTTTCAGGAAGAGGAGCTACTGTCTTTGCTCCGTGATGAAGAAAATGCAGAATGCTGAATCTGATTGTTGGTGCATTACCTGAAGATGGGTGAATCTGGAAGTTAATGCAGATAAACCTGTTATAAATGGTCAATGACAACTTAAAAATGACTGTTGTAAAAAAATTGTCACTCAGAACTACAAAAATGACTGTTGTAA
This sequence comes from Camellia lanceoleosa, assembly GCA_025200525.1. Taxonomy (NCBI): domain Eukaryota; kingdom Viridiplantae; phylum Streptophyta; class Magnoliopsida; order Ericales; family Theaceae; genus Camellia; species Camellia lanceoleosa. The sequence continues at coordinate 152,585,127 of CM045770.1, read as the reverse complement.
ATCATCTATTTAGAGATGAAACCTTTTACTTTAATGGTCATATTTTATGTTCAATGATAGCAAATGGATGTTGAATGGGCCAGATTTTGAATGTACATTTGTTATGCTGAAATGTATATATCTGATAGGCACAGGTTATATTTTATGGTAATATTCCAGGTTTTGAATGTATGTTGAATCTGTATGTTGAATTTGCAGAATAGATTCTGCTGAATGAAACATAACAGAATCTCAATGTTGAATCTGCTGAATCTGTATATTGAATCTATGAAGCTGTTGAATCTGTATGTTTGTTGAATGTATTGAAGCATAACAGATTTTGAATGTATGTTGAATGCTTGAAGGTTTTGAATTTGTCATACAGGCTTTGAATCTGTATGTTTTGAATCTGTATGTCTGTAAGCATAACAGGTTTTGAATCTATGTTTTGAGTATAACAGGTTTTGAATGTATGTTTTGAATCTGTATGTCTATAAATTTCAGCATAACAGGTTTTGAATGCTTCAAGGCTTGAAGCTGGATGCTTGAAGGCTCCAGATTTTGTATGCTTGAATGGTCATGCTAAATCATATGCATTCAATCTGTATATGCTCAATCTGTCATGCTAAATCTGTTATGCTCAAGCTGCCTGAATGCTCAATCTGTCATGCTTAATCTGTAATGCTCCACATCCATTGAAACAGATAAATTATATCCATTCAATCTGTTATGGTTATTCAATCCATAATAAAACATATCCATTCAAACACTACGTCCAATTCAAACACTACGTCCATTACAAAATACGTCCATTACAAAATACGTCCATTACAAAATATGTCGATTACATAATAGAATAGGTCATTCACATATGTCCATTACATCCATTCAAACATTTCCCAAAATATGTTCATTACATACATTTACATGATAAAGTGAAAAAATATACAAAATACAATGACATAAGTCATTGCCTTCCAAATCTTCTCCATCCTTTTGAGCCTTCTATCATGCTCACCAACCTTTCTCCTAGCTCATTCATTTCTTCAGTTCTTATATCTGTGGACGTAACATCATTGTCATCGTCATCTGCGAAGGTAAAATAATTGCAGTGTTCGTTCACAGTCTACAATGCAAAAGAATCGGTTAATGAAATCAGACAAATGAAATTTGTAACAACTGAAACATTAATTTATATAACAGATACTTACATATTTGTCTGGGCAAACGAAGAACACACGTCCCTCATTTCCATTTTCATTCGTTCGTACAATGTGCATGGATGCTATTCTTCTACAATAATAGAATCTTGGCTTTAATCTTATTCTTATTCCATTATTAGAAGATGAAGTCATTTTTTAATCTGCATAAAAAATACCAATATATTCAACTACCTCAATCTTGATAACAAAGCCACTTTAAATTCTTATGAATGTTGATTCTTATGAATGTTGAATGCTTATGAATGTTCAATGTTGATAATAAAGTGAATGTATAATATCAATGTTCACACTTACAATGTTTGTTACAAAGGTAATAGACTTTGTTTTAGGCTTCTAAAGTAGATATGCAATCGGCCCAAAGAAAACTATAGTGCCGCCACGAAGTAGCCCATCCCTATGCCATTATCTAGAATGCATATACTATTTGATTACCATTAGTGACCATTTGTATGATTAATATAAGAACAGAGGATGGTTCCTAATAACAACTACATAAAAGTTTTACAAGTGAGAAACAATTAACAAATCTGAATAAAGAAATGAACAAAAGCATTCCCAAATTTAGCCTTAATTTTTAAAAGCATGGTTGCTTACACCAAAAATCTATGAAGGAATTTTTAAAAACATAGTTTGGCTCAACAAAACAGATTCAATTAGTTGAAAGCGAGCTGCTGTTCAACAAAACAGATTGAAGCAATCATGTTTCTCAGCAATTTCAGCCATTACTAACACATTCAACCAATTTCAAGCAATGCTAACAAATTCCTACTTGTTCAACAAAACATGACTGCTTTTTTTACTAACAGAGCCATTATTATAAATTTGAACAGCTGAAGATAACATGCACATAACCAAACATCCTCTTTTTTTCTTCCTCCCAGGCCTTCATCCCATTGTAGGCCATTGAATTTCAGACAGCAGAGTAGCACAAAGCCAAGCAACAATAAATTTCAGACAACAAAAAAATTTAATTTATAGAGATGACAAAAAATTTTCAATACAACCCAACATGTTTTCAACCATTATTATAGGCCTTCATCCCATTATGTTGTCAATACAGAGATGACAACAATGAGTAATAACACCGAGCGAGCAAGGCTTGCACTATATAAGAGTACAAATTAGGGTTTACATTTTTACAAATGTCAATTTTTGCATTTTTACATTTCATATTGGAATGACCAACATTTCGATTTTTACAAATGTCGATTTTTAAATGTATAAATTAGGGTTTAAATTAGCCAACATTTCATATTATGTTTGATGAAATGTAAAAATGTCCCTCATTATTATAAACCCTAATTTCTACTAAACCCTAACATGGCTTGATTTGGGGTTTACCTCAGTTGTCCTTCATACTGCTTCAACAGCCGAGAGGGATGAGTCTAGATCCAGAGAGGTGAGACTAAAGAGATAGCAAGAGGCGAGAGGGATGAGTCCAGATCCAGAGAAGCGAGACTGAAGAGATAGCAAGAGGCGAGAGGGATGAGTCCAGATCCAGAGATTCACGTGGAATGAGGCGTGGGTCAAGAAAAGAAAGCAGAAGAAGGAAAAAAAAAAAAAAAAACGAAACTCAAAACAACGCTGCTTTTGAG